>BCKH01000002.1:1901963-2501963 GCA_001600555.1 Albophoma yamanashiensis
AAAAAACTTGGGATTTAATAGACCCTATTTCTAATAGGGTACCCTTAAAAGGGCGTTGGGTTTATAAAATAAAGCTAGATAATAATAATAGCCCTATCTATAAAGCTAGATGGGTAGTTAAAGGTTTTAACCAAATTATAGGCCTAGATTATCTAGAAACCTTTTCTAGTACTTGCCGGCCTGAGAACTATAGACTTATATTYTTACTRGCCTTATATAATAAGTGGCCTTTAATGCAATATRAYATTAAAAACGCCTTTATTCACGCTAGTATAGATAGGGATATATACTTAGAACAACCTATAGGCTTTATTAAAGATACTAATAAAGTCTGTAAATTAAATAAAGCTCTATACAGGCTAAAACAATCACCTAGACTATAGTATAGATATTTATTATCTATATTAAATAAGGAAGGATTTTCTATTCTTCCGTAAGACGAAGCTATATTTATTAATAATAAGCTATCTATTATCATTATATGCCACGTTGATGACTTAATTATAACTAGTAATAATATTAATAATATAGCTACTATAATTAATAAAATAAGAAATAAGCTTAAGATTAAAGAACTAGGTCCTATTCATGAATTCCTAGGAATAGAAATAGACTATAATATAGAAAAAGGCTATATTACTATAAATCAGAATAAGTATTTATCTAAGATTAAAAAGAGATATAATAAGGATAGCCTTAATCCGGTTTCTAGCCCTATAGAGCTTAGGGTTAAACTAGAACCCTTACTAGATAAGGCTAGTCCTAAAGAGATAAGCCTTTTTCAACAGCAAACCAGCAGTCTATTATATCTAGCCTTAAAAACTAGGCCCGATATATCCTTTGCTATAAATAAGTGCTCTAGATATACTAGCAATCCTAATACTAGTCACTTTAGGGCTCTAGATAGGATATGGAAATATTTAAATTATTATCCTAACCTAGGCTTATACTATACCTTTATTATAGATAGTCTTATAAATAGCTATATTAATTATAATAGCTATAGCCTTATAGGCTATTTTGATACTAACTAGGGTAGTGATACAATAAATAGAAAATCGACCTCAGGCTATATAACTACCTTAGGTAGAAATATAATTAGCTAGAATTCTATGCAACAGAAATTAGTCTCTCTTTCTAGTTGCGAATCTAAATATATAGCTATTAGCGAAGTAACTAAGGAAATTATCTACCTAAATAACGTATATAACTACATAAATAATATACTAGCTCTTAATATAGCTATTCCTATACCTCCCTTACTTACAGATAGTCAGGGAGCTAAAAAGCTAGTAGAAAATCCTGAATTTCATAAACGCACTAAGCATATAGATACTAGATATCACTATATTTGGGAGGAAATAGCTAATAATAAGCTATAGCTAGCCTATATAACTACTAAAGACCAGCTAGCCGATGGCTTTACTAAGGGACTAGATATAACTAAACATAGAGCTTTTATTAATAAGCTAGGCCTTAAATAGTTATAATAAATACTCTAAGCTACCTATATAACTATAGCTAGCTTACGGGGGGCTATTAATATATTATTATAAGGCTATATATAGGCTATAACTAAGGACTATATATAAGACTTTAATAAACTATATATAACTTATAGTACCTGGATAAGTATTTATCCGGAATATATATAGGATAAATATTTACCTGGAAAAATAGCTTATTCTTATAGTTAAGGTATATATTTAGGATAAATATTTATCCAGCTATATAAGCTTATAACTAAGCTTAATATGCTTTATAAGCATTATCTAAGCATTTGTAAGTATTGATTTCTAATCCTTGATTTCTAAGCAATAAGATAGGTCTATATAATAGACCTATACCTCCCTTTTAGCCAAAGGGACTTTAAGAATACAAGCACCTTATTACCTAATTTAATTACTATTCCTTATTAATATATCCCTTATTTACTTATCTCTCTTATTTACCTATTTTATTTATAGTACTATTATTCTTATTTACTTATCTAATCTATCTTCTACTACGTTTATCCTACCTTCTTAGAATATTTCTAACTTAATATTCTAAGGTATTAGTTTTAATAATAAGATATAAAATATTAGGTATATCTATATTATTTTTAGTAATAATAGTTAATAGCTTATTTCTAAGATTTTCTTAGAGATTTAAAATAGTTTAATCTTTTTCTAATTAAGCTTATTATTAAGTTATTTTATTTTAATATTTTACTAAAAGAGATATACTTTATCCCCCTCCTTTAGAGTTAGTCTTTTTAATCTCTTTTTATTAATATAATATTTTATTTTATTTTATAGAAAAATCTATTCTTATTATAAGTAAATATATATTTACTTAAGGTCTTTTATTATTTTTATTATATTTAGTATATCCCTTTTTATTTAATATATTATAATTTCTAGGTTATACTTATAATTAACTTTAAATAGTAATATTTTAATTACTTTATTATTAAAGCTATTATAAGCCTATTATATTATTAGTAATATCTCTACTTAATTATTTTATTAGTAATTTATATAGTATTATAAATATTATTTTAATATCTAGTTAAGTTATTTTATTTATTTATTTATTTCTAAGTAAAAAGCTATTAATAAAGAATACTTAACTCTTAGCTATTATATTAGGCTTTTCTAGAACTTAGATATAAAGAGTTTATTTTAATTTAAGATAAGTTTCTTTAGTAAGTTATACTAATTTACTATAACTTAAAGGAATATATAAGCTAATTCTAGTACTATACTTAATTCTTTATATAGAATAAAGTATTTATATTTAGTTAATTTTTCTATAATAACTAAGATACTATTATATATAGTATTTATTATAGGTTTTTTTAAAGGTAATAATTTAATAATAAAGTCCTATATAATTATATCCTAAGCCTTATTTAATAGTAATATTAGCTATAGTTTCCTATAAAATATATACTAATTACTTTTTATTTTATTATAGGGATTATAGTTATAAATAATTTCTTATATAACTTTTTATATTCTTAGAAAGTCTTATATTTATTTTATCTATATAAAGGTCTTATATACCCCTTAATATCTATATAATAAATATTTATAGAGTTTTTTAATAAGTTTTTCCTATAGTTTATTAAGAATATAGTATTAGTTATTAAATAAGAAATTATCTTTATTTTTTTAATAATTCTAGGTTTATTTCCTATAATTCTATAAACTTATCTTTATTATAGGCTTATTTAATATACTAAGTCTACTCTTAGTTAAGTTTAACCTTCTATATTATATTAACTTATTAACTACCTAATCTAAGTATACTTTTTATATTAGTCTATAAGATTATAGTATATTATATTTTAGTTAGAGATTTTAAGTCTTTTTATTAGCTAAGTATATTAACTTACTTATTTTTATTTCCCTTATAATAAATAATCTAAAAGTTAAACTTTAATAAGAATTTATACTATTAAATTTAATATTTATTTAGTTCTTTTATTATTATAAAATTTATAAGGTTCTTATAGTCTATATAGACCTTAATTATTATTTCTATATTACTAAGGTAATATTTCTATTCCTTAAAGGCTTTAATAATAGTTATAAGTTTTTTATTATAAATTAAATAGTTTAACTTTAATTTATAAAGCTTTTTTAAGTAAAAGGTATCTAAATATAATTATCTTTTATTATCTTATTATTTTAATTATTTATTAAGTACTTAGTCTAAAGTATTAATTTTAATTTTAAATAGTTTTATTAAGTTAAGTAAGGTATAAATAGGTTTTCTAAAAATCTTATCTTAGATATCCTTAAATATTACTTACTTAATTAGGCCTTATATAAAGGGTTTATCCTTTTTAATAAGGTTTATTAAAGAGATATTAATTCCTTTAAAGTTTTTAATATATTTTTAGTAAAAGTTAATAAAGCCTAGGAAGGCTTATATTTCCTTAAAGTTATTTAGAGCTAGCTAGTCTTAGATTACTATAACCTTATTAAGGTCTATCTTAAAAAATCCTAGGAATATTTTATATCTTAGGAATTTAATTTTTTACTTATAGAATTTATATTTATTAGCTTTAATAAAGAGATTTATTTTTTATAATTTCCTTAGGACTTAATAAATATATTTTTTATATTATTTAAAATTATTAAAGAAAATAAGAATATTATTTAAGTAAATAATTATAAAGGTATTTAAGTATTCTTATAATATATTATTAATTATAGTTTAGAAACTAATAAGTATATTAGTTAGTCTAAATAATATAATTAAATATTTATAAAGTCTTTACTTAATTCTAAAGGCTATTTTCTATTTTTTACTATCTTTAATTTAGATAAGGTTATAAGCTCCTTTTAGGTCTAAAGTTATAAACTATTTAGTATTATAAAGTTTATCTTATAATTTTATAATTAAAGGTAATAAGTATTAATTTTTAATTATAATCTTATTAAGTTATTAATAATCTATATATATCCTTAACTTATTATTTTTCTTTAGTATAAATAAAATAGGGAATTTTATTAGTAATATTAATAATTAAATATATCCTTTCCTTAAGTTCTTTTTAAAATAAATATTAAGGGCTTTTATTTTTTCTTTATTAAGTAAGTAAATCTTATAAAACTTAAGTTTTATTCTTTCCTTTAGGGGGATTTTATAGTCTTACCTATTATACTCTAAAAAGCCTATTTTTAGCTTATTACTAAATAATTTATTATATTAATAGTATTTATTAAGAATATATTTATTATATTCTAGCTTAGGCCCCTTAGTAATTATATAAATCCTAAGTACCTTTTATTATATAGTATTATATAAGGGTATTACTTTATATTACTTTTTATTAAAAAATTCTTTTCTTAGTCTATCTTACTAAAGATAGTTTATTATTTAATTAACTCTAAGATTACTTACTTATAACTAAGGTATCCTTAATATAATATTATATATTAAGATATCTATAATATTAAGTTTTAAGTTATAATATTTTTTACTAATAATAATTAAGAAGGGTATAATTTTTATATTAACTATCTTATAGCTATAGTTAATTAACTCTTTTTTTATAGTCTTAAATTAATAAGGCTTATTTTTAGTTTTTTAAAGTAATTTAAATCTATTAATAAGATTTAATAAGATATAATTTCCTTATACTTTACTATTAAGTATTACTTAGATAATATATCCTCCTATATTTATAAGTATAAGTAAATATTTATAATTTTATTTTATATTTATAAAGATCTTATTATTAAGTCTAGGTAATAGTCCTCTTATTATCTATCTTAGTAGTTTTTTAATAGTATATTATTTACTTATAGAATTATTTTAAATCTTAATACTATAAGTACTTAAAAAGCTTATATTAACTTAATAATTAATTAATTTAATTTATTTAGTATTATACTTCCTTTTATTAGTTATATAAGAAATAGAAATAAAGGTAGTAGAAGATAGGAATTAGGTCCTTATTTAATAGAGGTATAAAGGGTAGCTAGAAGGTATGTATAGAAGAAGGTAGTTAAATTACTTATTTATCTTACTAAAGAGAGGGAAAATAAGCTTCCTATATAGCTAGAGTCTTTGTTACTAGCTATAGCCCTATCCAGGTAGCTATAACTATGTTTTTATCTAACTAACTATATTTTATCTAACTAACTATATTTTATCCAACTAACTATATTTTATCTAACTGACTATATTTTATCTAGCTAGCTATATTTTATCTAGCCAGCTATATTTTATCTAGCTAGCTATAGTCTATCTAGCTAGCTTTAATCTATCTAGCTAGTTATAGCTTATCTAGCTAGCTATAGTCTTTTATCTTAGTATAGGATTATATTAGTATATTTATTTAATATAGAATTATTGATATATAGCTTATATAAGGGCTTATATTTAATAATAATAAATATAGGGCTTTATATCTAATAATAATAGATATAGGGCTTTATATCTAATATGCCCCTGTAAGCTAGTTATAGCTATATAGCTAGCTTAGCTATATTATTTTAGGCCTAGCTTTTAAATAAAGGACTTATGTTTAGTATTATTTAGACCTTTAGTAAAGCTATTGGCTAGCTAATCTTTAGTATTTATATAAGCTAGCTATAGCTTATTATTAGCTATTTCTTCCCTTATAAAGTGATATCTAGTATCTATATGTTTAGTTCGTTTATAGAATTTAGGATTTTTAGCTAGCTTTTTAGCTCCTTAACTATCTATAAGCAAAGGCGGAATAGGTATAACTATTTTTAAGGCTAGCGTTTGATTTATATAGTTATATACATTATATAGGTATATTATTTCCTTAGTTACCTCGCTTATAGCTATATATTCTAATTCACAACTAGAAAGAGAGACTGATTTTTACTAAATACTATTCTAGCTTATTATATAAAGACCTAGGCTAGCTATATAGCCAGAGGTCGATTTTCGGTTTATAGTATCACCGCCCTAGTTAGTATTATAATAGCCTATAAGCTTATAGTCTTTATTTTCTATATTATAATATAGCCCTAAATTAGGATAATAATTTAGGTATTTCCAGACCCTATCTAGGGCCCGAAAATGGCTGCTATTCGGATTAGCCATATATCTAAAGCATCGATTTATAGCATAGGATATATCAGGCCTAGTTTTTAGGGCTAGATAAAGTAGGGAGCCTATTTCCTATTGAAATAAGGATATCTCTT
The DNA here is from genome assembly GCA_001600555.1 of Albophoma yamanashiensis. Lineage (NCBI taxonomy): Eukaryota > Fungi > Ascomycota > Sordariomycetes > Hypocreales > Ophiocordycipitaceae > Albophoma > Albophoma yamanashiensis. The sequence continues at coordinate 1,908,644 of BCKH01000002.1, forward strand.
TAGGGCTAGCTTTATCTTACGAGGGTTCTAGTTTAACCCCTAGCTCTATAGGGCTAGTAACCGGGTTAAGTTTATCCTTATTATATCGTTGTTTTATCTTACTAAGGTATTTATTTTGATTTATAGATAAATAGCCTTTTTCTATATTATAGTCTATTTCTATTCCTAGGAATTCTCTTATAGAACCTAGTTCTTGTATTTTAAGCTTATTTCCTAGCTTATTTATAATAGCTAAGAGACTGTTATTATAATTAGGCCCTGTTATTATAAGGTTATTAACGTAGTATATTATAATAAGCCCTAGCTTATTATTAATAAATATAGCTTTGTCTTGTAGAAGGATAGAAAATTCCTCTTCTTTTAGTATAGATAATAAGTGCTGGTACTATAGCCTAGGAGCCTGTTTTCGCCCGTATAGAGCTTTATTAAGCTTATAGACCTTATTAAGGTCCCTTATAAATCCTATAGGCTATTTAATATATATTTCTTTATCTATTTTTGCGTAAATAAAGGCGTTTTTTATATCGTATTATAGTAAGGGCTACTTATTATATAAGGCTAGGATAAATAAAAGCCTATAATTTTCGGGCCTATATGTACTAGAGAAGGTTTCTAGATAGTCTAGGCTTATAATTTGGTTAAAGCCCTTAACAACCTACCTAGATTTATAGGTAGGGCTATTATTTTTATTGTATTTAATTTTATAGACCTAACGGCCCTTTAAAGGCTTTCTATTAGGCGGAAGATCTACTAGTTCCTATATTTTCTAGGCTTCTAGCTCGTTTATTTCTTATTACATAGATTCTTTCCAGTTATTAGCTTATAAGCTAGCTATAGCCTATTTATAGGTATTAGGTTCATTTTCTATATTTATTATAAGAGCTAATTCATCTATAGCTTTATTATCCCTATAGTTATAGCTTAATTGTATAGTTCTAGTTCGAATTATAGGATTATTTATAGGACTATTATTTATAGAGTTATTATTTATAGGACTATTATATATAGGGCTATTAGATACGTGACTAATAGTATTACTAGAATTAGTATTAGTATTAGTTCTAGTATAGTTATCTAGGCTTATTTCAACTAGGCTATCTTTGCCTTGTTCTAATATGTCTTTTTGTAAGTTATTATAGTAAGAACCTTCTATAACCTTAATGTCTCTTGTATATAGGCATTTCTTAGTTATAAGATTATAAACCCGATATAGACTATTAGAATTACTATAGCCTACTAATATACCCTTATAAGCTTTATTATCTAGCTTATTAGTAGGGGTCTTATTTTTATAGAAAGCAATAGAGCCAAATATTCGGATATGCCCTATATCTGGTTTTCTATTATATAAGGCCTCGTAAGGTGTTTTAAAGTCTATAGAGCTATGTGGGGTTCTATTATATAAGTAAACAGCTGTTAGTATAGCCTCTTCCCAAAGGCTATTATCTAGGCTAGCTATCTTTAATAGGCACCTAGCTTTATTCTATAGGGTTCTATTTATCCGTTCGGCTAGACTATTCTGTTTAGGTGTATAAGGAGTTGATTTTTAATATATTATGCTGTTATCTAGTAAATAGGGATTAAGCCTATTATTTATATATTCCTTTCCGTTATCTATAGCTAGTAGCTTTGTTTTCTTATTTTGATTATTATTTTCTACTAGTTACTTGTATTTGCGGAAAGCTATATAGGCCTTAGACTTAGCTTTTAAGAGCCTAATAAATAGAAATCTAATTGCCTTATCTAGGAAGGTTATAAAATAGCGATTATTATTATATCCTATAGGTGTAATAGGACTGTATATATTACTAGAGACCTTATCTAGATATTCTAGCTTATTATTATTATTAGATATCTTATTTATTTTATTAGTAAGTTTACCTTCTAGGTAAATTTCATAAGGCTTATCTAGGCTTAATATATTAGTTAGACCTAAGGACTTAAGTTTATCTAGATTAGATATATACCCTAGTCTATAATGCCATAGCTTATTATAATCTTTATTAGTATTAGCTATAGAACTATTATTAACTATAGAGCTTTTATTAACTATAGAGCTTTTATTAGCTATAGAGCTTTTATTAGCTATAGAGCTTTTATTTACTATAGAGCTTTTATTAGCTATATTAGTTATTCCTTTTATTATAGCTATATTAAGGTAATAGAGGTTATTTTTAAGGTATCTAATAGTAAGGAGTTTTTTATTATTATTTCTTTGTAAAATAACCTTATCTTTATAATAGATAGAATAGCTATCTTTAGCTAGTTTAGACTACGAAATAAGGTTATAGCCTAGTTCAGGCATATATAAGTAGTTATTTAAGATATAGGTTATCTTAGAGTCTTTAAACTAGATTTTTACAGAACTAACGCCTTTAATTTAAATAGTCTTAGCTATACCCTAAGAGACTAATTTATTATATTCTAAATAGCTAAAAAAAAATAGCTCCTATTACTAATAATATACCTTAAAGCCCTAGTATTAAGGATAAACCCTATTCCTAATTTTAGGCCTATAGGGACTATAGTATTATTAGCTATTATAGGATTTATAGGACTTATAGGACTTATAGGATTTATAGGATTTATAGGGCTTATAGGGTTATATAGTGTTATAAATACCTAAAAATCAATATCTAGGTTTTCTAGATTTTTAAAATCTAGGTCTAATTCCATAGAAGAATTAGAAACCATAGAGGCTTTTAAGGACGAATTAACTAGTAAAATAGCTATGTTATTGTCCTGTATTATATTTTCTATTTTTTCAGTCTTTTTCTACTATTTTACTAGAGCTTTTTCTAGAAAGAGAAAAAAGCAATTCTTAGCCTCGTAGCTAGATAGCTTGCAATAGGTATAAAATTTGCCCTTTTGAGCTTTAAAGCTATTTTTTGCCTTATATTTTCCTATAGGGCTTTTCCTAGTTAGGAAGGCCTATACCATATAGTTATTTTCTTTATTTTCTAGTCTTTTAGATTTATCTAAAAGACTAGAAAATAAGGTCTTAAGGGTATAGCTTATTACGTTATTTCGAAGGCTTTAAGTTATATTTAATATAAGCCCTTCGTATTCTTTAGTTAGGTTATTTAAAACCCAAGCTATAATTACCATACGAGGTAAAATAAGCTCTTTAGCTTCGAGCTAATCGGATAGCTCTTTTATCTTATTTAAATACTCTTCCATAGAAGAGAATTTAGATAAAGTTAAGTCGAAAAATTCCTTTATAACTAGGAATTCGCTTGCAAAGCCCTTAGGGCTATATAGCTCTTTGAGAGCTAGCCAGGCTTCGTTAGCAGTCTTTTTATGCTGAATTTGGACTAAGGGCCCGTCTTCTAGCATTAGTTATATAGTTGCGAGGGCCTTATCTTTGTCTTCTAGCCCTATAGGGCTTAGGGTGTTCGAAGGGGTTATGTTTTTATAAAGCCCTTCCCTAGTTAAATAGGCTTCGGCTTGTATAGCCCAAAGGGTATAGTTAGAAGAGCCCTTAAGCTTAGGGAAGGTGATTTTATTAGAAGTTATTTTCTTAGTTATTTTCCTAGATAAAATAGGAAAAAGGGAAAATAGGGATATTAGCCATAGATAGCTAATAAGATAAAATAGGGATTTAAAGAGACCTATTTCCTTTAGTTATAAGCAGCCGGGCTTATAACCTATAAGAAATAGAGATAAAGGCAGCAGAAGATAGGAATCAAGTCTCTATTCAATAGAGGTACAAAGGGTAGCTAGAGGGCACGTATAGAAGAAGGTGGTTGAATTGCTTATCCTTCAAGCTAAAGAGAAGGAAAAATAGGCTTCCTATATAGCTAGAGTCTATGTTGCTGGTTATAGCCCTATCCGGGCAGCTATAACCGGGTTCTGTATTAGCTAGGCAGCTGTAACCGGATTCTGTGTTAGCCGGGTAGCTGTGGCTGGGTTCTGTATCAGCCGGGCAGTTGTAACTATATTGTGTTTTATCTGACCGGCTGTGGTCTATCCGGCCGGCTGTAGTCTATCCGGCCGGCTGTGGTTTATCCGGCTAGCTGTAATCTATCTAGCTAGCTGTGGTCTATCTAGCTAGCTGTAGTCTATCTAGCTAGCTATAGTCTATTAGACTACTAAGCTACTAGTTAGGCTATTAGGTTATAGTCTTTTATCTTAGGACTATATTAGTATATTTATTTAATATAGGATTATAGATATATAGCTTATATAAGGGCTTATATCTAATATATAAGTAATAAATATATATATGTTCTAAATAATAAGATAAGTTCTTAACTATTTAATATAGTATCTTTTAGTAAAAATAAAGAGTATATAATATTATACTAAGAGACCTAAAATAAGAAATATAAGAAAGGAAAGTCTTATATTTAGTAATAAAGTTATATAATTAGGATTTTATTACTTAGCTTAATATAGTATTAATATAGTAAAATAAATAAAAAGAAATAATAGACTAATACTTATAAAAGAAAGAAGTAATAACTATATTTAAGGCCTTAAGGATAAGTATTTTAAAAAGAAAGGAATAATATTATAAACTATAAGTAGTTATAAGATAGGTAGCTTATTATAGGCTAGAATATAAGAATAAGTAATAATATAGGATAAGAACTAAGGATAGAAGGTTATATACCTAAATATATATAAGATAGCTTAATATAATTAATATTAAGCTAAAATATAGCTTACTATACTTAGTACTAAGTAAGGTAAGTATAACTTATATAGCTTACTACTAAGCTATAGTAATTAATAAAGAGCTAGATAGATATATATACTATAGTTACTACCTAAGAGTAAATAACTAAATCTTTAGTAATTAATCTAAGTTATTTATTATTAATTAAAGAAGTATAAAGCTATTACGAACCAACTGAGGGGGCCTACTCTAAGGCCCGGGGTAAGGTAGGGTAATATAAGACTATAGAAGAATAGTTAGGATAGTACCTAGATAGTACCTAGATATACTGCTATAAGGGAACTAGAACTAACTAATTAAAGACCTACTTACCTTAATTAGTATAACCTATCTACTTAGTACTAAGTAAATAGATTATACTAAGTAATACTAATTAATAAAGAGTTAGATAGATATATATACTATAGTTATTACCTAAGAGTAGATAGCTAGGTCTTTAATAATTAATCTAAGTTATTTATTATTAATTAAAGAAGTATAAAGCTTCTTAATAAATTACCTTATAAAGGATATACTATTTATTAAGTTAAGCCTAACTTATTTTATTAAAGTAATAGTAAACCTACTAATACCTTAGGGTATTTATTATATTTTAATTATTCCTATTTAGTAAATTACCCTTATATTAATAAATAATATATCTACTACTAGCGAAGTTACCTAAAACCTAGGGTAAGTAATAGCCTAGATATAGTAATATATTATTTAACTAGAAACCTAACTTAATTAATAAGGTAACTTAGGTATTCTTAAGTTCCCTAAATTAGAGCTATATAATAGTTAAAAGGGTAATATTTAATCCTTCTTAACCTAAGCTAAGGCTTATTTATAAGTTAATACCTCTATCTAAGGAGCTACTATATATATCCTTTATATTAGTAACCTCTTAATTAGTAAGGTATTCGAATAGTAAGAACCTACTCTTTAAGACTACTTTAACTATAAAAATAATACTTAAAGGGATAAAGAAATAAATAATATTTTTATAAGTTATAAGGCCTTTAAATAGAAACTCTAGATTACCTTTAGGGACCTTAATAAAGTCTAAATAGTACTTAAGTAACTTAAGATATTATAATAAACTAGATCTACTATATATTATAATTAAGAATTCTATTATATCTTATCTAAACTTAACCTTAAAAATAATACTTTTATAGAATACTTCTATAATAGACTCTAAGAAAATATTAAAGATAACCTTAGTAAACTTAATTAACCTAAAGAGCTTAGTAAATTTATAGAAATAGTAATTAAGATTAATAATTATAATTACTATTAATACCTAGAATATAGAAATAAGGGTAGCTATAGACTAAAGACTTATACCTTATAGTAGACTAATAAACCTCGATATAACTTAATAAGATAAGTCTACTAAAACTTACTATATATATAGGAAACCTAGATACTTTATTAATAAATACTCCTAGAAGAAGAGGTCTTCTTAAAAGTTAGTCCTAGAGTAAAGAGCCTAAGTTATAATAAAGACTAAAGTACCCTATAATAGCCTATACTTCTTAGTATACTATAATAATAGTTATACTATATACCTCTTAGAAAAATAAGGTAGTAGATAGTTCCCCTAGAAACCTAAGGGAACTAAGTAATAAATAACCTAGGATATAGAAAAAATAAAATAATACCTAGAGGAGAGCCTAAGGAAGGGATATATCTAACCCTTAAAGATATTAGCTACCTATTACAAACTAACTAAGGAGGCCTACTCTAAGGCCTGGGGTAAGATAGGGTAATATAAGACTATAGAAGAATAGTTAGGATAGTACCTAGATAGTACCTAGATATATTACTATAGGGAAACTAGAACTAACTAATTAAAGGTCTACTTACCTTAATTAATATAATCTATTTACTTAGTACTAAGTAAATAGATTATACTAAGTAATATTAATTAATAAAGAGCTAAATAGATATATATACTATAGTTATTACCTAAGAGTAAATAGCTAGATCTTTAGTAATTAATCTAAGTTATTTATTATTAATTAAAGAAATATAAAGCTTTTTAATAGACTACCTTATAAAAGATATACTATTTATTAAGTTAAGCCTAACTTACTTTATTAAAGTAATAGTAAACCTACTAATACCTTAGGGTATTTATTATATTTTAATTACTCCTATTTAATAAGTTACCCTTATACTAATAAATAATATATCTATTACTAGTAGTATTACCTAAAACCTAGGGTAAGTAATAGCCTAGATATAGTAATATATTATTTAATTAGAAACTTAACTTAATTAATAAGGTAACTTAGGTATCCCTAAGTTCCCTAAACTAAAGCTATATAATAGTTAGAAGGGTAATATTTAATCTTTCTTAACCTAAGCTAAGGCTTACTTATAAGTTAATACCTCTATCTAAAGAGCTATTATATATATCCTATATATTAGTAACCTTTTAATTAGTAAGGTATTTAAATAATAAGAACCTACCTTTTAAGACTACCTTAATAATAAAAATAATATATAGAGAGATAAGGAGATAAATAATATCTTTATAAGCTATAAGGCCTTTAAATAAAAACTTAGGATTACCTTTAGAGATCTTAATAAAGTTAGAATAGTACTTAAATAGCTTAAGATACTATAATAAACTAGATCTACTATATATTATAATTAGGAGTTTTATTATATCTTATCTAAACTTAACCTCGAAGATAATACTCTTATAGAGTACTTCTATAATAGACTTCGAGAAGATATTAAGGATAACCTTAATAAACTTAATTAATTTAAAAAGCTTAGTAAATTTATAGAAATAGTAATTAAGATTAATAATTATAATTACTATTAATACCTAGAATATAGAAATAAGGGTAACTATAGACTAAAGACTTATACTTTACGCGCTAACTAAGGGAAGCTATATTAATAACATTCTATAGCCTATAGATACTATAGTAGACCTATAGATTTTAATATAACTTAATAAGATAAGTTTACTAAGACTTACTATATATATAGGAAACTTAGATACTTTACTAATAAATACTCTTAGAAGAAAAAGTCTTTTTAAAAGCTAGTCCTAGAGTAAAGAGCCTAAGTTATAATAAAGACTAAAGTATTTTATAATAGCTTATACTTCTTAGTATATTATAATAATAGTTACTATATATACCTCTTAGAAAAATAAGGTAGTAGATAATTCCCTTAAAGACTTAAGGGAACTAAGTAATAAATAGCCTAGGATATAGAAAAGATAATATAATACCTAGAGGAAAACCTAAAAAAGGGATATATCTAACCCTTAATAATATTAGCTATTACTATATTAATAAAAGATAATAAGATAAATTACTAATAACTTAGTAAGACTATAATAGCTATAAATAAACTAGTAAGCTAGGAAACTATAATATAAAACTTATCTAAGAACTAAGGATATAAAGCTAAGATATAAACTCTAGCTATAACTAAATATAATAATAGTACTAAGATATTTTAAGACTTAATAGTAAAATAGTAATTTAAAACCTAACTAAAACCTAATAAATAATATTTTAATAACCTTAAGAACTATATAAGTATACTAATATTATATACTACTTAAGACTAAGAGTATAAGACCTAACCTAGGTATAGGCCTAAATACTATAAAAATACTCCTTAAAAGGAAGGGAGTAATACTTTATTAGACTATAACTAATATAAAGAATTCTAAAATATATTAATACCTTATTTTAAATAAATAGGTAAGGATATCTTAGATATAGAATAACTTATTATACTTTTAAGTAAAAAATACTAATTTTCCTCCTAGACTAAAGTAATCTATAAAGACTTATAATTCTTATATCTAGATATAGAAAACTATAAAAGTATCTCTTAGTTTTACTATATCTATCCTCTATACCTTTACTATTTATAAAATAAACTAAAATATAAGTAAATACTTACTAAGGTAATACCTAATTAATTAATTATATAAATTCTTTATAAATAATAAACTAAAGAATATAATATATTAATTAAAGAAATAGGGTACTAGGCTAGGCTATATTATATACTTAATAATTAATCTACCTTACTCTTACTAATATAAACTAAGGATATATTTACCTAACTATATAGAGAAAGCTTAAATAAGGGAAAGGACTTATATATTTTCCCTATACTATAGCTAGTAAGAGGAAATATAATACTAAATAAATTAAATTAATTAACTATTAAATTAGTATAAGTTTCTTAAGTACTTATAGTATTAAAATCTAAAGTAATTCTATAGGTAAATAGTTTATTATTAAAAAATTACTAAGATAAATAATAAGGGGACTACTACCTAGACTTAATAATAGGATCCTTATAAATATAAAATAAAATTATAAATACTTACTTATACCTATAAGTATAAAAGAATATACTATTTAGGTAATACTTAATAGTAAAGTATAAGGAAATTATATTTTACTAAATCTTATTAATAGATTTAAATTACTTTAGAAGACTAAAGATAAGCCTTACTAACTTAGAATTATAAAAAGAGAGTTAGTTAACTATAGCTATAAGATAGTTAATATAGAAACTATACCCCTCTTAACTATTATTAGTAAAAAATATTATAATTTAAAACTTAATATTATAAATATCTTAATATATAATATTATATTAAGGATATCCTAGCTATAGGTAAGTAATCTTAGAGTTAATTAAATAATAAGCTATTTTTAGTAAAATAAATTAAGAAGAGAATTAGTTAATAAGGAGTAATATAAAATAATACCCTTATATAATATTATATAATAAAAAATACTTAGGATTTATATAATTACTAAGGAGCTTAAGTTAGGATATAATAAATATATTCTTAATAAATACTATTAATATAGTAAACTATTTAGTAATAAGCTAGAAATAGGCCTTTTAGAGTATAATAAGTAAGACTATAAGATCTTTCTAAAAAAAGGAATAAAACCTAAGTTTTATAAGATTTACTTACTTAATAAAGAAAAGATAAAAACCCTTAATATTTATCTTAAGGAGAACTTAAGGAAAGGATATATTTAATTATTAATATTATTAATAAGATTTCCTATCTTATTTATACTAAAGAAAAATAATAAGTTAAGGATATATATAGACTATTAATAACTTAATAAAATTATAATTAAGAACTAATACTTATTACCTTTAATTATAGAATTATAGGATAAACTCTATAGTGCTAAGTAATTTATAACCTTAGACCTAAAAGGAGCTTATAACCTTATTTAAATTAAGGATAGTAAAGAATAAAAAATAGTCTTTAGAATAAAATAAAGACTTTATAAATACTTAATTATACTATTTAGACTAACTAATATATTAATAAGTTTTTAAACTATAATTAATAATATATTATAAAAATACCTAAATACCTTTATAATAGTTTACTTAGATAATATCTTTATTTTCTTTAATAATCTTAAATAATATAAAGGATATATTTATTAAGTTTTAAGGAAATTATAAAAAATAAATTTCTTTATTAAAGTTAATAAATATAAATTCTATAAATAGAAAATTAAATTCTTAGGATATAAAATATTCTTAGGATTTATTAAAATAGACCTTAATAAAGTTATAGTAATTAAGGACTAGCTAGCTTTAAGTAGCCTTAAGGAAGTATAAGCCTTCCTAGGCTTTATTAACTTTTATTAAAAATATATTAAAAACTTTAGAAGAATTAGTATTCCCCTAATAGACCTTACTAAAAAAGATAAACCTTTTATATAAGGATTAATAAAATAAGTAATATTTAAAAATATTTAAGATAGGATTCTTAGGGAACTTATCTATACTTTATTAAACTTAATAAAACTATTTAAAGTTAAAACTAATACTTTAGATTAAGTACTTAATAAATAGCTAGGATAATAAGATAATAAAGGATAATTTTACTTAATTACCTTTTACTTAAAAAAGCTTTATAGGCTAAAGCTTAATTACTTAATATATAATAAAGAACTTATAGTTATTATTAAAACCTTTAAGGAATAAAAATACTATCTTAATAAAATAGAGATAATAATTAAGGTTTATTATATAGACTATAAGAACCTTATTAATTTTATAATAATAAAGGAACTAAATAAATATTAGATTTAATAATATAAATTCTTATTAAAGTTTAACTTTTAGATTATTTATTATAAGGGAAGTAAAAATAAGTAAGTTAATATACTTAGTTAATAAAAAGACTTAAAATCTTTAATTAAGGTATAGTATATTATAATCCTATAGACTAATATAAAAGGTATACTTAAACTAAGTAATTAATAAGTTAATATAATATAAAAGGTTAAACTTAACTAAAAGTAAACTTAGTATATTAAATAAGCTTATAATAAGGATAAGCTTATAAAATTATAAGAAATAAACCTAGAATTATTAAAAGAATAAGATAACCTCTTATTTAATAATTAATATTATATTCCTAAAGAACTATAAGAAGAACTTATTAAAAAACTCTATAAATATCTATTATATAGATACTAAGGGGTATATAAGACCCTTATATAGATAAAATAAATATAAGACTTTCTAAAAATATAAAAAGTTATATAGGAAATTATTTATAATTATAATCCTTATAATAAGGTAAAAAGTAATTAATATATACCTTATAGGAAACTATAGCTAATATTATTACTAAATAAGGCTTAGGATATAATTACTTAGGACTTTATTATTAAATTACTACCTTTAAAAGAACCTATAATAAATACTATATATAATAATATTTTAGTTATTATAAAAAAATTAACTAAATATAAATACTTTATCCTATATAAGGAATTAAGTATAGTATTAGAATTAACCTATATATTCCTTTAAGTTATAGTAAGTTAATATAGCCTATTAAAGAAACTTATCTTAGACTAAAATAAACTCTTTATATTTAAGTTTTAAAAAAGCTTAATATAATAGCTAGGAATTAAGTATTCCCTATTAATAGCCTTTTACCTAAAAATAAATAAATAAATAGAATAACTTAACTAAATATTAAAATAATACTTATAATACTATATTAATTATTAATAAAATAACTAAGTAGAAATACTACCTATAGTATAATAGGCTTATAATAGCTTTAATAATAAGGTAATTAGAATATTACTATTTAAAGCTAATTATAGGTATAACCTAGAAATTATAATATATTAAGTAGAAAGAAATATACTAAATATAATAAAAATAATAAAAAACCTTAAAAAGATATATACTTATTTATAATAAAAATAGATTTTCTTATAAAATAAAATAAAATATTATATTAATAAAAAGAGATTAAAAGGATTAACTCTAAAGGAGGGGGATAAAGTATATCTCCTTTAGTAAAATATTAAAATAAAATAACTTAATAATAAGCTAAATTAAAAAAAGATTAGACTATTTAAAATCTTAAAGAAAATTTTAAAAATAAGCTACTAACTATTACTACTTAAAATAATATAGATATATTTAATATTTTATATCTTATTACTAAAACTAATACCTTAGAACGCTAAGCTAAAAATATAAATTAAAGTTAAAGATAAATAAGAATATAATATTAAGAAAATATTAAATAATAAAAGTAATTAATAAAATAAGGAATACCTAATTAAGTAAAAAGGATATAAATATTTAAAGAATACTTAAAAACCTATAAATTACTTAGGCTATTATTAGTTAATATTATAATAGTATTACTAAAGGAAGCTAGAATTAATAAATTTAAATTATCCTAGGGAAAAGAATTAAAAATTATAACCTTATTAAAGCTTAGCTTACCTAGGGTATTTAGTATAGTAAGCTTTTAATATAATATATAAGACTATATCTTAGTATATTAGTTAAGATATATAGTAATATTAATTTTATCCTATTATACCTAAGTAAGGGCTATATAAGTAATTACTATTATTATTACTAACTAACCTCTTAGTACTTAACCTAAGTATTTATATAAAAGTAGTATTTTTATTCTTTAATTATATTAAACTTAGTAACTAAGAAATTATTATTATAATAAGTAATATTCTTCTTTATATATAATAAATATTTTAAATACCCCTTTAAGATAAAATAAAGTAAGTTACTTTTCTAGTATAGAATATAATAACCTATATTAAGTAGTTAAATTCTAATAGCTATAATTTAGATAGATATATTATAATAGTATTATATAGATAAATAATATAGTTTAGAGATATATAAGCTAGATATAGTTAGCTATAAGGAAAAATAAAAACTAGCTATAAGAAAAGATATATATATTATTTATTAACCTTAGGATAAGGATTATAAAAAGGAGGGGAATAATATTATAAACTAATTAAAAAGGCTTACTCTAAGGCTTAGGGTAAGATAAAGTAATATAGGACTATAAAAGAATAGTTAAGATAATACCTAGATAATACTTAGATATATTACTATAGGGAAACTAGAATTAACTAATTAAAGGTTTACTTACTTTAATTAATATAATCTATTTACTTAGTACTAAGTAAATAGATTATACTAAGTAATACTAATTAATAAAGAGTTAAATAAATATATATACTATAGTTATTACCTAAGAGTAAATAGCTAGATCTTTAGTAATTAATCTAAGTTATTTATTATTAATTAAAGAAGTATAAAACTTCTTAATAGACTACCTTATAAAAGATATATTATTTATTAAGTTAAGCCTAACTTACTTTATTAAAGTAATAGTAAACTTACTAATACCTTAAGGTATCTATTATACTACCCTTATACTAATAAAGGATAGTAAGATAAATTACTAATAACTTAGTAAGACCTTAATAACTATAAATAAACTAGTAGGATAGGAAGCTATAGTTTAAAACTTAAATAAAGACTAGGGATAGACTATTATAATAGCCTATTATAAGATACTTATATTACTAACCTAGGATATTATTAAATAATACTTTAATAGCTTTAAGAACTATATAGGTATACTAATATTATATATTACTTAAGACTAAAAGTATAGGACTTAACTTAGGTATAAGCCTAAATACTATAAAAAAACTCCTTAAAAAGAAAGGAGTAATACCTTATTAAACTATAATTAATATAAAGAATTCTAAAATATACTAATATTATATTTTAAATAAATTAATAAAGATATCTTAGATATAAAATAACTTATTATACTTTTAAGTAAAAAATACTAAATCTCTATTTAGACTAAAGTAGTCTATAGGGACTTATAATTCCTATATCTAGATATAGAAAACTATAAGAATATCTCTTAGTTTTATTATATCTATCTTCTATACTTATACTACTTATAGGATAAACTAAAATATAAGTAAATACCTATTAAGGTAGTATTTAATTAATTAATTATATAAATTCTTTATAAGTAATAAACTAAAGAATATAATATATTAATTAAAGGAATAAAATACTAAGCTAAGTTATATTATATACTTAATAATTAATTTGCCTTACTCTTACTAATATATATTAAAGATATATTTACCTAACTATATAGAGAAAGCTTAAATAAGGGAAAGGACTTATATATCTTCCTTATACTATAATTAATAAGAGGAAATATAATACTAAATAAATTAAATTAATTAATTATTAAGTTAATATAAGCTTTTTAAGTACTTATAGTACTAAGATTTAAAGTAACTCTATAGGTAAATAATTTATTATTAAAAAACTATTAAGATAAATAGTAAGGGGATTATTACCTAGACTTAATAATAAGATCTTTATAAATATAAAATAAAATTATAAATACTTACTTATACTTATAAAAATAAGAGGATATACTATCTAAGTAATACTTAATAATAAAGTATAAGGAAATTATATTTTATTAAATCTTATTAATAAATTTAAATTACTTTAGAAAAATAAAGATAAGCCTTATTAACTTAAAATTATAAAAAAAGAGTTAGTTAATTATAGCTATAAGATAGTTAATATAGAGACTATACCCCTCTTAACTATTATTAATAGAAAATATTATAACTTAAAACTTAATATTATAGATATCTTAATATATAATATTATACTAAGAATACCCTAGCTATAAGTAAGTAATCTTAGAGTTAATTAAATAATAGGCTATTTTTAATAAAATAGACTAAGAAAAGAATTAATTAATAAGGAGTAATATAAAGTAATACTTTTATATAATATTATATAATAAAAGGTACTTAAGATTTATATAATTACTAAAGAGCCTAAGCTAGGATATAATAAATATATTCCTAATAAATATTATTAGTATAGTAAACTATTTAATAATAAGCTAAAAATAGGCCTTTTAGAATATAATAAATAAGATTATAAGATCCTTTTAAAAGAAGGGATAAAACTTAAGTTCTATAAGATTTACTTATTTAATAAAGAAAAGATAAAAGCCCTTAATATCTATCTTAAAGAGAACTTAAGGAAAGGATATATTTAATTATTAATATTATTAATAAGATTTCCTATCTTATTTATATTAAAGAAAAATAGTAAGTTAAGGATATATATAGATTATTAGTAACTTAATAAGATTATAATTAAGAATTAATACTTACTACCCTTAATTATAGAATTATAAGATAAGCTCTATAGTATTAAATAATTTATAACTTTAAACCTAAAAGGAGTTTATAACCTTATTTAAATTAAGGATAATAAAAAATAAAAAATAGCCTTTAGAATTAAATAAAGACTTTATAAATATTTAGTTATATTATTTAGACTAATTAATATACCTATAAGTTTCTAGACTATAATTAATAATATATTATAAAAATACTTAAATACTTTTATAGTTATTTACCTAAATAATATTTTTATTTTCTTTAATAATCTTAAATAATATAAAGGATATATATACTAAGTCTTAAGGAAATTATAGAAAGTAAACCTCCTTATAGAAGCTAATAAATATAAATTTTATAAGGAAAAAGTTAAATTCTTAGGATATAAGATATTCCTAAGATTTATTAAAATAGACCTTAATAAGGTTATAGTAATTAAGGACTAATTAACTTTAAGTAACCTTAAGGAAATATAAGCCTTCTTAAGCTTTATTAATTTCTATTAAAAATATATTAAAAACTTTAGAGGAATTAATATTCCTTTAATAAACCTTATTAAGAAAGATAAACCCTTTATATAAAGACTAATAGAATAAGTAGTATTTAAGGATATTTAAGATAGGATTTTCTAAGAACCTATCTATACCTTACTTAACTTAATAAAATTATTTAAAATTAAAATTAATACCTTAGACTAAGTACTTAATAGATAACTAAAATAGTAAAATAATAAAAGATAACTTTACTTAGTTACCTTTTACTTTAAGAAGCTTTATAGGTTAGAGTTTAATTATCCTATATATAATAAAGAACTTATAGCTATTATTAAAGCTTTTAAAGAATAGAAATACTATCTTAGTAATATAGAAATAATAGTTAAGGTCTATATAGACTATAAAAACCTTATAAGTTTTATAATAATAAAAAAACTAAATAAATATTAAATTTAATAGTATAAATTTTTATTAAAGTTTAACTTTTAAATTATTTATTATAAGGGAAGTAAAAATAAGTAAGTTAATATACTTAGCTAATAAGAAGACCTAAAATCTCTAACTAAGGTATAATATATTATAATCCTATAGACTAATATAGAAGGTATACTTAGATTAGGTAGTTAATAAGTTAATATAATATAGAAGGTTAAACCTAACTAAGAGTAAACCTAGTATATTAAATAAGCCTATAATAAAGATAAGCTTATAGAATTATAAGAAATAAACTTAAAATTATTAAAAGAATAAGATAACCTCTTATTTAATAATTAATACTATATTCCTAAAGAACTATAGGAAAAACTTATTAAGAAATTTTATAAATACTTACTATATAGATATTAAGGGGTATATAAGACCTTTACCTAAATAAAATAAATATAAGACTTTCTAAGAATATAAAAAGTTATATAAGAAGTTATCTATAACTATAATCTTTATAATAAAGTAAAAAGTAATTAATATATACTTTATAGAAAGCTATAACTAATACTATTATTAAATAAGGCTTAAGATATAATTACTTAGGACTTTATTATTAAATTATTACCTTTAAAGGAACTTATAATAAATACTATATATAATAATATCTTAGTTATTATAGAAAAATTAACTAAATATAGATATTTTATTTTATATAAAGAATTAAGTATAGTACTAGAATTAACTTATATATTCCTTTAAGTTATAGTAAGTTAGTATAGCTTATTAAAGAAACTTATCTTAAACTAAAATAAACTCTTTATATTTAAGTTCTAGAAAAACTTAATATAGTAATTAGGAGTTAAGTACTCCTTATTAATAGCTTTTTACTTAGAAATAAATAAATAAATAGAATAACTTAACTAAATATTAGAATAATATTTATAATATTATATAAATTATTAATAAAATAATTAAGTAGAAATATTACTAATAATATAATAGGCTTATAATAGCTTTAATAATAAGGTAATTAGAATATTACTATTTAAAGCTAACTATAAATATAATTTAGAAATTATAATATATTAAGTAGAAAGAAATATATTAAATATAATAAAAATAGTAAAAAACCTTAAGAAGATATATACTTATTTATAATAAGAATAGATTTTCTTATAAAATAGAATAAAATATTATATTAATAAAAAAAGATTAGAAAGACTAACTCTAAAAGAGGGGGATAAAGTATATCTTTTTTAATAAAATATTAAAATAAAATAATCTAATAATAAGCTAGATTAGAAAAAGATTAAACTATTTAAAATCTTAAAGAAAATTTTAGAAATAAGCTACTAATTATTATTACTAAAAATAATATAGATATATTTAATATTTTATATTTTATTATTAAAACTAATACCCTAGAATACTAAGCTAGAAATATAAATCGAAGTTAAAAATAAATAAGAGTATAATATTAAAAAGATATTAAATAATAGAGGTAATTAATAAAATAAGGAATACTTAATTAAATAGAAAGGATATAAATATTTAGAAAATACCTAAGAGCCTATAAGCTACTTAGGTTATTACTAGTTAATATTATAGTAGTATTACTAAGGGAAGTAAGAATTAATAAGTCTAAGTTATTTTAGGGAAAGGAATTAAAGATTATAACCTTACTAAAGCTTAGCTTATTTAAGGTATTTAATATAGTAAGCTTTTAATATAATATATAGGACTATATCTTAGTATATTAGTTAAGATATATAATAATATTAATTTTATCTTACTATACCTAAGTAAGGGCTATATAAGTAATAGTTATTATTATTACTAAATAACTAACCTTTTAGTACTTAGTATAAGTATCTATATAAAGGTAGTATTTCTATTCCTTAATTATATTAAACTTAGTAACTAAGAAATTACTATTATAATAGGTAATATTCTTCTTTATATATAATAAATATTTAAAATACCCTTTTAAGATAAAATAAAGTAAATTACTTTTTTAGTATAGAGTATAATAACCTATATTAAGTAGTTAAATCTTAATAGCTATAATTTAGATAGATATATTATAATAGTACTATATAGATAAATAATATACTTTAGAAATATATAAGCTAGATATAGTTAGCTATAAGGAAAAAATAAGACTAGCTATAAGAAGGGATATATATACTATTTATTAACCTTAGGATAAGGATTATAGGAAAGAGGGGAATAATATTATAAACTAACTAAGGGGGCCTATTCTAAGGCCTAAGGTAAGGTAAGGTAATATAAAATTATAAAAGAATAGTTAAGATAGTACCTAGATAGTACTTAGATATATTACTATAGGGGAACTAGAACTAATTAATTAGAGATTTACTTACCTTAATTAATATAACCTATTTACTTAGTACTAAATAGATAGATTATACTAAGTAATACTAATTAATAAAGAGCTAGATAAATATATATACTATAGTTATTACCTAAGAGTAGATAGCTAAGTCTTTAGTAATTAATCTAAGTTATTTATTATTAATTAAAGAAGTATAAAGCTTCTTAATAGACTATCTTATAAAGGATATACTATTTATTAAGTTAAGCCTAACTTACTTTATTAAAGTAATAGTAAACCTACTAATACCTTAGGGTATCTGTTATAAAAGCTTCTTAATAAACTACCTTATAAAAGATATATTATTTATTAAGTTAAGCCTAACTTACTTTATTAAAGTAATAGCAAACCTACTAATACCTTAGGGTATCTGTTATATATAGGTATAAGTAAGGTATTTATATAGTTAATAGATAGTTAACTATTATAAGACTAGGTCTTAAGGGTAAGACTATTAAGAGAGGGATATTATATTATAACCTATTATATTCTTAGGTAAATAGCTATAGAATAGGCTAGCTATATAGGCACTAATATAAGTAGTATAGAATAAAAGTTAGAACAATAGGCTAATATAGACTAGATTATTAAGATCGTTCAATAATCTAGGTAAGCTATAACTATTAGGATTATTAGTATTGCTAGGTAATCTAGATAATCTAAGGAAATACTCTAGTATATAGGCACCCTTAAATTCCACTCTATAGCATAAATACCTAGCTAGCTTATAACATAGATTAATATTTTCTTCTTAAAACTACAATTATATTAACTTACTTAGTTACAATCCCCCGGATCTATTACTAACCATAACATACGCGCTAACCTTTCTACTAACATAAACCTCTGGTTTATCCCTTGGGAACCTAAACCGTTATAAGTTTATAAAAGATAGAGCTAGATTATTAGTATATTATTATAAGGCTATATATAGGCTATAACTATAGATTATATATAAGACTTTAATAAGCTATATATATCTTATAGTACTTGGATAAGTATTTATCTAGAATATATATAGGATAAATATTTACCTAGAAAATAGCTTATTTTTATAATTAGGATATATATTTAGGATAAATATTTACCTAGCTATATAAGCTTATAACTAAGCTTAATATGCTTTATAAGCATTATCTAAGTATTTGTAAGTATTAATTTCTAATCCTTGATTTCTAAGTAATAAGATAGGTTTATATAATAGACCTATACCTCCCTTTTAGAAAATAGGACTTTATGAACACAAGTACCTTTATACCTAATTTA
The DNA here is from genome assembly GCA_001600555.1 of Albophoma yamanashiensis. Taxonomy (NCBI): domain Eukaryota; kingdom Fungi; phylum Ascomycota; class Sordariomycetes; order Hypocreales; family Ophiocordycipitaceae; genus Albophoma; species Albophoma yamanashiensis. The sequence continues at coordinate 1,928,465 of BCKH01000002.1, forward strand.
TTACTATTCCTTATTAATATATCCCTTATTTACTTATCTCTCTTATTTACCTATTTTATTTATAGTACTATTATTCTTATTTACTTATCTAATCTATCTTTTACTGCGTCCATCCTACCTTCTTAGATAGATTTATACCTAAGTAAACTAGGGATACTTAACGGTTATATACGTAGGAAATAGCTAATAAGTCTCAACCCCAGCATAACACAGTTCTATAGAGTTATATCTATTAATATAGTTAGAATTTATAGCAGTGGCTTATTGCGAGCTGCGATAGAGAGTGTTTGACCAGCTGCCGTGTGACAACATCGGTAGGTAGTCTTAGAAGAATGACGTATCATGATGGCGCTGATCTATACTGGCTGTGTAGCAAAGGATCTTCGTGGAAGAGTTTTCACGTTAGTACATTCCTAAATATTCATCCGGGGCGTGAAAACAAAGACACAGACGTCTCAATAAACTCGTAGACGCATTCCTCATCTCCGCCAACCATGGGTACATTATAGTAGAAATAACTAAAAAGATTGATGCCGATTTTTGTCCCCCCGCGAATACCATTAGGCAGCAGGTTATTCCAGGAGACTGCGTCGCCTCGTTTCGGCCGGATAAGCAGCCCATAACCTGAATCAGTCCTTGGGAACTTTCTCCCGTCTGCGTCAGATGACGCACCTGGTATTTGGGGAAAGTAGGTCTCACCACCTGTACAGTCGTCGTGGAGACAGGCGAATATACTGGCCAGCCTGTTGTACGGCCTGTGGGGCATTTTAGGGTTGTAGGTTCTGTTGTTGGGTTTGTCGAACCAGTCCATATGAGTCTGGAAATTTTGGCCAGGCTCGTACTTGATGATTTGGATTGGTTCAGTGTCAATGTGCTGGGTGTTGCCAAGCAGGGACTTCAGTCTTTGCCAAAGACACAAGCCAATTTTATCACCCTGCGAAAGCATGGCGGACTGCGATGTGCGAACCCGCGTATCGAGCACTGTTTCAAGGTTTCATTGTGGACCGATGAGCCTTGGAATGCGCCCTTGCTAGTACGATTGAGATGCGCAAACTGACAATGCTGAGGGGGCAGATGTTTCTACCTCGGTTGAAGCAAGTGTTTCATCTCAGTCTCTCTAAGGAAAATATTGATGTATATTATGAGAGGCTCTACCGAAAGAATCTCAACTGGGTATTCGTGAGCACAGACACAATTAGCTGTCTTGAGCCCCATCGGTATTTCCGTGGCTGTATTGAAGATGTGGTATATGGCACTTGAAGCAGGCACAGACTGCCAAAGGTGAGCAAGTTCATGAGTTCGACCTTCGCCAACTCTTCAAACACCAAAAGAAAAAAGAATATACAACAAGGTGAACAGGCCATTCGTAAAAATTTTGGCTTGCGCACAGGCAACAACCAACGGAAGAGGATGCGGGAGTTGGAGGCCGCCGCTGGATATTCGAATGCCGCGCGTATGTGCAATTTGCCGGCGTCGAAAGTCGTCAACTCTGATTCCCCTGCCATTCCCACTAACCCTCCAGCAGGAGCCTCAAGCTCTATCCATGGGATGACTCGAAGCTCGAACACCTGCTTCGCCACTGCTGACACAAATGGGGACCACCTGGCCATTTGGCATCGCAACTAGACCCCGGCCGAGACACCAACACTTGCTATGGATCTCGGAGTCAACTTAGGAGGTCAAAGCCGGACTCCACTTCACTTAGCTATTCGCAATGGCAATGAGTCTATGAGCAGGCCTTTTGGGGCGGGGAGCTGACATAACGCTTCGGGACGCCAATGATTCAACTGCGCTACATTTTGCAGCAGAGTCTGGGTAGGAGATCCTCGTGATACTGGTGCTTGGGAGACTCACCGATCCCAATCAGACTGACAATATGGGTCGCACGGCTTTATTTACAGCATTACAGAAAGAGGATGAAGCTGTGGTGAAGCTGCTATTGGAGTCTTCTATGGATGTGAGTGTGGAGGACAGGTGGGATACTGCTGCCCTTCGTATTGCTGTGGAGATGAATTCGGGGGCACTGGTGCTTCTTCTTCTTTCACATGGTGCCAACATCGATGTATAGGAATGTTTTCCTTCAATATTTATGTTGCCAGCCATTGTCCACTTTGTCACGCCCTTGCACGTCTGCATACCGAGGAGCATCTCTCCGTTCCAATTCCACTATCCCCTCCTAGATGGCCTGGCTGATATGCCTAGCATGGAAAGCAACGCACTCGTATTAGGCGAACGACCGCCTAGGAAGTCTTGCAGCATCTCAAGGTCATTGCCGCTCCCTCCAGGCTCTAGGATTCCTCGCCGCAACCTCTCCCACGCCTCTCGAGACCGCGGCTTTTCGGAAAAGGCGGTTTGAAATAGGTCTGCGGCAAATATCTCTGCGCTGTATACGGTATTTGATCAGCACTATTCCCAAAATTCGGATCACGACAATACCAACCATACGTAAGAGTAGTATCCGGCGTCATAGCCGGCAAGAAGGAGCCCAATATCAGCATGGCCATAGCTTGGATATGGAAGGCGTCTGAACTTGAGCCTCTCAAAAATATCCCCAAATAGCGCTTCTTGATCGAGTTGAAGTAAAGACTCGCGGCTGGCAGGGCTGTGCACGGCAAGATCGAAAAAAACTTGCACACTATTGTCAAGTCAGTCAGATGTTACGGCCCTTTCAAGATTGAGATAGCATACAGCATGCCAAGAATTGTAAAAATCTTAGCGTGTCCACGCCGGCTGAGACGATGTTCTAGAATCTTGTCTGGAATCCTCTCGGGTGGAATTTCGCAACCTGGATTCTCCTGCAGCCAAAGTTCCATATACACGGGGTCAACTCGCGTATAGTGCCGGCTAATAGCCTTTAGCTCATCGGGAAGCCAGCACCACTGCTCTAGCATTATAGCAATTCCCTCAGCAAGCTCAGGTGTAACCTGGTAGCCGTGGAACATTGCATATGTTGTTCTTGCAAGCAGGTCGTGAATACTGTGTCCAAGCTCTACTGTCGGTTAGAATAATCCTAATCATTGTAACAGTGGAATTTCTAACCATGGAATAAGGTTATAACGCTGGGGTGGCTCAAAAGACAGCCAGTAGCTGGTGAAGAGCTATGGAAGTTACACATCAGTATATTTGCAGGATATACCCGAGTACCATTCACTTTCAGGTAACCCTTTAAGCCACGACTAAAGTTAGCGTTTTTTCTTAAGGTAAGGGAATAGAGGATGGAGCTCCTACAGGCTGAAGATTGACGCTTTGGTTCCCCTTATACTTATTCGGTCGGCTTAACAGGTCCACGAAAAGGTAGCCAATGAATTCCCCGTTGCTTCCTTCGCGCCCATCCCACACAATCCAGGCTTCGACATCTTCATGCCAAATGACCTTTTTCAATACTTCCCTAGGGATAGGATCAAATCGAAGCTGAAGGCAATCTGCGAAGAGGCTCAATAAGGCGCTAAAGGTATGGCGAAGAGGAAAATACTCGGCGATAGTTGCGCGATCGACCTGAACGTTGTTGTCAAGCATAGTGCTGTAGTAAAGAAAGTCCCATGGTTGTAATTTTATGGTGTCGTGATGCTCTTGCTCTTGCGCTGCTGAATCTTGCTGCAGATGTTGCTGTTTCATCTTAACAGCCCGTTCGAACTCGGCTCGCCCATATGGGATCAAAGTCTCCGCAAGGTTGTTCATTAAGTCTTCCACCCACTCAATGGACTCTGCGCTTCTATATGGAAGCTTTGTAATTGCATGGTTTGCATGTCCAAGCTCGCGAGCATTCTCATCTCGAAGTAAAACAGCCTCTCGAAATAGAGCAACCTTCCCAGCAAATCGTTGGTTATACCCTAGGAAGATACGCTTTCGCGTCTCCTGGCTATGAGCATATCTTAAAACTATAAAGTACTTACTAGAATAGCTAAAAAACTCCTTCCCATCAGGACCCGCGGGTTGTCTATCTTTTTTAGGTACGCCATCTAGCTCCTCGGGCGTAAAGAACTCCCCGCTATTGTCCTCTCGTAGGCTGCGATGGAACTCGGTGCAATGCTGTTTAAGTTTGTTGACCCTTTCGAGCCTGCGGTAAATGCCATCGTCATCGAGCACTGCGTACCCGTACTCTTCAAACTCCAGCAAGGTCCGGTCCAGGAGCTTCTGGGACTCGCGATCAAGACTCTCCCCTCTATCCTGGACCGCCTTGACAAGACTGTACAGTTCACGTCGTTGCTTGGCGTAATATTCTTGCCACATTGCCTCGGCTTTTTCAGCCATATGCTGGCACTCCAGAGCCGGGGAGATATATTTCAACGCGGCTATAACGGCTTGCTCACCGGCTTGCGCATTCTCAAGCTCAACGAGAGGTCTGATGACATTGTCGAAACAGGCAATGGAAGCATTAATATTGGCGACGATATTGTTAACAAGTGTGTTATGAGCGTCAATATGTTGAGTCATCGTCGGAATAATGTCGCCGGCGCCGAGGATGAAAGGAAGCGGTTGTGGTGGTACTGTCGACATACCTGCTGGATCAGATCGCTATAGTGTGAGTGTGAGAGCAACCTTGCATTCGAGAAATATCAATGAATAGTTCAGAATATACAGGAGTCGGATTGGGGTGAATGAGGGGTTAGGTTGGTTCGACGGCTCGGCGTGTGGTCTGCGAATCTGGATAGACTGCGGGGTTGACTGGAGAAAATTACGCAAGTTTACGTCATTTTATAATGAGATCTATGCTATGCTTGTAAAAATAACTGCGTTTCGAATTCGCTATCCAAGGTATCCATTCGAAAACCAGGAATCAGACGAGCAGGCTCTGCTTTCTCTTGACTGCGAATGAAACACGTGATTAGGTTGTCCGAGTAGTAGTCAATCGTCTCTTTCTTGCCCCGAATCTGTCGGAGGATTAATTTGGAGAGGGGGTTACTGGAGCCTTCGAGGTGATGCTGAACCCATTGATCATCTAAGTTCATTCCATCAACGAGCTGCTCAACTGCGATCATGGACATGTCGTCACTCATGTCCAGGAAGCGTTGAGCCAATCCCTTGAGGAGGGGGGTTAAGCGAGGTAACGGAAGGGATGTGACATCTTTTTGGCTCAGATCTGTGACTTCATTGCTGATATAGACTTTCCGGCTCCCAATAGGAGGGGCGAAGACTTCCTCAATGGGCTGCAGGCCGAAGACGTTAGCTGGGAAGATAACCACGATCTGGGTTGGGGACAGTCAGGACGTGGTCCTAACTCGCGGGCGTGGCGCTTGTATTCCGTGTAATTGTTGAATCGCAGCTCCTGTCAAAAGATTCAAAAACTCCTGTCGAGCATAGGTAACCAGCTGCGGCACCTGCGGTCGAACTGGGAACGCACATCTCGATATCCTATCTTAAATTAGGCTTCACGACCATCCTATGGCCTCTCCACAGACGTACGTGACAAACACGCGGGACATTGAAGTGGGTTTAGGACGAGCTCTCCGATAATGCATGTGAAAATTCCATGACGCTTCAAGATGAGGGTGGCGGCCTTGACCGGCGTCAAATTTACCATGATGAACTTCCGATGGCTCATTGAGTCGTGATTATTGCCAAGGTGTCTTCTGGGGTTGAATAAATACCCTTCCCGTTCAACAACCTGACGGTTCCCAGACATTGGCCGACTGGCCCAATGCAGCTCCCCAGCCGAGACTAGCCCTGTGCCCTTTCACCCACCACCAACGCCGACTCTCGGACGGACGGACGATGGGCATTTTTAGAACCATCTGGAAGCGGCCCCGCCCTGCGTCGGGCCCGCGGATTCAAATTCTTTCCGATCTGCATCTCGAAGTCGGACAGCAGTATGCATCTTACACTTTCCCCACTTCGGCACCGCTGCTGCTCTTGGGCGGTGACATTGGGCGTCTCATAGATTATGAGGGATACTTGTGTTTTCTCAATGTTCAGGTCTCGCGATATCGAAAAGTATTCCTGGTGCTCGGAAACCATGAGTTCTATGGCCTAGACTACGATTCGGGCCTCAAGGAAGCACGACGTCTAGCAGCGGAGCCCAGCCTTGCTGCTAACCTTGTCCTACTACACAGAGCCCAGTGGAATGACGCTGATTCCAGTTTGACAATTATCGGCTGCACCCTCTGGTCTGCGATACCAGAGGACATATATGACCTTGTCAAGTCCAAGATCAGTGACTTTAGGAAGATACATGAGTGGACTCCCCAGCGACACAGCGAGGTCCACGCCGAGGAGGCCGCTTGGCTTCGCGAACAAGTCATTCGAATTACGTCTGGTGACCAAGGCCGTGGGGACCGGCAGCTGCTGGTGGCGACACACCATGCACCGTGCATAGAAGGCACTTCGCGGCCGGAGCACTCCAACAACCCATGGAACCCCGCCTTTGCGACCGATCTCATCCACCATATGGCCTGGAAGGGAGTCAAGATATGGACCTTCGGCCACACGCATTACTCAACAGCGTTCTCGCGAAAAGGCATTAGACTGGTGGCCAACCAAAGGGGCTACGTCCTTCCTGGCCGCGAGGAGCTGACGAGTGAGAGCAAGGCCAAGAGCAATCACGAGTTCGATGCCACAAGGTTTGTTACTATGTAGCATATGTCGCGCTCCTATAGTGGCTCAGTTTGCCAACCTGTTGTACATATCAAAGCAAGAGGCAACCGCTGGCTGTGTTGTTCGGTTCAAAAACAGCTCACTCGTCCATGATCCGCATTCTTTCAGTAAGACGAATTACGCCCGATTCATCTCGCAATACTCAACCAGTCAGGAGCAACTACAAAACACAAGCACGGCTCAAAGCTGAACAAGCCGGTATTTGATATAAGACATCGATACGAACCAATGAACATGCCATCATGCGTGATTCTATCAAATTGCACTCTGCTTTCAATGGGTCCCGCATCCTTACATATATATGCTTGCTGCGTCTTTATTCCACCTGGAGCCGATTCACGGTTCGTCTTGCAACAATGGGGTAAGGCAAGCTTTGACCATGGTGATCCCGTAACCACTTTACCGAGTGACGAGACTTGGAGGGGTAGGTAGGATATGTCATTATCTTTACTCCATCGCCTGTTGCGGTTTCTAGGTGGACTGCAGGAGCCCAGGGGCACATCAAGGGTACACACATAAAGCGTCTCCAAGCTCTCTCCACCTCCTCTCTCCATCCTAACCTAACAAGATCGCCGAAAAGCTCACGAGGTCGCCGAATTGCATTGCCACGGCCATAAGGCAAACGGCATCGCATTCCCTAATACGATACCATCCATGGATGGTTGATGGAGTGAATTGTGAAAGTCCCTCACCATCAAGGGCATACAGCGAGGTATCCTCCGGCAGGGCTCTTGTGGTTGTGCAGGTATTGGGCAGGCTCTCGCGCCGTGGTCAGTGATCGACGAGCGACTCTTCCATCTCCACCCCGCTGCAACGAGGCGTCGATCGCGATCGTGTTCTAATCAAGCCTTTGGGGGGCTAAAGAAAAGAGTCAAACAAAACAGACCCATCGACCCGATCGCCTTTCAGTCCAGCTGGCTTCCCCTCCGGTTCGGACGGCATATGCCCTTGTTGGCGGAAGACGAAAACCACAGCTCCCTATAGGTGGTAACAACTGACCGGTCCCAATCCGCTTCGGTGGTATTGGATGGAGCATTTGAATACAAATTTAACAAAATCAGTTGCATCAAATAGGAAGTGTTCGATAAGGCACCGGATAACACCGATATTTATGTTGAACGCGTAGTGATCACTCGGAACGTTCAGCCACAGCCCATAGGTATTTGAAAATTTGGAACATACCGTAAAGACAAGAAAACAGTAATTGCGGAACTGACCAGGGCTCGTATGATTCCCGTGCCGCCTCGTTAGGGGCACGTACAAGTTCGGCTTCATAAGCACCAGCCACTGCCTATCCAGAGACCCTGATTCTATTAACTGTTCCGTCTCCGTATGTAACATACAGTGCGCCAAGACTCCCTTACGCGGTTCAGAAACGATTGGTGTTGCCGCTATGTCAGTCGCTGTCTTCGCACAAGAACCTCACTAAAATCCGTCACGTCAAACGTGGTGGATTTCATCTTGTTGACCACACCCAGTCGTCAAAACTCAAACGACGGACCGCTGTGCGTATGTTTATGTATATTCAACGCTAGCGCTATGCAAGTAAATTCTACGTTTATGGGAGTCTGCGATATAGCCATGCAGCAATGAAAATCGCCGACACAGTCACCAGAGGCATATCAGCCCTCGCCACGGCGGCAGCCGAGGACCTATTCTTGTCTGCGCCAGACGTGCTGTTTTTGCCGCTCGGGTTATTTTGGCCTTTGCCACTGTCATCGCCACCGACATTATCATTGCTGTCAGAGCTGCCACCGCCCGACTTGGACGTGCGCGGCGCGTCCGACTTTTGAACCAAAAGCGAGGACACAGCTGCCAGCACGCTTATCTCTTGCTCTGCGCCAGTGTCCCCGTCGAACGTTCCATTGGCCCATGAAAATCCGCACTCTCGCCCGCCGTCTCCCCCGGTGCACTGCTGGACAGCTAGTTTTGCAGAAGTCTTGATCGCGGGGATGAGCCTGGCGGCAGTGAATGGCGCGAGCTGTGTCGCCGTCGCATACCACTGAAGCACGACACCCTTCCACATCTTCATGTCCGACGTGCACTTTCCAAGGTTCTCGCAGGCAGTTTCTGTGGCGACGCCGTCTGGGAAGAAGGTCTTTAAGCCCTGTTCGACGAGCTTGTCGAGGCGTCTCTGCCACTTAGAGGCGCCGTCCGTCTACGGCATGTAAGCCAACATCATCGCATCATTTCCTCTAGGGACAAACTCTCAAACTCTCAGTGAGAAAAGAGGAGGCCGAGGAAACTTACATAGTTGTACATATACGCCGCGCCGAGGGCAAACACGCCGCTGGGCCCCGAAAACTGCACCTTGTTCACCGACTTGCAGCCTCCGTCGACATTGACGCCGTCATATACTGCCAACGTCTCAGGGTCAATGAGATTTACCTTCTCCATCCAGTCCCACGTATTATCGGCCCACTCGGCATATGTCTTGTTGCCAGTGTAGCGCGCCAGTCGCGCGCCGAGGTTGAAGAAGACGCCGTTGGAAAAACCTGTGAGCTCGCAAAACAGCGTGTGAGAAGCGGAGCCACTTTGGTCAAGTTGGCAAGACAGCGCGACTCACTGTTCTTATAGTCATAGCCGTTGTTAGATGACAGAATCTGCCATCGTAGACCACCACCACATGTAGCGTCATATCTCGGGGCCATCACGTCGAATGCATTCGCCGCCAAGGTGAGCCATTGGGACTTGTCGGAAGGAGGCTCAGGGAACCCGCGCTCGGCAGCCAACATGGCCGCCATGGCCCAGAGCCCCTGGTCGTCATTGCCCATGGAGACAGTGTAGTTGGATGGCATGAAATTCTGCCCCTCTCCCGTCTGCCAAACCACGCCCTGGGTGATGAGGTCGTCATACGTCTTGTCGCCCGTCACGTATGCGTAATCTATCAGGGTCGCCCACATGACGGCGCCTTCGAACCACCAGTGATCGCCAGCGGGAGGTTGGTAGCCCAGAACACCAGGAATTTCGCCCGTCTCGTTTCCATGATAGTATTTGAGAAGGTCGTGGGCCAGTGTGCCGGCGGCCTTTCTCGTGAATTCTGCATGCATGAATTAGCATGGCAGAGAAAGTCCTGGAGTACGTGGACTCGCCATCGGAATCAACGGAGAATGGCCCTTTGGCCGCGACAAGCCCAGCCGTCGACAGTATCGTAACCACGAGAGTTCTGCTTCCAAGTGTGCGTCGCATATTGGAGCGCTCTGGCACAAAGCGAACTCAAAGAACGTTAATGAATGACTCTGACACGCGAATAGGCCGGGGAGAGGTTGAAAAATAAGCTAATTACAAGGAGAACGGGGGATCAGGCAACGAACGAATGACTGAGCTAGAGGGTACCTTTAATCTTCTTGGTCCGGCCGAGGCCCTTCACGCAATTACGAGTACTACGCAGTACGGAGTTAACGCTTATGGTATCCACTATCCACCACCAACGAAGCAGACTGACCCTGGCCGATAAGCCGTTTGATTAAAGGTTGATTACCCCTACCTTAGGAGAAGAATTCCATCGCTACGTACAGCAGTAGGCTATGTAAATGTAACCTCTACAGCTGTTTGCAAAATATAGTACAGTGGGTTTGCTTAGTATTCCTAAGCTTAGTGAAAGCTATGTAGAATGTTCTGGCCCCCAGTCAATAGACTCGGTCTGATTCCCCTTACCTTCCATGACAGCCTCCAGCTTATCCTCGACGGTAACCCAGCCCTGGCGTTTCTGAGATATAGCGTAGCGGATTGGATCTCTCCACTCGCGCCACCACACCTCCTCACTCTGGACGATGCACCTGCGGCCGGGCTCCCCATTCTTCGTAGTGGCGAATGGCCAGACGGCCTTGACGACCTCGTACTTGTTTCTACCGGAAAACAGGCTAGCGACGGTTGTGAAGAATTGGTTCACCCTGTCGGGGCTGTGGACAAGGACACGACTGTGGGTTACAAGGAAGGTAACGTCGACAGCGCCACGATACTTGAGGGCGGCAACAAGGCTGCGCAGGTGGCCCTCGATCCAGGCGACGTCGAGGTTGGCGACGACGCGATCGAGGGCAAAGGACTTGACAGAGGCCGTGTCCTGGACAAAGCGGCGACACCACTCGTCGAGGCCGCCGTCGCCGACCTCGGGAAGCACGTCAGGACGAGCGGCGCCCCGGTAGGCGACCTCTCCGTCGCCGACGCAGCGGACGTAGTCGATGCGGCTGCGGTCGTCGTCGGGCACGAGCAGGCTCATGAGGTTGAGCTTGATGTCGAAGTCGACGCGACGGCCGCGAGTCCCACGGACCTGTATTTGGGGCTTGGGCGGCACTGTCGACTGGGCGCGTATCAGCGAGGCGAGGGCGGCGGCGTTAGTTGACAGGTACTCGGCCTTGGACGACAGCGTCGTCGAGTCACTCGACAGCTTGAACAGTGGCGGCGAGTAGAGCTTGTAGTCGAGCCGGGGAAGGCCAGGGTACCGCGCAGGCACTTTGCTGGCGGACGCCGAAGCCGACGAAGCGTCGTGCACGTCCACCACCGTCGTCATCGTCGTCGTCGAGGGGCCCGAGTAGGGCGGGGGAGTCGCCGGCTGCAGCCGGTCGTGGAGATCCGGCTCTGGCACGTCCATCGTAGGCTGTGCCTTCTCCATGACGAAGCTGGAGATCACGGACAAGGAAGCGCCCCGGAGATTACGAGATGTGAGCTTCGATGTCTGTGCCCACGGGCAGGCATTCGCAATCGAGGGTGTGGCGGGCCCGCCAGATGCTGGGCGATCGTGGGCTCGTGGCTGGCAACGATATGCGTGGACGAAGGCAGCAAGGCGGACAGCCCGCCTGTTGACTTTAATCCAGAGCCAAGGGCTGGCGTGTTGGCGGGTGGCGATGGTAGAGGAAGCAGAGCGAGCAGTCAGCGGCGGCGTGGCACCCTGGACGCCCAAGGTATCAGCGAGGGACCACCGTAACCACCAGAACCATACCCGGATGGCTGTACGCAAGCGCCTCAACACAGCCACAGCATGCGCAAGTTGCCAATGACTCAACCAACTGTTATCGCCAACCCGGTTGACTGACCCATTAAGCCCGTCAGTTCGACTGGCTCGAACCAAGCATAATTACAGCGTTTCAGTCGAACGGGTGACTCACTCCGGGAGCATCAACCTCAGGCTCAGCGGCGTGTGCGTCAGCCACCTCCCGATCTTTCCAGCAAGCATGGACGTCCTGCCTTATATTGCGAGAAATCGCGGACCAAAACTCTGCTTGCAGCTTTGCCAAATCCGCAGCAACAAAGACAAAAGCCAGGAAGGCAGGAGCAGCAACAGTCAATGCAACCAAGCCACGCAGGAGCGCGCGCTGATTGGAACATGGCCGAGGACGACGTCTCATCACCGTCCGCCTCGCTCTCGGCGACATCATACAACACGGCTCTTTGCTTGATCCCCCCGCGAGACCTGTGGCCGCCCCTCAACCGCGTCCGCTGCCTCTACGACAAGGCCTACGCCAAGTGGCCGCCTCATATCAACCTTATCTACCCATTCGTGCAACCTGAAGCCCTGGCGGATGTGGCACGCGTCCTCTGCTCTGCCCACCTGGACGCCAATGCTCCTGTCCGCGTTGGTCTCAACGAAGCAGACACCTTCGTCCACAAGAGCCACAGCACCGTTTTTCTGCGCCCAGCCCGCGGCCCGGATGCTGCAGCCATCTCACGCCTCCGCCGTCAAATATGCCGTGCCCTGAGCCTACCACTGGATGATGGGGCTTACCGGCCGCACATGACGGTCGCTCAGAGCAACCATCCGCAGTCTGACTCACACCATTTCCTCCTCGAGAAGGTTCGTCTCCTAGCGCCGCTGTCGTGGGACGTCACCCAGCTTGCGATCCTCATCCGCGAACCGTCTTCGGCTCCCGGCGAGGCCCGGGGGCGCATGAAGCTCTGGGGTCAGTTCAACATCGTGTCTAACCGACTGCAACGAGTTGCCACGCCCCTCGAGTATCCCTTGGAACGATGTGTCGAGAGTCAGGCTGTGGCTGTTGCGCCGCAACCGCAGACGACATATCATTTCGACCAGTCCGACAGTTCCTGGAGCGCATCTTCAGGCCCTTCCCTCACGAATGCCGCCAACCAGGCTCTGGACCAGCTTATTGTTGCCTCCTACAACGTCCTCGCGGAATTTTCGTGGCCTCCCGATTCCTCCCGCTATCCTGCTCTGGTGGCCAACATTCTGTCCACCCGAGCCGCTGCTGACGTACTCGTCCTCCAAGAGGTAACGGACCATTTTTTGTCCTTCCTGCTGGACGACAAGCAGGTCTGCGTTCGATATCCCTATTCAACTCACGGACCGCCGGGCCGCCCCGGGGTCGGGCCTCTCCCCTATCATCTCAATATCGTCGTCTTAAGCAGACTGCCCTTTCGATGGCATCATCTTCCGTTCCAAAGAAAATACAAGGCCGCCGCAATCATCACGCTGCCTACCGTCGATGTTCAAGATTTGGGCGCGCCTGAGCATGGACCATATCCTCTTGTTCTGGCCGCATGTCATCTTACTCAAGGGCTCGTGGACGGCGCCGTGGTTGCCAAGAAGAACGAGCTGCAGAGGCTCCTCAATCATCTTTCCACGGACTTCTCGCGTCATCCTTGGATATTAGCTGGCGACTTCAACCTGGCAACTTCCTCATACACAATAAATATGGCGCAGAGGAAACAGGACCTCTCCCCGCAATCCTTTCGATCCTTCTGTGAAATTGATCATATGTTTAGCGACGCCGGCCTTCAAGACGGGTGGTTGATCAGTAGAATTGGATCAGGGGAGTCCTCTGCCGTCACATGTGACCAACCAGTGTCAGAGGATCTGTGCGAAGGTGAGCAAGGCGCGACGTTCGATCCACTGACGAACCATTTGGCAGCCCAGGCTGTCGGCAGCGGGCTGAACAATCGACCACAGAGATACGACAGGATCTTTGTGAGTCGAAATCTTGCCCTTCGCCCATGCGGCTTCAACATTTTTGGTGAGGCTCCCCCGGTGCCTAGTGACCACTGGGGCATACGTTGTCTTCTTCGACGAGACAAGAGAAAAGGTGACCATGATGCTATGAATACCTCTGACACGTCAGTGAGGGTCTGCTTGCACAAAGCCCCGCCATCCCTGGATAGCATTTGCGACCTGAAAGCCACGCTGTCATCTCACGGATGTCTTCCAACACGATCAGATGAGGCTGAGAGGCAGGCCGCGGTGAGACTCCTGGAGAAAGTTTTACTAGGCGCCGACCAGCAAGCGTCGTGTCAGGATAAAGGCTCTGGGCCCGGGATGGTGCTTATTCCAGTTGGTTCATTCGGAACTGGAGTGTGGACGACTACTTCCGATGTGGACTGCCTCTGTGTTGGATCGATGAGCTCCAAGACGTTCTTCGCTGTCGCGGCGCAGAAATTAAGAAACGCGGCGCCTAATGGCATCGCGATCCGTCGCCGGGTGCGGGCGAAGGCAGGCATAATGATGGAGCTCGATGTCCAGGGCATCAAGTTCGACCTTCAGTACTGTGCGGCCGCCTCTATTGCAGAAGGGTGAGTTACCGATGGCCCCGGCAGAACAGTGCAATTCCTCGGGCTTCTCACAAGAAAATGTCGTACTAGATATCCAAATGTTATGAGACGCCCATCGTCTGATCCGGCATTTGCGTTGCCACTGCAAACCCTCGCAAAGCTGAAACCTGCTCGAGATCTTTACTATCTCCGCAAGTCGGTGCCCGACATGGCAGCCTACCGACTAGCACACCTTCTCATCAAATCGTGGGCAATATCCAGGGGCATATATGCGGCAAGATTCGGGTTTCTGGGGGGCATTAACATTGCCGCGATGCTTGTGCCTGTCTGCAAGATGTTGGCTGACGGAAATGGGCTCGTGTCCACTTGCGATATCCTCACGAGCTTTTTTCGCCACTATGCCAAGTTCGATTGGGCGTCGAGAATGGTTTTCGATCCCTTTTTCCACAGGGACGTGAACTATCGTCGCACGTCCAGAGAACCCCTGTGCTTGCTTGGCTGGCATGGTCCCTCTCTCAATACGGCTTTGAATGCTTCAGTCCCAACCGTTCGCACCATTGCGCTTGAAATGGCTCGTGCAGAGACTCTTCTCTCGCAGGAAGGGATGACGTGGGACGAATTTCTCGGCTCAGGGAATGCGAGTGCACCTCTCGGGTTGGCAGCTCAAGCGTCAGCGGCATTCCTCCGAGCATTCAAGAGCTACGTGAAAATTGACGCCCGTTACTGGGGCTCATCACCGAGCAAGGGGAAGAAATTCCTGGGCTGGCTTGAGTCTCGCTGTGCAATGGTGCTTGTCGGTATGGCTTCCGTTGGTGTGAAGAGCCGGCGCTGCCGCTAACACTTGACCTTCAGACATGAATAGGAAAGTGCCGGCGATCACTACCCGCATCTGGCCGGCGAGATTTGTCCAAACCCACCCCATCCATACAGACGACGATATCCAAGAGTACAGTGGATGCTACTTGGTTGGTCTTGAGTGGAATGATGCTGTGGTTAGGTCAAGTGACGGGGCTAAACATACCGAGCTAGCTCTCGAGGCCACGCTGCGAGATTTTGAGACTCGGATCCGAGGGGACAAGAAATATTACGACAAAGGATGCTGCTGGATGATGGCGTCTATCGCAAACGGCCACGACCTAGGAGATATGCACCCAGATCCCGCCCAGTGGGCCGCTGGTGAATGCGGCGAAACAGACTCGGAGGGAGACATGGACAGTGATGCCGAGGATGGAGAGGACGAGGGAGGGGAAGCTGTGATAATTGATCTTCCGAGAAAGGGTGGCAAGGAGAAAGCAACCGCTGCACGGCAGCGCAAAACGCAAACCTTGGTCAAGCCTGCTGGCTTCGGCAAATTTCGCACTGCGACCGACGTCATTAACAGACTCCGCTGGGACCCAGCACTGGATGCCGACGACTACTTGGTGGGGTACGAGGACAGATTCACGGGGGCGCGAGAAAAGGCCCTGGAGCTTTGGAGGAGCGACCAGACAGATGAGGAGTTCATCCCCCAGCATCGTATATTGTATTTCAAGCGAAAGAGTGATGGAGCTATTGTCTGGGAGCGCAAGACCAGAACGGACGACGTATTCGGCAGCGGGATATGAATTCGATCCTGTCTGGCCTGCCCTGGCGTCACGCGTCGTTTCTAAGATAATCCCAGCCTCTCAGCTACGTCTCGCTCGCAGACAGTCACTCTCGCTTGGAGTCCTCCGTTTCCTGAAGCTATATGTCCTCGATGCTGAAGCCAACTTGCCAGTGCCGTCTGCCGGTAGACAGAACCAAGGTGCTGGCTCCCAAGGGCATGGATGGTAGTCCGCAGCCAAGGATTGCCCTGAACGTGGGAGGCGCTGCCCCTCTTGCGAACGGGACGGGTATCATCGCACGCTACTCAGTGAACAGGCTGGCCTGTGCGCGTCCCTCACGAATAGCAACAGCTTCGTGAGACATATCTGTACTTTGCATGGCACCATCGAAAATTCATTGCGAGACCATCGCACTGGACAAATGAGGTAGCAGGGGCGCAACAACTCGACGCCTCCTCTGTAGCAGTGGGCAGTGGGGACCCTTGAAGGCCCCCGAATCGACCCATTCATTCAATAGGTCTGAGTGGCGAGGAAAGGGCCGTCTCATGAAGCCAAACTGAGAAACACGGCCGCAATGGCCGATTTGTCGTATTTAACATATTTCCCTTTGCCCTTGTCGATTTCATGGTACCGATCCCAGAAACGATCGTAAAGGGGTTGTAGTTTTCGGCGAATGTCTTCTCCAAACATGGAACGCACCTCCCGCTCCATGGTATAAGATCTATGCTTGGAAACCATGTCGTCGAACGCGCTGTTGAATTGAGAGAATTTTTCTTTGATTTTGTCCTTGTCCTTGCTGCTTAAGCCCTTGACAACTGAAGCTGAGTCGGCTGGACCCGATGTCGGGCGTTGAGTGCGGTTCGTGTGAATAGTGTCAAAGAGATACACGGAAAGATCTTTGCAGATGTCCGTATATGATGCAGTGGCTTTTTTGCGCCATTGCTCGAGTATGTCCAGCCGCGACTCGAGAAGCGGGCCGAGTTCCGAGTCTCGGATCATGCGCTCAACAATGACAATGCTGTTGGCAACGAAGACCCCAATGACCGACTTGCTCCTGAGCAGTACTCGCGCTTTCTGCTCCAGCGAAATCAACATAACATCAATGGTATCCAGGCAATAATGCGCGAAGATGTCCCGGCCGTCCGCGCCAATGTCAAACGAGGCCAGACTTGGGACGGCGTCCGCTGAACGGCCGCTAGAAGCGACGCTAGCTTTCCAGCCGCCGTCGCCAAGAGAAATCATTATACTAGAGATTGGCCGCAGGAACTCAACCATGGCTTGCAGCCGCTGCATCGTTTCAGAGACTATCGGCGTCGACGCCCCATCGGAAGGTAAGGCTTGAAGGCCGCTGACTTTCCGCCTTGTCTCCTCAAGGAGCTCCGACAGCGATGACTTGGCTGTCTCGCGAATAGGTTTCAGAGCGGCTGACAACGACGTTTTAAGCTCTCCTGTCCTTGTGTCCAGCTTCTCGGACAGGTTGGTGAGAATTTCAGTGACTTCGTAAGCCAAGTAGCAGTCGGTGCTGAGATGGGCCTTGATGTGGGCGTTGAGCTCCCGAGCTGTCCTCGCAAGCTCCATCAGAGCGGCTTGGCAAGTGGATTGAAAGACACTGCCCCAGTCGTCACGGGTGAATATGCTACAAATGTTGTCATACTCGGATAGAAAGAGACCTTCCATCGCCTGGGCATAAGTGCCTATGCCGTTGGTGCCCGCACGGTACATGGCACCAGGATTCTTCTTCTTGGCAGTGTTGACGCTTGCTGCAGCCAGATTGGCCAGCGAGGTTGAGAGATATGGCCCTCGTATGTCGGCATATATTTTGGCGACGGAGACATCATGGCCACCGCGCTGCCGCCCGCCGTTTAAATGAGCGTAGACGAGGCCCAGCCGTGCGATTTTGTCCTGTGGCAGAACGGGAAACGGCTTGTCCTTGGTGATGTAGTGAAGAGGCTCGATAAAACGCGGCGTCTCGCCGTGGAGCAGCTTGTCAAAGTAGCTCTCCAGCTGGGTACTGCCAGACTTGATAAGGCGAGTGAGGTCAGCCATGGTATGCTGATTGGCGCGTAGGTTGGACGCCTGCATTTCGGTGAAGGATTTGTTGAGGCGTTTGAGAGACGCCAGGTAGCTGGACAAGCCAGCACTCTCCGGGCCGGCGCGGATAATCTGTTCCTCACTGTCCTTGCTATCGGCAGGTTGGCGAAGGCGGTCGATGGCGGCGAGGACAGCGTCGACATCTGTCGATGCTCAGCACTCAGGGGGGACCAAGAACACAAAGGGCAATCTCACTATTTCCCAGCAGCTGCAGTCGCTTGGTTTCGCCACTGAGCGGGCCAGCGACTTCTCGCACGCTTTGGCCGGAAGCTTCGAGACGGCTAAGGCAAGCCTGAATCTTCTTTGTCAACTGCGTCGTTTTGTCAAGCCGAGAGTTGAGAACGTCGACCTCGGCCCTCGCTTCTTCGTCGACTGCATGGTGGGCCATGCTTGGAAGCCCAACAGCCATGGCTGGCCGAGTCGCTAAGGCCACGGCGAAGGGCAAGGACGGCGAGTGCTGGACTGAACGATGGCTGAATGGACGGGTAGATAGGTATCCGGATGGACGGACGGGTGGGTGGATGAGCGGAGCGGTGGAGTGCGGAACGGAGACGTGCGCCTGAGCCCCACGTACCTCAGGCGGAAGTTCGCAGCTGTATTACATAAGATTTGACGCAAGCACTTAACGCGTATAGGACGCGACGCGTCGCGTCACCCCCGACCATGCTCCGTGCCCACCAACCCTCATTTTGGTCACGTCTGGAAGTGCCCATTCCACCAATACTCACAGACACAGACGCCCATCACTGCCTGTCCATTTCGACGCTCGCTGCGTCCCGTCGCCAGGAGAACGCTTGTACTATCAGTCAAGCAGGCCCGCAGCGCGTTAATTATGGACTCGTTTATGTTGCAGGACCAGGGTGTCCGCGACCGCATCCGCCAGGCCGAGGAGTTCCTAGACCCTAGTACGCTCCAATGTGACGACTCGATTTCCCGTTGAGCTGCTGCTAATCGCTGTGGGAAACTTAGGTGACCCTCATGCCCGGAGCTACAGATCGGACATCATTCTGATGCTTCAGAAGAACCAACGCCGCTTGACCGTCAACCTTGACCATGTGCGCGACCATAGCACCGACCTCGCCCAAGGCATCCTGCAGCAGCCGTTCGACTATTCTCTCGCCTTCGACCATGCTCTCAAGGAGATCGTCCAAGCCATGCCACAAGCACGACCTGACCAGACTGCCCGGGACACGGTTTACTACTGCGCTTGGGCAGGCAGCTTTGGCCTCAATGCCTGCAACCCCCGCACCATCTCGTCTCAACACCTCAACCACATGGTCTCCATCGAGGGCATCGTAACTCGGTGCTCTCTCATACGGCCCAAGGTCGTTCGCAGCGTTCACTACAATGAAGCCAAGGACAAGTTTCACTTCCGAGAATACCAGGACCAGACCATGACGAATGGTGTCACTACATCCAGCGTGTATCCTCGAGAAGACGACGACGGAAACCCTCTGACAACGGAATACGGATTCTGCACCTATCGGGACCATCAGACCGTCTCCATTCAAGAGATGCCTGAGCGGGCCCCCGCCGGCCAGCTCCCGCGAGGCGTCGACGTCATTCTGGACGATGACCTGGTCGATCGCGTTAAGCCGGGCGACAGAGTTCAGTTGGTTGGAATATACCGCACCTTGGGCAACCGTAACACGAACCACAATAGTGCCCTCTTCAAGACAATTATCCTGGCCAACAACGTTGTGCTCCTGTCGTCCAAGTCTGGCGGTGGGGTCGCGACTGCGACGATAACCGACACAGACATCCGTAACATTAACAAGGTGGCTAAAAGGAAGAATCTCCTCGATCTTTTGTCACAATCCCTTGCTCCCAGCATTTACGGCCATGAGTACGTCAAAAAGGCGATACTTCTCATGCTTTTGGGAGGCATGGAGAAGAATCTTGAAAACGGTACTCATTTGAGAGGCGACATCAACATTCTCATGGTCGGCGACCCCTCGACTGCCAAGTCTCAACTACTGCGGTTTGTTTTGAACACTGCTCCTCTGGCCATTGCCACAACCGGCCGTGGGTCATCTGGAGTTGGTCTGACTGCGGCTGTCACCTCGGATAAGGAAACCGGTGAGAGGAGGCTCGAGGCCGGAGCCATGGTAATGGCAGACCGTGGCGTTGTATGCATCGACGAATTCGACAAGATGTCCGATGTAGACAGAGTGGCCATTCACGAGGTCATGGAGCAGCAGACGGTCACAATAGCCAAGGCGGGCATTCACACCTCCTTGAATGCCCGCTGCTCCGTCGTCGCTGCTGCGAATCCCATATTTGGCCAATACGACCCTCACAAGGATCCTCACAAGAACATTGCGCTTCCCGACTCGCTCTTGTCCCGATTCGATCTCCTCTTTGTAGTAACCGATGACATCGAGGACACCAAGGACCGCCAAGTGTCGGAGCATGTTCTGCGTATGCACCGATACCGCCAGGTTGGCAGTGAGGAGGGGGCTCCGGTCCGGGAGCAGACATCGCAGTCCTTGGGCGTGTCTGCCGACAGCCAAGTCGGATCCCAGCGACCCACTGAGGTCTACGAGAAGTATGATGCCATGCTTCACGCAGGTGTTCCACTGACTTCCGGCCGGGGCTCGAACAAAACCCCTCTGATCCTAAGCATACCATTTATGAAGAAGTATATCCAGTACGCCAAAACACGAATCAAGCCTGTCCTGACGCAGGACGCCTCGGATCGCATTGCAGAGATCTATGTTGGCCTTCGCAATGACGAAATGGAGGGAAACCAGAGACGCACCAGTCCCCTGACCGTTCGTACGCTGGAGACGATCATTCGTCTCGCTACTGCGCATGCCAAGTCCCGTCTATCCAGCCGGGTTGAGGAGCAAGACGCGACTGCCGCAGAGTCCATCTTGAGATTCGCGCTCTTCAAGGAAGTTGTTGAGGACGAGTCGCGCAAGAAGCGGAGAAGGACGCACACGGTCGACTTTGCTTCCTCCAGCGAAGACAGCTCTGACGATGGTGGCGACGAAAGCGGGGAGGATGCTGACAGGGCGTACAGAGGCGGCCGACCGTCGCAACCAAAATCTCGCCTGGCTACCCGCTCGCAGACAGGGGCATCTGCCTCTGTTGCAGCGCAGGGGGCCAGCACGCGCCAGGCAACTGCAAGCCGCCGTGCAGATGAGGAGTCTCAAGAGAGTGAAGGTCGACAGGAGGAGACACCTTTCAGTACTGCCCCGCGTCGATCTGGACGTAGCGGTCGACTTGGACATGCCACGTCAACATCGGAGGCATCCTTTGCCTCGTCAATGCCCGCGTCGCAGCTGTCTTCACAGATGCAGGATAGTAATCGGGTCGAGCAAGAACTTAGCAGCAGTGCAGCTAGCCTCGCCATCGATGACTCTCCCATTGACCCCCAAAGAGTTGCAGCCTTCAGAACTGCATTGGGGCAGCTGCTCAACACCAACCTTTTCGAGGACGACTCTGCGACGGTAGGGGCCGTCATCACGGCCGTAAATGGCAAGGTCACAAGCCGCGACGGTGGTGCGTTTGGCCGAGTCGAGGCCATCAAAGCACTCAAGGAGCTGGAAAATGCGAATCACATCATGTCAGTCCGCCAAACCCCTTCCCCCTTTCCTTCCTGGGCTGGAGCTTGCCATCTCTCAACGTGGGATTGGCTCTTCCCATGATCTATCCGGTCGCTGACAGACTACATAGGTTCGCGGACGGTGAATTGGTCTACAAGATATAAAAGTGACGTGCTGCAAGCATTCATTCACCTCTCGCTTGACTTGAGGCTGGGTTTCTTGCCTTCGTCGGAGTTAGTTGTCCTGATTTGACGGGACGCCCGGACTAGCATGTCGGCTTTGGGGTTTTGTGCATATTGATTCGTGCGCGAATCACATCAGTGGAGCTGGGCTTCTACGAGTATGTTGCAGGTCTAAAATGCACTGAGCCTTACGGGCGGCGTCGGGCATGCTGGCTCTCAGATGGGGGGGACTGGATCCGACAAGTAACTTGTCTGTGTAGAACGAGTCCAGATTATAATTGTAGCTGGAACTTATGCAGCCGCTGACGCACGTCGTCGCCGTTCCACGTCTCGTTACCACATTGATCCGTGCCCATGACCGGCATGCCAACCTGCTCTATGGCGAAGCTCGCAGCAACGGAGGCCCAGGCCGCGGCATCCTCGAGGGCCTCGCCACGGGCCAGGGCCACTGCCAAGCCGCCGAGAAAGGCGTTCCCGCCGCCTGTGGGGTCAACGACTCTTTCCGGGTGGTCTCGATGGTAGGCCGGGATCCAGCGCTCGGTGCCTGCATTAATCTCCACCTCTTCTCGGGCAATGAGGCCATCCTGGTCCTGCACCAGGCCGGCAAAGAGGGCCTCCATATCGGTGTCGGGCTGCAGGCCGCCTCGAGTGTAAGCCTTGCGGGGCCGCGAGACGTTTTTGCTCTTCCTGCCCCCGTTCTTTGCGATAAAGCAACCCTTTTCGCCGGCACGAATGACGAGCGCATAGGACTGGAGGGGCATGCTGGCGAGCAGCTGTTCGCAGGCGCGCTCGACGGCGAGGGTCGAGACGCTGCCGGTCTCGGGGTCGATACCGTCATCGCCCATGAAGCCGGCCAGCTCGGAATGGTTGGGGCTGCATACATCGACCAGGGGCAAGGTGTTCGTACAGTTGAGGAGCTCGTCCGGGGTGCAGAGGTCAGGGACCGGTTCCCAGATGAAGATGGGCTTGGAATAGTTGGAGGGCGAGGCGAGAGCCCTGCGGCGCGAGGTTATGTCGGCAATCAGCTCCTGGCAGCGGGTGGGGGAGCAAATGAGGTGAAAGGAGCGTGCCAGTATCAGCGGCGGCGTGAGGTCGTCGGCAGTGATACGCTTCTTGGGTGTCGTATACTTGAAGGACCGCTGTTCGGCGGCGCCATGGTAGGCGTTCCAACCATGCGTCGTGAGACGGGACGGGTCCCGGCGAACGACGGCTGCAGTGGACCAGCTGTCGATAAGCGAGGCCAGAGCTGGGGGGAAGTCGGACCCTTGGTCGACTATCCACCCTACCGACGAGGACAGCGGCGGCGGGGAGAAGAGGCGTGCCCCGAGGGCAGAGTAGGAGCCTGCTCCGCCGAGGACGTTGCGGACGGGAGGCGTTGGAGGACTGAACTCAATGTCGTCTGTGTGTCGGTGGACGAGCCGACGCCAGGTCCCGGTCAGCGCTGGCGGCCGGCGACATTTCAACGGGTGTGCTCACCGATGATGAACATGCCCAGCGTGACAAAGTCGAGGGCAGCGGCGTCGGCGCCGGCATCAGCTCGTGCCCCAGCCTCCGCCTCGCTCGGCGCCGGATCGCTGGCCATATGCAATTCATGGTCGGGGCCAAGCCCTTCCATGTCGGCGATGCCCATGTCTTGGGTTGTCCAAGCGTCCAATGCCGACTCAGTGGCCTGCCAAGGGCCGGAGCACCGTGCCTGTCTGTCCCTTGCCTGTCCGTGGCGCCTACGCCGGGCACTGCGCGGTGCGGGAGGCGCGACGCTTGCCTCGCGCTTGTGGGTATATCAGCGGCGACAGCCTGGAACCCCGCGTGTCCGACAGAGTGGTGACAGTGTATGGTGAGCTGCAGGCGATTAGGGCAAGGGCTGGGAGAGGTGGTTGAAGCCAGGTGCAGTGAGATGGAATGAGGCTCCAGGCACGGGTACGGACAGTAATTACCGTATTTGCCGCAGGAAACGCAGGAAGGAAGAACGAGAGCACGACACACTTTTCGTGCCGGGATTACACGAGATGAACCAGACACGGCGCAAGAGCATGTATAACCAACCGACACTTGGGCTCCCGGACACCACGCTGCGACATGAGGTTGACAATGGGCCGAGCATGGCTGGCAAACACCGAGCTGCGTAAGATAAACTGGTCACCGGAGTGATGAAGGCGGTGTGTACGAGTACGAGTAGATGTAGGGTAGGCACCCTTCCTTGCATTTGAGCTGCCAGTGGCAGTTGTCCGCTTGGTGATGTACTTGCGTTGCCTTGCCCCCTATACCTTACAGAAGGTACCCTACCAAGGAGATTCTGGCCTTCCATGTCCTGCATGGCACAGCCCGCCTCCTTGCTGCGTCCAAGTCCTCGCAGATGCCTGAGGTCAAGGCACACCCTGCCGGCAGGGGAATGGATGACTGCAGCGAAACGACGATGGCTCCGGACACCATCACCTCATCCAAGTCTAATTAGCCAGCTAAAGTAGGCAACAATGAAGCTCGCCAAGCTCGCCCACCAGCTGTCCCCAGCAGTGCCAGCACCGGCCCCCCGCCAATTCCGAATCCCCACTCTCATCCCGCCCCTGACCGACTCGTCGCAAGCTTCGTCCTGCAACCGAACCCCCCAGGCAGCGCATCCATCATCGCCGCATGCCTGACGAACCCTCCACCCGCCGCTGACGACGCCAACAACACCACCGCAAGCTGCAGCCTGCCGGGACCCCGAAGCAGGCAAAACACTGTAGGTACACAGGCGTCGGACGATACTCCCCTTTCGCCCACTGGTGCCCCGTTGCCAGTCCGATCCCTTCACCACCATCACGCGCACGACGTGCCACGCATGTGTTCGCAATACTTGGCTTACGTGCGGAATCAGACCAAGCACGAGCTACATCTATATAACGCGCATAGAGCTCCACAGCGGCTTGTGATTTATTCTTCTCTTCGGCCTCGGCTGCCATCTCGCCCCTGAAGACGGCAACGACCTCGATCTCAGACCAAGCCGACACCCAACTCGTCGGAAAGCGACGCGTCCTTTATCAGTCATGACGGCGCCCAACAGCATGCACAACCTGACGACGCTCATCAAGCGGTACCACCTCCCACCCACCCAACTCCGTATACCCTCTCCCCCCTTCCCAATCCAGAAGGGCCGTCGTGCTGTCTATCGTGCCCTCGCCCAATGGCGTGACCCTCAATGCTAACATCATGCCCAGGCTGGAGGCTGCTACATCTCGTCTTGAGGACATTGCCAGCGCGACCGAGCTTCCCAAGAGCGTGCCTGCTCTAAGCCAGAGCCAACCCGCCGCCTCGCCTCCAGATGCCTCGGCCGTCTCCACGCCCCTGTCAGCCCCCAAGCGGACTCCCGCAGAGCCTCTACCCGAGAGCATTGACGAATTCGACCTCTTTCTCGGCTCCTCCCTCGACAAGTACGGCAGACTCAGCAGCCAGCTGGGAGGCCTGGTTGCCCAACAGGTTCGCGCCCCCAGACTCAAGCATCCCCCCACGTGTGCTATGCCGCCCTTACACGTGTGAGGCTCCCACACACCACAGCTAATCACCATTTCAATTGCTAGGCTGCCGAGGTTCTCAAAGGTTTCCAGGAGCAGCGAAAGTTTCTCCTCATAACCACGAGGGCTGCCAAACCCGATCTCCCCGTTTACCAAAACCTTCTCAAGCCAATCAACGAAGCGCTGATGGCCGTGAGCGAAATCAAAGACTCGAATCGGCCTGATCCCATGTATACCCAGCTGAGTGCCGTCGCCGATGGCATCATGATGCTGGCGTGGGTCACCGTCGAGAGCCGCCCCCACAAGCATGTCGAGGAATGCCTCGGTTCTGCGCAGTTCTTCGGAAACAGAGTGCTTAAGGAGCAAAAGGACAAGTACAATAACCCTACCCATGACACCTGAGAGCAACTGGCCAACCCATTACCTAGGGACCCCAAGCAAGTCGAGTGGATCCAGTCCTTCTACCAAGTCTTTCGCGACCTCGCCGAGTATATCCGCCAGTACTTCCCCTCAGGCATTAGCTGGAATGCCCAGGGAGAACCTGCGCAGGATGTTGCCAAGTCACTCTCTGACTTGAGCTCGCCTCCTGCCGGAACCACAGGAGGTTCTGCCGCGCCACCGCCGCCGCCTCCACCGCCGCCAGGGCCACCACCAGTTCTGGAAATCAAGTCTCAGCCAACGCAGGCCGCAACGGCCCCTTCCGGAGGGTTCGACGCGGTTTTCTCAGAGCTGAACAAGGGCGCGGCCGTGACCCAGGGCTTACGCAAAGTGGACAAGTTGGAAATGACGCACAAAAATCCCTCTCTCCGCGCGGCTTCTACAGTCGGGGACAAGGAGGCGGCTTCTCGTGCCAAAAGCCCAGCTCCTGGCAAGAAGCCCAAGCCCGAGAGCATGCGCGTGAAGAAGCCAGCAAAGAAGGAACTCGATGGGAACAAATGGACAATCGTACGGCAGCCCTGCTGTGGCAGCATCACGACGACAGGCTAACACCGCGACAGGAGAATTTTGACAGAGAGCCCCAACCGATCGAGATCGAAGCGTCGTTGACTCACTCGGTGCTCATTAGCAGATGCAACAACACGACCGTCATTCTCAAAGGAAAGGCAAACCAGGTCACCGTCGAGAACTCGTCTCGGCTCTCCCTCGTCGTCGACACCCTGGTCTCTACCGTAGACGTCGTCAAGGCCCAAAACTTCGCACTGCAGGTCCTGGGCACCATACCCACAGTTATGCTGGATCAGGTCGATGGAGCACAAATCTACTTCAGCAAGGAGAGCACTGGCACGAAGTTGTTCACGAGCAAGTCGGACGGCATCAACCTCAACGTTATTTCGGGCCCCGATGAGGACTACAAGGAAGTGCCGCTGCCTTCCCAGATCTGCTCGTACTATGATGAAGCCAAGAATGACCTGGTGAGCGAGATTGTGGCACACGCTGGCTAGCTCGCGATAGATGCCCTGTCATGTCGTGCGTCGACACCAAACAGGGCGTGTCCAGTTGTAAGATGAACGAGGGAATCCAGAACACTAGCGTGGCGAGCTTGTCACACGTGCGCATGATGGGAATGAGAAGCGTGCCTGAAAGACAATATAGAGACGGTTGCCGTTCCCGCTTGGGGCCACCATGGAAGAAGATTCGCCCGTGAAGTGCAACCCGCCCATTCTAGCCTTGGGCTTCTGCTTTGCTCAAAACCACACACGCTCGCGATGGGCATTCCGTGAGGGACAACCCGCGGGGGGCAATCAAATCTATCCTGTCATGACTCTAGAATATACATAAACATGATGGGTGCACACCACCATGCATTCGCATCCCGTGGCATACGGCGCAATGCTGCATAGCTGCGATGGCCCATACCGCCCCAGCTCTACTTCCATCTCGAATTTGCGCGCACAGCATCATGTGCCAACCCAGCTACACGACTCCAGCCGCGAGCCTGCAGCACTGAACCCATGTGGAATGGCTGCCTTCGATCACAGCTTAGCCTTGGGGGGTGCCAGGGTGGGCGTCAGCAGGTCACGCATTTCGCCGGCTGCCTCATTGAGGTAGAAGCTCATGCGATCGCTGCCCAAGCTCTTGGATACAATATTGAAGTTGATGCTGCATCTCGTGTTAGCAGGCTGTTTTGCTGGCTGGTCATTCCCAAGGAGCCACAGCCCCCTCAGAAAGAAAACGGGGGGTTGGGTTGAAGAGGCTTACCTGTCCTCGTTGATCATGTAGGCGATGCCAAAGCCACCGTCAATGACCTGGCTCCAGCCGTAGCCGTTGAAGAATTCGGAGCTGAGCTGCGACGTGGACAGATACCAGGAGCTGGAGTAGGAGTAGGCTGGGTCCTTGTAGATGCTGGGAACCTCCTCTCCGGGCTCGAGGAGCTTCTTGAGGCCAAAGAGATGCCTGTCGACGCCCTTGCCGTCCGAGGCGGCAGATATGTACTCGATGTGGGCGTTGACGGCCTTGCGGAACAGATCGACCCTGGTAGCGTCGTCGCTGGTGGAGTCGGCCATGGAGGCGCACCAGGCGGCCGACTCGTCCGAAACACTTCGGCAAGTCTCGGTGCGGCCAAGCTGGAAACGTCTCGTGGTGGCAGACTCGTAAGTTGGGCGGTTCTTGCCGTACATCTTGAAGTAAGCGAGCTGGATGATCATCTGAACGTAAGCGTCAGGGGAGCACTTGAACTTCTTGATGAGGCCCTTTCCGTAGCCCTGATAGGCTTGGACGGCGAGCTGATGTCGAGAGATGACGTCGTGGAAGTCGACGGTGGCCCGGTCGATCTCGGCCTGGACCTGTGGAGTGATGTCGAACTTGACCAGCTCGGGGTCGGGCAGGCCGGAGCGGACAGCGGGGTCGGTGAGATCAATCTTGTTGCCAAAGATGAGGTCGTTGACGTAGTCGTTGAGGCGGTGGGTCGGGGTGCCGTCCATCATCGAGTGCTCGCCCATGAAGCCCGAAGCACCATTGTCGCAGATGATGAACTGCAGGGGCTTGTCATACCAGCGGTTGGCGCCATCGCCGTGCCAGTACTGGTGGGCGCGCTCCTCGAGGGTGACAGGGGCGGCGTCATCAAGGCAGACGACGAAGGCAGCCGACTCGATGGCCTCGAGGGCGGCCTTGTTGCGGGGGCCGGCATCCAAGAGCACCGCACGAGCGTCAGCCCAGACGTCGCGGTTCTCCGAAGTGAGGGCGCCAACGGCGGGGACGCGCTGAGCGACCTGATAGACGAGGCCAAACTGACGCTCGAGCTCGGCGGCGTTGAGTTGCCGGCCAGCGAAGTGGGTGGGGATCTTGAAGAACTGGTTCTTCCGGATGGCGATGATGTGCTGGTGGCTGTCGGCGTCGAACTTGACGGGATAGTCGGCGGGGCGGGCAGCGACGCGCGAGGCGTTGAACATCCAGCGGTAGCTGTCCATGCAGATGGGCAGACGCTTCATGTACTCGGGCTCGAGAGCGCCCGTGTCGACCAGCTTCTTGAACTCGAGGACGGCGGCGGAGATGGCCGCGGCGCGCTTGGCGGGGTCGCGGCGGGCGCGGTCATCGCGGTGCGAGTAAAAGTAGCTGACATAGGGCACGACGGGGTCGCGATAGGAGAGGTAGGCGGCGTCGTTCCACCACTCGTAGATCCAGTTCTTGGTGGCGGGATCCTGGCGCTTGGCCAGAAGCTTGTCCTGCAGCCGGGAGCCAGCGCCGCCGGGCTTGACGAAGTCGGCGACGGCCGCCTTGCTGGCCTCGTACTCGGCCGACGACAGCAGCGGGTGGAGGGACTTGAGGTATCGCTTGGCCGTCTCCTCGAGCGTGGGGACGGGCAGACGGGGCAGCGAGTCCTGGAACCGCAGCGTGGGACCCTTGGACTTGTCCTCGACGTAGCCTGAGCGCCCGGTCAGCACCCGCGCGCCTCGACACGGCAGAGAGAAAGAAGGGAGACAAGCGGGAAGACGAGAAGAAAGACAAAAGGAACGGGCCCGTACCTGGAGGCAGGGAGCTGTTGCTCCGCTTGGACGAGGAGGCCATGGCGGTTACCTGTTATCCGAGACGGCTCAGCGGCTATCCAGAGCACCAGAAAAAGGACGGGAGGAGGAAGGGCGGGACAAACCGTGGGCGTCCTGATGCGTCGAAAAGTGTTCCTCAAGGCGTGGGAGCGGGCGGCGGACGTCAACATGGCCGGTCAGAGAGCTTTGGCTTCCGAGGCGACGCAGACCGGGCAAGGCTCGAGTAAAGTATCACCGCGCGGCGTGAGATTCTGCCTGTTCCCCTGCCAGAGCAGCGCTTTTCTTAACGCGTCCTGACAACGCCGTGCAACCGGTTGGCGGATCGGTCGGCTGGTCGGCTGGGATGGGGTGGATGGATGGAGTGAGGGAGGGAGGGAGCGTCGGTCGCGGCGCCCTCGGCTGACGGACGATGCTCTCAATTGGGGCCCTGGCTGCTTCGCGTCCGGCCGGAGTTCAAGGGCCTCTCGTAGCTGTGTCGCTGGGTCGTTTTGTGCGTTCGGGAGTGGGCGGCAGAGAGCTGGCATGTGAGCTGGGCTGCGGCCGTCTTTAAGTGCATGCACATGCTCGGGCTCGTCCCCTGGGGCTGGCCGTCTCCAGCGTCACCCCACCGCTAGGCCCGGAGGCGCCTGGGTGGAGCTCCGGGGCAGCGGGTCTCGAGGCCAAACAGCCGAGGTTAGCAGCGCGCCGCGGCGCGGTTGGCGTTGCCAGTTAGCCGGGGGCCAGTCAGTCTCCGACTGGTAATTACCTAGGTAAGTACGGAGTACGGAGCAGGTAAGGTAGGTAGGTAATAAGGCAGGTACAGGTAGGTACCTAATTACGTAGGTTCCGTATCGAAGTTGCAATGCGCGGCTGCCGAGGGCGAACGCAGGGCAGCCGGCAGCGCGGCGTTTCCTCTGCCGTACCCTGCCTTAATATGTACTAATTACTACGTACGTAAGGTGCCTTACCTTTCCTTAATAGGGACCTTGCCTCACCTAGGTATAGGCACCCTACCTTGCCTTGCATATTAGAGGTGCATTCGGGTTCCTTCCGCACACAAAGGTACAACGCACGCATGCGCCGTCCTCTCGCGTGGCTCGAGCCTCCAGCAACAAGAGACTCGCGAAGAACGGAACACTACGAGCACCTAGGTATATGGCGCCTGTTCCGTACTCGAAATCGAGTCGCTGCTTTACAGAGGAAGGACGGGGCTTGAGGTGGCCCCCACTGAAACACTCGGTCGCTCGAACTCCACCAGCCTGATGTGCCCGTTTCTGTGTCTCCGTGTAAACACTGGGGAACACACGCACGCTTGCACGCCCGTCGCATCGAGACACGGGCAATGCGCCCATTCAACTTATCCCTTTAAACTCCTGTAAAAACTAAGCCGGTACTGGTACAACACTGCTCGTGGATTCGAGGCCCAAACAAACGCGCCCGTGAGTCGCACAGCCTCGAGTTTCCCGCCCAAAGATCCATCCATCCATCCATCCATCCCGTTTCGCCCGATCCCCATCAACTCCATCGCCACCTCTACCGCCCCATCACCGTCTCCCGTGCTTGCCCCGTCGGCTGCCTCCGTCCAGGGTTGCTACGACGAGGTCCTGGACGCCGCGCCACCCGTTGCTCCTCGAACCCCTTGGCCTCACACCTCGTGGCTCCGGACCTGCCCGTCGCTGCTTGGCGGCTGCACCGAGGCATCCCCGGCCAACGACTGCAGGCCCAGCTTCTCAGCCTCGCCCGTGGCTGCCTCGTGCGCCAGGCGCGCCCCTTGCTCCCCGCCAACCGCCGCCGCCATCCTCAGGCTGTCCTCGGCCTCGCGCACCCGCCGCCTGAACGCAAGCCGGTCCAGGAACAGCTGTTGCCGCCCGCGCTCCAGCTCCCGCCGCTCCGCTCGCAGCACCGCCTCCATCTCGTTGAAGTAGGTGAGCTTCAGCTCAAGCTTCTGCAGCATCACGTTGGCAGCTGCCGACACGAGGCGCGTCATTTCGCGTTCTTCGTGCGACGCGAACCCCGCGGCTCGAGCCCCAATCGACGCGAGCGGCACCGATGCCAATGTTGCCTTGTTGCTCGTCGTCGTCGTCGTAGTGGTAGTCATCGTGGTGCTCGTCGTCGTCGTCACATCCTGGCGCAGGTCCACGTCCATCGTGTCGCCCTTAACCGGTTCGTCCTCGTCCCCATCGCCCTTGCCCTGCCCGTTGGCCTCGCTTTCCTTCTTGCTCTCGTCGCCATTGAGTTGTCTTCGGAGGCTGCGCTTCAGCTCGTCGGCCGATTTGTGTGCTGCGGCTGCCGTGCTGGCGGGGTTGGCCAGGCTGGCCAGGAAGCCGACGACGGACATCACCGGGTTGTCCACGGAGCTGAACGGCAACTGTCCGTGCTGGGCCCCGAGCATCGAGAGCCCCGTCGGAGCGTTGACGGGGGCTTCCGAGTCCAGGTACTTCTCTTCAATGTCGAGCTGCAGGAACTGTAGCACGCACTCCTCTCGCGTTCGGGTGCCCACGTGGTCCGCGATCTCTCCCCAGTCTTCGTCGAATCGCTCGAGCCCTTCCAGGAGGCGCAGGATCTCGGCATCCGTCCACGAGGCCTCTCTATCCACGCCCGTCGCGTACGCTGGGTTTTCAATCTTTGTGTACATGCTCGCCTGATGGTTCGCAGGCAGCCGCCCTTCCGTGAAGCACAGCGGGCAGACGTCATACTTGGCTTTGGAGCTTGAGTCCGTCTGGGTGCTGTGAAAGTAGACGCGCGTGCAATCATTGCCGCACTGATGGCAATTGACCTTGACGACTGGCACCGTGGCCGCTTCCTCCGTCCCGGAAACGCCGTTTGTCGTGGGCCCGTCGCCGTTGGTCTTGCTCTCCGCCTTGTTGATCGGGGTCCCCTTTGCATTTGCTTCGTAGATGTTCCGTCCAATCTCAAGGTTCAAGTCTGCCTTGCTGCCGGCCGCTGCACCGGCCTTCTTCTCCGTATCGTGATTCTTCTTGCCCTCCAGAACCACAGGGTCGGCCGATGGCTGCCATGCTTGGAGCCCACGAGGGGTGTCGCAAATAATCTTGAAATGCCCGGTGAAAGGAGGTCCGACATGGGACGGCCTTTGTTCCGCGTCAACCTGGTGGATGTTGGTTAGCCCGGCCCAGGAAGCGCCAGCCACTGGCACGTAGAGGTGCCCTACCTGATAGTTGATCAAGCCCCATTGCTCGAGAAATGCGTGAACCCTCATGATGGCGCAAACGTCACCGGCCAAATTGCGTCGGCACGCCGTGACGGTCAAGTACTCGGCCGGGTTGAGCCGATACGTGTTGATCATGAAATCGCGATAGTCCTTGTAGACAGCCGGAGTTTTGCTCCTGTTGCGGTTGTTGAAAAACTCGGCCATGGCCTTTCGCTCGATCTCATGGACGCTGTTCATGTCGAACCAGGTGCTGTAGCTCGGCAGGACAATCGCGTGTGTCTGCGAGATGAGATGCTCGCGCGCCGCCGACTCAACCGTCTCCTTCGATTTGGTTTCCTGGCCATCGGAGGCGGAGACGCCGTCCGGGCCTGGCGCGGCGGGCTCCTTCGAATCGTCGGGGGCATCACCCATGTCCTCGTCGGCGCGCACCGTGGTCTCGGCCTTGGGGCCCTCCGGCGCGTCGAGGGGATCATCCGAAGGCGCAGCTGGGGCTGGGGTGGCGCTGTCCTGTTTTATGTCTGCCTCGTTCACGATGGCATGACCCTCCGACATTTGGACGTCTGCACGCGCACGACAGTTAGCTGGTTGCGAGCTGGCCGACGGCTTCGCAGGGGGGGAAGCTACCTTGGTTGTCGCCAGCGGCGCCGGCATCAGGCTGCAGCGGTGGCTGCGCCAGGATGGGGTTGCCATTCGGCGACGCGCCATTGTCGGGAGAGCCGTAGGTCGCGGAGTCCTCCATGGTGATGGAGATGGCCCTTCGCTGGCTGGCTCGGCGGTGGTTGCGAACTTTGCGGTGGTAGGGTGAAAAAGGCTGAGCGACGCGCCACGCGTCTAGTCCAACGTGAATGCGCGGGCCTAGTGTGAGGGGCACTTGGATCAGTCGGTGTGCATGTGCCTCCGAACAAGCGATGCTCGAATCTGTGCTGCGATGGCAAGCCGCGTTTGTTGAAATTTGGCGCGACAACCACGGGGTGGCATCTGCTGAGTGAGCACAGGGGACGATGGGATGTGGAGGCTGGTCGCGCATCGGCGCACGTGACTCGCGCCTCTACCTTTGCGTATCGTATCTTGCGCAAGTGTCCTTGCGTATGAACAGTGCTTAGTAAGGCACCACCAGCTGCTCAGTCACGTGACGCTACTCGGAGGCGGGAAGGATCGGATATCCAGTCACGTGGCGGTGCCGCTCTCGGTCGCCCGAGGACGGCTCGCTGGTGCGAGTTAACCTGGGGCGCCCGCCGCACCTCGGGCCGCGTCCACCCGGTCGCTGCGCAACTTGCACCCGCAGCCTCCTCGACGAGGGAAACACCCAGCGTCGTTCCCTTGGGCACCCTCACCATGTTTCCTACCGCAAGACGAGTCCTGGGCAGCGCGGCTGCCTTCAGCCGCCGCTGCTCCCGCAGCCGGCTGCTGTCGACATTGGCCATCCTGGAGCAGCGCAACGGCCAGCTCAACCTCGCTTCGCTGAGCGCCGTCACGGCGGCCAAGAAGCTGGGAGGCACTGTCCACGGCTTCGTTGCCGGAAGCAAGGCGTCTGCCGCAGCGGAGCAGGCCGCCAAGGCCGACGGCGTGGAGCAGGTTATTGCTGTCGAGAACGAGGCGTACGAGAAGGTCAGTCGAAGCCGCGGAGCGCTGTGAGCAGTCGCTGGACCGCTCGCCTCGTCGAGGCAGAGGTGCTGACTTCGGCTCAGGGACTGCCCGAAAACTACGCTCCGCTGCTCGTCGAGAACATAAAAAAGGGCAGCTACACGCACGTCATCTCGGGCCACACGGCCTTTGGGAAGAACGTTCTGCCACGAGTTGCGGCGCTGCTGGACTCGCAGCAAATCTCCGACATCACATCCATTCAAGACGACAAGACTTTCGTGCGGCCAATCTACGCCGGCAACGCCATCGCGACGGTCGAGTCTTCCGATCCCATTAAAGTCATCACTATCCGGGGCACCGCGTTCGCCCCCGCTGCTACCGGGTCGGGCTCCGCCGCCGTGGTCCAGGGCGTCGACCCCAAGCCTCAGCCGACGACCGAGTGGGTTTCCGAGGATCTCGCCAAGTCGGACCGTCCAGACCTGGCCACGGCGAGCAAGGTCGTGTCGGGCGGCCGTGGCCTCAAATCCAAGGAGGACTTTGACAAGGTCATGCTGCCCCTTGCCGATGCTCTCGGCGCTGCCGTTGGTGCGTCGCGTGCTGCTGTCGACAGCGGATATGCCGACAACAGTTTGCAGGTCGGGCAGACGGGCAAGGTCGTTGCCCCTCAGCTCTACATGGCCGTTGGCATCTCGGGCGCAATCCAGCACCTGGCAGGCATGAAGGACAGCAAGGTCATCGCGGCCATCAACAAGGATGCCGACGCGCCCATCTTCCAGGTGGCGGACGTCGGCTTGGTTGGTGACTTGTTCGAAAAGGTGCCGGAGCTGACCGAGAAGATCAAGAGCTCATAGCGGTGGTCGGATGAGGAGAAATAGTAGTAGTATTGTAGGAATACAGGCATCCAGCCGTCAGCCTACCGCAGACAGCATGTCCGCCGTGCTAGTGAATTTCTCCCGCTCCTTGCCAACACTCATCCCTCGAGCCCTTTCGGCCATGTCTATCTTGTGCCATTGGTCCCACGACACGGCCAGTGCTGCACTGGGCCCTGCCTCTCGTGCGACGGCTTCCCAGCCGCCGGCTCGGCCGTCCGAGTCGCATCGGAGGAAGCGGGCCCCAGCCAGCCAGTCCTGCACGATGGCGTCGCCTGTAGCAAACGCGTCCTGCATGGTCGACGCAATAACTCCCGTCGGGCCTCGCTTGACCCAGCCGGCGCAATACATGCCCGCCACTTGCTGGGCGGCCGCACCCGCGGCGCCGCCGCCATCGGAAACGAGGCGCACCGCCCGGCCGACCCCATCGTTGGTCACGGTGCCCCGTCTCTCGTCAAACTGAATGCCGGCTTCGGCGAAGCCCGGGAGGGCGACGGATCTGTACCCCACGGAGCGGAAGACAACGTGCGACGGCAATATCAGCGTCTTGCCCGTCGTAACCACCCGCGACCGCGGGTCGAAGGGCGCCTCGAGGCTCGTGATGTCAAACTCGGTGCTCGCCACTGTAGTGGGATCGTCTCGGCGACCGAGGAAATGCTTCGGGGACAGGCGGCTGTCGAGAGACCACGACTTGGACTCTGGGCTCTTGGGGGATGCGGATGTTCCCTTGAGCACAACCTCCATGAGGCGCCTCGAAGGCCGAGGAAGGGTACTCAGGTCTTCAGGAACGAGGGATCGGTCGATTGGAACGAATGCCACGTCGGTGAGCTTCATGAGCTCACGAACCTCCTTGATAGTGAAGGCAGCCTAATGACCGCTCATGGCATGATGAATCAGCCACGCAAAATCATCTCCTTGGGGGGGCAAGAAGGGGGGGTGTCATTTACCTGCATGGGCCCTCTCCTCCCGACGACGTGGACCCTCCTGACCCTGCTCTTGGCCAACTGAGCGAGAGCATGCTCGGCAATGTCCGTCTTCCTCAGGACGTCAATGTCCTCCAGCAAGATCCTCGCCACGTCGAGCGCAACGTTGCCCTGGCCGATGATGACGGCTTCGTCGCCGTTGGCCAGCTCGGGCTCGAGGCCGGCGCAGTCCGGCAGCCCGTTGTACCACCCGACAAATTGGCGGGCCGAGTAGATGCCGCGCAAGGTCGACTCGCCCGGGATGCCAAGCTTCTTGTCCTCGGAGGCGCCGTATGCCATCAGGACGGAGTCGTAGTGACGCATGAGGGACGCGAGCTGCACCACGCAGTGCTCCGTCGCGTGGCCCGGGCGGCCGACGGACACGTTGCCGAGGAAGCGGAAGTTTGGCGACGACGCGATCTCGTCGAACCTGTCCTGGCAATTCTGCGGCGAACGCATGTCAGGGGCCTGTTCGTGCGCCAACGACGGGCCCTGTCCTGCCCTGCAAACTCACCTTTACCTCGGGGTGGTCGGGGGCCACCCCGTGGCGCACCAGGCCGAAGGGCACCGGCAGAGCCTCGTACATGTCGACCTGCGCGCCTGGGAGCCTGGACATGACCCTCGCTGCCGTGTAGAAGCCGGCCGGGCCCGAGCCGACGACGGCCATGCGCAGCGGGGCATCGGGAGACCGCGGGGAGCCCGGAGGCGGCGTGGGCGACGACGGCGCCGATACTGGCGATGCGGGCGACGACGTGGCAAAGCACGCTCGCTGCGGGCGCGCGCGCCGGCACGCGCTGCGGCCGAAGGGCCCCCAGCAGGGCGGGCGTGGAAGCATGCTTGGTGGCGGATGCCGCTGATGAGACTTGTCGCGGTCCGGACGAGGTTTCAAAGTCACGGCCGCCGGCGTCGGGGCTTGTCGGCGGGTCGGGCGCCGACGGCTGATGGTTGCCCCGACAACCGGACCGGACCGTGGCGTGTTGGTGTCGCCGTATTAGTCGTCCCTCGTATTCAGTATTCACTGACATGGCATAGCCGCGTGCGCGCCTGCACCCAGCATTCCATTCCACTCCCCTCCATCTCGTCTCATCTCATCCCATCCCATCCCATCCATCACACCCGCCAGGCGCGTGCCGTTGCGCTCCCCGCCCATTCCAGACGACCCCGAGAGCCACGCGACCTCGGTGCGGACCGAGACGTCCCGCGGGCGCCATGGCCAGCTCGCAGCCGCCCTTCATGTACAGCGCCGGGCCGCGCAACGACGCGCGATTCCCCGGCGCCACCTTTGACCCCAAGGCCGTGACGAGAGCGAGCTGGGAGCCCAAGCCCAGGAAGCCCCGGCCCAGCGGGCCCTTGGTCTCCTTCAACAGGCACCCCGAGTAAGCCAGCACCCCCCGTTCCCCGACCGAGGGCGACGGAGCGGTAGACGAGAGACACAGACGGGCGACGGCTGACCTCCCTCCCTCGCAGTGCGCACCAGCTTCTCTCCCAGCAGACGAGCCATTACTCGCCCCTAGGCCCGCGCACCAAGAAATGCATCAAGTGGCTGCGTCTCGTGCAGCTCGCCCTGCGGGTGCTGCAGCTCAACGCCGCCGCCGGCGTCTTGGCCTTGATGATTCTCATCACCGATGTCGACGCGGCCACGGCGTGGACCCTGAGGATTGCCGTAAGCCCTTGGAGACTGACTGCCCGCGACCGCGCACGACTGACCCTCCCTGCAGGCAGGCATCGCCATGCTTCACTGCGTCTACGCCGTCTACCACCTCTCCCGCCGCGCGTCTGGTCGCACGCCCGCGTCCTCGGCCGCGTACCAGGCCTTCGCCGGCGTCGCCGACCTCGCCGTCGCGTCCGTCTACGCCTTTGGGGCCTTCTCCGCGCATAAGAGCGCGGCTTCTTGGACCACGCTGCTGAGCGACCAGCAGCTCATGCGCTACTTCGTCCCAGCCGCGTACTACACTATGCTCGGGGCCGGTGGCGCGCACCTGCTGTCCTTGTCCATCTCTCTCTGGCTGGGTCTCGTGTTTCGAAGGATCAGCCTGCTGCCGCCCGACATGAATCCCCTCGAGGACCATCTGACTGCCCGGCCGTTCCACAAGAGGAACAAATCCTCGGTAAGCACCGTCCAGACCGAGAAGAGGCTGTCGACGCCCCTCGACGAGCGCCATGGCTCCGGGCTTCCCTACGAGCGAGCGTCGCGGCCCCAATCCATGCCATTCATGCACACGAGGGCTGGCTCGAGCCCTTCGGCTGGCACCAGGGACTCGCGCACCGAGCTCCCCGACAGGCAGTACCAGATTGTTCCGGGCAACTCTCCCCGGGACTCTGCGTGTTCCCTCCAGGAAAAGCGAATGCCAGCCACTCGCTCGTCCCACCGTGGCTCGTACACCGGACTCCCCGTGAGGGAGCCCGACTCGCCCGGTCGCAGCCTTGTCTCCAACGACGTCAGCGACGCTCGTGCCGGCAGGTTCACCGAGACGTGGATGCCAACGGACTCCCTCATTTCCAGAACCAATAATCGGACTCGCAGTGCCAAGGCGGCCCCCAGAGCCCCGGCGGGCCAGCCATACGCTGCCCTCTCTCAGCGCTACAATTTTGAAGACTCGTCCGAGTCGGATGTCGAGGACGAAAACGTTGCGACAGAGGTGAACTCAAGGCCTAGAGCGCTGGGCGGCATTCATCCCAACCCTCTACGTTCACACCCCGCAGCGTCATACCAGCGGGAGAGCCTCGCGCAGAGCAACATGCCTTTCCAGTCGCGGAGCCGTGCCACTGTCGTGGATCACGGCGCCCTGTCGGAGATGAGCAACAACGAGAGGCGAGTCAGCAACAGCAAGGACATCGCAGATCAGGTTCTGGGCAGACAGGGGCCGTGGCAGAGGGGCAGTTCGATCCAGACCGAGGACTGCTTCTACTCTGCGCCATACGGTCAGCTCAAGAGTGCGACGCCACCGCTCCTAGTTGGAAGCAGCCGGAAGGTTTCATCAGGAAATGACTATGATTCCAAATTCTCTTCTCGTGCCTACGGGCGGCGAATTGCTAGCGGTAAACAGGCTGAGGAAGGGCGGGCAACGAACCGTACTTCGCAAAGGAGCCCCCCGGCATGAGAATGGCCAGTGGCAGGTTGCGGCCATCGATGTTGTTATGATTGAATGGATTGAATGGCGAGGGAGTTTCGGCTTGCGACGCGGTTAGGAATCTCTCAAGAAAGCTTCAGATGAGGCGAACTCTCATGGAATTTTGATTTGCATCTCGCACGACATGGCCGTAAATGCACCAACGGATTCGCCTTGTTCAAACAGTCGAGACCTCTTCGTGATACATGACCCGGGCCCCTCATCTGACGGCGGCTCTCATCCTCGCGATAGACAACGCTTTGTG
Organism: Albophoma yamanashiensis; assembly: GCA_001600555.1. NCBI lineage: Eukaryota > Fungi > Ascomycota > Sordariomycetes > Hypocreales > Ophiocordycipitaceae > Albophoma > Albophoma yamanashiensis. The sequence goes on from BCKH01000002.1 coordinate 1,967,369, forward strand.
TTGACACGACTCAGGCACCTCTTCCAAATGCTTGCCAAGCGGAAAGCGATTCTCGACCTGAATCTCCTCTCCAGCCCCTCTCGTCCCAAGCCTGTAGTCGGCAAAGGTGTCTCATTGTTGGGCGCCCATGTGGGCAGTTCCAAGGCTTGTCCAGCTCTCCCATGTGTTTCAGTAGCGTGTGCATTTGGCTGCCGGTCAGAGCCCTGCCAATCATGATGCTGCTTCGACACGCCCTCATGGCGAACATCTTCCTCACTTTCGAAGGGCGAGGGACGTGATTGGATTCCGTCGACTCTTCTCCCAACAGCGCAATCAGTTCCTCTAGGTCCTCCAATGTGAATGTTGTCTCTCGGCTGAGGGGCAATGCCATCATTTGGCACCGAGAACCCACGGGCTCATTGCCGGTTGCGTCAACGGCAACCTTGAACCCATTCGCCTCGATCGCAGCAATGTTTTCCATCACAATCTCTTCTTCAAGGGCTGTTAATTGTAGCCTCCTCGGATGCACGAGCCGCTGCGACTGGACCGTTGTGGTCTCTTGAAGCCTCTCGAAGTTGTATTTCTCGTCCGAGGCATGCTGATCGATGATAAATAGCTCATCATGCTTCGCATCTTTAGAGTTCCCAACCTCGGACGCAGCGGGGCGCACAGCGATGATGAAGCCCATGTTGAACTGCCCAACGACACGCATCCTTGCAAAATCACTCCGTGAAATAATGAGTGGCAGCTTTGACTCGGCATCGGGTGCGCTAATGTCTTCTACACGGTCAGTTGTGGGATTTGCGGAGGTTTTCGCCTCCCGATGCGAAACCGCAAACCTCATGCTCGACCGAATGGCACCTTCGTTGGTACGAAAATGTTGTATTGCACGCAGTGATGTCCTGCCCCGCTTTGTTCTCGGCTCCAAAGGCTGCGCTGGTGGTGGCAATCTGCGTGGGCTGGTCGAATTCTCGGAGCCAGCCATGCTGTCGAGGATTGCAATAGATGGCGTGACAACCGGGTCGTCAGATTCGCACTCGGAGTCTGCGCTCTGGTCCGTACCTGCGCTCGATGGGTTCCCTTGAGTACCACTACCACGGGGACTACGGGGATTATCTTCTCTGGCATCCCCCGCATCGAGGGGCGGTGATACATTGCTGAGCTGCGCGTTGCTGGTACCTACCAAAGTAGCCGAATCGTCACGGCTCTGACCGGACACGAATTGTGACAAGAGGTTCTTTGAGAAGGCACTGGGCTTCTGGCTTTCGATGTTCCCACTTGAATCAAGGCTTGGACTTCCTGGGGAAGTCTCCTTGCTTCTCGTCCGGGCATTATCGGTAGAGGCTGTCGCAGTCGCTCGTGTCGGATGTCTCATGGTTCGAGGAGACGGGATTGAATCCTCAGCTCCATGATGGTCCAGCACCTTCGATTGGACGGCGGCATCACCGGGGTGTTCGATGTCGGATGAAGTTTCTGGGCTTGAAACAGCGCTGAGTAAGTTGGATTCAGTTGCGACAATGGATGCCGAGGTATCTTCGGTTGTTCGCTTGCTGAAGTTTCCAACTGGCCGTGCTCTCTCAGGTGTCGCAGAGACTTGCCCCAAGCAATTGGCTTGGCCTTCAGTCCTCAGCGGCTCTGTTGATGCAACGGACGTCAACTCGCCCAGAGATAGCAGAGGGGCTTTATCAGATGTTGAAACTGACGGAGCACGCTGAGAGGCAGCTCCGGGGCCCCTACTGAGCCATTGATTGATCAACTTTTGGTCTGGCCCCCGTTTGGGCCGGGGGCTGGCCGCAATCTCGCCGACACTCGGCCGCGACACAGACCTATCAGACTGCGAGGCGTCATCGTGGACATGATCGTTGGTATCACGTTCATCGCTGCTGCTGTCACTCCCTCCGGCTTGGCTTTCGGCAGTTGCAGCCTCTTGAGATCCGGAGGTGCGGGTGACGGACGCTATTGCTTTGGCATGGGTCTCGCGCCCGTCATGTCCGAATCCTTGCTTGTTGATCGCTGGCTGAGAAATGGGAATCGTGTGGTCGTGCGCGTCGAAAAGCGACGCCAACGATGCACGAAGAGTGTCCAATAAACGGCTTTGATCATGCAAGAGGATGCTGCGCTTGTCCGGACTAACGTTCACATCGTAAATGTTGGTGTCCAACTGGATATCGGCGAAAATGAAAGGCGACTGCGAGTAATTGTACGACCTGTACACTTCATTGAACGCCTTGGCGAACTGAGGGAGGCCGCAGGGTCTCCCGTTGACAAAGAACATTTGTCTGTCCGGCGTTTGCCGACCATCCCCAGGCGAGGGCCTTGAGACGTGGCCGACAATACGTACGGTCGTACTGCTGCTGCCTCCAACGAGAGCGGCGTCAACGTGGGCATTGCGATTTGGGGCGACGGCGGAGGAGCCCTGCATTTCCAGGGCCAGGTCTAACGCTAGTAAGGCGGACATGGTTTTGGCGCCAAAGATGTTGATGATGTTGTCTCGAGTCGTGGAATTGCCCTTGGTCGAGAACATGAGGATGCGCTTCCCCTTTGTGGGTTGTTGCGATACGGCGAACTTGAGGTTGGTCTGGATGCAGGCGTACTGGTTGAGCAAAGCGATGACTTTGTGCCATTCCCTCTTGATGTTGCGCTCGAGCTCGCGACGGCGTACAGGAAGATTGTGAAACAGGCTGTCCACCGAGACAGTAGTGCCTCTCTGAGCGGCGACGACAGCGGTCCCCTTGAGCTTTCCGGAAGCTTCGAAGCTGAGCTTGGCGCCTTTGGGTGCATCGTCCTGCAGGCAAGTGGTGACGGTGAGCTTGGACAAGGCGCACAGGGATGCCAGGGCCTCGCCGCGGAAGCCGAAGGTCTGCAACGAGGCTATGTCGGAGTAGGAAGAGAGCTTTGAGGTGTGGTGCTTGAGGGCGACGGACGCGTAATTGGCAGGGGAGATGCCAGATCCGTTGTCCTGCACCTCGATCAGGTCGAGGCCCTGATTCTTGAAGCGGACATCTGTGGTTTGGAGCGGGTCAGCCCGAGATCGAGTCCCGCAGCCACGAGGCAGAGGCTGTCACCAGTGGTCTTGGATCGAATTGCCGCTCGGCTGGGAGTTGGTTTGCATACCTATGGTGGTGGCACCCGCGTCGATGCTGTTCTCGACGAGCTCCTTGACGACGGAGCAGAGGTCAACGATGACCTGCCCGGACTGGATTTGGTGGATCTGGGAGTGGCGAATGTCAGACCAGACGAGGGACGAGCAAGCCGATGCCACGCCGAGCGGAACAAGGGCGGGACGAGGTCGCGGAACGTACACTTCGGCCATCGATAGCCTTGATGGTGGCAGCCATGACGCGCTGCCCAGCAAGGCGACGCTGCCTGCCCACATGGGCGCGGCACAAGAGGGATGTGGAAGAGGCAGACGCCGATGCTGCAACGAGGTCGTGATGGTTTGGGCGCAGTTGCTCTGGGGCTTGTGCCGCTCGCGAAGCGTGCCCGCGTACTTTATCAATAAGGCACGTCCCCTCACACCTCTTAATAGTAGGGAAGGCAAGGTACGATTACCGAAGGCACCTAGGTATGCAGTGGGACAGCTACGAGTTCCCTCGGTTTGCCTCAGGGTCGGCGGGTGCCGGTATGCGCTGGAGGCTACTTGGGACCGGTGAAGCGCCAGGACTGCGGCGGTGGGTTGGAACATGCACGAACGCCCCGCGTGAAGGTGAGTTGAAGCTTGGAAGCGACCGCGACATTCCGTCCTCTGCTCCTACGCGAAACTGTGGGGCCCGCGCGCAGGCGGCCCGCGCCAACTTCCTTCCTTCCAGGCTGCCTTCCTTAGGTACACCTAACGCGGGTACATCTGCTCCGTACTGAGGCTGGTAGGTACCAAGGTAGGTAGGTACCTACCCTATCGTTACCTCTACGCACCGTACTGAACAGTGCTGAATGAGGACCAAGCCGACGCGTGGACTGGTAGGCCGGCCAGACGTTTTGGCAGCTCTTCTCGTGCCTGCGAGTACACTATCGTGCGCACGCTGACAATCCACACCGCATCCCACCTCGTCGCCTGAACCACCTACGTCGTGGAGGCGTGGGCCCGCTTGAAACATGCTGCCGTGTCCCAAAGGCGTGCGTGCCGTGGCATGCTTCCCTCAAGGCACGACGGGATGATTCGCACATACAGACGTAACATGACTGGAGCCTTTTTCGATCCGCCTCGGGCAAACCTTGGTAATCCCACCACGGGCAAGGCATTGGATGTTGAGCAAAGCCAGGTGCCCGCCCAAGCATTGACGTTACCGGGACGAGGCGCACGTAGAGTTGTGGCGCAACTGGATTCCTCGCAGGTCACGACGTAATTACGCCGCACCGGTGAGAGTGCCTCCGGAGACCTCGGTCGCCTAACCCACTCGCCGCCCGCGCAAGAGATGGTAAAATATAACGGCAATTAATATGGCTTGGGCGGCATTGAGTCGCACTCGAAGGACACAGAAGGGAGGCGGGAGCTGTCGCAGACACGCCAGCCTCGTTGCGAGACGGGCCACCCCACATCGCGGCCAACAAAGGCGGTTGACGGCCGGCTCGCTGTACCTTGCAGGCTCTGTGCAGTGATCTGGGCGCCTAACCTTGCTTGTAGGTACCTGCGGCACGGAGTGGTCGAAGGTACCGCATCTAATGCAGGCTAGTGCCCGATAAGGCAAAACCACCACACCGTGGGTCTCGACCAACCAGGCGCCGGTTTCATTTCCGCAAATGCCCAGGCCAGTCCATCCGCCCATCCACTATCCCGCTGCATCCCATCCGTCCCATCCCATCCCGTCCAGCCGCGGGTGCCACGCCACAGCATCCGCCCGCGCCAGCTTCCACGCTTCGACCCGTCCTTCGAGCAGTTCCGCCTGCGATCCTCAAGTTCACCCCCTCTCCCATCGCCGCACTCGCCTCCCTTGAGCCAATCCCGCACGGCGCCGTTGAATCGTCGCCGCCCAGTCGACTCGTCGCCTTCGGGAGTACGAATAGAGGCCAATCGGACAAGGCTCCGCCTGCGCGTCTTTGGACGTACGTGCGGCGCCGACCCGACCTCCCTCCACGACGGCTCACCGTCACCTCTCCTTGTTGGGCGCCCAGGGCGGCATGCATCGTCTCCTTCGCCGCCTCCTCCCCTTCTACAGTGCGACTACCACCGTCTCCTCCCGCCTCTCGACCGGCCCGCAGTCCCCTCACTGCCCTTGTTGCCGTTGGGCGTAGCAGCGGCGATAAGGAACACGCTCGTTCAGTCGTCCTCCTGTGAAGCCTACCATCTCGAGTCCGACCCACGCCGAGGATTCCGCCCGCGCCGCCGCCGAAAGCAGCCTTCCCCATGACCAGCCTCTCGTCCGCATCAACCGATGATGGCGACGAATCCTCCTACGAGCTCGATGCCCCCGGTGCTGACAAGGGCGGCAATGCTTACACCAACGGCAACGGCGCCGGTGTCAACGCCAGCGACGGCAAGACAACGCCGCCGGCCGGCCTCAAATCGCGGCCCTCCTCGGCTCGGAGCAGACGCCAGAGCAGCTTGGATTGGAGGCACAGTTCTGCGCGCGGGCAGAATGGGCAGATCTTGAGTCGCGCCGCGACTCCGGCGGGCACAGCCGCCTTGTCGCAAACACCGTCCCTCGCCGCGCCGCCCGCTGCCATGGCATTGGGGAAGATGTCGCTCGCCTCTGCACCCGCTAGGCCCGGGCCCAAACCCAGGCGTGTCGGTACCGTGGGCCCTTGGTCCGTCACGCTGCTCGTCGGCATCTGTGCTTGCCTTGGCGTCGCCTTGCTCTCTGCCATCCTCAGGTCCCTGGTCACTCATCAAGTCGAACCGAAGGGGTGTCGCATGTCCTACATGAGGCCCTCATACACACACTTCTCCGAATTTGACACGGAGCACACCCGTTTCGCTACCAAGTACTCCCTTTACCTCTACCGCGAGCAAGGCATCGATGACGAGAACAAGGTCTGTTGTGGTCCTCTCTCCTCCCCTCGTTGCCTCTGTTGACACCGTGTTTAGCTGCGCGGCATCCCCGTTCTTTTCATCCCTGGCAACGCAGGGAGCTACAAGCAGGTCCGTCCCATTGCTGCCGAAGCCGCCAATTACTTCCACCACACCCTGCAACACGATGGCGTCTCTGCTGAGGCGGGCGTACGGAGCCTCGACTTCTTCACCGTTGACTTCAACGAGGATATCACTGCCTTTCACGGCCAGACTTTACTGGACCAAGCCGAGTATCTGAACGAGGCAATTCGATACATCCTTTCGCTCTATTCTGACCCGCAACGAGCCGATCGAGACTCCCAGCTGCCGGACCCAACCTCGGTAGTCATCCTTGGCCATTCCATGGGCGGCGTCGTCGCGCGCGCCATGCTGGTTCAGCCAAATTACCAGTCGAATTCCATCAACACAATAATCACCATGTCTGCACCACACTCTCGACCACCGGTCACCTTTGATGGGCAGATAGTGCAAATATACGACGAAATCAACGACTACTGGCGGCACGCATACGCGCAGAAGTGGGCCAACGACAACCCCTTGTGGCACGTTACGCTCGTTTCCATCGCCGGGGGCAGTCTCGATACCGTCGTGCCCTCCGACTACGCCGGCCTCGAATCTCTCGTGCCTGAAACCCACGGCTTTACAGTCTTCACGACTGGAATTCCGACCGTCTGGACGAGCATGGACCATCAAGCCATATTGTGGTGCGACCAGTTCCGAAAGGTCGTCGCCCGAGCGTTGTATGACATCGTTGATGTGCATCGCGCTTCTCAAACGAGGCCGAGGGCCGATAGGATGCGTCTCTTGAAGAGGCGGCTCCTACCAGGCATAGAGCCGGCGAGCGAGAAGACGCTTCCGCTGCGGGATGCTACGACTCTTTTGACGTTGGGCAGCGACTCTAGCCGCATAGTGCTTGCAGGCTCCCGTCTCGCTCTGCGAGGCATGGGCTCACACTCCACGCCGGTCGCACACTTGCTTCCCGTTCCGCCACAAGGCTCGCCCGAGCTGAAGAAGCGCTTCACGTTGATGACAGATGCGCGCTTGGATAAGGCTGGGGAAAATGGCGTCTTGGAAGTCCTCTTGTGCAGCGTCTTCCCCTTCCACCCCGGTTCGACTGGGTCCCAGTTCTCGAACCATATTGATTTGTCAGGTGGAAACGGAGTCACAACCAGACTGGCTTGTAAGAACGCGGCTACCGATGCCACTCTTCTCCCTGCCTCTACAGTGTCGACTCGCCACCCCTTTTTCCTGGACCAGGAGCAGGAGATTCAGCCGTTTACATATCTGCAATACGGGTCTGAGCACCTCACCGAGCACCAGTTTATTGCCGTCGTGGACAAGGCGACGTCGTCGGTGCATGGCTTCGTCATTGCAGAATTCAGTGACCAGGACGACTTTGAGAAGAAGCACGAGGCCAGCCTTACCCAGCTGCTCACAGTCGGCTTGTCGTTTCGCCTGCCCGCTGATCGGCCCATGGTCATGGACCTAAACATACCCAAGCTGAGGTCGGCTCTGCTAGCATTTGACATGAAAATCCATCAGCCAGGGGCTCGCGGGGAAGATGGCCTATTCGCGCCACTGGTACGGCAGTATCTGAACAAGCCGTACGAATCCAAGTTCTTTGTTAATGCGAAGCACGTCGGCGTCAGCTTTCACGGCATAGCTCCTTACGTTCCCCCGCCCCTTGAGCCGAGCGAGGAAGCCGGGCTGGCTTTTCAGATCTGGTCTGACCCCTCATGCGACTCGCCTCTTGAAATCAGCTTGAAACTTGACATATGGGGTTTCATGGGAAAGCTGTATATGCGGTACCGGACAGTTTTCGCCGCCTTCCCCCTGCTCATTGTCACCATGGTCCTCCGAAAGCAGTTCCGCGTGTATGACGAGACCGGCACATTCATATCGTTTTCGGAGAGCTTGGACCTTTCGTTGCGACGGTCCATCCCTCTGCTCTTGCTCTCACTGACATTGCTCTCCATGTCTCTCGGGGGGTTGTCAGCCTCTGGTCTCGGGCTGTTCTGGGGCAGAACAAGCTTGAGCCGGTCCGCAGTGGGCGGCTTCTACCGCAACGAACTGCTCATTGGGACCGAAGACCCCCTCTTCTGCTTTCTGGTCCCACTTATCGGTATCGTCTGCATTGGAGTTTGCGCGGTCTTGCACTACATCGTGCTTGGACTGACACAAACGTTGGGACTGCTCTATGGCCTCATTACAGGCGGCGTTGCGGCGCGAATCCCCCCCGACCAGCAGCATCAGCAGCAGCGGGAGCAGCTGGAGCAACAGCAGCAGCAGCAGCAGCAGCCACCGTCACAACAACCGCAGCGACCAGAATCGCCAGCCCTCGTGTCATCAACACCGCGGAGACGGATGATCTCCACCGCCGTACTGCTGTTCTTGGTGTCGACCTTCATACCATACCAGTTTGCCTATCTCGTAGCGTGCCTGGTGCAGCTTTTTACAGCTGCTCGGGCGTTTCGCATCGCGACATTGGCTGCCTCAACGTCCAACCTCAATTACTATCACTACGCCCACTCGATCCTCCTCCTCATGATGTGGGTCCTGCCAATCAATTTGCCCATCTTGGCTGTCTGGGTACGAAACCTTGCCGTCCATTGGCTCACGCCATTTTCCTCTCATCACAACGTGCTGTCCATCATGCCGTTCATATTGCTGGTCGAGAATCTCACAACGGGAAGGATGGTGCCGCAGATTACGAGCGGGCTGCGGCACGTAACCAGTGTCCTCCTGTTTGGGACAGCTCTTTGCGCCGCGGTGTACGGCGTCTCGCACGCTTACATTCTGCACTATTTGGTGAACGTGGTGGCCGCTTGGCTCGTGGTCCTTCACTCGACTTCTGATTCATGGTCTCTGACAAGCCTGGGCGCCATGTTTGACGGAAACGCAAATGAGGTGCGGAAAAGCGGAAAGACCCCTTGAACGGATGGTCCATTACTGCTGCAAAGCCGAGCTGTTCTTCGACCTCGTGGCCACCTGGTTGCTTGCCGCTCATGCGCAGCTGCGCAGGGTCGCACTGCTCACGCCTCGAATAACCGCTCGCTGCGCCATTAGAAGACTACATCGAGATTCACGACGTCTACTTGCCTCACCTTGCACGTATATACAGCAAAATGTACCTCACACGCCCGCGCGCACACACATGCGCCGATACGCAGCCGCTACGGGCAATATGCTCTCTAATATTTAATGCAGCTCTTCATTTCCACTACGTCTACGGCTAATGGCCTGTTGTTAATCAAGAGTGGGCTGTGGAACTCGAAAGGATACGCATTCTAGGCGTTCGAACGTTCTGAGGTTGACAAGTGTACTTTTCTCGTTGTTTGTGCGCGACTGGGAAGTTTTGAATACCTCAGAGAGGCTGTGTCGGTTATCCCAAGCCGAGAGACGAGGGGCAAGAAGTCTAGGCGTTGGCTGTTTGAAAACATTAGAGCAGAGGTGACCATGAAAAGACACCACGGAACCCACTCCCGTGCCCGGGGCATGCTTTTGTGCTCCCGTTTACTTGCTTCACTCAATAGTGGTTGGTGCCCTAGCTACCGAATGAGCGGCAACATAGCAGACTGGCAGCTTAACTGGCCGGGCGGGATTGTCCATGTAAATGTTCATGATGGAATTACGGCGCACAACTACAATCATGCTGCTACGAAAAGCGCAGTGCGACATGGGCTGCACACTCGAACCGATAGCTTTGCCATGGTGAAATCGACCAGACCAACGTTATCTATCCAAAGAGTAAAGAATGATGCATAAATCTGTGAGCTGGCTCAACCCCCAAACTCCGCTGTACAACTATCGACAAATGTGTGCCGTTGACGCTTGTCTTGGTCCGCAAATGCGCCCCTGGTTCATGCTGACCCGTCAGTCCTCATTCCTGTTCTCGTCGGCTAGCTGGGCTCGCTCGTGTCGGATAGCCCAGAGGGTCATGACAAGTCCAACGCAACACGCGCCGAATGTGACCCAGTATGCCGCGCGATAGCAGTCCAGGCCCTCGTGGCAGGATCGCTCGCCACCGGGCTCAATGACGCTGTGCTTGTCAAATATCGTACCGTAAAAAAGGTTGAACACGTTGGACGAGATCACGGGGGCGAGCGTCATGAAGCCCCAATTCTGACTCAAGCCGCGAATGCCGAACGCTTCAGTAACTATGGACGGGAAGACGCCGAAGAGGAAGCCGTAGCCCAGGCCCGAGAGGCCCGAGACGAAACCAAGCAGGTGGGGATACTGAATGTTGAGAGCGCAGACCTGAGCAACCAGAAAGACGAGACAGGCCACGAACAAACACCAGAGCCGGCTGGCATGGACAGACTTGACCAAGAAGTCGGAACCGACGCCTAGAGAATGCGCGTGTGAGCATAGGCCCAGCAGAGCGTAGCGTAAGAAGCGAGGAGCACAACGTACCGCTCAAGAGCCTGCCCACGAAACTGCAGACGGAAAGGATGGAGACGTGCATCTGCTGGCGGTGGACCAGGAAATCGCGGCTGACGGAACCGTCGTAGAACCTCCACAGGGCGTTGACGTCGTTGCCGATGTTGCTAGGGGTTGCTTTGGTCAGCGGCGAGGTCGTTCGGTGTGTGCAGGGGTACGAGGCGGGAATCATGGCATACTTGATGGTCATGAGGCCGATACCGGCGAGAATGGCCATGATAGAGAAGAGGAGCCAGAAAGACTGGGTACGCAGGAGCCTCAGGCCGCGGATGTCTATTCGGTGAGACCGATCCATATCAACACTACTGGCGACAACATTCTCCACTGCCTCCGAGGAGCACGACGACATGAGGGATGACGTCTCGTCCAGAGCCTCCAGGGCTTCGTCGGAGTCGACCGGGGCGGGCGAAGGGCGGCTGCGCTCGGGCTCGAGGGGGGCTTGAGAGGCGGACTCGACGGCAGCACCAGGTGACGTACCGGGTTCTACGGCGCCATGGGCAAGGCCAGAGGGCCGATGCATCTTGGACTCGCCGGACGAGGCGCGGCGGGTTAGAGGGCGCTCGAAGGGGGTGGCGAAGGGCGCAGGACCGCGTTGATGGTCGCCGACGGAAGCGGCGACGGGGTGGTAGGACGAGTGTGGATAGACGCGGAGGAAGAAGAAGCCGGCGAGGGTCAGGCCAAAGGTGCCCCACGACAGCAGCTCCAGGAAGGCGCTGGGGTCGCCGGGGAAGAGCACGGCGCCGAGAGAGGAGAAGAAGAAAGCCGAAAGGCCAAAGGCGGCGAGGGGGAAGGCCGTGGCCGTGCCGCGGTGCCGGGGCCAGTTGAGGGCCGACGTCTTGACGGCGGCGGCAAAGGCCATGCAGCTGCCGAGCCCCGAGAGAAAGGAGAAGAAGCACAGGGCGGCGACGGAGCCCGAGGCGGTCGCGTAGGCGCGGTGCAGGGGGAAGTAGCCGGCGACGAGCAGGAGGGCGCCGAGGAGGACGAAGGGGCGGGGGCCACGGTGGTCGAGGACGACGCCGACGGGGACGCCCAGCGAGTACATGCCCAGGTTGCCGAAGAGGCCGACGAGGTTGCTCTGCGTCGACGAGAGCTTGAGCCTCTCAGCGAACTGCGGCGCCCACGCCGAGTAGACATACTGCGGAGGGACGGAAGTTCGTCAGGGTCCGACGGGGTCCAGAGGCAAGGCAGGTGGACGGGGGACTCACGTTGGTGCCGCATGCGAGGGAGATGACGGTGGCGGCGACGCTCGCGACCAGGCGCGCGCGATGCAGCTGGCGATGGTGCTGTCGCCGGCTCATGGCGTCGGCTCGGCGGACGGACGGGCGAGGTGCACCGCCGGCGCAGTGCGCCCCCAGCAGGCGCTGCCGGGTTGCAAGGGGGACGGGCCGACGGGGGGCGCAAGGCAGAGAGAGAGAGAGCGCGGACGGTGATGGAGCTGACGGCCCGGAGCAGCGCGGCGGCTGTGATGCAGGGTGGTGGAAGTCGAGGTGGTTGCCGGCGGCGGTCTCAGGGAATCGGGGCCGAGGGTAGTCGTTATCGTGGGCGTCGGAGGCCGATAAGGAGGTCGTGCGCGGTGGGTGGGGGTACCTTGCAGCGGCAGCTCGGACGGGCCACCACCCGCCGTGCTTGCATTGCATCATTCCTCCCCCCCGGCCGCCGCGCGGCTCGCCCTGCATTGATTGCCAGGCGAGGGAGGAGTGAGAACGCCGTTCGCTGGCCGGGGAGACGGCGAGCTTCGCCAAGGGCAGCCCGCCGCGCCGGGTGGACCACCGGCGCAGGAGAAGCTGTAATTACAGGTACCTTACCTTACCTTGCGAGCAGCTACCTACAGTAGGTAAGGTGTAGGCAAGGTACCTCAGGCACCTACAAGTAGGTACCTAACTGGAAGTCGAGTCCCGGCTCCGGCGCCATGGCCACGCCCGTGCCTCCGCTTCCGCACAGGCGCACCTGAGGTACGTGGTACTTCTTGCCTTACGTAACGCCCGCCGCCAGCGGCCGCCTGACGACGTCGTCACCACCACCACCACCACCACCACCACCACCACCTCCACCACGCCGTCCGTCCCTGCACCCATCATCAACACTCGGAGACAATCACCGTCGCCAGCGACCACCACCGCCGCCACAGCCGTCCCCTGCACCCCTACAACACCCCGACTCTCCAGCAGGCCACCGGCCCTATCCAGCTCGCCAGCGGCGGCAGGCCCAGCAGCTTGCAACATGGGCGCGCTTCTGTCCCTGCCGCTTCTCGCCGTGCCGAGCATGGGCGCCGTATGCTGTCCCCCCCCCGCAACCCCCGATCATCCTCCACCCGCTGACTTCGTCTCTTCCAGGTCGTCTCGTTCGCGGCGAGCTGCTGCGGTGCGGCGACGTGCTCCATGGTCTGTAGCGCGTGCGGCAAGTGCGGCAACAGGTATGAGACTCTCTCCTTGGGATCCCGACGCCCTGCTTGCCTGGTTCCCGACGCGGGCGGAGCGTGAACGTTGCTAATGCGCCAGCGTAGCGTCGCCACTCGTATCGCGTACGCCCTGCTCCTCCTCGTCAACTCCATCCTCGCCTGGATAATGCTCACCCCCTGGGCCATTGAGAAGCTGCAGCATCTCACCCTCGACTACGTCAAGATAAACTGCCCCACTGGCCAGTGCTATGGCTGGCTTGCCGTCCACAGGATCAACTTTGCCCTGGGCCTCTTCCACCTGCTCCTCGCCGGTCTGCTCTTCGGCGTCTCTTCCTCCAAGAGCCCTCGCGCGGCGATCCAAAATGGCTACTGGGGCCCCAAGGTCATCGCCTGGCTGGCCTTCATCGTCGTGGCTTTTCTCATCCCCGACACCTTCTTCATGTTCTACGGCAACTACGTATCCTTCGTCTGTGCCATGCTCTTCCTCATCCTCGGCCTCATCTTGCTCGTCGACCTCGCCCACACCTGGGCCGAGTACTGCCTGGCGCAAATCGAGGACACCGACTCCAGGGTCTGGCGCTTTGTCCTCATTGGTTCCACGCTGGGAATGTACGTGGCGTCCATCGCCATGACGGTCGTCCAGTACATCTTCTTCGCCAGAGGCAACTGCTCCATGAACCAGGCCGTCATCACAATCAACCTCCTGCTGTGGCTGATCATCTCCGTCATCTCCGTCAACCCCACGGTTCAGGAATACAACCCCCGCGCTGGCCTCGCCCAGGCCGCCATGGTGGCTGTCTACTGCACTTACCTCACCATGTCCGCTGTGTCCATGGAGCCCGACGACAAGAACTGCAACCCGCTGGTGCGCGCTCAGGGTACGAGGAGGACCTCGGTCGTCATTGGCGCCATCGTCACCATGCTGACCATCGCCTACACCACGACACGCGCCGCAACCCAGAGCCTCGGCCTCGGTGGGTCCGCCGGCGGCATTCGACTTCCCGATGACGACGAGCATGACCTCGTCACGCAGCAGCCGAGCGCCCGGCGAGAGATGCGTGCCGAGGCTCTTCGTCGCGCCGTCGAGGAGGGCAGCCTCCCGGCCGATGCTCTGCTGTCGGATGACGACAGCGAGGCTGGTGGCAACGCGCCGCACGACGACGAGCGCTCCCGCACCCAGTACAACTACACCATGTTCCACATCATCTTCTTCCTCGCAACCGCTTGGGTGTCGACTCTGCTGACGCTCCAATCCGAGGAGAAGGCCATCGATGGCGACTTTGCCACGGTCGGCCGAACGTATGCCGCCAGCTGGGTCAAGATTGCGAGCGCCTGGGTGTGCCACGGCTTGTACATCTGGACCCTGGTGGCGCCCATCGTGCTGCCGGATCGTTTTGATGCCTCGTGACCATGGACGGTCTGTGGTTGCGTGAAATGTGCTCTCGTCCTTGTCGTTTCCTGCTCCGCGCACGATTTCTGCCTGCTTTGGAACAGGCGTTTGGGCGAATCTTTTTGTACCTATCTTAGCACGCCGCAAATTCATTCGCATTGTCTTGTGCAATCACGTAAGTTTGCGATTGCTCATCGATCGGACGTGAATTAAATTCGAATAAGTGACGACCTTGATATGCATTCATTGATTCTGGATGGGACTGGCATAGGCCACTCTGAAAACCTAGGCTGGCAGCCCTTCTCTGCGGATATTTTGCGTTTGCCCCCTCCAATTTCAATACAAAAACGGTTTAAATAACACTCCGTAACACCACAATGCCTACCCGCGCAACAGACGAGGCTTCGGCCTTCAACGAGCCTTTCCATGTTGACCAGTAGTTTTTGTATAAAAAAAAAGTAGAAGACCGGCGCAGGACGTAACCCAGGGACTCGGTAGGAATACCCCAGAGGCAACAGTGCAAGCCGATCGTTTGACCCCAGCGTTGCCGTCCGCCAACATGATTAATCAACCTTCAGCGGCGTCCTTCCGAGCTCCTCGGCAGCACCTGTGGCATGGAATCCGTCCAGCGTCACCGTCACAGCACCTGCTTGCACCAGCTAAGGGTTGCAGTTAGCATGGTGCTTAGGCTACACCCCTACGGGAAGGAGTCGACTGCTAGAGAAGGGATGGTACTTACAGCACGGGAGAGATCCTCGATTAGATCGTTGGCATCTTCGATGCCGACGCAGAGCCGAATTATATCCTCGGGCATCTGACGTTCCCTCCTCGTCTTAGCATCTATGCTGGCGTGGCTCATCTGGCACGGCATGCTGATGAGGCTGTTGACACAGCCAAAACTGACGCTGATTGCCCAGAGCCGAGCAGCTTCCACAATGCGCTCCGACACAGCGGCATCACCCGTCTCAAATGACAGGACCGCACCGGCTCCTCGAGCTAGAGACCAATGCAAGTCGTACTGCGGGTGAGACTTGAGGCCGGGATAACGGACCCGGAACCCGCGAGACTCGAGGAACTCGGCGATGGCTTGTGCATTGGCCTGCTGCTTTTCCATGCGAATGGCCAGGGTCTTTACCCCCCTCATGAGAAGGAAAGAGTCGTTGGGGGAGAGTCCGCAGCCGGTGGAGTTGATTGTGAAGAAAAGTTTATCCCCGATGGAGGCTTCGTTGCATGCAATGACGCCCGCCATGATGTCGTGATGGCCCGAGAGATACTTGGTGCCGGACTCGTAGACGATGTCGGCCCCCAGGTCGAGGGGGTTGCAGAGCATGGGCGAGAGCATCGTATTATCCACAACAACGAGAGCCTTTGGGTTTGCCTCGTGGGCCATGCGGGCAATGGACGAGAGGTCGACGATTTTGATGAGGGGGTTTGTGGGGGTCTCGAGGAGAACCATGGCTGTCTTGTCCGACAGGCGCTGGCGGACAGCATCGGCGTTGGTGGTGTCAACGTGGTGGACGATGATGCCCTGGTTGGTGGCCATGTACGTCAGGAGACGATGGGTGCCGCCGTAGAGGTCGTCGCCCGTGATGACCTCGTCGCCGGGCCTGAGCAGGCGAGAGATGACGTCGAGGGCGCCCATGCCGGAGCTGACGGCAAGAGCGCGGTTGGCATTCATGATCTTGGCCAGGTGCCTCTCGAGATGCGTGCGGGTGGGATTCCCGGAGCGGGTGTAATCGTACTCCTGCTGCCCGCCGCTGGCCGAAGTCTGCTTGAAGGTGGCCGACTGGTAGATGGGGGTGCTCGAGGCGCCGTATTGATCCTTCCCCTCGGTGTAAACCAGCTCAGTGGCGAGGGCATAGCGCCGACGGCCGTTGCGGGGGCTCGAGGGCGCCGGGGACGGAGGGAGGTCGTGGCCATCGAGGTCGACGCGCTTCGCGGCGTCGGCGGTTGAGCTGTGCGGGACGGCAGCGCCGCTAGACGGAGACGGAGACGGTGCGGCCATGGCACCGGGCGGGCGCGGCGACAGCGGGCTCTTGGAGTTGTCGAGACAATTGAGGACAGCGGCGATGCCGAGGGTAAGTCGAAGGGCTGACGAAGGGATGAGAGTATGAGAGTGGAGGGATTGGGATTTGGGATTTCCAGAGCGACGTGTGGGGGGGAGGGACGAAGTTGATGAGGTGACGGGCAACGTTGAGGCAGGAAGGAGTAGGTCCGCAGTGCGTGACTGGAGTTGTGGATCGACCGTTCTGGCAGTGGCGGGAACGAAGGTACCTTGATTATGAGGCACTCTTCCGCCCAGTCTGGGGCAATCAATTGCAGGCTGGGCTCAAACAACCCCGATTCTTGCCCTCGCGCCAGTCATCGAGTCGTTTCCACCGCTTGTTGCGCAGCCGATCTACGGAGGGCGGGCTGCACGCATGGCGTCCGCACGGATGCAGGCTCCATAGCGAAGTACCTTACGGCAGCCTGGCCCATGGCGGGGTCCCCGGGTAAGCCATTAACGCGCTGTGGCCAGCCCGCAGGGTGGAGCATGCCAATGACGTGCTCTGCCGTGCCGGCTGTGGTTGGATGGCCAGCTGGGGCGCTTCCAGTTACGAATACGAGTCGAGCTCGCAGGTGGCGGCGGACGACGACCTCATACCACGGGCATCTACAAGTAAGGCTGGTAGGAAAGCTGCAGATTGCATCTGCGATAGTTGCAATCCCTGGGCTAGTCGTGAGGTGTGTCAATATTCCTACATTCGCAGCTGCACCGCACCGTCTAGTCCTGCTCCTCGACGACAGATTCGTCCACGTCTTCGTACCCGTCACTGGACGCCTTGCTCTTGGATCCCTTCTTGCCCGAATTCCTGCTGTGGCCAGCAACAGGTGCAGTTCCGCTCCGTTGTCCAAAAAAGTCGTCTGTTCTGATGGCGCGAAACTGGCTCGCGTCTACAGCCGCCATGCTGCGTCGCCCGTCCGCTCTGTGCTCCCGCATGTATTCTCGCACTGGCGCCATGGCCGCGTCCCGACAGGCTTCCTTGATGTCGCTTCCAGACATGCCGGCGGTGATCTTTGAAACATACTCGAAGTCGAAATGCTCCGGGTCCGTTTTCGTGTCTTGGAGTACCAGTTGCAGAATCCTGCGGCGCTGCTCCTGGCCAGGAAGCGGCACGGGAAACTTCTTGGGCATGCGTCGCAGAATCGCCTCGTCAATGTCGTGAATGCGGTTGGTTGCCCCAAGGACGACGATCTGTGCCGGCATTCCCGACGAGTTCGCTGAAGTCAGCCCGTCCCACAACGTCATGAACCTGCAGCCTCGTCAGTCCACGCACGTGACACCGTCGCCGTTGCCCGCTGGGGTTTCATACTCGGCTTTGACCATGCCGCTGGCCTCATGCTCGCCACTCCTCCGAGTCCCCAGGACTGCGTCGATTTCGTCGATGAAGATGATGGCCGGCTGCATCTTGCGGGCCAGCGAGAAGACGGCCCGCACGATCTTGTTGGAGTCGCCGTACCACTTCTCCGTCATGGTTGAAATGTGAAGGTTGATGAAAGACGCTCCGCTCTCGTGAGCAACAGCCTTTGCCAGCATTGTCTTCCCGCAGCCAGGCGGCCCAAATAGAAGCACGCCAGACGGCGCCGACAGCAGAGGCGCGGCGTGCGAGTAGAGATGAGGCATCGTGAGCGGGTAGATGACCGATTCTTTCAGTTCCTCAATGATTGTGTCCAGACCTCCGATATCTGGCCGAGCGGCGAGGGCAAGCAAGTCAGAATACAATACTCTCTTTGCACTGCACAATCTCGCTGCACTCACCGTCGAACCCCACGTGTATATCTTCCGGCGCCACCATTTCCAAAGCGATTAGATTTTCGTACTCATTCAAAACCAGTTCCTCGACGCGCGGGCGCTTGGAGCCGTCAGCCTCATCGTCTGCAGCTTCGTCGCTTTTCCGACGGTTGAGCCGTTCCAGGTGCGCTTTAGCTTGGCGACGCGCTTGCTCGTGCTTCTCTTTGTCCGGGTCAGCAAGGTTGCTTAGAATCGGGTTGAGGAAGTTTCGAGCCACGTAAAGGCCAGCCGTCATCTGCGTGCAGATCGTGTCAGTACAGCTGCTGCCAGCACGCTCTGTGTGAGACGTGGACGTTGGTGGTTGTACCATGCCAGCGAAGAGCAAGAGGTCCATGGCGACATCGCCGAGTCTTCGTCGCTCTCCCATCCCGAAAAGCCAGCGCAGCCACGGGGCTGGCTGCTCGGGCATCAGTAATAAGGCGTTCGCCGAAAAGTCGGAGCAAGGGCCGTTGACCAGCTTCGGGCCCGTCTGGAGGTTCGACGGACGGGTCGACGCCGAGGCGAAGAGTGCGCCGTCGTATCGAAGGAGGTGATATCACCACGCAGGCCACTGAATGAGAAGCACGGGCAGAGAGAAGTGCCAAGGCGGAAATCCAAATGTCGCGCGCGTGTTTGTGTTTCTGGATGCTTCCGAGTACTATGTAGAATCCCACGTGCAAACGGAGATGGATCGCGGCAAGGAGCTCCGTACCCGACGAGTGTCGCCGCCCACGACCATGCCCAACAAGGTTTAGCTGTGACGCATGGATGGTTGATCCTCGGCAGTGGTGCAGCCTCGGCGCAGGCTTAGGTAATGGGTGATTGTTTACATTGGGCCCAAAACAGAAGTATGTGTGTCTCCAACCAAGCGTCTAGCCCGCTTCGCGATTCTGCACCATAATTATTAGCATTGCGCGCAATCTTTACTTACTCCAAGTCCCGTCCGCGGAATACTCCCTAGGCAGCGTCCTGGCCCTGGCAGTGTCGTCTGCGACTCTTGATTCGCATCCCATCCACCCCGCCGCAGCCCCCTGGGTGCCTACGTCTCAGACGTACTTGCGCTTCGACATGGCACCCCGCACCAAAGCAGCAGGCGCATTAGCAGACCTGGCGAGGTCGGACTCGGAGCCCGACTTTGAAGACCTTGGGGCTGCCGACATAACATCACAGAAATCAACGACGACAAGGCGAGGGCGAGGCCGGCCCCCCGGTGCCGGCAACAAGGTGAGGAAGCCTGCGGTGAAAGCAGTCCGTCGAACCAGTGGCAGGGCCGAAGCCGCGATTTCGGCATCGGAAAGACAGGTCTTGGGGGACAAGAGCAACACCACCATTTCACGAGCTTCTTCAAGGGCCGGAAAGTCCAGCAAAATGGCATCCGAGGACGAGGATGTGAATGAGCCTCAGTTGGCAAAGGCGACCCGAGGACGGCCCAAAATGTCCGCAGGGTCAAGCTCTGCGGACGTCAGGCGGTCGGAGATCCAGATCTCTCGTACGACACGCGCTGGCCGTTCTGCGGGCGAGGAGATTCCCGAGACGCAGTTGGCTGAGCCTATGCAAATCGACGAAGACGAAGACGCCATGGGCGCCCTAGAAAAGCCATTATCGCCCGATACCGAGCCGGAAGCCCAAGATACGGTGCCGCAATATGACATGGACGACGTTTCGATCCGAAGGCGGCTTGGTGAGCTCACGAAGAAGTACGAGAGTTTGGAAATGCGGCATCGGGATCTTCGGGAGGTCGGCGTGAAGGCTGCGGAACGCAACTTCGAGCGCCTGAAGAAACAGGCTGAGGAGACCACTGCAGGTGAGACGAGACACCAACAGCAACTCGCGTCGCCATGACGAGTTGCGCTAACGCAATGGGCGTGCAGGATCGGACAAGCTGATTGAACAGCTCAGACAGGAGCTCGCGGCGCAGTCGGCGTTGGCTGCACAAGGGGAGCAGGTGCAGCAACAACTGGAGCAGAGCCAGGCCATCAACAAACAGCTCGAGGCTAAAATCAACGAGCTGGCCGCGTTGCTTGCCGGTGCGCGGTCCGAAAATAAAACGCTGTCCACGAAACTGGCAGCCAGCAGACATGCTGAGGCGAGCGCCGCAGTCCCCGGAAGCGCCATGAGAGCCGGGGTGGCGGGCGGTAGGAATGTGCCATCAGAGGTTGTTCAGGCCGCGCAGGCCAAGGAAGACCTCTACGGCGACCTGACTGGTCTCATTGTGAGAGGTGTGAGCCGTGGAGACGAGGAAGACGTGTTCGACTGCATACAAACTGGACGGAACGGCAGTAAGTGCACTTGCCAGGCCTTGACGAATATGATGCTAACATGATCTGTAGCTCTGCATTTCAAGCTGGCGCTGGATCGCGGCGACGTGTGCGACAACTACGAAGACGTGCATTTCACGTACAGGCCGCAGCTCGACCCCAATCGAGACGGCGACTTGATGGAGATGCTACCGGACTACCTGATAGATGATATCACCTTCGCACGGCCGCAGGCGTCCAAGTTCTATAGTAGGGTCATTAAGTCCCTGACGGAGAGCCCAGAGTAGATGAGCGGCCGGCAAGCTCATTGGCTGGCGAGGGAGTCTGGAGCATCATTTGAAGCGGCTGGACACTACATTACAAGCCTGATACCCCCACTGCGTTTACGTGCACATTCACACAGCTAGCTAAGGTAGCCAGGAGCCTATATGAGAAGATCCGAAACAGACCCGTTCCAGTGCCGAGCGCTGTATTGTTAGCTGACCGTCGGTGATGGTTGGCGAGGGTACTTACGGCAAGGCCCGTAGAAGCTCCCAAGTTGATCGCCTTCCCTTGGCCTTGCCTTGCTGTATTGCTGCAAAACACAGAGTGCCAGAATCATGGATATCTGCTGGTGAATAAGGCAATGTACCTGTGCCCCTGGAGGCAGGTAAGGCGAATGCGCCATGGAGAGTTAGATGAGCACAGCCAGGCCAGATGCCCCCGGGGTTGGAGATCACTAATTACCGATCACTTCTACATAGGCCTGATGAAATTATCAATAGGAGCAGAATGGCGGCTCGCGTGTAATGCAATGCGACGCGCGAATGGGTGCGTGGGCTGTCAATTGGCTACAGATGCATGGAAGCCTCGGATGACGCCAGTCTGCTACCTTACCCGTCGGTGAGTGGACAGACGCGCCAGGTGGCGCTTCAAGCAATGCACCCCTGCGGACAGCCATACCCTGAGAATCGCGACCACCGCCCACTTCGAGCGACGACTTTGCCTCCCCATTGCCGCAGCACGCACGCACCTCCTTCCAATCTTTGCAGGCAGGACGGGATTGTCCAGCTGCTGCCGCGCCATTCGATCCTCCGGCCGTGGCCGCCCTCGCCGACCGTCCTAGCATCGAGCCAGCAAAGCGCCATGAACAGGCGTTGACGACCAACGCTTCAAAGTCGCAGTCTCCCTCTCCCGTGGCCATGAAGGCGGTCACTCGTTTTGCCTTCCTGGCTACGGCCATGGTGTTCCACCTCGTCTACGTCTTCTCCATCTTCGACATCTACTTTGTGAGCCCCGTTGTGTCGGGAATGCGACTCTTTGGAGTCAATCGCACATCCCCAGCAAAGCCGCCGGCAGACAGATTGGTCCTCTTCGTCGGTATGCTCGCCGCTCTCTCCTCTTGCTGAACTTGGGGTCGGGCTGACAGTCGCACTTCGCAAGGCGATGGCCTTCGCGCGGACAAGGCCTTCCAGTCGTTCCCCGAGCCGTACCCCGAGTCCGACGACGACCTGATACCGAGGCCCCTCGCCCCTTTCCTCCGCTCTCGCGTGCTCCAGGATGGAACCTTTGGCGTCTCCCACACGCGTGTTCCCACCGAGTCTCGCCCTGGCCACGTCGCCTTGATAGCGGGGCTGTACGAAGACGTGTCGGCTGTCGCAACGGGCTGGAAGCTTAACCCGGTCGACTTCGACAGTGTTTTCAATCGCAGCCGGCATACCTGGAGCTGGGGCAGCCCTGATATCCTGCCCATGTTTGAGCGTGGCGCCGTACCGGGGCGTGTTGATGCCTACATGTACGAGCCCGAATTCGAAGACTTCTCCAAAGACGCCACTTCTCTCGACTACTGGGTCTTTGACCACGTCAAGGCCTTTTTCGCCGACGCTGCCACCAACCAAACGCTCAACAAGGCACTGCGCCAGGACAAGAACGTCTTCTTCCTCCACCTACTGGGGCTCGATACAACGGGTCACTCTTACAGGCCCTATTCGAAGGAATACCTGCACAACCTCAAGGTGGTGGACCAGGGGGTTAAGGAGGTGACGGAGCTGATTCAGAAGTTCTATGCCGACGACCGAACCGCCTTCGTATTCACCGCTGACCACGGTATGAGCGACTGGGGCAGCCATGGAGATGGCCATCCAGACAACACGCGCACCCCGCTCATTTCATGGGGGTCAGGCATCTCGCGGCCGGAGATCCACCCAAGCTCTGTTGCCCCGGGGCACGATGACTACTCTTCTGATTGGCGCCTGAATCATGTGCGAAGGCATGACGTTGCCCAGGCCGACGTCGCTGCCTTGATGTCGCACTTGATCGGGACCGAGTTTCCGGCAAATTCGGTAGGAAAGCTGCCGCTTTCATATCTGTCAGCTGATATACGTGAGAAGGCCGAGGCTTCCCTTACCAATGCACGGGGTATTCTCGAAATGTATCGGGTCAAGGAGGAAAAGAAGAAGGCAAATGGGCTGCGATTCAAGCCATATGGACCTCTCAGCGAAGCCTCGTTGACGGGCGACGAGCGTGTGTCCGCCATTCACGAGTTGATACGGGCAGGTCACCACGAAGAGGCCATTGAGGAGACTGACGCCCTGATTGGCCTCACTCTGGATGGCCTTCGCTACCTCCAGACTTACGACTGGCTGTTTCTTCGAGCTCTCATCACCATTGGCTACCTCGGCTGGATGGCGTACGCCGGAACCACCGTCATCGATACATTTGTTTTGAATGATAGCGTGACCCCGAAGCGGACGACGATGGGTTTGGCCACATTCTCGTCTGCCCTCGTGGCACTCTACGGCTCCTTTTACATTTCAAAGTCCCCTCTGGCTTACTACGCCTACGCTTTCTTCCCCGTCGTCTTCTGGGAGGAGGCGTACGCCTATCGGGACAGCCTGGCGCAAGGCTGCAAGGCTCTTTTCGGACACATCAGGTCCCCCGGGGCTGTGGCGACCTTGATCTTCCACACCATCCTTTACATTGCCATCATCCAGTCTTTGGTGAGTCGATCGAAAAAGGCATCTTGTAGCCCGCATCTGACCATAAGCAGGCGCTGGGATACATTTACCGGGAGATCCTGACGGTCATCTTTGTCCTGGCATCTGTCTGGCCCGCAACGTACGGCATCTTGTTTCTTCAATCTCACGCTATGCTGAGCATTACCTGGGCGGTTGCATGTGTGACGATGAGCTCCTTCACCCTCCTTCCGGCCATGAAGGTTGAAAACGTGACATTGGTGTCAGTACATGAGCGCCTCACTCGTCATCCTCGCACCAGCTGACGATCTGCAGTCTTGCCGGTGGCACGGCCATGTTGGCCATTGGCCTGTTTTACCTAGTCTTTGAAGACTTCGTGCACTCCGACTTCTCTTGGGTCCAGAAGCAAGTCGGGCCCAAGTCAGACCGCACCATCCGACGAGCTCTTACCGGTGCCCAGGTATGGTTACCAACGTCTAACGGCCTCCGTGGTGCGACAACGTGCTGACTGGGCAATTTGCAGATTGGCCTTGTGCTCCTCGCCATGCTGGTCACACGCTCCAGTGCACTCAGCCTTCAGGCCAGGCAAGGGCTGCCTCTCGGCAATCAGGTTGTTGGATGGATCGTGCTTGGTATGTTTCTCCTGCCCCTGCAGCGTGGAGGTCAAGGACCCCCTGCACGAGACGAGGAGCTGCGAGGCTGACGGAGCGAGGACAGTCGTGTCATTGCTGATGCCGTTGGCGTATCGGCTGCAATCCAGCACGCACTACATGCATCGGCTGGCGATGATCTTCTTGACCTGTGCCCCGACGTTTGTCATCTTGACAATCTCTTATGAGGGCCTCTTCTACGTGGCATTCTGCATCACCTTGCTCGTCTGGGTCCGGCTCGAGTACGCGGTGGAGAAGTTCACAAAGAAGACATGTCCGGGGGCGGATGGAGCCGTTCAACGTGATGGCGGGCGCCCGGCCTTCCGGCCACTGAGGCTATCCGATGCGCGAGTGGCCCTCTTCTTCATGATCCTCCTGCAGTCGGCCTTTTTCAGCACCGGAAACGTTGCATCAGTATCGTCTTTCAGCCTGGAGAGTGTGTGCCGGCTGATGCCGGTTTTTGACCCGCTGTCACAGGGAGCACTCCTGATCCTGAAGCTGATGATCCCGTTCGCGCTCATCTCGGCCAACCTGGGGGTTTTGAACAAGAGGCTCGGCGTGGCCCCTTCAGCCCTTTTCATGGTTGTTATGGCGGTAAGCGACTTCCTGACGCTGTACTTCTTCTGGGTCGTCAAGGACGAAGGCTCGTGGCTGGAAATCGGCTCGACCATCAGCCACTTTGCCATTGCCAGCTTGATGTGCGTGTTTGTTGCCGGGCTGGAAGGGGTCAGTGCCATGTTTATCGCCGGCATCGAGGTGGAGGAAGAGCAGAAACCTCTGTCAACCGCCGTCGGGCCCGACGAGGGCAAGACGAGAGCGGCCAACGGGCACGCGCATCCAGGGCCGGCGACGGAGTCTTGATTGGCTTCTGCGGTTGATGCTCGCTCGACACAGTGGAGGGAAGGCGGTGGGTGTGATTACTCGTCGGACAGGCACCACGGGGGGCCAGATCTACGGAGTATCAAGTATCATAATAGAATAATATGAGTAATTGTGATGCAAGATGGCCCTGGGTGGAAGTGCCAGCCAGTGTGGTCAGGACAAGGCGAGGTTTCGAAGGGCCCATGGGGGGCCTGCCTTGAACCGGAGGCCCAGGGCTTCCTCCATTGAGGGCAGGCAGCAAATGTGAGACGCCTTGGTACATTACATCATTGCCCACCACACGAGTCTCGAGTTGACGGTCTGGGTTCCCGTATCAGGCATCCGGCTCTGAAGGGTAGGGGGGAACGGCTTGAACGGGTCTCCGAAACGACGCTTTGGGCGGGTCCGTCGACGGGTATGCGCCAGGGGGGGCGGGCGCGGCGATCTGCTTCGCCTGCGGGGGGTGAAGAAATGACGGCCAGGGAGGAACTAACTACGCACTTACTCGTACGTACAGTAGTACAGTACTAGCAATTTTGAGTCAGGGCGAACAAAACGGGACGTCGGGAACGTCGGACCGCCATCTAAGTACTCCCTACGTATAAAGCGGGCTGCCCGCGACGCGGAGGCTGGATGCTGGATGCTGGATGCTGGATGCTGGGCTTGCGCCTTTCCTTCCTTGCGCGCCCTGATGCTGTGCGCGTGCCTTTCGGTACATGCTGCTGTACGTAGTACACGTACCGTACGTACTCCTGGCGAGGGACGAGGGGATGGATGGCGATTTTGGCATGTGATGGGAAGGCCTCTGGGTACGTTCACGCGCGACGACGGGTCGTGGCGCCGTCGTGGCATCAGCGAGCCGGCCGGACCTCGTGCCCAATATGGCAAGGCTCCGGCGGAGGCGTGGAGTCCAGGGCAAGCCAGGCACCCACCACCTGCACGGAGCACATGGCTGCTCGAGCTCGGTTTGCGGGGCATTTCCTGTTCCAAAGAAGAGATGTTCGGAGTAGTACGTACCACTGGAGTAGTACGAGTACGACATAGGTGGTATGAAACCCAGCAGCAGACCCTTTACCGAAGGCATCTCGCAGGTTTCCGTTGCGTCTCGGATTTCGAAATATAAGGAAACGCACTTGCAGTCTCCCAAGTGAGGTCGTTGGTACTCAAGTGCGGCGGCCTGTGCTGGAACATTCTGTCTTGATCTGGTCTGTAATTAATTACCCGTACACGTACAAGTACGGATAAACAGGGAGGGAGCCGGCACTGTCGGCGCCAGGCAACTGGCATGAAAGCCTGCAAGCTCTCCTACTCGTACCTAAGGTAATTACCTTAAAAGTACCTACCTTAACATACCTTATTTACGATTGGACGAGGAGTGATGGGGCCTGTCGATGCAGGCCGGCCTCTCGGACAGGAACCCGTACGTAGTATGCATGTACGAGTGCATATGTGCCTGCCTACCTTGATGCTCCTCTGATGGACTCGTACGAGAAGACCGCTCGTGGTCGCGTCGACGTTTGGGGCGTGGCCCGAACCCTCCTCCCGCTCGCCGTGAGAGAGAGAGCCTTTGACGGCTTGGCTCGACGCGGCACTCCGTAAGAGCAATACCTTGCCTGCGAGTACTGTACCTTACTTGCCTCGCGTTCCTGACGTCCGCAACCGCCGCAAAAGCCACGCTTCCCCTTCCCCGCACGCTCGCGTCCAAAAAGAGCCTCGAGGTCACCGAGGTTGCGACTGGACCAACGAACCCCCTCCAGCGCCAGCTCTCCACCACACCCAGCACCGCCGCCTCCACCTCTCACGTTGGGATCTCCCCCCCATGCTTTTCCCCAGGTTTCGGATCACGCCAACGAACCACACAGCTTCAGCATCCGTTGCGCTCGTACGCCTACCAGTAGTTTTGGTCCATGTGGGAGGTGGGGTGGGTGAGCCAAGAGTTGGAAGCCGGGGAGGAGAGGCGAGGTAGCCAAGCAAGGTAGCCAAGGTAATTTGACAACGTGCGTCTTCACGCGCGTCGCCCTTCCGACCTTCGGGCAAGGACGGAGGTGGCATTCCTTACGAGTGCCTCCCATTTGGCAGCCTGTCCAAGCTCCTCGAGGCCTCGCGAGCCCCTGGCAAACTGCCAAGAGGGCCGCTAGTCTCCGATCCGTCCCATGGCGTGCCTCGAACGACGAGCCCTGGAGCTGAACAGCAGTCTTTATATGCTTGGCCGAGGGCCCAGGCCTGGCCGTGACCTCACCTCGTCTTGGTCTTTGCTTGTTTCGTTTGCAACGCAAGAGGGTCCCTTGAGTCTCCCTCAACCCTCTCTCTCTTGCTCTCCGGGATTCGCACCTTGCTCCGTCGCTGTTGCGCAATTCGAGCGCTCCCGCTGCAGTACACGCTCGCAGCCCCCCGGGTCACCTACGCAAAAGTTACCTTAAGGTACCCTCTAGGTAATACGGAAAGACCTGCCTGCCCGTCTTGCAGGATACCTACCCTCTGATCCAGAGCCGCCCCTCCACTCGCGTCGTCCTTCTGCGGTGAACCACTTCAAGCTGGTTTCAACCTGCGCAACATTACCACCTCCAGCAGCGCAGCGATATCGCCTCCGTCCGTCCCACGGGCGGCGCACTGCCTCGACTACCCAGGCGCTCGCCACGCTTGGCCCTTGGCGGCGGGCCGGCTCCACCGCTGCTGCGTCACGGACGAACGAGCTCCAGCGCATTATTCGCACAACCATCCTTCACGCCAGGCGCTCCACCAACTGCGGCGCTCGAAGACTGCTGGAGCGCCCCCCGCCCTCCCTGGGCGCGTACCTTACCTTACCTGTGCCTCTCCGCCTCAGGTGACCGGTCCCCTCCCCCAGCATCAAATCTACCGGGGCCCGGGCGGGACGGCATCTTGCGCATGATCCCCCCGAGCGACCCGCCGCGCTTTTGTTCCTGTGCGGAGCAGGCCCCAGAGTTGGTGCATCAGCACGGCTGTGGTAGGGCAGCCCGCTGTGAGCTGTGCGCTCCCTCCGTGCTCCCTCCGAGCCCGCCTTCAGCCACCCCAGGCCTTTGCGACACGACCCGGTTAAACCGAACTCGACCAGGACCCGACGCAGACAGGCTTCCAAAGCAACTCGGCAGCCGACAGCCTGTTCCTGCTGCCTCTTTGTTGGCTCGACTTCCTGCTGCGTCATAGGAAGAATACTGCTCGTAGCCTGGCCAGCACCTCGCCACGCGCCAGCTGCCTTCGCCGCCGCCGGTGCTGCTGCCGCTACGTCTTCGCGTGCGCCCTCCTCCCCTCCGCCCGTCACCCGCGCGCCCGCCCGTCAGACCATCGCGTCTCTCGACAAACTCCATCCGTCGCCCCTAAGCCGGTGCACGACTTCTGCGCCTGCTCTCCTTCCCCCTCGTCGCGGGCTCGTCCACCAGCATGGATGTCGACATGTCATCTGGCGACGCTGGCCCGCAGCAGCAGCTGCCGCCGTCCGAATCGCCGGCCAAGGAGTCGCCACCGTCGTCGAGCGCCGCCGCCGCCGCTGCCGCCGCCGCGCAGATGAGCTTCAGGAGGTATGCCCGTCCTCACATGCTGCAAGCAGCTTCCAAGGTCCGAGTGCTGACGGTGACGGGCCTCTTCTTTTATAGGCAACGAGCATCCCGAGCATGTGAGGTATGAGCGTTCCCCCGGCGGCCCGCCCTGCCTTTTTGTCTGGCCACTCTCTTCCCCTCCAGCTCCATGAGCCGAGGCATGCGACCGCGCAGCCCACCCCGCGCCCCCTTTGCACGTCAACACGCGTCGCTTCGTTTCCATGCTGACCGTCTACCTCGCTCTGCCAGACCTGCCATGCGCGAAAGGTAAGAGGATATCCTCCCTCCCCCTCCTCGGCCCCTGCCTTACCTTACCCTCCTCGGCCTGCTAACCTTGTGGCTTCGCCTCAGGTCCGATGCGATGCCGCCAGCCTCGGGGTGCCTTGCACCAATTGCGTCGCTTTCCAGATCGAATGTCGAATCCCGACTCCTAAACGCAAGAAAGCTCAGACCGCTGGCGGTCAACCCACCAAGGATTCCGACAGGTGTGTGAATCTGCCCTTGCGTCCACCCGCGCCTCGGCTGCGTACGCGGCCTTGTCCCGTCGAATCGTGTTGACCTGGGCCGTTCCCAAACAGCGACCGCGAGGCCGTCGACGAGCGACAGCCCCAGACGGCACCCGCCAACGCCGTCGGCGGTGCCGGCGCCGTCAATGCTTACCCTCGAGCGCCAACCGTATCCCATACCTCCGACGGCACCCCTTCCTCGTCCATGACGGAGGCGCAAGCAAGGCAGGAGGAGGTGGATAGTAGCACTTACCTGAACCTAGTCATGAAGCCCAAATTCACCCGCGCTCCCATTACGGAAGCTGGCCGTGTCGCCTTCCTGGGGGAGTCGTCCAACCTCACCCTCCTCGTCCACGACCGGCAGGGGTCCTCAGACGTCGTCCACTACCCGCTGCCCGAGAACGTCCGCGGCTCTCGTGCGAGGCTTACCGAGCTGGACAATGTCGAGATCGACATACTGCACCAGAGGGGGGCTTTCCTTCTGCCGCCGCGCTCTCTGTGTGACGAGCTCATCGATGCCTACTTCAAATGGGTGCATCCAATTGTGCCGGTCATCAACCGGACTCGCTTCATGAGGCAATACCGCGACGCCAAGAACCCGCCGTCCCTGCTGCTGCTCCAGGCCGTCCTGCTGGCCGGCTCTCGCGTCTGCACCAACGCGCAGTTGATGGACGCAAACGGCTCGACTACTCCCGCCGCGCTGACATTCTACAAGCGCGCCAAAGCCCTCTACGACGCCAACTACGAAGACGACCGCGTCACGATTGTGCAGTCGTTGCTGCTGTTGGGCTGGTACTGGGAGGGCCCGGAAGATGTCACCAAGAATGTCTTCTACTGGAGTCGCGTGGCCACCATCGTCGCTCAAGGCTCCGGCATGCACCGCAGCGTCGAGCAGTCGCAGCTCAGCAAATCAGATAAGCGGCTCTGGAAGCGCATCTGGTGGACGCTGTTCACTCGCGACCGCTCCGTCGCTGTGGCTTTGGGCCGCCCGGTCCACATCAACCTCGATGACTCGGACGTGGAGATGCTGACCGAGGATGACTTCGTCGAGGACGAGTCCGATCGTGCCAGCGAGTACCCGCCGGACCCGATCCACGTGCAGTTCTTCCTGCAGTATGTCAAGCTGTGTGAAATCATGGGCCTCGTCCTGTCCCAGCAGTACTCGGTGGCCTCCAAGGGCCGGCAGCGAAACGCCATCGACTTGACACACAGCGACATGGCCCTGGCAGACTGGCTCCAGAACTGTCCCAAGATTGTGTACTGGGAGGTGCCTCGCCACCACTTCTGGTCCGCCCTCTTGCACTCCAACTACTACACGACGCTTTGTCTTTTGCACCGGGCACACATGCCCCCAAGCGGCTCGAGCCGCTTCCCGGACGATTCTCCTTACCCATCTCGGAACATCGCGTTCCAAGCGGCAGCCATGATCACGTCCATTGTCGAGAACCTTGCTGCCCACGACGAGCTGCGCTATTGCCCAGCCTTTATTGTTTACAGCCTGTTCTCGGCCCTCATCATGCACGTTTACCAGATGAGGTCGCCCGTGCCGTCCATACAGCAGGTAACGCAGGACCGGATGCGCAGCTGCATGCAAGCCATGAAGGAGGTGTCCCGGGTGTGGCTGGTGGGCAAGATGGTATACACGCTCTTCGAGTCGATCATTGGCAACAAGGTGCTGGAGGAACGGCTGCAGAAGGCCGGGGCCAAGCGACACCGAAAGATGCAGCAGAGCATATCGCAGCTGGAGCAGCACAGCAAGGCCCAGGATGCCTCGAAGCGCAAGTATGAGGACATGGCCATCGACTTCACCCCCAACGCGCCCACTCCGCAGGAGTCGTACGAGCGATCGCGGCCACAGACACCGAGCGCCAGCAAGCATGACAGCGCGACCACCATGAACCCCCCCAGCATGCCCTCGCCTAACTCCCGCCCCAGCGGGGCCGACACCTTCATGGGCGGAACCAACTCGCGGCCGCAGACGAGGCCCGCTACGCCATTCAACCCATCGTTCTCGGTCCCCGCCACGCCGCCCGACCTCTACCTGGTTACCCGAAACTCTCCTAACATATCCCAATCCTTGTGGGAGAACTTTCAGCCCGACCAGCTGTTCCCGGAAAGCTCGAGCATGCCCGCCTTTCCCAACGTGTCGCCGACGCAGACACACCAGAGCCTGGACCAGAATCTCATGGCGCAAATGACACCCAGCAGCATTGCAGCCAGCACACAGAGCCAGACAGGCAATCAGTTCCCGAGCCGCGGCCAGAGCCAGGGGAACGGTATGATGCCAATGCAGGCCTTTCAAGGGCAAGCCAACCTGTGGCAGACGAACTTTGACGGCGGGATGCATGACGGCCAAAGCCCAGACAGCTGGAGCACCAGTTCCGTCCAGGGACAGCCCGCTCCGACGACGCTCAACGTGGAGGATTGGTACTGCTTCCCCGTTCCAACCACGACGCTCGCGAGTACTGTACGGTGACTAACGCCTCGGCAGGTTTCAATTCTTTGGTATCAACGGTGACGCGAGCAACCTGGCTCTCGACGTGTCCTTGAACTGAGTTCAGGAACCACGGCATGCCATTTTTGTGTGAGCGGACTTGGTTTCGACGAGGCGATCCCAAGCATGGCGAAAATGTATGGCGGCAAAGTCCCTTGCCCTTGGGCCACTGATTGACGCGCCTACCAGGAACATCTCAGAACCGGGAGTCGCGGGCGGGTCGGCCATCCGGGCCAAGGGCAACGTCGTGGCAAGCGGCAAGGCCACGAGGACGCAAGGTATTATAGCACGCTGCAGACTCAGGCCTCATGCTGCAGAGTGATAAACTTCGACGAAGCGAATACGACATGTATCGGGCGCAAGGTATAGGGATGGCTTGCAAAATGGGGCCAAACCTGTCATGAGTGACATCTCTGGAAGGGGTTCGGAAAGTTAAAGCTTTGTACGATGTTCTGAGACTTCAATTCGATGGTTGATACACCTACGAGGCTGGAAGGCGTTCAAATACCGTGGTCAGACGCTGTCCAGTATCGTGCCTGCGGTGTGGGTTGAATGATATATGCGTTACCGGTAGCAGATGCTCCAGACGTGAGGAGGGCTTTAACAGTCGGATGGTAACATTCTCGAGCTGCGCAAGTATGGCGCGCCCGCCGAGGATACACGGGCCAGGTACGAGAAACGAACGGTTGGCTTGTACGAGCACTGCCTTGAGGTACCTTGCCTCAGGCTCTTGATAGTGGTAAATGAGGTCTCCTCCTGGGATCGTCCCTACCCGTACTTGTGAAACCCTCAGTGTGCTACCTCGCAAAGGCCATAGCTGTACCAGTAGACTACATCTAGCTCGTCGCGTCATTTCCCTTCATCCAGCCGGGAGCGAGAATTCGGGGCCTTCATGAGTTTGTGGGATAAAGGGCGACATCACATAATACAACGTACGACGATTTGCGCCAGAGCCCTTTGAGCCGAGTCGAGTTCCGAACAACGCTCGTACCGTAGCTACGGG
This sequence comes from Albophoma yamanashiensis, assembly GCA_001600555.1. NCBI lineage: Eukaryota > Fungi > Ascomycota > Sordariomycetes > Hypocreales > Ophiocordycipitaceae > Albophoma > Albophoma yamanashiensis. The sequence goes on from BCKH01000002.1 coordinate 1,999,674, forward strand.
GCCAGGTAATTACCTGCTGGGGGCCTTCTGGGGCGCAGGCGCAGGTACTCTGTACATGGAATGGGAGATAACGTCAGGGTGGCCACCCCAGCCCAGTACGTGGCAGATGCCGGCATGGGGGCACATCTCCACTACAGTGTTGTGGATTCAGTGGAATTGTATGAGGGCGGACTTCTGAAGCCCCTGCCCATGCTTCAGTACACGGTACGTCACAGCACAGGAGGCAAACACGTGGACCGTTAGGCGGATTGCCTACAGAGCACGGAGTACTGCGCGCCCCCCCCCACCTACTTGGGGCGCTCACTGGACGCCTACCTTACCTCACCTTGCCCTTAGGCATGGTAGATTGCGGGCCGTGTCCGTTGTCACTGGTGACGGAGGACAATCTTGACGTTGCCTTCTCATGACTACCTACCTTACCTACGAGTACCCTACCTTGCCTACCTATCGCTTCCTTTTACGACAGGAATTGACGACGGCGCCCTGCCACGGATTTCGACTCTACTGCTGAATCCGTCTTTGCCCCGGGTCATCGCTCCTCGGCACTCCCACCACCACCACCCAGAGCGGCCACGGCGCGCCCGCTGCCTCACGTTCCTGATGCTGATGGGCGGCCGGTCCACGATCCGCGAGCCGCATTCGCTGCAGACCTCGCGGCCATCATGACCAGCTCGCGCGTCTCTGCGAAGCCCTCATTGCAGCAGCTAGACCCATCGGGGCCGTCCACGCCCCATACGGCTGTGTCGAGCTCCCTCCGGTCACGAACCCGCCGCGCCGCCAGCCCCAGCGACGATGGCTCCCGCCCGAGGACGCCTGACCAGGACTTCAGCCTCCCGTCAGCATACAGCGCCTCGACGAGCCGAGTAGCGAACCCTCGCCCGCCGCCGGCCGGGCGCTCCGGCACGAGCACGAGCCCCAATAGGGACGCCGGCAGCGCCGGCACCCTGGGGCAGTTTCTGGGAGACTCGTGGACGCAAAGCTGGAATTCCGTTCAAGGGTTCGCCTCAACCTTGATGTCAGCAAGTGTCAGCTCCCTGCAAAGGGAAGGGACGTCGCAGCAGTCACGGTCCCGGTCTCGAGGGGCTTCTCGTCCCGTCGGCTTGGGTCGCCAGCACTCGCGCACCGGCAGCGGCCACCGCAAAGCTCAAACCTCGTGGGGACCGGATCCTCCTGCACCGAACTCTGGGGCGTGGTCCATAGCCGCTGGGTCTTTGGCTGAGAGGGAGACGGCTCTGAAAGCAGCCCGGACGGCGAGCGTCTTGGAGAGCCACGACGGCGTTAATGGCGGCCTGGACATCACGGGACAGCATAAGCGTCGAAATTCCGACGAAGTCGCCCCAGACACCTCGCAGCCGGAGGATTGCCTCGTCTACATCCACCACGTCCAGCCCGAGGATACGTATGCGGGGCTTATCCTCCGTTACAGGTGCCGGGAGGATGCTTTTAGGAAGGCCAACGGACTATGGTCCAGGGACAGCATACAGACGCGGAGATGGCTGGCGCTGCCGGTCGACGCCTGCGAAGCTCGGGGTCGCCCTTGCGAAGCGCCGTCATGGCATAACTCTCGGGGAGTAGACCTCCTGGCGCCGACGCCCGAAGCCGTCGACGAGTCCCCGTCGAGCCAAGCGGCCACCCACGGAGACTTCTTCAGCAGGTCCGCCAATGGTGGGGTCGCAAACGACAGGAAGACATTAGATGAGGACCAGCACTGGACCCACGTTCGATGGGTTCAGATAGATTCACTCCAGCAGCCCGTACAGATCGGCCGGATTGCAAGACACGCTTTGGGGTACTTCCCGCCTCGGCGGAAGAAGAGCATCCCGACAGCATCGTCTCTGTCAACGCCACGGCAGAGCTCTGACCTCTCCAGCATCCCCCCTGGCTCGCTCGAGCGCCCCTCATCACGGCGCCAAAGCTCACTGAGCAGCAGACCGCAGCTGTCGGGAACGTCGGTGTCGTCCCGCGGCCGCGTGTGCAGCGATGCAGCCGACCGTAGGCCAGCTTGGATGCGCCGGCCGGGCGGCGTCGGCTCCATGGGCAGAAACACGCGAGCGCCAGGGCCAGACAAAGACTACTTCAACTCGTGGGCAAGCAAACATCTACCAGGGCTCAACATCGAGTCACTCCCTTCCATGTCAGTGATGGGCTCGGAAACGGCATCCTTCGGTTTTAACGCGCGGGGGCCCGGTGGCATCGTCGAGAGCCCGTTCGAGGACGGCCGCGACACCGCGTCTGCGTCTCGACAGGGTAGCGGCCTGGACAGGGCGGCTGCTGCGGTGGAAAGCTGGCTGCGCGGCGCGTTAGCCAGGCGCCCGAGCACGCCCCTGGTTGGAAGCCTGGCACGATCGACAGGATTACCTCCCGGGCTCGATGGTGACCTGATTGAACTGGCGGATACGGGGAGCGAGGACGGCAACCTCTTGGCGCACGACACATCAACCCCCGCGCTGGCCTCCCTGTCTCTGGGTTCGAGCACGGGAGCCGGTGGCGACGAAGCGGTGAGAGGGAGGGCGACGATGACGGCAGGAGGTATGAGGAGTCGCCCGAAGGTTGCTTGAGAGGGTGTCTTTGGCCCCGAAAAGAGGCTGTACTGGCCTTGGCGGGACATGTGATGAAGCGTTATAGACTTTCGAAGTGGGCGCACCTGTTCACCTTGCGTGGTGTTTCTTTGCATGTATTTCTCGGGCGGTCCCTGAACGTCTTCCGCCTCTGCTTCTCATTTGTTACTGCTTTTTTTTTTGGATGAAGGCGTTGATATCAAGAGTCTCATGTCGCAGCACCGCATTGCCGCTTCTTACGAGGCGTTGCACGCACGCATCTGGCGTGTTCATACGAAACACTGAGCATTTGACGTTCACAACAGTCGCACTGTGACCAAGGCAGGCAGCCCTGATCGTGCAAGTATACGTCATTTTCCTTTCTGCCCGCGCGATGAGATGCGACGGACAAGGCTACAATGTGAACTCTTGGGTGTCTTTCATGCCAGAGGCTGAAGGGGGGCACTCCCAGCGGTCGTTGCTGTAACGGCCGGCGCACGAGGGTACCTCTAGGTACTTGGGCACCACAGCTTAGCGCAAGGCTGAAGTGCCTTCAGTGGGCCCTGCAGGGCAGCGGCGAACGAGCGCATACTCGTGCAGTATACCAATGAGCTCACAAGCCTTCCTAACTACCGTACCAAGGTATGGCATTTCTTGACCTCGCGTCTTCTTCCCATGCCCGTCGTCCGCTATCATCACCGCCGTCGCGCATCTTTGGGTAGCTGATCAGGCAACTCGCGAGGGCAAGCCGTCCACCGCAGAGCTCAGAGTCGCGCACGCCAGATGCCCATCTGTATCGAATGCCGCCATCCCGTTCGGACGCTGTGGACGCAGTACTCGGGGGCCGGCGACAAGTCGAGCGGGCACAACATCCGCCTGACGGTTTGCCGCAAATGCGGCCGCTTCTGCGACAAGTACGTCGAGCATGACTTTGTCGTGCTCTTCATCGACTTGGTCCTGATCAAGCCCCAGGTGCGTCTTCCGTTGCGAGGGAGGATGGTTTAGGAGGGCGAGCTGCGGACCTGAACTGACGCGTCGAACGCAATTGTCTCGTCCCAGGTCTACCGCCACTTGTTGCATAACACCTTGATGCGCGATGGCGACCGCTTCGATGTGAGTGCGACCCGGAGATGAGGGCCGGCGAAAGGCCAGGATGGACGAGCCAATACGGACAATGTGCTAACGAGGACCCTGTGCGCGATAGCCCTCCATCATCCGCCTCGGCGTGCTGCTGTTGCTGTTCGACGTCTATCTGACTTGGGCACGCATCGAGAAGCAGTCGTTGCCAGCCTCGGTGCCGGGCGAAAGCAACCTGGGCAAGCTGGCTCAGCAGCCCATCGTGCTGCAGTACCTCTTCTTCCGTTCGTCCACACCCCCTCCCGGTCCCCGTCCGCGGGCGCCGCCGTTGCTCTCCAGCAAGCTCATGCCTTGACAGTCATCCTCTGCGCCCTTTCGACCCTGGCCTTCCACCTCAGTATCCGCTTCCTCACGTCGTCGCGCCTGTCCCCGCTCAACGCACTGGGCATCATGCCCCGACACGCACGCCCCAACTCCGTCTCTACGGCTTTGCTTGTCTCTTCGTCGACGAAGCTGTTTCCCATACTGATGGTGATATGGGAGTACGATGTCCCTGCCGCCGCCCGTTCCTTGGGCTGGGCGGTCGTCGCAAACAATGTCGAGGCCCTGCGCATCCTGCTCGACTGCAAATACTACACGGCGTGCATCCTGGCCTTGGCCGGGGCGGCATCGCGCTGGGCCGTGGGACGTCTGGCGCTGACTGCTGCCGGTCTGGGGGATGTAGACTCCATCGGCGAAAGTAGCGTGGCCGCCGATGGCAAGGCCCTGTGGGCGCTGTTGATGTACGCCAGACAATGGGCTGGCCGGTTAGCTGTGGGCTAGGACGAGATTCAACTGGTTGGATGATTCTATATATGTACAGCGCATAATGTCATCATAGGCAGTTGCGGCCTGGCTGCGGCGGTTCCTCGACCGCCTTCTAAAGGACTAGGCTTGTTCGCTCCTCTTTGACAAGCCTTACGGAAGGTTCTCTCCGTGACGATGCCTTTGATATCCCACGTATTGCGCTTCGATGGTGCCGCAGTTCCAAGATGACGCTATCCCGCAAAGTAATGTAAATGTAATTGTACAGCCGCGAGAGCTGGGTGTCGCAAGAATCCGCTCGGTCAACCCCCTCGCACGCGGGCACCATGCTAGCGCTCCAGGAACTTCTCTCGCAGGTCGCTTCGTTTCGGCACAATCAGGGGGTTCAGCTGCGCCAGGAAGGTGATGGCCCACATCAGGAAGCAGCTCACGATGGACAGGATCAGTGACGATCGCCAGAGCCTAAAGGCGGTGGATTAGCTTGGCGTCGGAGGGCACGGGGGGGGAGAGCTGAGGTGGCGATGACGAACACTTGATTCTGGCCTTTAGGTGCGAAAAACCACGACGCGACGCAGAGCGCGATGACGACGGCGAGGCCGACGAAGATGGAATACCTAGCAACGCGGCGCATGTGTTAGCTGCTGATGTCCTCGTTGGGCCGTGGCACTGTCGCGAGCGAAGTGGGCAGGGCGTCTCGTCGGGGGGGTTCTGTACCCTTGGGCCATGGCAAATGGTGGTCGTCCAGCGACGCTCTCGAGATATCGTCGACGATGTTCGAGACAGACAGAAAGCTTTGCGGGAGGCTGATCTGGAGGCCGTCGCTGTAGGTAGCCAGAAGAGCAACGTTAGGTAGGTAGGCCGGAGTGGGCACGCTGGCGAACGGCGACGCAACACGCGCTTGTGCTTAGTCATTAGGTACGGCAAGCATAGCTAAGGTACCTATAGATACAACCACAAGGGAACTTGCCCGATGACTTATTCTACATCGCACATCTCGTAAGAGGGCATTGGGGTCTGTGCCTATGCATTCCTTCATTTAGATGGGGCTCTTTTTGGTCCTTTTTCCCTCCCCTTCCTTCCGAGGACTACGATGCGTCGCATCGTGTTGCCTTAGTTCTCGAAGCGGAGCCCGGCCTCACGCCTGACGGCCCCGTAGATGCCCGCAATGTCGCCGTTCTCACCGCAGTGGTCCTTGACCGCGGCAAGGTGGCCATCGGCCACTTCCAGCGCCGGCATGCTCGCCCCGGCCGCCGCCGCGATGTTCTTGGCGTGGCGAGCGTCTTTGCGGGCCAGGTCCACGGCGAAGAGCGGCTCGCTGCGCTTATGATAGTCCCCGGTGAGCATGCGGGTCGAGTAGGCGGCGTACGGGCCGGGGAACAGGGCCTCGACGAACTGGTGGAGGGCATGCGTCCCGAGACCCGACTTCTCGGCGACGACGTGGGCCTCGGCGAGCTGCTCGACCATGTTGAGGATAAAGGTGTTGCCCAAGACCTTGAGCGTCGTTGCCTTCCCGTACGGCTGGTCGGCGAGGTCGATCTCGGCGCGCGCCATGACGCCCTTGAACCAGGGCCTCGCCCGGTCCACGCTGGCCTTGGGGCCCGCGAGCACGCCGATGAGCTGCCCGGCGTCTGCCGCCGCTGGTGCCCCGAAGACGGGTGCGGCGACGAACTCGGCGCCGCTGGCGAGCACGTCCCGTGCAATGGCCTCGGTGGACTCGGGATGGATGGTAGAGCAGTCGACGAAGAGCTTGCCCTTGACGTCTCCCTTGAGCATGGTCCCGAAGAGCTCGCGCACGGCCTCGTCATTGGCGACGCAGGTGAATATTACATCTGCTTTGGGCACCGCCGCCGTGAGCGAGTCGGCGACCTCGGTCTTGCCCGCGGGCAGCGTGCTGCTCAGATCTTCGGCTCTTTTGGCAGACCTGTTGTAGATGAGGAGCGGCGAGTCAAGCTGGCCCTTTTCCACGATGTTCTTACACATGCCCTGCGGGAGTAATGGTCAGCTTTGCCACGGGCCGTCGCTCGATGCGCAGCGCGCTCAGTGACTTGCCCTTCCCATGTTCCCGAGGCCAACCCAGAGCAGCGTGGGAGCCATGATGGATAGCCAATGCGAGCAGCGAGGCCTTCAGTCGAGACGCGAATTGCAGCACCGAGGCTCGCCGTTTTCTCAGTGATAGCAAAGCAACGCAGCCGGCCACGATTTGGTATATATGCTCGTATTCCCGGCTGGGTCTATGGAATGCGCTGCTGACTACTACACGTTGATGGGGGAGCTGGCGGCGGATGATTCCGGACTGCTTCCGGAATCATCCATGACGAATCGCGCCCTGCCGCCCCGTGCCGTCGGCAACGATCACCTCGCGGCCGCCAGCGACTAGAGGCAGGTTGGCCAAACCTTTTGCCAATTGAGGTGCAGGGTTTTCGTGCCTGAGCCGTTCCTCTCTCGGGCCACTGCTCAGGTGGTTACTACTGAGGATCTCACTGATAGTCCAGTCTCCAGCAGCGGAGGCTTTTACGGAAACCCATCAGATTGTGTTTGCGGCAACCGTCCCCTACACAGCGAGACGGGCAAGATGTGAAGAAACCACGGCACCAATAATGAATGGCAATGCCTGAATATGTATAGAGAGACGGAGGGGGGCCGCATGTGACCACCCATATTAGGGTCCGTCGCGAAACAAAAAGCACATGGCAGACTGCCTCGCCTCAGTCATGCATATCTCGCACAGCTCAATTGCATTCGCCCTGTGCAGCGAAAGTGCCGTGCGTGCGGGGGAATCAGATGTAAATGTAGGCACTCTCAGTACCTGGGCTGCCTCCGAATTTGGCCGCCCGTCCTTGCGTCGGATAGTCCGTCAAGTGACGATCGTCTGCCTCTTCGCACAAAATGATATGAAACGTCAGCTTCAGGCATATGAAAGCGGCGAAGGGCGCCACTGGGAAAATGCCTAGATCTGATATTCTCAACGAAACGGGTCTCTCTTATCAATCAGTGGCGGGGGATGAGCTACCCTGCTAGCAATTCCCCGTGTGCGCGCTGGCTCTGGAAAGCTAGTGCCGCAGGTGCCGCGAGGTGAGTGGGGGGGAGCCGCTATCACCGTCCAGAAAAAAGCTCCTCGGGCCAATTGACTCACTTACACCACACACAACTGTTACACAGGACAGAGCTCCGAGGGCCCCCCAGCATCCCTATAAAAGGTGTCGTGCGGTCCTGCTCGCGTAGCCAGCGCAAGCGCTTCGGGCGATAGGATGGCCTGCTGAAAACAACACCCGGATCCAGTCAGTGTCGGCCGCATTGCTTCCGAGCCTGTCTGGCGGCTGGCTGGTGTCATCCATCACGATCTCTGACTGCATCACCACCTCTCAGCATACCATGGCTCGGGGGTCTCTGGGGGCCGGAGCATCAAGGTGCGGCCATGGCCTGTTCGTCACCACGAGAATCAGGCTCTTGGGCGGCTTGCGTCTGGCTCGGCCCTGTTTTCGGCTCGAGTCCTTTTCAACCAAACACGATGACTCGCCCTCAGCTACAGCGCCGACGGCCACCGCAGGCGTTACTCGTCGTCACATGTCGACCCCTTCGGCGACTCGCGCGAGGAATCTAGCTCTGGATAGAGTGCGTCCTTCATTCAATTGACTCCACCATGAAGGGTGTGCCTTACTAACACTGCCGCAGGATGTTCTTGTGTCCGTGCTTGAGGCTTCAGCCACGCGGCGAGATGCCAAGGGCTATCTGCAGAAGTATGCTTCAAAGAAGCCCAGGCCCAGGCCGTCGACAAACGCCACGCAGTTTGTCCAGGGTGCCGGCCAGGACAGCGACGAGCAGCCTTCTTCGGAGGAGCCGACCAATGTGGCCATCGTGAAGCTACGGATGCCCCAGCAGCTTCCCCAGGACACTCTCGATGGCATCGCCAGAACTCTATCCCAGCTCCGTATCCTTGGCCTGATAGCCGTCACCGTCATCGACACCGGCATCGATGGGGACCGCCAATCCTGTGAGCACGAAGCACTGCGCCTCTGTGAGGCCGTCGATTCTTTGTCTGGTCATCCTGGCGCCAAGTTCGCCGGCAATTTATTCGTCAGGCGGCCATCCCAGGGCGTTGCTCCCCCGTCCTCCATCTTCTCGGGCGAGATGCGGGTTGACGACTTGGGCCTGCTAGGTCGCGCCCTGCAGCATGGGATGATAATCGTGGCGCCGTCTCTGGCTCGTCGGGACGATCTTTCCTCCCCTCAGCCAGCCGATGCCCACGAGACGGTCCTTGCGCTGACGAAATATCTCACGGGCGTGCAGTTCGAAGCGCCCCATGCCGACGGTGTCTCCCCCGACGGGGGCGAGACGCGGCCGAAGAGGCTCGCCTCCGTGGAGAGGGTCATCCTTCTCGATCCGCTGGGCGGAATCCCGATGTCGGGTCAGCCCAACGTTCCTCATAGATTCATCAACCTGGAGCAGGAGTATGATTCGCTCATTAATGGCCTGATGGCTCCTCAAGGCTCCTCGGTCTCGCAGGCCGGGCAAATGCAGTTACCAGGGCCGACTCATGCTGCCAATCTACGCCTTGCCAAGGACGCCTTATCTCTTTTACCGCCCTCATCATCGGCACTCATCACCACACCACTCGCCGCCGCGAACATGAAGTCAAATGCGCCACCAAGCCCGTCAGAAACGGCACTGAGCCGGTCGCCATTCGGGTTTGACCAAATGGTTACGACCAGGAGGCAGCGGAATCCCCTGTTGCACAACCTCCTTACCGACAAGCCTGTCTTCTCGCCATCTTTGCCGCTCCAGAGGGTCCAGGAAGGGACGCACGGATGTCTTCAGACGGCAGACTCCAGTGCCGCAACTCTAGTCAAGCGTGGCATGCCGGTTACGATATACCCGGATCCTAGAGTCAGCCCCTGGCTGCCCCCGCAGCCAAACTCCCCTCGTCTGCGGCTGACGGATACCTGCATCGACTTGCCTCGGCTGGTGTACTTGATTGAAGATTCCTTCGGCCGCAAACTCGACGTTGACGATTACCTGAACCGGGTTAATGACAACCTGGCTGGCATCATCATCGCGGGAGAGTATGAGGGTGGCGCAATCTTGACGTGGGAGAGACCCGACGAAGACAATTCACAGGGACAGCGTGTGCCTTATCTGGACAAGTTTGCTGTTCTGAAGAGCCGCCAGGGCAGTGCTGGTGTGGCTGACGTTGTGTTCAATGCAATGGTTCAGGACTGCTTCCCCGACGGAGTATGCTGGAGGAGCCGCAAGGACAACCCCGTCAACAAGTGGTATTTTGAGCGGTCGACGGGAACAAGCAAGCTGTCTGATTCCAACTGGACCATGTTTTGGACCACGCTTGGCCTGGGCGGCAAGCATCCCACGCTCAGGGACTACGAGGCGGTTTGCCGAAGCGTACAGCCATCGTGGGCTGACGACAGTGATGTTGTGGATTAGAGGACGGCGCTTCTGACGACGACGTAGGGGCTTGCATCATTTTAGACACCTACAGGTGCTTGCCTACCTTTTTTTGTTTGACACGTCGTGGCTCATTCGACTTGGAGACGACGTACACCTACCTACCTTAACTTACCATACCTTATCTTACAATACCTACCTTACTCATGGAACAAGCAATTGAAAACGCAGAATTCATGTCCAGTTGGCACGTTTGGGAATGCCATCGCATGAGCCGTTTGCGAATTTCGGCACGACGTGACCATCCGCAGAGCATCATCTGAAAGCAGACGGCGGCTTTTCCATCCACTGCGACCAATGGTTCCCTCCCTGATACGCCAGGCGATGAGCTCCCTCTCAGGCTAAATTAACACGTACCTACCCCAGCTAGGGAGGTACACAAGGTACCTTATGTCCCACGGCGAACATGCCTAGCACGACTGGCTGGCGCTTGAGGCTCCACCCGACGCGCGCCTCTGTTCCTGCGCCGCCGCCATTCCTTGGCCTCGGGAACTACTACGTAGGTACCTTACGTAGTAGGACGAGGTATCATACCTATCTAGGTACGTGTACGAGTAACGGCCATACACACACACATTTCTTGGAAAAGATAAGGCACCTGGCCCGAGGCTCTGTCGGTGTAGCTGTAACCCGCGCAGCTCCTTCGTGGCTGATGAACAGTGGAGCTCAAGCAATGAATTTCCCTCGTGACAACCCGGTCGTTCCTCGTTGAGAAACCCACCCCTCTGCGCGTGCCTTGCCTGTGCGCGCCCGCACCGTACTGGCAGCGGCGCTGCAGAAGCTACCCTTGAGGTACCAGGTACCCGACCTTACGTAGCAACCCCCCCCCCCCGGCGCCACACTGCATCCTCCACAACCTCCAGCAGTGTCCCTCGTTCTCCTTCACCATCACCACCATCGTCACCGCCATCGGTCACGCACAAGCATATCATCTCGGAATCTCGTCTGCCGTCGGCCCGCTCGCCCATCGCACCCGCCAAGATGGACTTCAAAAACTTTGGCAAGAACCTCTCGTACGTCCCCGCGCGTGCGGGCTGATGTGCCTGCGCATTTACTGTGTACCAGAGCCGAATGAGCTGACGTGGGCACTGCGAGAACAGCTCCCTCGGCGAGAAGATCACGCCGTTTGCTTCGCGCACCTTTCAATTCACGAAGGAGCAATTCGGCCAGGTCGATGACAAGGTAATACCAGGCCATCCCTCAAGCTGCTCATCGGTCGCGCGCTGCGGCTTGGCTGACCCACGCCCGCTACCAGACCCAGCTGCCCCCCGACTACATCGATCTCGAGAAGAAGGTGGATGCCCTGAAGCAGGCTCACCAGAAGATGCTTGCCGTAACGTGAGTCTGGACTCTTCGCTCGCGTCCTCATATAGCCGTCTCCGCAAGCTGACCTCGTGCCCCTGGCAAAGCTCGCAATATTCCAACGAGGCCTACGACTACCCTCCCAACATCAAGGAGACTTTCCAGGATCTCGGTCGCACCGTGAGTGAGAAAGTCACTCTCCTCTCCTCTGCGACGTCTACGGCCGAGGCCCAGGCTGCGCTGGTCGCCCCTCCTTCCGCGAAGCCCCAGCCCAAGACTTTCAGCCACGCCACCGCTCGCGCCAGCTTGTCCAGCAGCCAGGTCCTGCACCAGAACCACACCGGAGCCGGCGAGGACCCCCTTGCCACGGCTCTCGAGAAATATGCTCTGTCTATGGAGAGGGTTGGCGAGTCTCGCCTTGCCCAGGACTCGCAGATCCAGAGCCGCTTCCTCGCCGGCTGGAACACAACCCTCAACACCAACTTGGCATTCGCTACGCGCGCAAGGAAGAATGTCGAGAGGTCGAGGCTGTCTCTGGATGCCGTCAAAGCCCATGCCAAGGGAACTACCTTCAAGCTTGGTGGTCAGGGGTCCCGTGCCGACCAGCCCGACGAGCCGGAGCTCAGCCCTGAGGCGCAGGAGGAGATCGAAAAGGCAGAGGACGAGTTTGTCACCCAGACTGAGGAGGCCGTCGGCGTCATGAAAAATGTGAGCTTCCGTCGCATATGCTATCGTGCGGACGCGGATGATTGACTGATATCCATCTCTCAGGTCTTGGACTCCCCGGAGCCTCTTCGTAACCTGTCTGAGCTCATCGCCGCCCAAATCGAGTATCACAAGAAGGCTTATGAGATTCTGAGCGAGCTCGCACCTGTCATTGACGGATTGCAGACGGAGCAGGAGGTAGGCCGTGCCTCTGGCTTCTCTATGCCGTGACGGTGTCTGACGTTTGCATCCACAGGCTAGCTACCGGAAGAGCAGAGAGGAGGCTGCCTAGGCAATCTTGCTGAGACCATACTTCAAGAGCCCATGCCATGCCATTACTTGCGACCGGCTTGTTGGATCCGGAGCAGCCCCTTGATCTCCTTTTCGCCCCGGCGTAGGCGCAATGGCACCCGTTCGACCCCGACGATCTGCGGACCATGTGCCTCGGCCATGGCAGCATGAGCATGTCGCCATGCGGTGGGCTTCCCCGACTGTTTTAATTCAATGGCCGTGGTCCGTTTTGTTTTATCGAATCAGGAACGAGCTCAGGTGCTTGTAATTGGTCTGCAAACAAGTAGCAGCCCGAATACTTGAGCTCCAGTTGATGTCCTACTTAGAAACGTTTGAACTTCTAGGATCAGCTAAATCCACAGAGCTTCCCAAGAGGTTTTAGCAATAAAATTGGTGTTCCATTTTGCTCGTTCTATATCTGCACTGCTGCTTCGCAGGATCATGCTCTCCGAGTCCTGTTGGTGCATGTCAATCGTCACGTGATTTGTCACGTGGTGGAATTGGTAATTCGTTAGCTTGATTGGACTGGACTCGGAGGACCAAGCAACAATAGCCTCGCGGATTTGGATCCGGCAACCCACGAACCTCACATAACGTCCCCGAACGAACCCATTGGACTCGCCAGCATGCGGCCAACGCACCGTCTGCTCGCGCGCTACCTGGAGGCGGGCACGCCCACCGGCCTCACTGGCCTGTGGACGCACGGCACGCCGCGGTCGACACTCCTCTATCTGTACGGCAGCACCCTCAACAAGCTGCAGTCGATCCCCGAAACGTCGCTGTATCGTCAATCGGTCGAAGCAGTAACGAAGCACCGGATGAACCTCGTGGAGCAGGTGGTGCCGCCGGGATACAACGAATGGGCTGCAAAGGCGAGGGAGCTAGTCAGCAAGAACTCTGAGCAGTTCCGCGTCGCCAGCGGCCGCGTCGACGGCAGTGAGGCCAGGACCGTCAAGCTGGGAAATCGCATATTTGTGGTTGGTGCCAAGCACGATGAGGGCGACATCCGAGTCGAGGAGTGGAACGGCGAAGAGGATGAGGGCGGCGAGCTGGAGGGCATCCGCACCCCTGCGGAGAGGCAAGACCAGGTGATTTGGGCCGAACGGAAGCCTTTGGAGGACCACGAGAAGGTCGAATGGGAAGATGAGCCGCAGATGACGGCCGAACAGTACGGGTTCCCTCCTGCTCCCGGGAAGATGCCACGGACACTGTGGAGACTGATGTTTTGAACTAGGATCCACGAACTGGAGCAAAAGCTCGGCGCTGGCCTGATCGAGGAGGTCATTCAGGTCGCCGAGAGCGAGCTGAAGCTGGTCGAGACGATGGAGAAAGCCAAGGTGTAAGTGCCAGCCGAGACCTTCGAGCAGTTTGTTTGTTCTCGCCACTGACGCTCCAGCTAGATGGGAGGACCTCGAGGAGAAGCCCGTCGAGGGGCAGTGGGAGTACTTTGACCGGAAGGCCATGTGAGCAGCACGAGCTGGGTTTGTGGTAGCTTGTAAAGTAGATGAGGCTCGCTGTATATGTTTGGTTGAACTCTGGTAGATTCCGATCTAACCCACGCCATGTTCACTTTCTCCTTCTTCGTTCTCCTCCCCCGTCTCGCCGCTAAGCCTCCGTTCTATCTCGGCAGGACACTGAGATTTGAACTGCTGCACCCTTGGTCTGGCACAGTTCGCAAATACTAATCACACGTTCGCGGTATCCAGAAGCCTAGTGTATGTCGCGGGCTTCCTCGTCGCCCGGCGGTGGAGCGACCTACCCTGCATACGCCATACAGCCTCCGACTTTTCGCCATCTGGGACACTTTGCAAGAATTTTTGTCCCTTTTATGGGTGAAAGTTTCCCGAGTAAAATGTATACGTTGCGCATGGCTTCCTATTGGGTATGGATATCTCAACCATTGATTCATTGGCGGGTTGGTGGGCGGCTTTCACTGCTGTCCCGACTTGACGAGCTTGAACTAGCAGTGTGTACTTCGAGCCACAGCAATGTGCCCAAACGCCGTCAGAATTGGAGATGGAGCATTGAATGTCGAGCTCGTCCTCTGGTCTCCCCAATACCTTATTTACCAAAAAAAAGTCAAGTCCCCGAATGCGTGCGTGTGTGTGTGTTGTTGCTAGACCACGCCTAGTGAGGTGGTATGCACTTGATGGGGGGGGGGGGGGGGGGGGGTGGCCGCTATTATGGGCCAACATTTTTCTCTTTGGCCGTACAGCATCACTCACTGTCTCCGACGTCAACTTACGCCGTGTACTCGATTGAAACGGCTCTTCGTGGCCACAGAATCCTCATGCACATTTCTCCCTCAACAGCCCCATTCCACTCACAGTCTCCCATTTGAGCTTCGCGATGCAACTCGGAATAGCATTCATCTTTGCCTCACTTGCCTATGAGTGAGAGCAGCGGGCGCTCTCTCATCACGCACCCACGCCTCAAAGCACAAGTATGACCAGCTTGGACCCCGTCGCAAGACCACAGCGCAAGATGGGCAAGCGCAAGAGGAGGGCATCGTCGGAAGCTTCGGGGAGCTTGTGGCCGTCTCCGTCGGACGGCGTCGTCAACCCATTCAGCCGCTCCCCAAGTGAGCGCCTTCAGCTGTCCGTCGCAGGGCTTTCAGATACGGACGAGGACCCAACGCGCGGCACGAGGGACTTCCCCCACCGGGCGCTTGACCGCGGGACCCTAGACGGCGCCCAAGAGTCGGAGACTGAGGTTGGTGGCGAGAGCCAGTGGTCGGACACGGGAAACGGAGGCCCGGCGGCTGGGCCGTCGCTCGGAAAGCCAAGCAAGCCGCGAGCAGCAGAAGCAGGTCGCGGGAGCCACTTGGATGTCTTGCTACGCTCGGTGCACCAGTTCCTCGACCGAGGGGAAGTTGCCAAGGCGGCGCGAGCCTACGGGCTCATCCTCCAGCTCCGACCCGGGAGCAGGCCGATCGACGTTCGCCACCACCACCTCTGGGCCATAGGCGCAGAAATACTGATGCGCGAAGGCGAGGACTCGCCCTCGCGGCGGTTGGCGGAGCAGCCTCAGCCGCAGCAACACGACGAAGCCGCCGATGACGCGAGCAAAGAAGCATCGCCAGCGTACACGGGCATCCGCATGCCGGCACGCTGGGGCTCGCCGGCCAACATGAACAAGGTCAGGGCCTACTTCGAGAGCCTGATCCAGAAGCACCCGTACGACCACAAGTTCACCCGCAACGTATCGGCCCTGGACTTCCAGCTCGCGCTGCTCGGCTGCGAGATCTACAATGTCCACGCCGAGCACGCAGCCGCGCTTGCGCGAGCCGACGACGACGCCGGCACCTGGGGCGACAACAACGGCCAGTGGGATGTCGCGGAGCGACTTGACGAGGCCGCCAGCGACGACGTACACGGGCTGGGGCCCGACGAGCTCGAGGCAAGGCGGGAGGCCCATAGGGAGCGCCTTCGCGCGCAGGCCCGCACCGCCATGCGGGATATCACCAGGAAGATGGACGTTTTGATGCAGCAGCTGCCCTTCTACAAGAACAACCACTTCCTGCGACTACGTGCGACTGCCTCACTCTACATGGCAGACCTGTTTGTGCCCACATCGCAAATGACATCGTCGCAGCGCTACGATGTCGATGCCAAAAGACGACTCGAGCGGCAGGCCGCCGTCGATGCGCTGCGCAGACTCGAGGAAAACGGCGGAGAGCTGGATACGGTCGCCCAACAAATACTAGATGGCCAGATGGAAAAGGGAGAAGAGCAGCCTCAATCACCCTTGTACTCTTCACTCCCGATCAGGGGAACATGAGGCACGGTACGAAGGTGTGATCTTCTTTAATCTATTAGGCTACCATTGACTGCGATACTCCACCTACAACCCAAGGTGCGTACTCGAACCGAGGTGAGGGTTCGCGGGGGCAGTCCGTTTGGCCCAGCGCTGCAACACCAGGGTCGTGTTCGAGCTTCCGACAACGACGCACCACTCGCCACCGGGGCTCCACGCTGCCTGCCGTCCGACAAAGTTGGCCGACGAAGACTCCGTCTTATGTGCCCGTAGCGGTTCCTGAGGGTCTTCCATGCTGTATCTGGATGCCCACGACTCCAGGGTCTCTTGGCTAAAGCCGTTGCTCTCTGTCTGAGCGGACTGTGCCGATGGCCCGGATGCCATTGACTCCCTGTCGCTGCCCAGCGTGCGAACTCTTCCCATCGCGTCGGCTCTCTGTCGAGGGATCATTGGCTTCAGCCAACTCGGGGGTTGTGGCTTGCTTTTGTTGAGCTGGGACTCGCGCAGTGAAGCCATGAAGTCTCGGTATACAGTCAATCTTTTGAGATCCCAGAAGAAGATATTTCCCGCAGCGTTGCAGAACGCGAGTACAGGGTTTTGCCCCGGAACATGATGAAGTTTGAACCTCATGAAGAACTGGGGACCGCAATTCGGGGTATGAAATTCAATCAGCCGGGTGAACTGTGTCGGACAAGCGGGAGATGTCACCGGAACAAAGGCGGATCGCGTGAGCCTGCCGGGGTCCTCGTTGCTGGTAGGCACCACATTCTGTGGTGTGGGAGCCGCGCTCTGTGGTGGAGGAGGGTCGTCTGACGAGAAGCCTTCGATCATCCATAGCACAATGACATTGTCATGACAGGCCCTGGACAGAATCTGATCTCCGTAAAAGGCAACGCTGTGAATAGGAGGTCAGCGCCTGGGCAATAAGAACGTTCCTGGCGTAGTTTAATGCTGTGTCATACCAATCGACAATGCCACTGTGCACTGCTGAGGTGGAGAAGTGAGGGTAGTGTACTTGAAGTGGCGTCGTGACAGGTTCAGTTGGGAGTTCTGGTACGGTCCACTAAGCGCAGAAAGCAGCAGCATGAGTATCGGAGGAATGCTCGGAGGGATTGCGTTAAGAACCCACCAGGTTGATGACTTGATCATGCCCTGCGGAAAGGATGTATCGCCCAGTGTCGTGAAACGCCTGAGGAACGCAATAAGTATGTGCTAAGTTGATGGTGGGATATTGATGATGAAATGGGACGCCATACCAGACTCAGGAGATTCCAAGAATGCCCTTCGCCTGCCAGAATGCACAGGCACGGCTGGTCCCGGTGTACCGGGTCGATGCTCCATATACGCACACTTGTATCGTCCGAGGCTGATGCAATGATGGAAGAGTTCACGGGCGACGTCGCCAGGTCATTGACATCCTTGGTGGCGAGTAAGCCGCAGTCACCGTGAGAAAACGAGGGGAAGAACCAGACTCACGCCCCCATGACCAACGAAGCACTGTGGTGACAGTGTTAGCCATGTGAAAGATCTAATGCAACTCGTCTGTGTGACGTACCTCGACCAAGCGGCCGTTGGAGACGTCATATATCTTGACCTTTGCGTCGACACCGCCGACACAGAGGTAAGGGGATCCAGTGCGTGGATCCTTGGTCCAAGTGCAGCAACAGCCGGAGGCCTCATCCTGAAAGATTGGGCAAGTGGTCAGGTATGCGACATGGATAGGGTTGGAGGAGAGGGTTTGAACAAACATCGTCGTCTCTTATGACGTTGATCACGTCGCAGGGGTTGGCATCTCCAGAATTTTGAGAGAGTCTGCAGATGACGATCTAATGGAGAGATTAACTCTGGCTGCTCTATGGACTGGATCGAGTGGTCAGCGCAGCATGTGTTACTGACATGTTTTTTGCTGACAGCAGCGAAAACGGGATCGCAGTCCAGGGGCTGAAATGGGCAGAATTTGACGTCGAAGAACTCTATCGGGACATGGTGGGTTAGAATCCACGCCGGAAAATGGACAAGAGAGAGGTAGGAACAAGGAAGTATGCGAATTGAAAGCACATACCCGCCACGTTGTCGTCGTACTCGAGGAAGCGAGTATCGTTCTGCAATGGCAATTAGCGCGCCGTCAGAGAGGACGACCAGGTTCGCAACTTTACCTCGAAGCCAAACGAGACGCGCAGCCTCGGCAATTCAAAAGGGTTTTCGGCAGCTGCGGCCATGGCAGATGGGTACCACGGCGTTGGGAGCTCGCTGAGACGCGTCAGGAAAGGATGAGAGCCGCTCAGCCGACGGTTGCGCGATCCAGTCAGGCCCAGTGTACGAAACACGAGGAGGCCTGAGAGAGAGATGGACACGGTATGCTTCTGCGCATAAGGATTTGAGGAGTGCTTTGTCGAGTTTGCAAATGTCGTCCGTCTGCCACGCAATTGCTTCACCGATGCCTCTCAAGCCTCTATCATCTGGAGGGGGCAGAGGGTCATGGATAGGTCAACGAACAGGCATGGGCTGAGCACCTATTTGTGAGCCTGAGGGATTCGATTCCAGCATGGACTGAAAGCAGAAGAACAAGAATGAAACCTCGAGCGAGCACGCTATGCCGGGTTGTGGAGTACTTTGGGACTCTTTGTAGCTGTGTCTGTTGGAAGGGAAGCTCGGGATGCACGAGTGTAAGTCGAGCCCGCTGAGCAGTGAAGGTGAGCTGCGGCATGTCAGGGAGCTCGCTCGTCGACGGCCGCTTGATTGGCTGCTGGCGTCTGAAGGCGAGGGGGCGGGGCAGGTAATGGCTCGTACCTGCCAGAGATGGCGGACAGGGCGCCTGGCCGGGTCGGGGACACTTGTTCCTCGCCCGCTAACTAAGGTACCCCGTGCCTCTACTGGTGAGGGAGGGTACCTGGCACGGGAGGTAAGGTACCTTACCCACCTCGCTTGGTGCCTGGCCTGGGTCCTGGGTCCAAGTCTCGCAGTCGTGACAGTTGGCTGCTTGGGACACCCTACTACGTACGTACACACGTCAGCTCTCCTGTTCTCCTGTTCCAGCCATCACCACCAGCTCGGGCCGCCTCACCCTTCACAGCACCGAGCATTGAGAACAGTGATTTTCGAGCCCCATACAAGGCGCGTCGAAGAAGGCGCCACGTCCGACCAGAGGCACCCGCGCCCGTCGCCGCGCAGGATCCCTTGAACATCGCGAGCTCTCCTCGAGTGCGCCACGCCGCCTACCATGTCTTCGGCCAGTGCCAGGGGCAACTACAGCCAGCCGACCCTCGAGGACGACGACCTCATAGACCCCGATGATGGTAGGTAATACCATGCAAGCAGGTCATGGCGCGACCGCCCCTGCCAGGAGCAGTCCCAATCCTCGCCTTGCGGAGCCGCCCTCCCTAAGCTTCCGCTGATTGCTCTTCCTCCCTTTAGCCGATCTCAACGACTTTGATGACCCTCTCGGGACGCAGTCCGTGCGCCAGCCTCTGGCGGGAAACATAGGCTCCAACTCCTCATCGCGCCCTCTCAACGAGAGCTACCTCACCTCGACGATTCCGGGCGAGGACCGCAGCGCGCCGCAGAACACGATCGATGAGACGGTCTGGGAGACGCTGCGCCGCGACCTGCTCGCCGTGTGGGCCAAGCTGAAGGAGGTGCTCTACCCGCGATACCTGCTGGGCGGGACCATGTTTGATTCCGAGGGCGGTCTCCGCGGCGCCTACTCCAACATCCGTGGTGCTGGCATATCCGGAACGCGAGAAGAGCTCACGGGGCTTGCCAGCCGCGTCATGGACGCCGAGGCCCTGCTGCAGAGCAACATGAGCCCCGGCCTGCGGGATTGGGACCTATGGGGCCCCCTCATCTTCTGCCTTCTCCTGAGCCTGCTGCTCAGCTTCACTGCTCGCGCCGACCAAAAGGACGCCGTCTTCAGCGGCGTCTTCGCCATGATATGGCTCGGCGAAGCTGTGGTGACGCTGCAGATCAAACTGCTCGGCGGCAACATGTACGTAACGACGACACCACAGCTCTACATGCCGTTGCTGATTCTAACGTTGCGTCCAGTTCATTTGCGCAGAGCGTCTGCATTATCGGCTACACCCTGTTCCCCCTCGTCTTGGCCGCCTTGATGTCGGCGCTCAAACTGCATTGGATCGCACGCATACCCGTCTACCTCGTTCTCATTTCCTGGTCTCTCGCGGCCGGCGTCAGCATTCTTGGTGGCAGCGGCGTGGTCAAGAATCGCGTGGCCATTGCGGTGTACCCGCTCTTGGTCTTCTACCTCGGCCTTGGCTGCCTCTGCTTCATTAGCTGAGAAGACGGTGAACTGTTCTGCATGTTTTGGAGAGGAGGTCGACGAGAGATTTGGGCTGATATGGATATCGTGAAGCACGAGCCGAAGCTTGCACTTGTACAACTGTGCCCCAGTGCGGTAGAGGGGTGTAGGTAGACATGGGGTCGTGAGCGGGCTTCAACCACTCAGGGAAACGCGAATAGCGGAGTGCAACTCTGTAGCATGTGTCTTGCATCTTTGGAATGACAGGTATTCCCACAATTCGTCTTCTATTAGGTGTACCAGCAAGGCACGTCGTAGTTGGGCGAGAAGCGGTCGTGAGAGGCAGTGTGGCACCGAACCGGCCGCCGCCATGGAAATACATGCACGAGGTGGGAGCTCATGCAATGTATTGCTCCAGTTGACCTGCTGCCTGCATTGATGCAGGAGCGGCGGCAGCAACTCCATCGCAATCTCGCAAATCTGCTCTCCGTCGGGACGTCACGGCGAGGCAACGCAGCTCACACGCGCCTACGAGCGGGTAGGCTCATCTGAACTCAACTAAATGGCTTGCTACCCCTCTTCCACGGCGGGCGGTGAAGGCCGCTGTATTTTCTGACGACTGCGACCGCTTGCTGCTGGCTCACTCCACCCCATTGATTGGGCAACGGACCACCCCAGAGCAGCGACGACGAACTTCGGCTTCCTACAGGTGACCAAACACGCTTGCACAAACCGAGTGCGCGAACGCTCCCACGACCACGCCCACGCCCGCACGCCCTCACGCCCTTCAACATCCGCGAACAGAGCAGCGTGCGCTGCTGCGCCTCTCGAAATCCGCCGCGTCCACGCGCCAGCCGAACCGCGTCCCTCTCGCTCTCTGCGGTTGCTTCGCCCAGCGGCCCGATCTCCGTAGCCGACCGAAGCCAGTTTGCGAAACCATCGCCACGTCGTCTTGTCGTCCCGCGTTGGCCCAGCCCGCCATGTCCGACGACAACCAAGGGGCCAGCCCCAAGAACGACCCCACCCATGTGGAAGTCAACGAGGATGCTGAGACGCGCGCTGCCAGGCGGGAGCTCAAACAATCGTCGATATCCGACCCGCCTCCGCCAACAGCGGACTCGTGCCACGACCCGACTGCCGATGACAAGCCCGAAGACGGCCATGCGACGCCTGCTGCCGAGGCGTCCAATACGCACAAGAAAGATGTGACGGAGCGACTGTCGTCGCCAAAGAAGAAGCGGGCACACGACCAGCTTGATGGCGACCTGGAGGCCCAGGACAACGATGCTGCTAGCGTTACTTCGACGGACTCTGCCCAGAACAGAGCTTCACGGCTCGAGCCCGAGAAGAAACGACACCGTGACGAGGAGCCCAAAGACAAAACATCGGTACGTGGCGCATGGGCTGTTCGTGAAGTCTCTTGCCGGCAGCGAAGCTAACTAGAATCCAGGACGCCACCCAAGCAGATGCGCCGTCGACAATCCGGAAAGACGAGCCTGCCGGCAAGTCACCAGCAGAAAAGGTCCTGCCTACGGCTACGAGCGCATTCGCGACGTCTGGATTTGGTAAGCTGGCTGCAGGATCATCGGGGTTTGCCAGTCTAGGCGCTCCCAAGGGCAGCGTGTTCGGCTCCGCTAAGCCTGCCTTGTCGTCTTTCTCGTCGTCCAAGGCTCCGTCGGATCCGCAGCCCGCATCTGCAGCGACCGCACCCAAGCTCACGTTTGGCAGCAGCAGTGGCTCTTCTCCTTTTGCCGGGATAACCTCGCCCCCGAACGGTTTTGGGGGCGGCGTTAGCAGCGGAGGCTTCGGCTCCTCACTGTTAGGAGCGAAGCCGCTTTCCAGCTTTGGACACTCGGCAGGAAAGCCGCTCCAGAGCGGGAAAGCTTCAAAGCCATTCGGTGCTCCGGACAGCGATGCTGATGATGGGGATGATGATGATGACGAGGCAGAGAACGACAGCCAAGCCGACGAGGCCCAGCGCGCTGCTTCGCCAGAAAAGGATATCGAGGACAAGAAGAAGATGAGACTCCACAAAGGTGAGAACACATCCAAATTCCCACTTGCCCCTACCGTGCCATGCGTCGCTGACCCGCCATCTCGTTTACAGTCGAGGTAAACGACGGAGAGGCCGGAGAGGCAACAATTGTGTCAGTGAGGGCCAAGATGTTCAGCCTCGACAAAGAGGAAGGGTGGAAGGAGAGAGGAGCGGGTATGCTGAAGATCAACGTGCCAAGAAGCTGTCTTGAATTTGACGAAGGCGGCGCTCCTATCCCTGGAAGCTTTGATGCATCGGGCCTTGAAACGGACGGCGCGGCGGATGAAGAATCGAAGGGCCACATGGTGGCCCGCCTCCTCATGCGGCAGGACCAGACTCACCGAGTCATCTTGAACACGTCAATCGTCCCGGCAATGCATTTCCAAGAGAAGGCGTCCCTCAAATCCGTCGTCATCCTGTTCACGGCGTTTGAGGGCGAAGAGGCCAAGCCCGTCAGCGTCTCAATGAAGGTTGGTCCGCCTGTGCTGCCATGGCCCCCAGCTGCACGAAAGCGTAAGGTACTGACGGATGGACAGATGACGGCCGCCAACGCCAAGACCTTCATGAATGAAATTGGCATGGTGCAAAAAGAATTGAGAGGAAACTAGCGTCCACGATGGGAAACTCGAATCGCTCCCTTCCCGACGCCGCAGCAATGAGCCAGCGGACTGGTATGTGGAAAGCAGGAGACCTGGTTGGCACTGAGCGTCCGTAACTCCAGGGCATCAAGCCTGGACGGGAGACTAGGATGACGAGCAGAGTGAAGGGAGATGCGCGCCGTCTGCCTGCTGCAAAAACGGAGCCAGCCCGGATGGGATTCCGTTGGAATGAGGCCGTTCACTACGACTGAGACGACTGTAAATACCTTACCTAGATACGGTACGTATACATGCACATGCTAACCTGGGAGGATTGGGTAAGGTAGAGCTGTAAGTTGAGGCTACGGAAAACTAGACTGGGCTTCTAAGGGGTTGCGAAGATTAAGCCACGCCATAGCGACAGCGTGTACGTTAGGCCTCGCTATTTGAGGATGAGTTGAATAAGACTAAGCGAACGGAGAACCATTCAGTCGAGTACTTCTTGGAGCCGCACGTGATCAGGCGCCAGTTCCGCGCTCACAAGTGTGACCCTGGATCGCGGGGCAGCGTCACCACCTCCGTGGCCAAACCATCAATGTGCAACATCCATCTCGCCCTGCTCGCGCCCTCGGACTGTCGCCGGGGAATGGCCACCATGGTGCCTTCGTAGCAATCATGGACGACGCTTATGCGTCTGGCGAGACGTGCTCCGGAGCTTCTACAGACGGCTCCGGAGGGAATCGAAAGCGGGCCGCGGATGAGCCTGCACCGGCTGCGGCAAGCCTGCAAGTCGATCGCGTTGCTCCAAAGAAGGTCGCCCGGCGAAGGCCCGAGCGGGACGTCGATGATCTCGGCGATGCCAAACCCGCGCTGAAGAGAAGCGCCAGCAGCGCTGTGGATTGCGTCATTGACTGGCCGCCGTCGTTCAAATCGCTGGAGAGAACGCATCGGGCCTTGAATCTGGTCTTCACCTTTTGCTGCACCCGCAAGCACCTCGCAACAACGTTTGAGACCATCAGACCGGCCGTGGAGACCCACATCAATAGAAAACTGACGGTCGAGGAAGTGGCGTTGGTGGTGGCCTTGCGGCCCGAGGGTATCAACTTTGCCTACGTGGACGAGCTGATGCTACAGCTTGACATAAAGGGAGCAGAGAGGGATGATGCGTTCAAACCCTCCAAGTCTGCCAGATCCCAAGTGCCAGCGCACGATGCCTCTGTAGGTGGATGGACGGGCAATGAGAGCATCGATGAGTGCCATCGCCACAGCGTTTCCCCCAGCGGAAGGGAGGTGCTGTTCTTCGAGTTCATCGATGGCGACTTGAAGCGCCAAGTCCAAGATAAGAAGACTGGCGAGCCCACGCGGCCGAACCGTAAACTGAGAGACGAAGAGTTGAAGATGCCTGTCTACGGCCAGAAGCAGATGACCCAGCTTATTGAGCGGCGAAACCAGCGGTTCGCACATTCGATCAACAGATTCATCAACAACTGTGTGGATCAGAAGCTGGACCCGGATGTTGCTCTCCAGCACCGCGCTGAGGCCTTTGTTCCGAAGCCGACACTCGCGGAGGACGACGCGGCAGAACGTGTGCCAAGTTCCATTCCCGAAGTCATCCCCAAGGAGCGAAATACCATTCCGGAAATCGTACAGGAGCTCAAGGAAAGTCCCTGGTACACGGGACAGGTGGTGCCGGATGGGCATCGCGTGTTTGAGCCGCAGGAGCCTGTTTTCGGCGACCTCAATTTCCTGCTCAGTCAGGACCTGGTGAATGCCTTGTATAATGCCAAGGGCATCACGAAGTTCTTCGCGCACCAAGCCGAGGCGCTGAACGGCCTCCATGAAGGCCAAAATGTGGTGGTCGCGACGTCGACGAGCTCTGGCAAATCGCTGATATACCAACTCCCTGTCCTTTACGCCCTGGAGAGAGACTATGATTCGCGGGCCATGTACATATTTCCTACGAAGGCATTGGCCCAAGACCAAAGACGGAGCCTCAAGGAAATGATGGCGTATATGCCTGGGCTTGAGGACACAGTTGTTGAGACCTTTGACGGCGACACGCCCATGAGCGAGCGGAACTCGATACGAGAGGAGGCCAGGATCATCTTCACGAACCCCGACATGCTGCATGTCACTATCCTTCCGCAGGAAGAGAGATGGAGGACCTTTCTTAGAAACCTCAGGTTTGTTGTAGGTAAGTTTCGAACCCCCCGCCGCGCACTGATTCTTCGCGAGTGCGGCTGACAAGCCGGTGCAGTGGACGAGCTTCACTATTACAACGGGCAGATGGGCTCTCATGTTGCCTTCATCATGCGAAGGTTGCGGCGAGTCTGTGCCGCCATTGGCAACCGGCACGTCAAGTTCATCTCTTGCTCTGCCACTGTGGCGAACCCTGAGGAACACTTCAGAACAATTTTCGGAGTAGAAGACGTGCGATTGATAGATTACGATGGCTCTCCATCTGGTCGCAAGGAGTTTTTGTGCTGGAACACGCCGTTCAAAGACCCCGGAGATCCGGCCAGCGGCCGAGGCAATGCCAAGTTTGAGTGTGCTCGATTGTTCTGCGAGCTCATGTTGAGAGGTGTCCGAATCATAGCATTCTGTCGCGTTCGTGCGCAATGCGAGGCGTTAGTCAATACGATCAAGCAAGAGCTGGAATCGCTGGGTCGGCCAGAGTGCGTCAACCTGGTCATGGCGTACCGCGGCGGGTATACGGCACCGGATCGCCGCCGGATCGAAAGCGAGATGTTTGAGGGGAAGCTTCTGGGTATCGTCGCGACCACGGCTTTGGAGCTGGGCATCGACATCGGCACCCTCGACTGTGTCATGACCTGGGGGTTTCCTTATACTATTTCCAACCTGCGGCAGCAAAGCGGTCGGGCTGGGCGCCGCAGGAAGGACTCTCTCTCTATTCTCGTCGGCGATGGCTTCCCAACGGACCAACACTACATGCAGAACCCCGACGAGCTGTTTTCGAAACCCAACTGCGAGCTCCGTGTCGACTTAGAGAACATGCTGGTACGGGAGGGCCATATCCAATGTGCAGCGTACGAAATGCCACTTCGACCAGAGCAGGATGCCCAGTACTTTGGCGGCGATCTGCGCAGGATATGCGAGGAGAGGCTGCTGCAGGACGAGCTCGGTTTTTATCACTGCCATGACCGCTTTCGCCCAAGCCCGTCTAAGTTTGTTGCAATTCGAGATACAGAGGACGAGCACTTCGCAATCATCGACATTACTAATGGCAGAAACGAAGTTTTGGAGGAACTAGAGGCTTCCAGGGCGACATTCACGATCTATGATGGCGCCATATTTCTCCACCAAGGGAACACCTACCTTGTGCGAGACTTCATTCCCGACAAATCGATGGCCAAAGTAGAAAAGGTCAAGGTGGACTGGACCACATCGCAACGGGATTTTACGGACATTGACCCGACGGAAACGGAGGCCATTCGCAAGATACCGTCTTCCTTGTCGCAGGCGTACTATGGCACAATCAAGATCCA
Source organism: Albophoma yamanashiensis (assembly GCA_001600555.1). Classification (NCBI taxonomy): domain Eukaryota; kingdom Fungi; phylum Ascomycota; class Sordariomycetes; order Hypocreales; family Ophiocordycipitaceae; genus Albophoma; species Albophoma yamanashiensis. The sequence goes on from BCKH01000002.1 coordinate 2,025,977, forward strand.
GCAAAACGTGTTTGGGTTCTTCAAGATGGACAGGAAAGGGCGAGTACTTGACGCCGTCCAAGTGGATAACCCACCAGTGATTCGATACAGCAAGGGCATGTGGCTGGATGTGCCGAAACGAGCGCTCGATATTCTCCAGGCCCGCCGGCTTAACTCGGCAGCAGGCATCCATGCGGCAGAGCACGCCGTCATGAGCTTGCTGCCGACATTTGTCATTAGCCAGCCGGAAGACATGCGGACCGAGTGCAAGGTGGCTCTCAAAGAGTTTGCGAAGAAGGAGACCCAGAGGAAGCGGCCGGCGAGGCTGACGTTTTACGACGCAAAGGGAGGGGTGAACGGGTCCGGAATCAGCACAAAGGCGTTTGATCACATTGACCACCTGCTCAGGATGGCGCTGCAGCGGGTGGAAGGGTGCCGCTGTCAACGAGGTTGTGTCGAGTGCGTGGCTTCCGAGCAGTGCAAGGAGTCCAATGAGGTTATGAGCAAGGCAGGGTGCCAGGTCGTGCTCAGGAGTCTCTTGAACCTCGAAATTGACGTCGAGGAGCTGCCGATGGGCCCCGAGGACTACACCCCTGCGGGCATCGAGACGATTGTGGTAGCGCAGCCGGTGCCAGCAAGAAGCCGAGAGGGGCAAAGGATGAGCGAGCGCGTGACGAATAAAGAGCGGAAGACGACTGAAGATGAGAAACTCATGGGCGGTTTTGAGAAAGGGGCACTCGCCGGCGGCGGATCGTCGTCGTTTTGAGGCGTGATGTGCGACAACTCCTTTCGATAAGGAAAGAGGCATGACTTGAGTTCACTCCATTTGCGCACGAATACATGCTTTGCAGCAATGCTGGCTGGTGACTGTTTGCTTCGGTCCACCACTGGCAGTGCCCGTTCGTAGTTGCGGCCACGAAGTCGACATTCGAAAGCGGTTAATCCCGCTAAGAGGTCGGGCGTGGAGTCGGCAGCCCTCCGTTTGTACTTTCTGCCTGATACCCTCCCTGAGGCGCTCTCCTTGTGGTTGTCATGCCCGAGAGTCGCGGGGCCGGACTACGTTGAATAAGGTACCTAGGCACTAAGCAGCCAGGCTATATATACATTTAGAATTACGTACAATTAAAAATATGCTTGCTTTTCCCTAAGCGGATGGCCTGGAACGTCATCATCAATCCTGTCGTAAACACCACTCGCGAGTTAGATCTTGCGCGTGATATGATATCCGTATTTCGGGCGTGTTTGCAGCTGCAGCAGAAGTCATTGAGCCGGCCATGCCCGACCCTGAAACACACTCGGTTGGTCGCCCCGGATTAACATTCGAGCGCCAGCTTGCGTCAAACCTGCCCGCCAAGCCGCCTACCCTGGGCGTTTTACTGCAAGATTTAGTGCTGCTCATTCGCTACAAGAGTCGTCCCACAGCACCTGCTACTTGTGCCACCTGTTATTTCGGAATTTATAGCACAATGTTTAAGACATCCAAAAGAGATTGGCACATTGCACCCTAAAGATGGCATTGTGTGAAGGGGCTGAAAGAATCTTCGAGATCAAGAGGCTAATCGCCGACCTACCCGGCCACCTTGTCCCGCAACACGCCGAGTCCGCTCGCACAGGCTCGCAACCTGGGTCTTCCAAGTCAGCAGCAAGGCGTCTGATCATCGTCGGCGATGTCCACGGTATGAGGAATTCGCTACAGGCGCTCCTGGATAAAGTCAGCTTCAACAGATCCGAGGGTGATCATCTCATCCTGGTTGGCGATGTGGTTAATAAGGGCCCCGACAGCCCTGGTGTCATTGACACGGCTATCAGACTTGGTGCCAGTGCTGTACGAGGCAATCACGACAATGCCGTGCTACTCGCCGCTGCAGAATTGAAGGCCGAACTGCATCGCTCAGCGCCGGCGGGAGCTGCTCCAGAAGATCTCATGAAGTCGAGCACGCGAAGCGGTGGCATCGAGCCCGAAGAAACATGCCGGGGTGGCCAGTCAGCGCCCCTGGACACCTCCATAGCTCCCAACAACGGCGATAACACGACCCGCAGCACAGCGGCCGCCCTGACTCCCGCGCAGCTGGACTGGCTCGCCTCTTTGCCTCTGATCCTCCGAGTCGAGTTCCCCATGCACAATGCCTCGTTCAGCCATCTTGCCATCGTGCATGCGGGCCTTGTCCCCGGCGTTCCTCTAGAGAACCAGGACCCGCATAGCATTATGCACATGCGCAGTCTCGTCCGTACGGCTGATGGCGGGCACATGCCGGTGGAAGCGAGCGGCGACGAAGGTTGGGCGGCCACCTGGGACCGCTGGCAGGAGACGTGCGAAGCTCCCACGATGGTAGTATTCGGGCACGACGCGAAGCGTGGCTTACAACGGGGCAAATACTCGATTGGACTAGATTCTGCCTGTGTATATGGCCGCCAGTTGAGTGCTCTGGTCATTGTTCCGACAGAAAACGGGATTGAGAGTCAAATTGTGGAGGTAGCCTGTGCTGATCCATTTGTAAGAAGAGAAGCAGACCAGAAGGTATAGTGCAGCAGCAGCCTGAGAATGCTTCATGAATTTTCTCGAACTCCCTTACTCTTATGAAAGGTCGTCTACCGACTTGGGAGACTACATACATTCCATGGGATATGGGCTCTTTGAAGTAGGCGAATTGGCTTGGGACTAGTGTATCGGGCCAGTTTCATTAAAGAACGCTATGATAGAACTGAGGATGAATGAAGAACTTGTCGAAAGCGTGCCCTCTCTCGGACTTACACCATTGCCTCAGCAAGCTTAGTATGTATGATTTGGCAAGGGCGTATTCTAAGTAGTCAGCTACAAACCCTTCAAGTCACACGAAGGACTGCTTCTTAATGAGGCTGATAAGAAAAGCAGTTGCCCCGAAGGGCTTCGGCTTGTCCGTGTTTGTATCGCTGTTGCCATTTCGGCTTTTCACACGTCGAACCTGAGTGTACAAGAATGAGAAGGACCGAAGACTTCCGGCGGCGGCGGTGGGTGCGAGAGGATAAAATGAGGCTCAAGGATGGACGGAAGATTGCCTGCCAAAGCGAATACATGAAGCTGTGGATTTGCCACATCATTGTCTGTTGTGCTCACACGGAATAGTTTGTACTCGCAATGCAGGGGCAACGCGTGGTATGTCGAAAATGACTGCTCAGCACCAAAGACCGAAACGACAGTGCCAGTGGATGATGATGCGCAGCTGACCATGGTAACCTGTTCATATCTCAAGGATTGAAAGCATCAGTTGAACAGAACTCGAATGGACTAGGTGCCGTGATGGACCGCTGGGGGCTGCTATCCGCCAGCATGTTAGCTTCGTTGCTAGCAAACCACCATTTCTTCCCTGTCAGAAAGCCTACGAAGGTTGCAGGCAGCCTTACTTGCAGCCTTGATATTTGACACACTGTTCCCGCTTCGTAATGCCTTTGCACCTTACTTGTGCTGGCTTCCCCTAGCCAAGACCAGACTACCGCTGGGCCCCTTGTCCGCCAACCCGGCGTTTTCAAACCGACCGTCTTTAACGCGGGGGCGATAGTGGGAGCTGTCACTCAACCGATGATGTCGAGGGGGCTGGCTCGTCTTGTCTCAGGCCTGACGGTTTCGTTGGTACTGTAATAGCGACGCGGCTGTACGCCTTGCTCGTTTGTGCCGACTCCTACCTCACCTCATATACACGACCTACGAGTACGGAGTACGGGCGCCCTATACACGCCTACACGGCAGGGTACGGTATGGACCTACGTAGTAGGCCAGGTAGGCCAGCAAGGCCAGGTAGGCCAGGCAGGCAGCGGGGTTGGTGGGGCCAATCCCTAAACTCACCCCCCAAGCCCCCGTTCCCAAGGCAAGGTACGTACCTCTGAGTAAGGTGCCTTGCAGTTTTGCCTCATCGACGACTCTGCGTGCACAACCCAAGCCAGCCTGAACGCTTGCCTTTGCGCCTCGGCGAATCGCACGGTTTCCTTGACCTCGACGGCAAAACCAAAGACGCGTACTCGCGGTCTCTGACCAGACACCTCGCCGCTGCGAACTCGCCCTCATGCTGGCTCATCTTGCCCGACCGCAATACCACTTCTTGGGGCAGTACATCCCATAGTGGTCCCGCGCCCGAATGTAGCGTCGACGTCCACCACACACCCACACTCTGACCGACTCTCGCCAACACGAGTCCGCATCCAGGCCGCAGCTGGTGGTGTCGCCATGGATCGCGCAAGGAAGCGTAAGTCGCGCGCGTTGCCGTCTTGCCCTCGAACTCCCGTTCAGACGCTGACCCGGCCACAGGCGAGCTGCGCTCTCTCAACGAGAGAGCTTGGTCTGGCGAGAAAGGTTCGTCTTCAGCCTTCCCTGTCGCCTCCATCGCTTCCCGGTAAAGCTGCCCACGCCCGCCGCGTTACTAACACCATAGCTTCAGATCTACTCCCCGTCGGAAGCGCTCTCGACTCGTCCCTCAAAAAGAACACGGCATTCATCAAGCGACTGCGAACCGCAGTCAGCGCCGCTACTCTCGCCACCTTCTTGCAAGAGATCCGAACGCTGAGCCTGCACAAGTACTTGTCCGAGATCATATCTGCCTGCTACGAAGGCCTCTGCAAACTCAAGTCGCCTGGGGACATTGAGGCCGGCGTCGAAATCGTGAGCGCCCTCCATCAGCGATTTGGCCCCGCCGAATTTACCGAATATCTCGCCTGGCTACTGGGCAAGGGAATGTCCACGCCCGACAAGAGCTTCCTCAAAACTCTGACCCAGGAAGCCCGCGAAAAAGAAGAAAAAGAACGCATAATCCGCCAGCGGTCGCTCCTGCGTGTGATCACTGAGCTATGGCTTGTGGGCGTTCTTCGCACTCTCGACGACGCTAGCCGGCCCGACGATGCAACCAAAGGTGCGGCCGGCAAGACTGCCGAACTGAAGCCGCGGACCAACTCCTCCGGCAAGGGGGGTAGCGCGGAGCCTTTTCCTCTTGAGGTTCTCAAGGACCTTCTCGGGTATGATCGGGAGCACACAAACCTCCCCTTGCTCGTCGTATTCGTCAAAGCTTTTGCCTGGGACATCCTTGGTGTCAAGTCAGCAGGGGCCGAAGGCCGCAAGAACGTGGAGGAGGATGGCGCGACGAATGCAGCCAGTGGAAGTCAGCAAGCCCTCGAGGGCACCAGCGAACTCCCCATGTCAGACCAGCCGTTCGCCTCTTCGGACGAGGCTGAGCGCTTCCGGAGCGTTTTAAAAAAGTATTTCGACGACGTCATAGCGCATATTGTCCGAGATCAAAAGTCCATCCAATCTCAAGCCCGACGTAATGCCGAAGCCTACGTCAAGTCTGGCGAAGTCTTTGAGGATCGCCAGGCCAACTACGAGAAGCTGGTCAAAGCCCAAGACCGATTGGTCTCCAACGCCCAAGTGGTTGCGGATGCTATCGGCGCTGAAATGCCAGACTTGAAGGACTCGGACGACTCATTTGCCACGTCGAGCGGCTCCATTGGCCTAGTCAAGACGGGTGACTACTTGCGATCTATGGGCGAAGGACCAGGCATATGGGCAGACGAGGACGAGCGTCGGTTTTACGAAAACTTGGTTGACCTTAAAGGCAAGGTCCCCCCCATTTTGCTTGAGGACGGCAAAAAGAAGAAGCCAGATGTCGACGAGCAAGTCGGCAAAAGAGTAGAGCCCGTTGACGCAGCAGATGACGCAAAGGCGGCCGAGGAGGCAGCCGAAGATCAGTCTACTGCCATCGCCAACAAGACAATTGGAGCCCAGGTCGACGCGCTACTAGCGCGGCTGCCGGAGCTTACGAACAAGGAGATCATCGACCAGACCGCCGTTGACTTCTGCTTTCTCAATTCCAAGGCATCACGCAATCGCCTTGTTAAGGCTTTGACAGAGATCCCCAAGGGCCGCAGCGATCTGCTCCCATCTTGGGCTCGGCTGGTTGCTACTCTTGGTCGCTACATGCCAGATGTCCCTAAAGGGCTGGTTGACTATCTTGACGCGGAATTTAGAAGCTTGCAGCGCCGCAAAGAGAAGGACTTCCTTGGCCAAGTTAGGCTCAGCAACATTCGCTATCTTGCGGAGCTTACTAAATTCGGCGTCGTTCCTGAGCACGTCGTGTTCCACTGTCTCAAAGTCAGCCTCGACGATTTCTCCAGAATGAACATCGAAATTCTTTGCAACTTGCTCGAAAACTGCGGCCGGTACTTGCTAAAGAATCCAGACACGGCACCTCGTATGACGAGTTTTCTAGAGACACTGCAGCGCAAGAAGTCTGTGCAGCATATCGGTCAGCCTGAGAGGATGCTCATCGACAATGCGGTGTATTACGTTGACCCTCCTGAGCGGCCCGCCATTGAGCAAAAGGATCGGACACCCATGGAACTTTTCGTTAGGAAGCTTTTGTACAACGATCTGACCAAAAGAAACTACGGCAAAATATTGAAGCAAATACGAAGGCTTCATTGGGAAGAAGCCGAGGTATGACCTCTGAATCGGTGCCCCGACTCGAGCTGCCTCCTTGACTAACCTTGGCTGTAGGTGGTGTCTATCTTGGAGAAAGCCTTTTCCAAGCCCGGGAAGGTCAAATACGGAAACATCCACCTTCTAGGAATCCTGTTGAGCGCCTTGCACCGCTACCACCCCCAATTTGTCATCAAGGTCATCGACAACGTCATCGAATCAGTCACCTTCGGGCTGGAGCAGAATGATTTCAGGTTCTTCCAGCGTCGCGTCGCGGAAGTGAAGTTCCTTGGAGAGCTTTACAACTATCGCATGTTGGAGCACCCCGTCATTTTCGACACAATGTACAAGATCATGACTTTTGGATACGGTGAAGCTCTTTTCCTGCTGCAAGGCCACATCTTCCCCTGCTTACATGCCACAGGTGGTCCCCCAGTTCCCGGGCGATTTAACCCATTCGACCCACCCGACGATTTCTTTCGAATCCGTCTCGTTGCGACTGTGCTGGAGACTTGTGGCATGTTCTTTAACCGAGGAGCTGCGGGGAAGAAACTGGATTACTTCCTGTCTTTCTTCCAGGTATGTCGCCCCTGGCATCCCTGTGCAAGGTAGTCTCGTTTTTGGCTAACCACTCCCCGAAAGTACTACGTCAACACGAAGGCATCGCTTCCAATGGAGATTGAGTTCGTCGTCCAGGATATCTTCGCGCTCACTCGACCGCAGTGGAAGTTGGCCACCAGTCTTGAGGAGGCCTCTAAAGCTTTCCAGTTGGCAATAGCCCAAGACCAAAAATCAGCAGGGGCTGACAAAGCAGCTGAGCCAGACGATGGTACGAGTGAAGCGTCGTCTGAAGACGAGAATGTGGATGGAGATGAAGTTGAGGCGTATGGCGAGGGCGAGGATGAAAGCGCCTCGGAGGAAGACGATGCCGAGGTAAGCCGATTTGTTTTGTTCCACATAATGCTCAACTAACTTATTGGGGCAGCAGGAGGACGATGATGAGTCGGCGCATGACAGCGACTTCAACGACGAGGCTATTGTTGTAACTCGACAAGAGGAGGCGATTGATCCGGAAGACGAGGCAGATTTTGAACGAGAGTACGCCAAGATGATGGCCGACAGCCTGGAATCTCGAAAATTCGAACGGAAACAGCTGTTCGACGTTCCGCTGCCAGTCCGGCCCAAGAACCGCGATCCCTCGAACTCTACGACACCGGGCGAAGATGGACCAGCAAGGAATCCGAGTTCGACCATGGCCTTTTCGCTTCTGACCAAGAAAGGCAATCGTCAACAGGTTTGGCCGCCACCCTGTGATTTCAGTCTGCAAGTTGATTTTGCTCACACGAACGTTAGACCCGAAAGGTGGAGTTGCCATCTGACTCGACATTCGCCATTGCCATGAAGACGCAGCAACAAGCAGAGAAGGAGGAACAGCAGCGCATCAAGAGTCTGGTCCTGAACTATGACCTTCAGCAAAGTGAAGACCAAGAAGGTGCGTCTTCACCGCCACAATGGACGTGCTACGGAAGGATTGCTGACAACTGAACAGGAAGTGACCGACCCGCGACATTCTTCCACAACCGGATCGAAAAGCCGAGTAAGGATCGTGGCCAGAGGGTCCGGAAGTTGCAATTGAGTGATGTCGACTGGTGATGGCAAAAACGGCCCTCGAAATCACCCCGGCGCAGTGCGGGACCCATCCTTGCCCAGGCAGACGTGGTCGCCGACGGCGCGGAGAGAAGCACAGTTTGCCGCCATGATGCGAAACATCTCAGGGGCCCAGCCTCGGTAGGGTTAGGGCAAGGGGCATTTGGAGGCTCAGCCGCGACAGCAAGGCTTGGGCGCCTGATCCGTACTCGAACCTAGCAGGGCAAACGCCGAAGATGCATCGCCACTGCTCAGAGGGCGTTGAGCCTGTCTGTCAGGAGGCGAAGTGGGGAGCGCTATCTCTTCTGCATAACAGGCGAGATAATCTCGTGGATCATTTGGACTGAGAGATACGGAGCTGCGACTCGCTTAGCTGCGGGAGGCTTGAAGTCTGCGGCAGCAATTCTAGCTTTCGGTATCTTGATGCCGGTTGCGTTGGGATGATATGGAGAGGTGGGATCTGGCACGACAGCGGACTTGCCGCGGCCCTGCATGGGCCTTTGGGCGCTGCTAGGCGATGGCAACTGGTCCGCAAGGAATTCGATATCCAGGATCTTCGCGTCGATGGCACGTCGTCTTGTTGTCGCGTGCCTGGGGGCTCTATGCCCTCCTGCCCGGACGGATACTGCCTGGCCTGAAGGAGGCACCTAGGGCCTTGATGGCTCGTGTACTGCAGGTACCTACCTTAGAGGTAACTTATGGTAATGCCAACCCATTCTCTACAGGTATATACCTTACGTACCGTACCTACCTTAGCTTATAGAGCTGCGGAGGCGCGCGACCCTGAGTGCCAGGCGGACGTGGCAGCGGCGTAGAGTTACCACAGGAGCGACCAAGAAAAAGCCTGCTTCCCTCCACCTCTCTGCCATGGCCTTGATAAGGAAGTCATGCTTTGCTCACTCATACCCGTGCCATGCTTACCTTAGTTGTACGGTGCATCGTCCGTTGTGAGTTGGATCTTCCGGCCTGCCAAACTACGGGCGCAGACGACACAGCGAAGCTCAGACCCCGTGCTGGTCTTGTGCGACAAAGAGGACAGCTCTCAACACGGCATCCAGGATCGACTCAGCTAATCTTTTAGACATTTAACACTTCCATACACAACCCCGCTCCGAGTCGGCTCGTCTTCGCCGTCGGCGCTGCCATCGCCACCGCGGATTGCAACTCAACATGGGCGTGCCCGAGCAATGGCCTATCAAGGACGTATGGCCCCCCTCTGACCTAGGGCGCTTGAATTCCCCATACGGTGCGCATGGCCGAGCACTGGGCGAAGACGATGCTGACCGTGGGCTCTCCAGATAATATATACGGCAATCGTCGGGGTCGTCATGCTGATGGCATCCCTCGAATGGTTCCTCTGGCTCGCGGCCTTCGCGTACTGCCTCTGTAAGGTATTTCAAAAGGCGGAACACTGGTCCATACGATTTCTTTGCATCCTCGTGGGCTCTGCCTTTGCGATACTTCGGTAGGTCTGTTCGACACGGGCCCTGCGGCGTGGCAGTTGACAAGGGTTCTTTAGCTTCATCTTCTTGCCCATCATGATCATGACCTTGCCCCTTCCGAGCCGAATCTCCAGATACTGGCCCCCGAGCCTCGTCTCGTTTCTGCAGTGGTTTGCGTTCTGGAGCTTCGCCACCCTCCTCACCCTTCCCTGGCTCTTTTGCATCTACCAGCTGGTCACAAATCAGCTCGGCCGCACAAAGCGCATCAAACGGGTGCTTGACGATGTCACCGCCCCCAAGGTGGTGGTGGTCATGCCTTGCTACCGTGAGGAGCCCGAAGTGCTCGTCAAGGCCGTGAATTCGGTTGTCGACTGCGACTATCCGCCGGCCTGCATCCACGTCTTCCTCTCCTTCGACGGCGAGCAGCTGGACGAGCTCTATCTCAACACCATTGGCAAGCTCGGAGTGCCGCTGACGGCCAGCTCGTACCCTAGAAGCATCGATGTGACCTACAAGGCCGCGCGCGTCACCATATCCCGGTTTCCGCACGGCGGAAAGCGGCACTGCCAAAAGTCCACCTTCAAGCTCATCGACCGAGTGTACGCTCAGTACCTCGAGAGAAACGACAACCTTTTCATCCTCTTCATCGACTCGGATTGCATCCTGGACAAGGTCTGCCTGCAGAATTTCGTCTACGACATGGAGCTCAGCCCTGGGAACTCGAGGGACATGCTCGCCATGACGGGCGTCATCACGTCGACGACGCGCAGGCACAGCGTCATCACACTCTTGCAGGACATGGAGTACATACACGGGCAGCTGTTCGAGCGCACAGTCGAGTCGGGCTGCGGCTCGGTGTCGTGCCTGCCGGGTGCTCTGACAATGCTTCGCTTTTCAGCCTTTCGAAGGATGGCCAAGTACTATTTTGCGGACAAGGCGGAGCAATGCGACGACCTGTTTGACTTTGCCAAATGCCACCTGGGCGAGGACCGATGGCTCACCCACCTCTTCATGATCGGCGCCAAGAAGCGCCATCAGATTCAGATATGCACATCGGCCTTTTGCAAGACCGAGGCCGTGCAAACCTACCGGTCCCTGGTTAAGCAGAGGCGCCGATGGTTTCTGGGCTTCATCACCAACGAGGTGTGCATGCTGACGGACTGGAGGTTGTGGAAGCGCTACCCGGCCTTGATCGTGGTGCGCTTCATGCAGAACACCATCCGGACGACGTCGTTGCTGTTCTTCATCATGGTCCTGGCACTCCTTACGACGGTGGTCAAGGTGGACAACCTGCCCGTCGGCTTCATCGCCATCTCACTGGGCCTCAACTGGTTGCTGATGCTCTACTTTGGAGCAAAGTTGCGCCGATTCAAGATATGGCTGTACCCTGTCATGTTCCTCTTGAACCCGTTCTTAAACTGGTACTACATGGTCTACGGGATATTCACAGCAGGCCAACGGACATGGGGCGGCCCACGGGCCGACGCAGCAGCGGCCGACACCAACACCACGGCCCGGGAGGCTGCCGAGCTGGCAGAATTGCAAGGCGACGAGCTCAACGTGGTGCCGGAGTCGTTCAAGCCAGCCCAGGAGGCGCGGAGCGCGGCCAGCAAATCCCGGGTACGAGCCGTGATGCTCGGCTGGCAGAGAAGCGTGGTGCGGCCGCCAGACAAGATTGATGGGAAGTTCTCGGCGCGACAGAGGACGGCGACAGGCGTGTACGCACATGCCGACGAGGCGAAGGCGGGTTCTGCGCTTGCGGGAGGGACGGCCTCCCGGCCGGGGTCTCACTGGGCCGACGACTGGCGCGACTCGCTGGATAGCTTGAGCTCGAGCAGAGCGGACGAGAAGGCGAGGCACGTCGGGATCCAAGTGGAAAGGTTCATGGGAGATGAGGACCGGCGCAAGTACATGATAGCACAGCAGGCTCAGACGCAGCGCCGCGACGGAGCTTCGGAGCACCCAGAGGCATTCGCGGCGCCTGGCTGGCAGCCGGCAAGAGGCGAGGCGGGAGGCGAGGCGGCCACGCCGGATGCAGGTGCGAAGACGGAGCTGGACGATGGCTGTATTGGAAGGGCAGTGTAGGGGGCGGTACAGAACGGTGTTTGCTTGATGAGAACGGGGGCGCGCTCCGCCTGGGCCCGCTGCTGGATGCGCGTTGTCGCGCGGATGATGATGAGGTCACAAGTGTGGGGAGATGGTGGGCGAAAGAGCAGAGCCCAGTCACGACGAAAGGTCGTCGCCAGCTTGCTGAAACGACAGAGCTACGGTTAAGAAGCTCGTACGTTCTCGAGCAAAAGTGCCCGACCGTGACAATATATCAGGCACCTTGATGTAAATTATGCCAGGTTGGTAGGTAGGTACCTTCACTCCTAAAAGATGGCGGGGCAGCTGGACGATGGCGGGGTAGAAATCCATACGTACCTTGGTAGCATGGCACAGGCTCGCTCGACTCTTCATGGCACCGCACAATTTACGACACACGAGTGTTCCGGCGGCTGACGGGAACCAGGAAAGCGAGCCACGCCAAGCATTGGCCGTACGACGCGACGACGGCCACCCCGGCAAGTCGAGGCAGAGATTGTGTAAGAAGAACCACGTTGGGCGGGACTTGGAGCGCGTAGCTGGTTGGCCCTTAGTTGGTGACGATGGCTGGTGCTCGATTGGAGATTGGAGGGAAGACACGACCAGAGCTGCTCGGTGGCGATTGACCGAGTGATTCGGCTGACTGAGTGTCGATTGATGGCAGGACGGACGAACAGTCTCGCTTCGCTCCGGATGACGACGACGACGGCAACCGACGAGGATGAAACATCAACAAGGCACGCCCATCCCCAGTGCTGCCTGCTTGCCTCTGAAGAAGCGGCCCACTAACATGGAAGCCAGGTGAGTACTACGTAATCTCTCTAAAGGCAACGGCAGCCAGGCTGCCAAGCCGGGGCCGTTGGGCTGCGTGAGTCTCTAGGTACTTACTCGTAGCTGTATGTATGGAGCGCGCTGGAAAATTCTGCGACCTTCCACTGCGCAAAAGCGCGAGGTACCTCGGCGGGCGATGGCGGGGCTCGCGCTCGCAGGTACCCGTTGGGCGGCGGCCAGCGCGCGCGGGTACCGCGCAGCCCAGCGAGCCCCGCGATGATGCAAAGTAGCCCGCTGGCGATAAAGGGCAGCTGGCTGGCAGCCCCGTTCTGGCCTCCCGCCCGCTGCCGTCCTCTTATCACACACCGCCCGCCACGCCACACCGCACCCGAAAAGTTGGCCCAATCTTTCCAACAGACATCCCGAACTGCAGCATTTTCTGCCCGCCAACGCACAACCCGACTCTGCGAACCCCTCGACCTCCCTCCAGCCCGCCCGCGCCTGCACGACGCCCTCCCGCCGCCGTTTCGCCGTGCGCCGCGCCCAACAACCATAGACGACCACATAGCCGGGAAATAATATCCAGACTCAGCGACAATGTCCGTCGTGGGTACGTCTCTGTGCCCCTCCGGCCCTCCGGCCCCCCTGGCGTCCCGGGCAACCCTGGATGAACTCTTGGTGCTGACTCCCAGCCCGCAGGTGTCGATTTCGGAACCCTCAAGACAGTGGTTGCTGTCGCGAGAAATCGCGGCGTCGATGTGGTGCGTACTCGACCCGAGGCCGGAACCCTGAATGTTCCCAACTGACCGCATTGCGCTCCGCAGATCACCAATGAAGTCTCCAACCGTGCCACCCCGTAAGTATTCCCTCGCGACGGCCACCCCCCTTGCACGAGGAGTTGGCTGACCGCGGCTTGCTGCCAAACAGGTCCCTGGTAGGCTTTGGCCCCAAATCGCGATACCTCGGCGAGGCCGCCAAGACGCAGGAGATCTCCAACCTCAAGAACACCGTCAACTGCCTCAAGCGCATCGCCGGCCGCTCCTTCAGCGACCCGGATATCCAGATCGAGCAGCAGTACGTGACGGCGCCGCTCGTCGACGTCAATGGCCAGGTTGGCGCCGAGATCTCCTATCTCGGCAACAAGGAGAAGTTCACGGCCACCCAGCTCGTCGCCATGTACCTGAGCAAGATCAGGCAGACTGCCGCCAACGAGCTCAAGCTCCCCGTCTCCGAGATCTGCATGAGCGTCCCCGCCTGGTTTTCTGACGTCCAGCGCCGTGCCATCATCGACGCCGCCGAGATTGCCGGCCTGAAGCTGCTCCGCCTCATGAACGACACCACCGCCGCTGCCCTGGGTTGGGGCATCACCAAGCTCGACCTCCCCGCCCCCGAGGAGCGGCCCCGCCGCGTGTGCTTCGTCGACATTGGCCACAGCAGCTACACCTGCTCCGTCGTCGAGTACAAGAAGGGCGAGCTCGCCGTCAAGTCGACGGCTTGGGACCGCAACTTTGGTGGCCGAGACTTCGACAAGGCCCTGGTCGACCACCTGGCCCGGGAATTCAAGGGCAAGTACAAGGTTGACATTTACACCCACGGCCGAGCCATGGCCCGTACCATCGCCGCCGCCGAGAAGACCAAGAAGATTCTCTCCGCCAACCAGCAGGCTCCTGTCAACATCGAGTCCCTCATGAACGACGTCGACGCCTCCACCATGATCACTCGCCAGGAGTTTGAGGCCATGATTGAGCCCCTGCTGGCCCGCACCCACGTGCCCCTGGAGCAGGCCCTGGCCCAGGCCAAGCTCACCAAGGACGACATCGACGTCGTCGAGATCGTTGGCGGTGGCTCGCGTGTCCCGGCGCTCAAGGACCGCATCCAGGCCTTCTTCGGAAAGCCCCTGTCCTTCACCATGAACGCCGATGAGGCCATCGCCCGCGGCTGCGCCTTCAGCTGCGCCATCCTCTCTCCCGTCTTCCGTGTCCGCGACTTCGCTGTCCAGGACATCATCAGCTACCCCATCGAGTTTGGCTGGGAGAAGGCCCCCGACATCCCGGACGAGGACACCAGCCTGACTGTCTTTAACAAGGGCAACGTTTTGCCCTCTACCAAGATCCTGACCTTTTACCGCAAGCAGCCTTTCGATCTCGAGGCTCGCTACGCTAAGCCCGAGGAGCTGCCTGGCAAGATGAACCCCTGGATCGGACGCTTCTCCGTCAAGGGTGTCAAGGCTGAGGGCAAGGACGACTTCATGATCTGCAAGCTTAAGGCCCGCGTTAACATCCACGGCGTTCTTAACGTTGAGAATGGCTATTTCGTCGAGGACCAAGAGGTTGAGGAAGAGATCAAGGATGACGACAAGAAGGACGAAGGCGACAAGAACCCCGACGTAAGTTCTTCATCACCCATTCCCACTTCTCTTGAGCACATCGGCTAACTTCGCCTCCCTCACCAAGGCCATGGAAACTGACAGCAAGGATGACGCCCCCAAGAAGACTCGCAAGGTGAAGAAGCAGGTCCGCAAGGGCGATCTTCCCATCTCCAGCGGCACCTCCTCTCTTGACGCCAGCCTCAAGACCACCTTGATGGAGAAGGAAGCCGCCATGGTCATGGAAGACAAGCTTGTGGCCGACACCGAGGAGAAGAAGAACGAGCTGGAGGCGTACATCTATGATCTCCGAGCGAAGCTGGACGACCAATATGACGAGTTTGTCAAGGAAGATGAGAAGGCGACCATGAAGCAGAAGCTCGAGGCTGCCGAGGTAAGATTTCTCACTCAAAAGCAATACGATGTGGCGGGTGCTGACGTTATCTCCCAGGACTGGCTGTACGATGAGGGTGATGACGCGACCAAGGGCGTGTACGTCGCCAAGATGGAGGAGCTCCGCGCCATGGCGGGCCCCATTGTCCAGCGCTACTTCGATAAGGTCGAGGCGGACCGACGTGCCGTGCAGGAGCGCGTCGAGGCCGAGCAGGCTGCCAAAAGGGCCGCTGAGGAAGAGGCTCGCAAGGCTGCTGAGGCCGAGAAGGCGGCCCAGCAGGGAGCCAGCGATCAAGAGATGAAGGACGCCGATTCTTCGCCAGCCGAGACCGAAGAGTCCGGCGACGCGAAATAAGAGACGAGAGGCAACATCACGTAACGAAAGTGTTAATGATGGCGGTAGATGCGCATACGGGGAGGAGTGAAATAAAATGAAGAATCGCATAGAAACGAACCGCCTCCCGAGCACGGGCAAGAGGACCTCGCCGGGGGCGGCGGAACCTGGGCGAAAAGGGAATTGGTCATGATGGCAATGTATGCACGTTAGACAAAGTTTTTTCTTTTTGAACCGACGACGACGTTTTGGGCTGCTAGAGACTTTGTTATACAAATACACACACAGCATTTGGAGAGAGGTGCGAAATTGGACTTTGAAGCCACGTAATGGAGAAGACTGTTGAAAGGGAAGAAGACGCGCCCTTGTCACCAATGCCACGCTCAGAAACCCGTCGCGGACATGCATGTATCGGCCGCCGAAGGAGTACGCCTAGAGGCAGCGCAGCGCTTACCCGATGGTCGGGAGACAGGTCTAGTGAACAAATGAAGCCTATTTCGAAGACGAAACTTTTGCCTACCTTGCATGACTTCATCTTTACAACCATCAGCTCAGCTCGTATGCCAGTGGCCACTGCGATTGATGTCACATCGTCGCATCCTCCCCCACAATTGTCCCAGATACCAAAGACCCACATGCATGCCCCCCCTCTGCGTATGAAGGAAAACAAAATCATCATCAAACAGGTCCCGCTGCCCTCAGCCTAGTCCAGCAAGGTAACATTAAAGTCTACCGTCTCGGCCCACCAGGCTCGCAGCTCGGAGAGTTTTAGTTGATGTCGAAGAGGGGCTTCAGCTTGATAATCAGCTGCCACTCCTCGTTGGACACCTCCTTGCGGTAAAACTCCTTGAGGCAGTCGATGCTCGCTCGAGAGACCAGACTGTAGAGCGTTTCATCCTCTTCCAGCTGTCGGCCGTACATGGGTTGATGACCGCCCATTTCAATCTTGACAGCCACAGAGGGCTGGCCCTTTTTGCATACCGGGATCTGCTTGTGTTCTCGCTCAATCGAAGTCCTACGGTGCCGATGCGGATTAGCATGCTCCTTKGCAGAAGGGGRRGGGGGGGGGGGGGGGGGGGAACAGTGGAATCAGCAAAACAGGAGGCAACTCACACTCTGCCGAGTTTAACAATCTCCTTGGCATTGGTCACTGGGTTCGTCTTCACAGCAGCAATCGGCGTGTTGATCTTGAGCTGTCCCTCCACGACGTCGACGCCGACGACAATAGGGCCCGTCTTGTTGAAGACGGCGATGGGCTTCAAGACGCACGGGAAAACAGCCAGCATCTTGGAGTCTTCCTTCTTCTTCTCCAGCATGTCGTCCATATGCTTCGTGAACGAATCGAAAAGATGGTAGATGATGTCGGCCGTGAAGATCTTGATGTTCTGATCCTCGGCGTAAGCCATGGCTTCCTTGTCGACCTTGACGTCGAAGCAAAGCATGACAGCGTAGTCGGGCGCCTTTTCCAGCATGACACCGCACTGCATCACATCTCTCTTGTAGACCGGGCCGATGCCGACATTTGCCACGGGGATCTTGCAGTCCTTCAAGAAGTCGAGCAAGGCCTCCAGGGAACCGAGAGTAGAGGCCTGGACACTGACGCCGCGACCGGACTTCTCGACTCTGCTGAGCAGGTTGGTCAGGTCGGACTCGACTTCGTCCTCAATGTCGTCCTCATCGTCGTCGGGGCCAACAACCATCAGTCTGGAACCGGCGATGGCTCCTTCGAGGCCGGGGGCGCTGATCTTTACACCCAGGGCGGCCTTGACCTCCTTGTTGTGGACATATGCTGACTTGAGACGCAATTCCCGCAACGGCGCCGGGGTGAGCAGAGCTCTGATGTTGGTCTTGATGGCCCCTTCTGTACCGCACAGCACTATCCTGTCACCTTCCTTCAGAACACCGTTGGAAAGGATGACGTCGATGGTCATGCCAAATCCCTCGATGGCCTTGACCTCGAGGACAGTAGCTTGGACCTCGGACAGGTACATAAGAGAACCAACCATGCGCTCCTGGGTCAGCTGGACAATCAGCTTCAGCATGTCCGGCACACCTTCACCAGTGTGAGCCGACGTGGGCACTAGAGAGACAACTTTGGCCATAGACTTGTTCTCGTAGAACAGCTCCGAGTTGAAGCCTTGCTCGGCAAAGGCCAGCTTGGTCGCCTCCAGGCGATTCTTGAACTCGTTGTGGACCGCCTTGTTCTGAAGTGCCAGACTCTCTTGGAAGCCGTTGTTGTCCACCTTCTTCCAGCCGTAAAGTCTGTCGATCTTGTTCAAAGCCACGATGAAGGGGGTCTTCCGGTCTCGGAGCAGGCGCATGGATTCAAGGGTTTGAGGTTCTAGACCGTGCATGATATCGACGACCAGGATGGCGATGTTGCAGAGGGAAGACCCTCGAGACCGCAGGTTCGAGAAAGACTCGTGCCCAGGTGTGTCAATGACCAGAAGACCGGGGACCTTGAACTCGAAGCTGTTGTCCTTGTTGACAACGGCAGTCTTCTGCTTGATGGCATCCACGGGGAAGTAGGTAGCACCGATCTGCTGCGTGATACCGCCAGCTTCGCCCTCTTGAACGTTGGTCTGTCGAACCTTGTCGAGCAGCTTGGTCTTTCCGGTGTCGACGTGACCCAAGATGCAGCAGATGGGAGAACGCAGGTTTTCTTTTGACCGAGCGGCCAACGCGGCTTGGTGTGCCTTTTCCCTTCGCTCCGCGGCTTCCTTCTTGCGCTGAGCCTCGGCTTGCCTTGCTGCAGACAGGCCTTCGTCTTCAGATTCGTCGTCGGACTCGCTCTCCTCATCCTCGTCCTCATCCTCGTCTTCCTCACCGTGCTCCTCAGCTCCACGTTTAGGTCTTGAGGCGAGGGCATCACCGTTGGACTTCGTCTTTTCCTCGTCCGATTGGGCTTTTGCGCTACCGTCGACATCCTCGTCATCCGAAGCCGCAGCAGCCTCCCAATCGTCCTCGATGTCGCTTTCTGCGGCTTTCTTCTCCGCGGCGGCTTTGGCCTCGGCCTCGGCCTTTTCCCTCGCGGCCTTCTCCTCGGCTTCCTTCAGAGCCTTCTCGGCTTGAGCGCGAGCACGCTCAGCAGCCTCAGCCAGGGCTGCCTCTTCATCGGCCTTCAGTCGGCTGGAATTAGCGCATGTTCATTTCTCGAGGCAAGGGTTGGAGTTCTCACCTTTTGCTCAATCTTGCTCTTCTTCTTCTTGTCGAAGGCGGCCTTCTTCTTGGGCTCGCCATCTGCGGGCTCCTGGGGGCCAACCTTGATGCCGGCAGCCAACATCTGCTGGAGCTTCCTCTCGTTGCGAGCCTTTTCTTCCTTCTGTGCCTTGGTGAGGAACTTGCCCTCCTTCTTTAGCTGCTCAATACGCTCCTTCTCCTTCTGCTTCTTGAGGGCCTTCTGTTCTTCCCTGCGCTGTGCTTCTTCGGCGGCCAGGCGCTCCTCTTCCTCTGTTCGAGCCTTAAGCTCAGCTTCGCGGCGCTCTTCCTCCTCCCTTTGGCGGCGCATCTGTTCCTGCTGCTTCTGAATCATGGCAAGATGCGCCGGGACCTTCTTCTTCTTGCCTGCCGTCTCCGGGACAGCGGAAGGGGAAGGCTCAGGGGCCGCATCCTTCGCCGGAGCGGCTGGCTGGGCCACCTCAGGGGCGTTGGCGGGAGCCGGAGTCTTCTTCTTAGCAGCCTGGGGGAAAATGCATGTCAGCGGAGGCTCGGGGGACAGGGGCAGGAGAAGACGGGGGTAAAAGATGGCGTACCTGTTCCTTCTTTCGCTGCTTCTCACGCTCCTTCTTCAGCTTTTCCTTCTCGGCCTTGGTGAGGATCCTGCCACCCTCGGCGGTTTCATTGTCGTCGGCACCCTTCTTTTGGGGAGGCTGTTTCCCCTTGCCACCGCCTTTGCCCTTCTTGTCTGGCAGGGCAAACTCGTCGTCTATCGTCGCCTCTACGGGCGCCTTGGCGGCCGCATCGTCGTCGGCGGCGGCGGCGGGGTCCTCGCCCTGGACAAAGTCCTCTTCAGGCAAGCCCTTCTTCTTGCGCTTCTCCTTGTTCTTTCGAAGCATGGCCATGAGGCCGCCACCGCCGGCCTCGTCATTCTCGTCGTTGGCGCCGGCGGCTGCGTCGTCGGACGTAGTGGCGCCAGCAGGGGCGATGGGCTCGCCCAGGTCGGCCTCCCAGTCATCCTGGGCCTTCTTGCTGCCCTTCTTCTTCGGCGGCATCTTGACGCTGGTGGGGCCGTGCAGCTTCGCTTGGGGGGGGGAGAGGAGCGTCGGACGTTGCAGTGCGGTCGTTGTCGTCGAGTTGACCAAAGACGACCAGGAGAGAAGAAGAAAAGTCAGGTAGTGAGGCCGGTCGTTGTTCGAGCCTCAGGTGGGAAGAATCATTAAAAAAAAGCTGGGGGGCGCCTTTTGGATGGTGGGTGGTGGGTTGTGGAGGCCAACACTGGCGGGTTGAAAATGCCCGGGCTTGCCTGCTGGTGGTGGGCAGGCAGGCGAAAGGCGGGGTCCAGTAAAGCTACCAAGGCTACGCAAAAAGGCTAAGCTAAGGTACCTTAGCTGGGCAATCAATTCGGTGTTACTGGCAAGGCACAAGCGCTATCTCCATCGCCCGTATAAAAGTTGTGCCGGCTCAGGCCTCCCTGGCTCCAAAAAACGAACCTTGCTTGCTTGCCACGGGTCGTGCGCCGGTAGGTTGCTTTGTTCAGGCGAACTATCAACGATGCTGCCCTCGGGCAATCACACAAGCTGCTGTTTCTACATGACCGGCTCGACCAAATACTCCAGGATATGGTAGCCCAAACCCAGGTACTTGTCGCGCCTCTCCTGCTCTGTGGCAGTCTTGTCCCGGAAGCCCATGGTGTGAAGGCCGCCCTCCAAGCCGTCCAGGTATTCGCAGAAAAGGGCGAACCCGTTGCCTTTCCGCACCAATCGCTCCAGCGCCCGGCGCCCGAGGCATCGCCCGAGCAAGTCTCCATCAATGTGCATAAGCCGAGGGTGTTGTTTCGGCTCCAACTCCACCTCGTCGTCGTCGTCGTCGTCGTCGTCGTCGTCGTCGTCGCCGCCGCCGCCCTCGCCCTCCTTCAGTTCCGTCTCTTTCCCGCCGCCGCCCTCGCTGCCAAGCGCCAGAACCTCAGCCATTGATGCTGTTTCCGGATCCCTTCGCGCCATGTTTTGAATGAGGCAGAGGAATCTCCAGAGCTCGATGCTGATCAACGTAAAATGCTGCAAGGAACCATCCAACGAGATTCCCAAGATGTCTGCGCCATCGCCGGCACTCGGCAACGTTCCGTATTGAGGACCACGTCCATCCGCCAGCCAGAGGGGCCGGCATCGAGCCCCTGTAAATCGTCTCACCGACGCCGACAGCATTCCTTCAAAGATGACACTGAACTCCTTGTCGTTTTGGCCCCAGGGAACCCAGACCCCTGCGATGCCACCCCTCTGGTCAGATAGAATCGTCACCGGCCATCCCGTGCGTCCGTCGGCCGAGTGGCCGGCATCAATCATGTGAACCGTTCGTCGCGAGATCTGATCGGAATGTCTGAGCGCCATGTCTCCGTTTGCTCCTGTCTTGTAATCAATCACCTCCAAAGAGTGCATAGTCGTCAGAGCGAAGATGTTGCCGCCGACCAAACGAAGTGACGTTGCTGGCGAGTCCAGCTCGTACTCGTTCATCGGCCGCAGCTTCTTCTCTGCTAGGTCGAGCACCTCCCAGTGAATGGTCCTGTCGACGCAGAAGATGATGCCTTGGTCGTCTCCTACCACTGAATATATCGGCTGCCCGAGTACCTTCTTGTATCGAGTCCAGTACTGTAGTCGCTTCACACCTCCATCAGAAGCCCGACCCCTCGTCTTGCTCACCGACACAATAAGGAGCCGTCCGTCTTTGGTGGTGACGAGGATGAACGAAAAGGTCCTGCCGTCCTTGACATACAGCCATTCGTGCAGGCCGTAGATTCTGTCACCAGAATGGCCAAGTCCGGATACGAAATCCGAAGGCTTCCCGTCCTTGTCTGTCGGCGCTGATATTGTCTCCCCAGATTCCGGGTCAATAAATGCCAACGTTGGCCTATCGCCCTTTAGCAGCGCGACCACCAGGCAGTTCCATGTTTGCGAGTAAATGATCCTAGTCGGCGTGCCTTCAACTGGAAGACACCTCGGCACCATGCCGACATGAGGCCATATCTCCGCCAACAGCAACCTTGATCCTGCCTGAACCATCAAGGACATGTGGCCAGCGTAGCCTGACAAGTTGTGGTTCATACTGCAGACGGAATGCGCAGGGGGCGAAGGCATCGAGGCGTCATTCGCATCCGTCAGCCAAACGAATTGCTTCCTTTCGAATTTGCCAAATTGCGGCGAGAAGTCTGTCATCATGACCAAGCTGTTGTCGCAGCACATGAGCGCTGCGATGCCGCCATCAAAGTGGTCGGCCGCCGGAAACACCTCGACTGGTGACACTCCAATCGTCTCGACAACCCACGACATTCGCTCGGAATCTCGGCCTGTGACTTTAATATTGAGGAGATGCCCGCATCGGGTGCCAGCGATAAGAAAGGCTTCGTGAGTGTCCTGGAGAACAATGCAGATGCTGGTTAGCGGCTCAAACTGGACGCTGACCCCAGAAACAGCCTCGTGGGCCAAGGCATCTGCTTTAATCAGCGTCGTTCTCTCGAGGCATGCTTGCCATGAAAGCTTACCGCTATGTCCCGTGATTGCCTTAGCTGCCACTTTCACCCCTTCAGAGGTGTACATTGATATCCAGGGGGACCCATCGAGCACGGAGCCTGCTATTATGAACTTGCTGTCCGAAACCACGAAGCACGACACACACGTGATCTCTCCCTCGGCGTCCCACGATATGTCATGACTAAATCCTTCTGGAGTCGGTAAGAGAATGTGTAATTGGGAGCCTTGCCTCCCGTGAGTGGAGATAATAACCATATCGTCAGCGCAGTAGGCATTCTCGGCCGTGATGTGCTCAGTTCCAATGATCTCTTCGATATCATATCGTAAACTTCGCAAAGATTAGCATATGCTGTGTGCACCGTGCTCTTTCCTATCAAACTCAAGGCTTGGCCTACCTCTCTGAGCCTTTGACAAAAGTCACAGACCTCTCCGTGACTTGCACGATCATTCCCAGCGCTGTACGGCGTGCATCTAGCGTACGCCGTGCAATGTCAAAGGGCGTGTCTTCGGCAGTCAACACATCGACCTGACTGAGGTCTTCTGAGAACTGAAGCACAATGGAGGAGTGGGGTAGGGCGAGCAGTGCAAATAGACTGCCTCCCACTCGACCGTCGAGTTCAAACGCCCACGATTGCCTAATGGGCTCGCCGGTTTCGATGTCTAGACCGGTTCGTCCCTGAATGCCCCATCGCCACTGAGTAACGCTGCCCTTTACACCACGTCCCGACGCCGTGAATATGCTGTCCTGCTTTTCCAGCGCCGTCCTCGACGTCGTCTGTCTTGCGCTTGCAGCTTGAGTCCCGACGGCAGGTGTGTTTCTGGTAGAGCACCCGGGAGAAGTCGCCACGTCGACAACGGGTGACCAGTTTGGAAGAACGCTCGCTTGCTCGAGTTCGGTTCGAGGCGCCAACTACAATGTGTCAGGTGAGCTGCTGCAGCTAATTGCGCCAAGTCAAAGGTATTCACCTTCCAGATTCCCCCGGGGCCTGAATCTCCGCCAATTATCAAGATATCAGAGAAGACATCGTACGCTGTGGCGAATGCCGTGTTTATATTCGAGTCCACACATCCAACATTCGTCACCGAAGGCACCAGGTCCGTGGCTTCGATCTCAACATGGATGATGGCACCATCCTCACGCGCAAGGTAGATGATGTCCGTCTTCTCGAAATACCTTTTCCGCCGGAATGGTCGGGCCCAGGCAGTCCAAAGCGGGTCGTAGGCGCCGTGGTGCAGTTCGGTCTGGCTCGGGGGATCTGTACGCAATGATTCGAACACAGGGGACCCCGAAAGGCAATCCTTCACGATGCCAATGGAACGTTCGGAAACAGTGAAGAGCGCTGTGTTGAACCTCAGGGGAATCAGGAGTAGCGGCATCTTGTGTTCCTTGGGTAGTCGGTTGCCGAGTTTCTCCTGGGCAAAAATCTCTTTTAGACTGTCGCCCACTTCCCACTCGTACGTGACCATGCGAGACACCGGCTCTGCGAGTGTTCTCTCCTTTCGAACAATGATCAGAATCAGGATAATGTGGTAGTCATCCTCCGGGCGTGGAAAGAGAAACTCGAGCTTATGTATCACGCCCTGTATCGCTCGAAGTCGGGCAGACTTCACAGGGCTGAAGGAACCACGCGAAGTGTACTGCTCGTTGAGGGTTGCCAGTTCCTCCAATTCGTACATGACGAGAACACCATCCGGCGACGCAGCAGCCATGTAGCGAGACGACGGATCGAGGGCCAGGTGATAGCCCAGGTAGGATATCTTCTTGGGGATGCCGTATGTGGTCAGGACGAACTCGAGCGAAGCATCGGCTTGCTGTTTGAGGAATAGGAAGACACAGTCGCCGGAGTCGACCATCAAAACCAGGAGCTGTGGAGGGAGACTTCGGTTGCGAGTACCATCAGCCGGTTCTGGCGCGTCAGGCATAAAAAGGTCAGGGTCCTGGGACTTGACGAAGCCACCTGGAGTTTCATCTTCCAAGTACTGGTCCCCGGGATCACCCAGAACCACGGCGCTTCGAATCCTGCAGCCGAAATCATTCTTCCGCGCCACCTCATGTACTTGTCCGTCTCTCCGCAGCTCGCTTATCTGCACAAAGTTTTCCTAATTGTGGACTATTAGCATCAGCTCACAAAAGAGTGACCACCTCTCGCCATAGGACCGCACTGAGAAGAGATCGAAAGCTTCTGAGCGGCACAAAAGGTGGCTGAGGCACACTCATATAAGGGGGAGAAGGGGGAGAAGGGGGAGAAGGGGGGGATGCCATAAGACAGGACGTCGTCACTATGAGCGGCGGGTAGGACGCGTGTGGGTTTGGACTTACTCCGATGAAAGCAATGTCGTTGTGAGCTTTGGACCTCAAACGAACCGGGAGAATCCAGTGGACAATGGGACTCTCGACAACAGTCTTTGACAGGATGCCGCAGGCAGGAAGCTCAGGACTGGTCTCGAGAGCCGGCCCGGGAACAGAAGCTGTTGCCTGCTGCAAGGCCGCTTGGAAGTTGACGGTTTCCGTGACCCACTCGCCATCCCTGAGAAAACTGGTTTGGAAAGCCATGCTCGCGAAGTCATAGCATGGCTCTCGTAACGTCGGCGAAGGCTGAAACTTGATCCACGCTTGGGAACCTGCCTTCAAGTCCGTCGAGGCCGGGGAAAGACGCAGAACAATGGGGCGTCAGTCGATCTGGAGAGACAAGGGAGCATCTTAGACCGCAGCAGCGAAGTTATTCATAGGATTGGGAAGATAATCCAGGAGATGCCCTGTCGAGGTATAACCGGGGTTGGCAACACCGAGGGTTCGGCAGCTCGAACAATGGTCGCAGGGAGGAGAGAAACGGCAAGTAACAGATTCTTCGAGACTCGAAGAAAAAGAGCTGAGCGGGGAGAAGCGAAACGAGACCGCTGAGAGAGAGGCGGATGAGGAGGAGGAGGGTGAGGTGGTAGAGAGCAAGAGGAACAAGGGGAGCAGACAGCGCGCCGCCGAAATCCACCAGCCAAGTGGAGAGAGCTTGAGTGGCACGAGATGAGCTTCAAAGCCCCGTAGGTCTCGAGCGGCGCGCAACGCCAAAATCAGAGAGGATAAAACGGGACTACAGACGCAGACAAGGGAAGCCTGTTGGAGGGCAGGCAATGAGGTGAGATGAGGTGCCTACTGGACGTGAACCTAAGGTAAGGTAACCTGAAGGGTATCTGTCTGCCATGATCCAGCCAGGTGCCAGCATGGCGTTGCCGTCAACCCCGCCGCCTGCCTAAAGTCAGGTAAGGTAAGGCTCCAGGCTCCCAGGCTCCCCAGGCCAACTCCAACGGGGCTCCTCGCCCAGACCTCGGGACCGTCGGGTTGCCTGAACTCAGCGGAGGTATGGGAGGTACCTACCTAGTTTACTGGCTCACAGCGCCTGCAACCTAGTCCAGGCCGGGCGGTTGCCTGCAGGCGGCTTCCACTGCCCGCCTGACTGCCCGCGCAGCTTTACCTACCAACGTCCAGGTATTCAGGTACCTGAAGTACCACCTTACAGTACCCTACAACCACACACACCTTCGGTACCTTAGCTTACCTTGGGTCGCCGTCTCCCCCGCACGCCCCGCGGCTCACCGGCTGCACTGTATTCCTGGAGCTGCATCTGTCGCCGCACGTTGGGTAAGTGCTCGCCTCATTGGGCCAAGGCAGGTTTGGATTGACAGCCCGAATTGTTGTCGGTGAGGGCCAGACCGACAATCACCAGCACACGAGAGACGGAGGTCGGCAGTTGCTGGCAGTGCGAGGACGAAACAGCGCAACCAAGCAACGGTGTTCCGGACACTGATGCAGCTCCCGAGGCGGAACCTACCTGGGCGACAGTCTATTAGACGGAGCATGGAGTAGATCCGACAGCCCAGGCACCTTCAAAAGCTGCAATGGAGCCATCCGCAGCTGTTTGCGGGGCACGGGAACTGGCTCGCACCTCCTGACGCTTTTCATTTCCGAATTCCTACTCCGTAGAGTTAGTAAAGTACGCTGTAGACGAAATGCTGAAGGGCCGAACTGGGGTCGCAGAGGCGGCCGACATACGACAACCCAACGGGTTATCCCCGTAGGGCTGGAAACCGAGAGGAGCGACAAATGTCGTTTCTTCGGATTGTTGTTGGAGCCGGTGGTGAGGCACCTGCCTCTACGTGTGCAACATACCCTGCCAAGTCCCGTTCGGGAGACGACCTGGCTTCCGTGGGGAACACGAAATACACGTACGAGTACGGAGGACGGAGTACAGCATCATGTACGCAGGCGCACGCATGCATGCATGCTGTCTCCGTGCACACTCACGCCCGATAACACGTTGCCTCCCGTGCTTGCATCGCCATGCTTCTTGAACCACCCGCTTCTCGTGGCGATGAGATGGGGAAGCGCAACGAGCGTCGTTGGAAGGGGGCTCCCACTCGCTGCATGTATGTCTGGCACTTCGTCGAGCTCCCAAGGTGCCTACCAGTGCAGCCTTGCTCGAGCACGTTTGGGCAAACCTTCGGCGCCTCGACGGCCTCGCTTCAATTACCAGCCACTTTGACGCAGGTAGGGTCCGAATATGGGCTGAGCAAACCCTAGCCTCAGGCAGGCTCGTGTTCCTTAATCCCTTGATTAGTGCGCAGGGCTTGCGCGGAGCTGCCAATGAGTTCAAGTTCATCCCGGGTCTTTTCCCCGTCTCGCCAACGACGTTGAGCAAGGGCATATCTGGTACGCAGAGATGTGCACTATGGACGTCCTATGGGCGATGTGGTGTACATAGCATACATTTTTGAAGTCTGCCAGCCGGAAATATAGATACGAACCGAGCAACTTGACTTCTGTCTACGGTACAGCTGCAGCTCGGGCTAAAAGCCGTGCTCAACCCGCCACAAGCTGGACGGTTTCCAGGGTCGCCTCGCCACACGTTGTTGTGATGTTGGTATCCATGCATGCGAGGCAAGCCTGCATACCTTTCGTTTCCTTCAAACCAGGGGCCTGAACCAGGTATTCGGGACTTCCGAGTCGTCAGTCCATCCCGCCACTTGCGTCTGGATTGCAGGGTTGCCGCTGTTGAGCAAAGTTGTAACCCTCCGTCGGGCAACCTGGGTCCGACACCGCCCCGTCAACGGGAAGGCTGTTTCGGCATAACTCAGGTCCCATTTTTCTGTCTGTCTGCCCGATGAGGCCTTTGGCAATGCGTTGTGGTTGGGTTTGACTCAATGTGAAACCACTGGCCCAGGTGCGCCAACGTGCGCGGTACGTGGCGCGCCTCGGCTTGTGGGCCTTGTTAGGCTTGGAGCTGCCGTCATTAAAAGCTCCCGTCTCATGACCGTCACCGAGCTCTCTTTTCCACGCCGTCGCTTCAAAGCTTGATATCCAGCACGCGTCAATCAACGCCACGACCGGCCGCGACGTCCCCCAGCGCCGGTGCTTTCAAAGCCGGACAGGATGCTGGCCGGCCATCTGCACAGTCCAACGTAGCATCGCAACGCTTCCACGAGCCCATGGACCCTGACAGGGGCCTCGTCGAGGCGCTGGCTCGCCGCGATGCAGACGACGCGATCCCACGCCTCGGTGCTGCTGATGAGGGCCGCGAGCTTTTCTCCCAACAAAAACGGAGCGACATTCTCGATGCGTGCAAGTGGAGAGATATTCTAGGCCTCAGATCTCTCGCCGAGTCCCAGGGAGGCTTCCTCGCTGACGATTTGCGCCGCAAAGCATGTGCGTTGTCTCGATCCTTGCACCCTCTCCCCGTGCTATCATCCGACCGCTGACTTCATATTGCCCTCCAGGGCCGATATTGCTTGGCCTCAACCCCGCGGGCGCGGCCTCTGATGGCGATGCTTGTCACCCCGAGTCCGAGAACACCACTGACTGGAAGGAACTGGCGCGGCACAGAGACGAAGACCAGGTGCAGCTGGATGTGAACCGCTCTTTCATCTACTACCCCAATGGTAAGCGTTCGCCCATCCTTATCCTAGCAATGCGACAACGCAGACGGTACCGGAGAGCTGCAATGGCTGACTGATGGTTGGCTCGTATGCAGACCGGTCCGAAGCCCAGCTTGACCAGTGCAAGTCGGAGCTGTCCTCTCTCATCGTTGAGGTACTGCGCCGGTACCCATACCTGTGCTACTTTCAGGGCTACCATGACATATGTCAAGTGTTCATGCTGGTTTTGGAGCCAGTCTGGCGGGCGAAGGTGGTTGCGCGGCTGAGCGTCCTGCGAATTCGCGACTTCATGCTGCCCAGCCTTGGCCCCACGACTGCGCAGCTCAGGCTGCTGCCGGACATCTTGGCCAAGGCGGATCCTGAGGTGCGGCGGCATGTCGCTACCATAGAGCCCTTCTACGCCTTAGCCGGTACCCTGACCATGTACGCGCACAACATCGAGGGCTATCGCGACATTGCACGCCTGTTCGACGTCTTCCTCGCGCGAGAGCCTGTCTTCAGTATATACTTGTTCGCTCAGATCGTCATTGGTCGCCGGGAAGAGATTCTCGAGATCCACGAGCCCGACATGCTTCAAGTTGTGCTGGCCAAGGTGCCCCGCAACATGGACCTGGATGTCCTCGTTACCAAATCTGTTGACCTTTTTGATCGATATCCACCGGACTCCCTGCGATCCTGGAGGCGCCTTTCGAGTGCCAGTGTGCTCAAGACGGCCAGGGATGTCAGCATCTGCGCCAAGCAAACGCTGGAGGAGGGCCACGCCTACTTCCAGCGGCAGGCGCAGGAGATCCGATGGTCGGATCAGCGGCACAGGCTGAAGATGGCTCTTTGGAGATACCGGCGCCCAGCCCGGGCCGTTGGCATGGCTGTCGCCGTTGCTGCTGTGGCGTTGTACCTGCGACGCAACCCAACCGTGGTACACTACATCTTGTCCTTGTTTTCGAGATGAGCACGCCAGCATTTCGTGTACGATTTACAACGTACCACCCGGTACACATCAGCACGATTATGGAGAGCCGTACATTAGAGACTATGCCTTAGGCTTATACAACTAACACGTGGCGATAGGTTTATGCCTCCACTTCCAACCAGTCAACGCGGTCGCCATGACGCTTGAACGCTGCAGAAACCCTCTTCCACCATTTGTGCCTGACTGAGACGTGCCGTTTGCAAACATTGGGGTCATGATTGTTCCAGATGTGCCGCCTTGAGCTTCTCAAAATGCGCCTGCTGTTCTTCAGCCAGCTTCCCATCTGTGTCGCTGATGATGGTGAGAATTAGAGAATAATTGTTGTACAAGAAGCGCTCGCTCTTGCGCTTGTCGGTGCCGTACGATTGGCTCTGCCGGTTCAAGAAAGCCTCCACTTCCGAGCGCAGTCGCCTCAGGCTGGCGACCACCGGTTCATCGTCACCTGCCTCTGCACTGAGGGCTAGAAACCCTTGCAGGAGCTGGCCAAAACGTTGTGTCACCACGTGGGGTGCAGCCGTCATCTTGGCTTGGTCTCCGGCCGACCGGGTCGGCTTAGTCGGCAGTGACTTCGTCAACTGCCGCACGGATTCGCAGTGGCGGTCCATGATGACCTGAAGCCGCGGCCACAAGAGCATGTTGGTGGCATTGACGTATCCGTCCACAGCAGGGACGCGGCGCCGCTGAAGCTCAAACGCAAGGTTCTGTTTGATACGGATGCACAGCAGTGTGCCCAGCGCATCAAACGTCTCTGCCACGAGCATCTTCGTCAGGGTCCGGCCCAGCTCGAAGGTTGGCTCGAAGATGTAGTTGAAGTTCTTGGATATCTGGGAGAATGACAGGGCCGGGCTGAAGAACGTCGCCAAAAAGGTGTATTCGGTCGTCGCATTGTCAATCAAGGCCAGATTGAAATGGCGGAACGGGACCTCAAGGTAATGCGTTGCCTGATCTTCTTCAGCCAAGTAAGATGAAAGGGCGGACTGGTCCCTGGATCGCAGGATGTCGATCCGGCGCCCGAGGTTGAATGCGTCATGGGGCGGGCCGCCCACGCGCGCGCTGGAAAGCACGGCGGCCATCCGGGTCGTGTCTTCGTGGCCCAAGGCGTCGTTCTTGTCGAGGATATGCAGCTTGATCTTGCCCAGAGCCTTCTCATAGCGGCTGAATTGGTTTAGGTAGTACCATCGCATCGTGTTCATATACGCTAGCGAAATCTCCTCGGCAAGCGTTGCATGGTGATTATTCAGAAAGGTGTACAGGTCCTTGAATTTAAGGAAGTTTTGCTGTTGGATTATCTGAGCGTTGATGTGAGGTGATCGAAGCGCTTTGATCTGCGCGACTAGGAAATCCCGAATGCGCTCGATAGCCTATGGTCACGGTCAGCGGCTATCTCGGCAGCGTCTCTCGTTGGGATATTGGTGCCATACCTTGAGTGTGAGCTTTTCCAGTAAGGGGCCGAGTTCCTCGGCAGCTTTGTTGTGAAGTGAGCCGGATGATGACTTTTTAGTATGCGCGGCAGCCCTTCTGTCGACGTCGGAGAGCATCTTGGTCCACGATTCATCTATATGGCCCCCTGATATCTTGGTGATGGTGTCTGGGGAAATGCTGAGTTCTTCAACCAAGGGCCCCAGAGCCCTCTCCACCTCTTTCCGGTTTTCCAGGCGCCGGTTCAGCGCAGCAGACCGGGCCTGTAGCGATTCGATGTCAGCCGAGACGGCGGCGAGGTCGTTACGGAAGCTAGCGAGGTTTGTCTCGACGGAGTTGAGGACATCGTCACAAGCCGTTATGGACCGATGCAGGTCCTCGAACTTGGATTTGTCTTGTTCATCTGAGGACCTGTGTCAGCGAAAAGGACTCCCTACTTCCAGATGAGGAGCTACCGACACTCTTGAATCGTCTGCGACCGTCGTGTGCCTGAGGGCACGTCCTCGGAGGCTTGCGATGAGACGAGCTCCTTGAGTGATAAGCCGCCAAAGTCTGCGTCGAACTCGATGTCTGCCTCGACTATGGCTCTCGTCTGTTTCTCCGTGTTGTCTTCTTCGCGGCCGCCGTCTGATCGTAGGAGCCTCTCCAACGTCTCCAACGAGTCGGACACGTCGGGCACGGTTGACGACTGACGCAAGCCGGAGCCATTCGGCCTGCGCATGGACGAGGGCAGAGATGCCGAAGAGTCATTGGACACCAAGGAGAGGGACGAGCTCCTGGGAGAATGGCCCTGCCGCTGTGAAGCCACGTACGGGCTGAGGGTGCTGGACGTCCTGCGCGGTAGGGGCGAGTACGGCCTGCTGCCAGGCTGGGGAGACGAGGGGCCAGAGTTGCTCGCCTGGCCCCCGGCCAGTCGGTCGAGCCACATTGCGGGTGCGGGCACAAGACCTCAGCGCAATCAGGCCGGACAGATGTGGAGGCTTCTGGAAGAGAAGGATGGCATTCTCGAAGCCCGAGGTGGTTCGCAGCGGTGCACGCGCCGACGCTCACGATGCTCACGATGCTCGCGCTACCCGCCGGCGTGGAATTGGAGCCAGGTTGCAGCGAGGCCGCCCCCAATCGATGACAAGGTGGGGACAGAGCTCGAGCTCCGTTATGGTTATGGACACATGATTGGCGGCCAGCCACAGTGGGCGCCCCCGTCCCGATGCACGCGTACACCTACGAGTACAGGTACAGCTTCAGTGAGAGCGGGGAGCCACGCCGCTGCAGATATCAAGGACGTTGGATCGTTTTGATAAATTCGAAGCCAGAGCCACATCTGGGAGCTGCGGGAACGACACGGGGCTTAAGAGTCGAGGTGGCAAGGTGTTAATAGAGCATGCAACCCGCCTGTATTCGGAGTGGCGATGCTTGCCTCGGTATTTCGTGCGTGGCAAGAACCCTTAAGCTTGCCTTGCGTACTCCGTACATATCGAAACTTGCGCAGCCCAGGGGTCTATGATTCACTACTGAAGACAGCCCACTCAATATATTACCTTAGATGCTTAGGTAGGGAAGCCTGCGCTGGTCCGGCTTGAGTCCATTGTCTCTTGATGTGGCTCAAAGTGCCCCCAACCCCCAACGGAGGTCACCGCCGCCTGCCGATGCAGAGGATCCAGGAGTGCGGTGCTCTGCAACTGCTGTGGGCAGTCTGAGGGTTCTCCTGATCTACCGGCGCTTGATTGTCCTGGCTTTTGTGGGAGTCGAGGGACCCGTTCGCCGCCAGTCTCATCTCCGAGCTGCTCGTGGGCTTCAGTCCGAGCCACTGGGGCGCGGGGACGACGTCGGTGGCATGGATCGCATCGCTCGCCAAAGGGTCAAGTTTCAGGAAGGCATGTCTCATGGCAACAAGAGGCGCAACCGCCCGCAGGTTGCATCACGGCAGGGCTCAAGCGAAGATGGCTCGGCGCTTGGGGATGTCCTCAAGCAACACCTTGCCCCCAGCAACAAAAAAAACACCAGCCAGGTGCAGAAGAAGCACATCAATCATGGCGGGCTGAGATGGACAGAGCCTTCGTTGCTCCGTGGCCAGGTGGACCCCGCCGCCAGCCGCCGACATTCACCATGTTGGCGGGAATGCTGGCGCTGCTGGCGCTGCTGGCGCTGCTGGCGCTGCTGGCTGGTGCTGGCTGGTGCTGCTGCTGCTGCTGCCGCCGTCGTTGTCGTGCCCGCTGCGTTAGCCGCCCCAGCAGCGCGCAGCAGGGCCCAATCACACAGGGCAAAAAAAAATTCGAGATGGGCGCACCTTTTCTACCCTTCCCCGTCGACCCTTCTCTTTTCTCCTCTCCACCCTCTTGTTACCACCACCTCCACAGCCCGTCGGTGCCAGATCATCACGTCGCCCTCTCTCTTTCTGATTCTCGCTGAACCCGTCTTCTTGCGCAATCCGTCACCATGGCCGAAGAGGTGAGTCTCGCCGTGCCGTGTCTCTTGCTTTTGCGCTGCGGCGTCGTGTTGCCTGGGCGCAAACATCACCCCGCATTGTGCTTCGTGCCCCACGACACAAAGCGACTCCCGCCACGGCACACGCACCACTGCCGCTCGCTCTCTGGCATCGCCCACGCGTTTTCCCATCGCCGCCTGCAGGCGGCATGAGCTGGGCGTGTGCTCTCATCTGCAGCTGTCGTCCGTGTCGAAGAAGAAGTTGCTGACCTGTCGCGCCCGTTCAGCACGATGTCACGTTCGAGTCCGCCGACGCCGGCGCCTCCCTCACCTTCCCCATGCAGTGCTCTGCTCTGCGCAAGAACGGATTTGTCGTGATCAAGGGCCGTCCCTGCAAGATTGTCGACATGTCTACCTCCAAGACCGGCAAGCACGGTCACGCCAAGGTCCACCTTGTCGCCATTGACATCTTCAACGGCAAGAAGTACGAGGATCTCAGCCCTTCCACCCACAACATGGATGTCCCCAACGTCACCCGCCGCGAGTACCAGCTGGTGAGTTCAATTCCCTCGAGCCGAGCTCACGCGCCGGTCCCCGCAGCTGCTGACGCTCGTCCCCCGTAGCTCGACATCTCTGATGACGGCTTCCTCTCTCTCATGAACGACGACGGTGACACCAAGGATGATGTCAAGATGCCCGACGGCGAGATTGGCGCCAAGATCGAGAAGCTTTTCAAGGAGGACGAGAAGGACACCAGTAAGTTTCGCCAGCCGTTACCGAATCACGCGCCGTGGTTTTGCACATTCATTCGGAAACTAACCGACACGCTCAGACGTCATCATCCTCACTTCCATGGGTGAGGAGGCCGCCGTTGAGGCCAAGGAGGCTCCTAAGGGCAACTAAGAGCTAAATGGCCGAGCCTTTCTTCTCTGCAAACGGCATGCCATGGCCCAATGCCTGTCGCAAATTCTATTTGTGCCATATCTGAAAAATAGTGTTTTTGACGAACCCTTGGTACTTCAGATATCACTTGGGCGATGAATAAGTCGCTGTGAACGAGAAATCTACGTGGACGTGGGGATTGGTCGGCTAGCTACAACAATGGGCAATTGCACAGCTCAAATGGGTATTCTTTTTACTTGACTGTTTGCTGCGTGAGCAAAGCCCGTGTCGTAGCTGGAGGTGGTCCTGAGCATGAGAAGAAAGAGAAGCAAAATGAGAGAGCTGTGGGAAAGAAGTCTACTGTCCACGGGACGGACTGCCGCATCCATTTGCCCTCTGAAGTGGCTGGCAATTTTCTTGACCGTCTTCGTCGTGATATCATGAATGTCTTCGGTGTGCGGTAAACCGTGCAGAAAAACCTCGACTCGCCCTGGGCTGGTTTTTGGCTCGATGGGCGATTGAGTTTTACAGGACCTCTGCGGCCGCCCACTAAAAGGCGGGACCAGCTTCCTGCGAGCTAGCCAACCCAGGTAGCTTGTTTGCTCTTGTTCACGACCTCAACATCGCTCGCCGAGGGAGTCCAGCACCGTGCCCTCGTGTTGCCGGCTGCGAGCTGCAACACGAGACGCGCAACGTCAGAGCCATCACCTCGCCATGCTCGCGGCCGGACCACGACCATAACCATCCGCGTCGGAGCGCGCTCCGTATCTGTCAATGTGATTCATCGAGCCCTTCCACCTCACAGATGGGTATGTGAAGCAACCTGTCTTCCGCTGCGCCATGGAGGAGCGACGAGAGCTTCGACGGATGCCCCGTGGGGAGCGATGCCCCGAATGCGGCAGCGCAAAATGGTACCTGCAAGATGGCCTACGGTTCTGCTCCAGAGGTCATCAAATCGAGGTGCGATTTCAAGCCGGGCATGGCGAGTATGCCGATGCACTGACGAACCATCCAGGGCTTCATCCAATTTGACGTCGGCGAGGATGAGGACGCAGGCCGTCTCGGGGCGGTGGCTCGAAGGGAGAAGGAAGCCAGATCAAGTGAGAAGCGCCAGTTGAGTGGCCAGGAGGGAAAGTCGCTCTACCTCGAGGCGGTGCAGCTCCTCTTGAGGAATCAGGTCCTGTGGCTCGTCCGTGAGAAGGGCTGCAGAGAAGAGCTGGAAACTGTCGTCCGGGACCTGTGGGATCTCCGAGTGCGCGGCTTTAGCAGTCTGGCCACGGCGGACGATAATGCGACCGAAGGGCAGCTCGAAATGTTCAGCTCACAGTCTCTGCCAGAGGAGAGCAGGACGGCCTGGAGGTCGAGGTCGAGGGCGCAAAGCTGGGATGCCGAACGAGGCGCAGATTGGCCTATGCCGGCGCTGCCAGAGACACTTGGGCTCTGCTACCTCGCCTCCGTACTCTTGAGGATTCCCACGCGACTGGGCGAATTCCTTCACTGGGCGAATCATGGCAACATACCCTACAAGACAGCTGTCAGGGACCCCTCGTTCGTCCTGTACTGCGGTCCAAAGGCTAATCGAGACACAGTATAACGACCTGCCTCTCGAAATGCAAGACCGACTACCCTCCGCGTACGTCAAAGCTCTTAAGCTGCCTCTTCGCTCCAGTCTTCTGGGAGGGACATTATACACGTCTGTCATGGACCTGGTTCTTTCGTACCATCTAAACTATGGGATGGTCTTTCCTGAGATCAATTCTGCGTCGCTGCTGGTGCAGTACGCAAAGATTCTTGCCTTACCAAGTAGGTTCCCAATCCCCATCGTTTGCTGCATAGACTTATTTCTTTTGGTCAGTCGAGTCGATCGTCGTGGCTAAGAGGCTGTCGGCTTTCGTTGGGTATCGCTTTTCATTTCCGGTGGATAACACCAAGATCCTTCCTCTTGATCATCCGGAAATACTCCTCGTCTCGCTCTTGATCCTCGCAACAAAGCTCTGCTTCCCCTTCAAGGACAACCAAAGTTCGAGCCTGGGCCTTGGAACTGCATATATGCCCCGCCTTGAGTGGGAAGCCTGGAAGCGAGCCATGGTTCGCGATGCAGAAGACGACGAAATTACCAACGAAGCAGCTGACTTCGAAGCAATGACGCCCAATCGAGTCGTCCACATGAGTGATGAGGAGCTGGATGCGTACTTCGCTCGCATTGCCAGCTTAGTGGACAAGAGAAGTAAGTGATTTGAGTGCAATTCTGGCGGCAAACACTAAGATGCCCAAAGATGAGAACCCCATCACTCAGTTCTTCCCAATGGAGAACGCTCCGGCGCCTGCGCCATCTATTCCAGAAGCATCAGAAGAAGAGGTTTCTGAGAGAGCCAGTCTTGCCATGAAGGAGGCTTTGGAGCCACCCAAACGTCCTCCCGTTACTGTTGAGGCGTCGCCATCGGACGCCTGCGACAAGCCCATGTACGAGGCATTCCGCGACGTTCAAGACCTATCCGAGACGGCAGCCGCGTTCTACAAAGCTACAGGTATACCACGGTCCTTGTCCGTCACCTCTCGCTTGAGTGTATGGGCTCTAATCCGCATCTTTCGCAGGCGACGCAGCTGGGATTCCCCTGGAATTGGTTGTCCGGGCGGTCTATATGTTGGAACAACGCGTCGTGTCGTGGCAGAGAAGACAACGAGCCATGGACACGGACGAGCAGGGGCGTGTTTAAATGAACGGATCACTGGTTGTCATGATGCTTGGTTGAGCAGGTAGCCTATCCTCGTATACGGAGTACGGAGTAGTACATAATAATTACCGTACCTCCTAGACCGCACTGGTCGCAACGGGGCAGGCAGCCCCGCCAGTCTCCGCCCCACAATGCATGCGCCATTCTCCTAAAACAAGGTTGGTCACGTGAGCGGGCATCTGACCTAGGGTTTCCCTTTCCTTCGCTCTTTGAGCCCCACCAACTTTGCGCGCAGACTCGCTCGGCCCTTGAAACTTCACATCGTCAGCGTCACAAAAATCAGTCAAGAGTGAGTACAGCCGCCGCAACCCCGCGCAATGCCTTGAAGCGAAAATGCTGACATTTTAATCAGTGCAGATGTGAGCCCGATCCTCGCAGGAACCGAACCGAGCCCGAACGGTCCGTACTGACAGCGAATGCAGTTTCGTGAAGACCCTGACGGGCAAGACCATCACCCTTGAGGTCGAGTCCTCGGACACGATCGACAATGTCAAGTCCAAGATCCAGGACAAGGAGGGCATCCCCCCGGATCAGCAGCGATTGATCTTCGCCGGCAAGCAGCTCGAGGATGGCCGAACCCTGTCCGACTACAACATCCAGAAGGTGCGTGCAACTCGGTCCACCTGGGCATACCCCGGCGGGGGTTTTTGAGGCGGCAATATGGAATCGGAAGAGCGGAGTATGCTGATATGTGACGACAGGAGTCCACCCTGCACCTGGTGCTCCGTCTCCGTGGTGGTATCATCGAGCCCTCTCTGAAGGCTCTGGCCTCCAAGTTCAACTGCGACAAGATGATCTGCCGCAAGTGCTACGTAAGTTTTGCGTTCCGCGGTTCCGGGAAACGGGTTCAACGCCGCTCAGGTACTGACAGTCGTGGTTTGCAGGCCCGCCTCCCCCCCCGTGCCACCAACTGCCGTAAGCGAAAGTGCGGTCACACCAACCAGCTGCGACCCAAGAAGAAGCTCAAGTAAAGGATTTCACCATGGATGCGGCGTCTGGTTTTCTGGCATTCTGGGGTCGGCGAGGACAAAGAGGTGCTTCACGGTTGTCAAGTCTGGCTTTGTTTCTACACTAGGACCTGCTTCTCAGGCAGGGGAGTCTAGATGGGTGCCGATGAAGTCTTTTGTGTCAATGAGCAGATTTTTTTCTACGGACATGTCTGCACTATTCAGCGCTAAGTGCATGACGGAGAATCCATAAAAGAGACTGGATCCGATGCAAAACTACGAGCAAATCTCAAGATGGTTCAAAGTGCCGCAGCCGCAGACCCGAGGATACTTGAAGTTCGACTCGAATCCCTTTGGTTGCGTTGATATGCTCCCGCATGATATTTCCCACGCACATGGCTGCTTCGTAAAAGCAAGAGCAAGAGCAAGAGCAAGACGTAGATTAGAGTGCATGGGCAATAGCTAGCTGCAGCATCGTGCAATCTTCAACCCATTTGGAGAGCCTGCCGACGACAGTGGGGTGGAACCAGGTCGGGTAAAGGCCGGCGCAGTCGCTCCAGGGGATTACGAGTACGCTGTACGCTCCCCTGGTACCTAAGGTGCTAAGGTGCCTTACCTCACCTGCTGTAGAGGCTAGAGCTACACCTCAGCTCCCTGTCCTGCTGACGACACCTTGTCCGAAGCAGCATCATCCCACCAGTCCGGCTTCGTCAGTGCCCCTCGACCTGACAACCTTCAGGCTTTGCGACTAGGCACCGGAGCATCCTGGGACCTTTCCTTTCGTAGTCTTGGAAGATCTCGCCCAGCATGTCCGGGTCCGGATACGACGCGGTGGTGGACGTGGATGACGAGGTAGGCACTCCATGGAGACGACGGCGACGGCCGAAGAGCATCAACAACGGTGCTCGCAGAGGCCCGCGATGGCTCCTCGCATGCTAACGGCATCAACCCATCTTCAGGGCGACCTCGGCCACACGGATCTCCAGGAGGACCTCGAGTTCCACAACTCCAACTTCAACGAGGCGGCACCGGGCGTCCGCAAAGGACCCCCCTCGGGCCTCCCGCCGCCCGCGACGGCTTCGTCGTCGTCGTCGTCGTCGAAGCGCTTCCTGTGGTCCATGTCCTTTTACGCGCAGTTCTTCGACGTGGACACGTCGGCGGTGCTGTCGCGCTGCTGGGCGGCGCTCTTCCCCCGCGCAAACTTCCTGGATGTGCTCGAGGGCAACCCGGACCTGTACGGGCCGTTCTGGATCGCGACGACCGTGGTGCTCATCCTGTTCCTGGGAGGCACCATCAGCCAGTACCTGTCCACGACGGGCTCCACGCCGTTTGCGTACGACTTCAGGCTGTTGAGCGGTAAGCGCCTCCGTGGCTCCCTGGGCCCTGATTCCCCCATTTGCCCAAGTACCTGCCTGGACGCTGACGGGTTCTGCTCAATGTACAGGCGCTGCCGGCCTCATCTACGGATACACGCTCTTCATCCCCATCCTGCTGTTCCTCGCGCTCCGATACTTCGGCAGCGAGTCGGCCAACCTCCTCGAGTGCTGGGCGCTGTACGGCTACTCCAACCTGATCTGGATCCCCGTGGCCGTCATAAGCTGGTCGCCCATCGAGATCCTCAACTGGACGTTTGTGGCGGTCGGCTTCGGCATGTCCGTCGCCTTCCTCGTCCGCAACCTGTACCCCGTGCTGAGCGCCACGGACCGCCAGGTCAGCAAGGTGCTGCTCATCATCGTGCTGGTGCTGCACGCCGGTCTGTCGCTCACCATCAAGTTCCTCTTCTTCGCGCACGGCAGCCCGGTTGCGAGGGCGCCTGGGCAGGGCGGCCCCGACAACCAGGCGGGCGACAAGGCCCCAAGCATGTTCTGAGCGGAGGGAGGCGGGATTGGAAGGGCCCTCCCGTGGTAGGGAGTGCACAAGGCTTGCCCGTAGACGCACATAGGCGTCGAAGCTCTCGGGTTGAGCGCCATCGGTTTAGACTCTTTGCAATCGAAGAGAAGCTTATATCTGTGTTGTACAATATACAGCGCACTGATTTTTTTATTTTTCATCTTGTCCAACATTGTTCGCTGCTCGTTCCACAGCCTCGGCCCACCGAGTCTCGTATCCAAAGGCTATCCAAACGTTGCGCCCTACATACTACGTAGTACATGTTGAAACGTGCAGCCTCGCCAACGTGGCTCCCCATCTAACATCACCGATGAACGAGCCGGGCCGTCCTCGCTGCTCACTTCCGCCCGCCCTGGGACCCGGACACCTTCTCGACGGGCCCGCCGTGCTTCTCCCAGTCGATCCAGCTGCCCGGGTACTCGCCGACGCTGGCCCAGCCGGCGTGGGCGGCGAGGGCGGCGGCGGAGCGCGCGCGCACGCCCGCCTTGCAGTAGAAGAGCAGCGTGGCGTCGCGGGGCGGGCGCGCGAAGCCGTACATGTCCTCGAAGTCGGCGTCGTCGACGTGGAAGCTCTGCACGGCCGACGTGATGGGGATGTTGACGGCGCCGGGGATCTTGCCCGTCGACTGGAGCTCGCCGGGCTCGCGCACGTCTGCCCGTTTTTCATGCCGCGTTAGTTGCGAAGGGGGAGGAGCGTGCGAAGGGGGAGAAGAAGCGTGGTGGTGGTGGTGGCCGTACCGACGATGACGACCTCCTTGCGCGACGGGTCCTGCGCCGCCCTGCCGTCGGCAGCCTCGACCTGCTGCTTCACCTCGTCAAAGGTCCAGATGCGGCTGCCGGGGACCTGGCTCTCGCTATGGCCGCCGGCCGAGTACCACCTCCGCGCGGCGTCGAAGCCTCCCCCCGCCGCGCGCGCCTCGGCCGCTTGCCAAGGCGATGCTGCCGTCCTCCTCGCGGGCGTCACGGGCGCCGTCACGCGAAGGCATCGAGGCGCCTGGGCCGCAGCAGGTCGCGCCGCGCCGCGCAGCAGCAGCAGCAGCGACGCCGGCACGGCGGCCGCAGCTCGTGGGGCCGGTGTCATGGTGTGTGGAGAGTCGGTCGATTGCGCGCGCGGCACTGGATATCTCGGGATGATGGCCGAAGGAACGAGTTGGCAAGCTCCTGCAGCGGCGGCGGCGGCGTCGTCGTCGTCGTCAAAGACAGTTTGTCATCAGTGCGGGAGGGGGCTTGACGTCGGGTGGCGGCCGGGAGAGCTCGGCGGAGCTTCTGGGCGCCGGCCTCGGCTCTCGACGCCGAATTGTCCGGTGACCCCCGGCGATACGCTACGGCGCAGCCCTGGATGGCGCCATGAAAGCCACGAGTTCTGCCCGAAAATCGGACGCTGCCGGGTGTCACTTGTAGGCTGAAGCT
The DNA here is from genome assembly GCA_001600555.1 of Albophoma yamanashiensis. Lineage (NCBI taxonomy): Eukaryota > Fungi > Ascomycota > Sordariomycetes > Hypocreales > Ophiocordycipitaceae > Albophoma > Albophoma yamanashiensis. Next base: position 2,066,713 of record BCKH01000002.1, read on the forward strand.
GGCCGTTAAGAACAGGCGCTCTTGCGCAGGCAAGTTGCAATATGTCGGTTGGTTCAATTCGCAGTCTAAAGTTGGCGCCTCTCGCGGCCTTGGCTGGGTAGGCCACCAGGCCATCCGTCGGCCATTCCGCTCGCCAGCGTCATGAAAGCTAAGGTATCTAGTATATACAAAGCCCTGTGAGTATTAAAATTATGTATCCCTGAAAGCCCGCCTGTTCGCCTGCCTGTCCATGAGGTCGTCGTGGCCCGCGGAGCTTGCTCTTCTATCATCAACCGTGGCGTCTTTTGTCCGTCTTTGCACTATCGCTGTGTGCCACGGGAGAAGCCTCAAGGCTTACGTCCGCTGACGAGTCCGTCACTGATCGGACGGCGTTCTGTGGCATTCGCCAATATGAACCACACACTTCATATTCTCGTTGCTCAGCCTGCATATCCTTGTCGACGCGTCAGCGTCTTACCACTTGCGCTCCTCGAAAGTGAGCGGGCAGTCATCCTAGTCGAGAGTCAGCCTGCGAGTCCTTCCCTTTCCGAGACGGGATCCATTCGTCACAAACCTTGGGGAAAATGGTTGCAAACACCTTGATCTCTTCGGACAGGGGCGTCGGGTGGTGTTTCCAGTCCAGCAGGACCGACGCCTTGCCAATGAAGAGGGCCAGGTTCAGCTGAGCATAGTGCTGGCCAATGCAGTAGTGAGGACCGGTGCCGAACACCAAGTAGTTCTTGGCGCCCTTCTCCTCTGCGTCGCCTGAATAGTACCGGTCTGGGTCGAAGTGGTCTGGCTTCTCGTACACGTCGGGATCGTGGAGCGCCATGTAGGTTGTCGGGATGAGCATGGCACCTGATGGGGCGAAAGTCTGTTAGTCGCTGGCTTGGGCCAAATGGAAGCAAACGTGCTAGTCGGGGCGCGAAGACTGACCTTTGGGAACCGTGTACGAGTCGGTGATGGGAAACGCCTTCTTCACCATGTACGGAATCATCAGCACGGGGGGGCGGTAGCGCAGCAGCTCGCGGACGACGGCGCGCGTGTACGTCAGGGACTCGAGCTGGTCCATGTTGAGCTCCGCGTGGACATCGCCGTTGCGGACCTTGAGGTTCTCCTCGCGGACGCGGTCGAGAACGTCGGGCCGCTGGGCGGCGATCTGGAACAGCCAGGTGGCGGCGCTGCTGGTGGCATCCTGGGAGGCGAAGAGGAAGGTGAAGACGGTCTGCGAGATCTCGTAGTCGTTGAACATGCGCACCAGCGGCGACGGCTTCTCGACACCGTCGGCGCCATCGCCCTTCTCCTGGGCGGCGCGCCACTTGTCCGAGTTGATCATCTCCAGAACCCAAGCGTCCATGATGCAGGTGATGTCGCCGCCGGCGGCCATGCGGACCTTGCTCTTGGCGGCGCACTTGGCGAACTCGGCGAGGGCCATGTCGGCAGCCTTCTTGCCGTACCACGTCTTGGTGTAGGGAATGATGATGGGGAAGTTGACGAGCTCGAGGGCGGCAGTGATGAGGTAGTAGTCGTCGGCGATCTTCTTGACGGCCTCCTGGGAAATGTAGTGGCCGACAAAGGTGCGCAGGGAGACGGCGCACATGAGCTCGCGGAACTCGGGCATGAAGGGGACGGGCTTGCCGCCATTGTCCTTGGTGACTTGGACGAAGCGCTTGAAGTATCGCTTGTACACCTCCTCCTGGCCGGGCAGGTAGCACTCGAGCGCCTTGCGGGTGAAGAGGCCGTTGAGACCCTTGCGGAAGTCGACGTGGAGCTTTCCGTCGAGGAAAACGAAGTTGTCGTGGCCGAGGAGCTTGTGGGCGATGTCGACGACGCAGGGCTTGACATAGGAGGGGGAGTTGAGGACCTTGCGGGCCATGTCCCGGGTCGAGGCGATGACGACGAACCTGCAAGGTGAGGATTGGCGGTCAGCGGCAGGTCCTTCGTTTCCACTGGCGCGCAAAGAGCCGGCCAGCCATGCCCCGAGGCAAGGCCAGCGCGTGGGATGCGCAGGGGCGCGGGACGTACTTGTGGAAGACGGAGACGCAGCTGAGCGGGCCGCTGCACCACTTGGCATAGTACTCCTCGAACTTGGGGTCCATGGACTGCAGGAAGGGGCCGATGAAGGGCATCTTCCACGAAGGGCCCTCGATGGAGCCCTTTCTTACGATGTAGCTGACTGTTCACGCAGAGGAAGCCGGCCTGTCAGTCAAAGTCGGTCGTCGAGCGGGGTCCGCGAGTCGAGACGCGCCGGATCAGGGGGGGCGAGGGGACATACTCTGATCATAGACGACACACATGGCGAAGAGCGTCAGGATGAGCGTCCACGGGCTCACGGCGGTGACGGCATCAAAGACGTAGTCGAGCTGGGGGGGCACGACGACGCCGCCATACTTGGAATTGGCGAGGACCGAGGCGAAGGCCGACGGCGCGGAAGCGTTGGCGGCGTCCATTGCGTCGGTGGGAAAGTTTCGCGCGACGGCTCTCGTCGAGGCCAGACACGGGAGACTTTGTTGGGGATGAGGCTCGCAGGACAGGAGCAGAAAAATGCAACAAAGGGAGCGGTGGGCGCGGGCAGCTAAGATCCGAGGGGGCAAGCGCGCGAGAGCCCAGTGTTGAATGAGCGTCGTCGAGCGAGAGGAAGAGACAGACGCAGGACCGGGAATTGAGTTGCGGTGGAGGAGGGCGAGGACGCGGGACGAGGACGAGGACGAGAGACGCAGCTAGTGGGCGGCAGGAACGGGGCAGAGACAGAGTGTGGACGTGTGGAGGCCGCGGGAGCAGCCACGAGGAGCGCCAGTCGAACCACCACCCTGGAAAAGCGGTGCGGAACTCTTCTGGGTCTTGGATGAGCGAAAGTAATGCTACGTAATTACCCAGCCTAGCCTGGCCGAGGACGACGAGCGAGTTGGGCGCGACGCCTATCAAATGCGCGCAAAGGTGGGATAGGCGCGAGCCGAAATGAGGCTCCCCGGGATGCTGGGTGCTCCTGCGTTCGCAACGGCCCATCTACCCTCCTCAGGTAGGTGCGTAGCAAGGTACTAACTAACTTATGCACGGCAGTCGCTTGCTAGGATACACCTAAGAGAGGTATGGAACCAGGTGTCTGTCCTCCGCTCTTGTAGGTAGTTACGCCTCGTTCCTCCGCCCGTGCCGTTGGCCCTCCCAGCAAGCCGCGAGGCGCGGCGCCTGCGCAGGTTTACTTCTCGTGGGTAACAAGGTAAAGTTGAACCCCCCAAGCCCCCGCCCCGATCGCTGATAAATTCACCTGCCGCGATCGCCCACCCACCGAGCTTGGCTTGGCAGGCATCGCAAGGGCCTTGTCTGTCGGCTTATTTCCAGAGAGGGGCGCCGCTAACTCCTTAGCGCCTCGCTGCACAATTTTTTTCCCTGGCTCCCGCCGGCCGTCGCTGTCAGCGGCGCGGACATCAGACAGACCGCGAGCCCGACGTGCTGTAAAACGGTGTGAGTGCGAGCACCGTGCCCTTGGTTCTGGTTGGCCGATGGCGCGCGTCGCCCAGCCATCGTGCTCGGCAATCTCTGTCTCCGGGCATGAGATGAGCAGGCCACCTTCTGCGGCGGCCCTCGTCTGATTCGGCCGCGGGTTGCACCGCCTCGTCGTTTACCTTTGCGCCCGCCCAGATCCCCAGATCGGTCCGCGAGGCCGCCGAGTCCTGGGGGAGCCAGCCGCGGCAACGTCGCGGCGCTGCCTGACGACGACACGGGGACGGGCTGGTGCGGTGAAGCGGCGGCGGGCCTGTGTTGAGCAGCGAGGCATGACACGACCTTCCGTCTCCCATCACACCATCTCCAAACGGCCTGCTGCAGGGTCGCGGCGCGTGCCTCGGACCCTTCGGGAGCGCCAGTCAGCATCGGTAGCACAACCCTGTGGGCCGGGGGTCGAGAGTCTCGTAGCGAGAGGCAACATCGTCACATTGCTCTTCGACCGCTTGCCCAGACATCTTCCGGCTCTTGGTTGCAGGAAGGGGCCGGGCGTCAACCGTGACGAGAGGGCACAGGTGCGAGGCTTGACATCAACCTGAGCTCCAGCACCCATTGCAGCACGAGCAGCTGCAGGCCGGGGCGAAAGAACATCCAGCCAGCCAGCCAGCACCACACCCCTGCTGGAAAAAAACCCCCACCCACAGCTGGCTGTTGCGACCCGTCAGCGCCGCTGCGTCGACGGGGGAATACGAATACGAATTCGCGCGCCTTTGCGCAACGCACAACGGACTCGTACAAGCACTGTAGATATTATCTTTCGACGACTTCGGATTGCTTCTGGTCCGCCCGGTCCGTGGTCCGTGGCGTGCGGGCCCCGGTCTCAGGCCACCGGCGTGCCGTGGATTGTTCTTGAACCTTGACGCTCCGGCCCGAAACATGCCACGAAAGATTCGAATCTGTCCCATCCCGAACCGTGCCGGCATTTGCGCGTCGAGCAGAAGGCTGCTCGGAATCGTCAGACCGGATGCCATACCCGGGTGGCACCAACTCTCCGTAGCACGAGTAGCAGGCACGGGACAGGGGTACGGTCAGCATGAAGAGTTGCCATTCGAATCATTAAAGGCGATGTTCAGGAACACGTTCGCCGCCCCGAGCGCTCTGTAGTCTTTTAGTTTCGCCTTTCGTAGCTGCGTACGAACCGGCGGGCTCGCTTCCACGGCGCGTCGGTCGATGTCGTGCATGGAATCGACGGTTTACGCGCGCAGCAGCTTTGCCCTCCCTAGAATCTCCATTGATATCTTGTCCCGGCGTTGATCGTGCCTGGTGACGCCATGGCTTGGTGGCGGGCGATTCTCGACAACGAACGGAGTAGTGCGTTGCCATTAGACCAAGGAACCAAGCTTAAAGGTAAAAAGCGCGTCACGGAATTGCGTCATGGCGGCCACGTCGCGGGGTACGCCTACCCTACAGCGCTGCGCGTCTGGAACGCCATGACACTCGACACTCGGGACGGGCAGCGTCGCATGGGGAGCTGGAGAGGCAGCTAGACGAGGGTGACGCGGACTGCCGACGACTACTGCTCGCCATTTGGCTGTCCTGGAGGTTGTTGGCATAGAGGCGGGTCGCTGGGGGCGGGGAAGAGAGGCAAGTAGACGTCTAACGTCGTCTTGAGCCGTCACCTCTTGCAGTAGCGTCTCGAGGCACATGGCACCGCTGCGGCCTGCTATATCATCCACGAAACCCGGCTTCGCCATCGCAAGCACCGCTCTCCTGCATCATCATCATCATCATCATCATCACCACCATCGTCGCCATCATCATCACCGTTCCCAACCCCAACAGCACCACCATCACCTACCGAAACGCCAGCCCTCGCCGGCAGCAAACGCCAGGATGCCTTCCTACATTGTGACGCTCAAGGACGACGCAACCCCCGAGCAGGTTGCCGCGTACGTGCCCAGCCTCCGCACCGGCGCCGGTTGAAGGGCGACTGTGCTGACGATGATCCCCGGACCGCAGGGCCAAGCAGCGCGTCCGCGACCAGGGCGGCAAGATAGAGCATGAGTACTCGCTCATCAAGGGCTTCTCGTGAGTGCCCGTAACCCCTCTCGCGGGCTTGCACCTGGTGCAACCCCCCCTTCCCCTGCGCTGCGCCCAGACAGATGCGGACCGCTGTGCTGACGCCTGCGTCTCTGTGACAGCGTCAAGTTCGACAAGGACGTCATGACGACGCTCCAGGCCGACGAGCACGTCCAGGCGGTCGAGCTGGACGGAGAGATGCGGACGCAGTAGGACGGGCTGGATGGCGCCTCGTGCATTTCTCGAGCACCGAAAGACTCCATGTGCACGTGCGGCAGCTTATAGCCGCGTCTTGCTGTCCGCCGCACGTGCGTAGAAGTAAATACAACTACATGTACTCCGTACAGTCGCAGAACAGCTCGTCTCCCCCCGTGGTGGCATCTTGACGCCCTGCGGCTCTCCGTGACGTACATACGTGCTCCGTCCCGCAGCGCGATAAGCGGCCTGCGCCCCTCACCCCTCCCTCACTGTGGCTTCGGCTGGTCGCGGCAATGCCAGCTGCACCAACCACACACCACCGCTCATCGTTCAGCTTGCACAACACCATAACCCCCCACACGTAAATCGCATCGCACGCCCCTCCCCGTATCGACGACTCGTACTCGCGCGTACACGCATGTATCGAGACGCAAGGCAGCGGCCGGCAGCTCGTCCATAGCCCACTGCGCCCGCCCCTCCTGTTGCTGGCTCCCCGACGTCCTCGTCGTGCCCTTTCGACCGCCCACCCGCCGCAGTCGAGATGCTGCTGCTGCTGCCATGAGAGCCCTCTCTCGGTCGTCGGCCGCGAGGCTCTGTCGGCCTCCAAGGACGTCGCCGTTGTCGCCGTCGCCGTTCTCTTCCCCGGCGCAGTGCCGCCCGTTCTCCCTTGCGTCCGACAAGGACGTCTCGGACGCTGAGATCGCCGTCCTCGCGAGCCAGCATCAACACTCCCTCAGTCTCGCCGACCTCGTGCGGTAAGCCCTCCCGCCGCGGATCCTCCGCCCCCTTCGCAGCTCCTCCTCCCTAATGTGCGTGACCGACAGGCATGGACGCCCGCCGCTCTCCGAAAAGTCGCTCCTCTCGTCGGCCAACTTCACCCTCTCGCTTCTCCCCATCCGCCTCGCCCGCCGCATCCAGGCTCTTCGCAACCTCCCCTACATCGTCGTCTCCAACCCCAACATCTCCCGCATCTACAACAACTACCTGCACTCCCTCTCCATCCTGCTGCCCTACTGGCACGCCGCCGCCGAGGGCCGCACCATATCCACCCTCCAGGACGAGATCAAGTTCACCAATGTCCTCGCCGAGCTCGTCGCCACCCACACCGACACCATCCCCATCCTCGCAAAGGGTTTCCTCGAGTGCCGCCGCTACATCTCCCCCGCCGAGGTGACGCGCTTTCTCGACGAGCACCTGCGCGCCCGCATCGGCACCCGCCTCGTCGGCGAGCAGCACATCGCCCTGCACTTTAGCAGCCAGCCGCACTTCGCCCCCGAGGACAGCCCGACGCCGTGCCCGGAGCACCCCTCCTACATCGGCGTCATCGACACGGCCCTGCGGCCGGCCCACACCATAGAGGCCTGTGCCGGCTTCGTCGCCGACATTTGCGAGCTGCGATACGGCTCCAGGCCCCAGATCTACATCGACGGCGAGCCCGACACCACCTTTGCCTTTGTGCCCACGCACCTCGAGTACATCGTCACCGAGCTGCTCAAAAACGCCTTCCGCGCCACCGTCGAGAGCAGGTCGCGCGAGCCTGTTGTCATCACAATCGCCCCTGAGCCCCCGTTTAAGAGCCAGCCGGGCGGTGCCCCGTTTATCCAGTCGCCCGCCGAGGACCGCGGGCTCTTCCGCAGCGACGCCATACGGCCTCTCGACGACAACGCCCCCGGCGTCACCATACGCATTCGCGACCGCGGAGGCGGCATCCACCCTGCCGTTCACCCCAACATCTGGTCCTACTCCTTCACCACCTTCTCCGACGACGACGACTTCCCGGGCTCGGGCATGGGCGGCGGCGGCAGCGGCAGCAGCGACGGCCTCAGCGCCATTGCCTCCGCCAGCACCGGTGGGAGCTCTATCGCGGGGCTGGGTTATGGCCTGCCCCTGAGCCGCGCCTACGCCGAATATTTTGGCGGCGGCATCGCAGTCCAGAGTCTCTATGGTTGGGGCACAGATGTCTACTTGAGATTGAAGGGCGTCGGTACCATTGACAAGTAGCAGACAGAACGTTAATGGGACCACTGCTTCGTACGCATGATGCTATGTTCGACGGAGCTTGATGCACCGAACAATGATACCAAATTCAGAGCTCGACGAGCTGTGACGGCTTAGAATCAGTGACAGAGGCACACGGGCGCACACCGCTCAGGGAGATCTACGCGTGACAAAGGATTCATCGAGATGACCCTGATCATGCGAGAAAACACACTCGCTTCACCTACCCTCTCTTCGCCCGAGACATATCCAGACCGGACAACGACCCAACATGGGGGTGAAACGCGCCTTGCATTTCTTGAATTTAGATATACCAGGAATAAAACAAACAATAAATACCTGCTCCATTATGAGTTGCAAATGAAATATGATATGAGCACCAAGATGACCCCATGCTTCTCTCCATGCCCAAAAACGCCCATTACCAGCGACCCTTGGCCGAGAACGCGCGTTTCGATCTTGAGGCTTGAGGGCTTGAGCATGTGCCCCAGACATTGCACCTTTCAAAGCTTCAGAAGTCTGCATCGCCACCGTCCCAATTATCTAGCCTTCTCCCGCAATTACATGTTCTCCAATTCACGATCGATTTGCCGGTCCATGAACGTGCGCCGTTCGCCAACCAGCTCCGTCTGCAACCGTTGCTCGACGAGTGCACGAACCTGCTTCTTCGTCACCGTGTCCAAGTCCACTTCCCGCAGCACGGACTGGATGGCTTCCACAATTGCCGTGTCCTCCGCAGGCACGTGGCCTCGCTGGAAGTCAAACGATGTCGTCGATCGCATGGCGTCGGCGCCCAGCGGCGAACGATGGCCCCCCGAGTAGCCTAGAGCTGAGGCAGAACGGTTCGCGGGAAGGCCCATGGATGGCGACAGGTTGGACTGGCTGCGGAGATTCATCGTGCTCGAGCGGTTCGCCGGCACGTCCTGGTATGGGGACTGGCTCCTCGCCATGTCGTGGATGGCAGTCCCCATGGACATCATTGATTGCCGACGTACCGACATGGCCGGGTCTTGGTAAGGCCCGTGCATGTTGGAGGCGGCGTTCATCTGACCGAACGCCGGAGACTGTGGAGGCATGTACGTGTTGCGTCCACCCATGCCCGTCAAAACAGACCCTTGAGGTGCAGCCGAGTAGACAGACTTGATTTCGTCCATCTCGTACTGATCTCCGTACGAATATTCCGCCTTCTCCTGGGGACTACCGCGGCGTCCGGGCAGGTTATTAGCCATAGCGTAGTCATCCCATCGCTGGAGCGGGATGGATCGAGGGTCAAAGCCCTCGTCATCGACGGCAACAACTTGTTTGTTGCCCTTTTCGCCGATAACGACACGCGTATTGCCCCACGAGAAGTTGTCTTGGTTCCAGAACGAATAGATGGGCAGAATGAAGGAGTATATAGGGAAGGCGATGATGTAAATAATCATCCATCCAATATGTTGCCACTGCCGTTTGAGGATGAACACCAAGGCCTGCAGGCCGTACACGGCGGCTATCATGACAATCGAGATGAGCGGGAACTGCCCCTGGTGCGTGGCGACTCTGTAGATGAGGTAGCCGAGGTAGACGCATGTTGCCGGTAGAACGATGGTGCCGAAGAGGTCAATGAACACAACGAAGCGCATGCTGAAGCAGCAGAAGCCACACATCTCCTTCAGGCGCATGAGCTCCACCAAGTTGTGAATAGTTGAGTTGATCCATCGTCGACGCTGTGATACCAGCACGCTCCACGACTCAGGTGCTGCCGTCTTACACTGAGCATCGGGCACAAACTTGTACGACATGAAGGGGAAGTGCTTCGTCATCAGCGTGGTCAGGTAACGATCTTCACCAAGGGACAGAAGATTCTTCTGGTGCAGCGTGTCCACGTTGCACACGCTGTATTCCCTGATGACTTCATCCGAGATGATGAGCGGTTTGCCCTTGTCAACGGTCCTCAGCCGATACATGGAGAAACTATCAAAAGAGGAAAAAAAACTGTCAGCATGTCGTCAGGCCACGGTGAGATGAGGGACGAAAACCTACCAACCCGGCAAACAGGTAACGCTGCCGAAGAGAGACTCAAACGCCTTCGCCAAATGATGCGAGATGAAGTACTCGTAGACCTGGATCATGGTTGTCCAAGACTTTTCGTCGTTTTGCAGGCTCGTCTCGCCGCAAATTCCAGCAATCTTGGCATTGTGCGCACAGGCAGAAACCAGTCGGTTGAGGGAGTCCTCACTAACCGAGGTATCGGCATCTACCATAAGGAGGTATTCGTATAGTTCAGGATCCACACCGATGATGTTGTTGATCTGGTGGAACATCTCAAGCTCAAGAGGGCTCATAGGCGCACGGTGATGGACGCGGTTCAGGAAGCTCATGAGCAGGATCTGAGAGTCGCGCTTTCCGCGGTTACCAGGCTTCGACTTTGTCTGCTCCGACTCCTTACCGACCTTCACGACGACCATATACGGGACGACATTGCCTTCGTACTCATACAGGCCGGAATAAACCTTGCCGTAGTTTAGCTGGTCGCTGCCGGCACCAACAGACTTGAACGGGAGCGCAGGAGGGTCCACTTTGGGGTCAACTCCCAGAATATCCAAAACGATCTTGGGGGTCGGCCGGTCATTGCCCTGGCCGACGATAACGCCGTCGCAAATGACGCAAATCAACTTTCTCTTGTTATCGTATTGAAGAGCGGTGAGCGAGTCCAGAGCCTTTCGGAGAGAGTCTTCGCCTTCGGTATAAGCTGGCACCTGACAAATAACAAACTTGTCCTGCGGGGAGGGGCGACGCTTAGAACTAAATCTCAGAGCCGCAATGAACTTGACGAGAATGACCGCGCAGAGAATCATAGAAAAGGCGAGGAGGATCCAGTTGTTCACCGTGCACCTAGCCGACTCGCGGAAGTCTGTTTTCCCTTTATAGAAAACCCTCTGGATGCAGAGCCAACTGTTCATAACCTTGGCATGCTCGGTCTGGTTCGCCACGGAATCGCGAATAACGCCGTCCAGCAGGCTCTTGATATCCTGTCCGGGGTTGTTGCTCCAGAGGTCGCTTACCGACTTGTCGAGAAACTTGTACGTGGCCACATTTTTATAGATGTTCTGTGTGTTGAAGTAGTCTGTGAGATCGTAGATTCTGTCGTCGTACCTGGCCCACATGTGCTGCGAATCTTTGCCCTCCGAACCGACAACGTCTTGACTGTACACCAGGTCGCCGTGATAGAACTCGTTAATGGCCGGCTCAAAGACGTTCCAGTACCAGTCGTCTTTGTAGAGAGCGCTGGTAGGGTTAGGCTGATACTTTCCGGAGGTGTGAACAGCGAGTGGGAACTCGGGCGTGTTGTTTGCCACCAAGCGGGTTGTATCTGCGATCCCAAGACCCTGGCACGCCAGATTCAGCGGCTGCGGAAAGTACGCGTCCAAGTCGAGGCCTGCCAGAGGCTGCATATTTTCCTGGGTTGTCTGTATGTCCGTATCGCTGTGCTGCCGCTTCCAGAAGTCTGAAAGGTCGTACACCTTGCCATTCAAGCTGACCCAGTAGTCGTCACCGCCTTGGTGGGTGGCCACTTCCTTTCGGTTCCAGGCCTTGTCGAAGTTGGGGCAGAGCAGACGCCCAAAGGCCACGATCCAGAAGACGATGGTGGCGTTCATGAGCAGAATCAAGAAACACAAGACAAGCTTCTCCCGCCACGCCATGCGCACATCCGGGCGGCGCATCCTGCCGACGTATCGCAGCAGGGGCGACGGAATCCAGAAAGTGAGAGCCCACACAAAGCCGACCCAAACTCTTCGACCGAGATCAACCTGTTTCGTTTCAAAGTGCTTATTTTTGGCCAACTCAGGATCCATCACGCCAGTGAACTCGCCCTGCTCGGTGTAGTAGACGTCGCCCTTGTAGGTATCGCCCTTGCTGCCAAGCCCGTAGTCGCCATTGCTGGCGCTACGTATCGCAGTTGGGGCAATGGATGGCGCAACGTTGGGCATCTGGTTCAAAGTCAACTGGCTGCCATTTCCGTGGCTGAAGTTGCGACTGTGAACCAGGTGGTCGTTGCTCCCACTGTAGCTTGCCTCCAAGGCCGGAGGCGGGAAGTAGCCACTGCCACTGGCGGAGTAACCGGTATCAAACCCGGATCCGAAGGGATTGGTGTGCAGGCCCTGCATGGCTGGGTTGTTGTCTCCAGGCTTGAGATCGAGCATGCTTTCAGCCTCCCACCATGCGCTTTCTCGCATCCACACGCGCTCTTTGCCAACGAACACCTCGCCGTTGCTCCAACCGCGCTCAAGAATCCAGCTTTCGATGCCATCCCTGCCGTCTTTGCAGCCAAGGGCCGAGTAGCGCTGAACGAACTCATCGACGTCAAAGTCCGCGGTGAAATCGAGGCTTCTATTTCGGCGGTTGGCCCATTCAGGAAGCCTCCACGAGCGGAGCTGGCGTGACACTGTGCCGGCCGACCAGGCAGAGGTGATGGTCGCAAGAGCGGCAAGCTGCGACGGGGATTCGTCGGTAGGATGCAGAGATAAATGATACCACATGCGGTTGGAGCCGAGGACTGCGGGTAGGTCGAACCTGCCAGCACGACCGAGGTTGATGCCCTCGCCTTGAATGGGGAACAGGAGCTTCTTGAGGAAGCCTCCGTCCTCGGAAGCGAAGGCGATCTTCTCGAGGACGACCTCACGCTTCTCAAGCTCGTGTTGCCGCTCCCTGCCCTCCGGGCCCGTCATGATGCCCAGGTCGGGGGCAACCTCGGAGACTGCCTGCTGCATCTCCCGCAGAACCGACGAGCCAGCGGGCGATGCCTGCACGCCGTCCTCAATCATCTCGGCGTTGATGCCTTGCGAATCGTCGAAGATGGAGCGCATTGACAGTGCCTTGCCAAGGGTTGTGTGGGCAACTTCCATGACAGTGACGGAGACGGTGTCCCCATTGTCCTCGCTGGACGTGGGAGTCGCGCCACGACCATCGACAGATTCGTCGCCGGACCGAATACGCACCATCTGTGCAGCAATGGCCTCATTGGCCTTGGAGATGACCCAGTCCACCAGCGACTCGTACAAGCCCCCAACAAACGTCCAGCGGTCCTCGGTGCTGCATTGGTTGAGGAGAGTGTCGGGTTCGATGCCCAGAAGGCCGCTGACGTCTTCACAGATGTCCTCCAACGCCTCGGACTCGATGCTGTAGTCAAGCGTGTTCCCAAGCTTCAGGAGGCCCGCGAGAGTGGAGATGAAGTTACGGTGGGCGGAACCTTTGATGCCAATATCCTTCAGAGCTTGGCGAAAGTCATCGGCGGACGCAGCATCGTCTGCCGTGGGGAGGTAGGAGGGGGGATCATAGGTTCCGGAGCGGGCCAAGAGAGTGTAGGTAGACGGACTGCGAAGACCCAGGAATTCTCGCTCGGCAGGCGTCGACGCAGACGTCAGGAGGTAGTAGAAGGCATCAAACGCACGGTAGCCAGGCTCGGAGGGAATGTTGAGCAAGCCATTGACCGTGTCAAGGCCGCCCTGGGACAGTGCTAGCGACGCCGCAGTAAGGTTGCCGGCAAGGTTCAGGGTCAGCGTGACACCGAGGGCGGCTTGCCTCGGGGTAGAGGGATTGTAAGGCGTGACGCATCGAAGGAAGGGCTGGATGGCATCCAAAGCCTTGTAGACACTCGACGGGATGGCGAAAGGGAAGCTGGTGAGAAAGGGACCCAGGACGGCGGGGGTGGACTGGTGAAGCGAGCTATTGGCAGAGGTGAGTCGAAGGAGCAAGATAGATGCAGCGCGCTGCGTGGACATACCTCAGAATGATGCAGCCGTCTTCAGCACGACGGCGCGCGTGTTCCCAAGCTCTCGTGGCCAAGGAGGCATCAATAGTTGGGCCGCCCTGCGAGGCCGTGAGCCAGGTGTTGACAACAAGGCTGGTGCTGGCATCGAGCTGGTGAGCTCTGGAGCTCAGGTAGATGTTGTGGATGGCGTTGAGAAGAGTCGTCGTCGAGACCTGAGCAGTCTGAGGCCCTCCAGAGCGCGAGGCGCCGAGGGACTCGGACGCCATGGAGAACATGGACAATCGGTTCGCCATGATGGACCGCGGCGAGGTCAGTGATGCCCTCGAGGGACAGTCACCAACTGCGTGCACGACAGCGCCCGGATGGGTCTTGTCGTCGTCGTGACTTGGGCGGGAACGATGATGCCGAGAACCAAAGAGGGCCTGGTCGGTGTCGGTTGATGGATGGGCGAAGACGGGTTACGGCTCCTATTTGCTCTGCGCGCGGGAGTCAACAGCTCCTCGATCGCGGAGAAAAGGGGGGAGCAAGGAATAAACGATAGGAAGGAAGCCGCCAAAGCGAGTGAAGCTGGCCCCCCGATGCTTGAAAGACAGAATGCAGCAAACGGAGAAGTCCTCGACGAACTTTTCCACGGTATGAGAGCAAGCTCACGAGCGGATGTTTGGCCTGGGAGGAGAGACAGGAGAGCGCACACGATGTCCGCCAGCAGCGCTACGGCGGGCGGGGCGATCCAAAGATGCAGCCCGGGCAGGCGCGCCCTGTCTTTTCAGCACCAGGGCACCAGGGCACAGGGGTAAAGGTACCTAGCGAGGTACCCAGCCGAGCTACCTGGTAAGTTACGGAGCAGGCGATTGGGGGGGACGGGCCCGGGCAATGCGGCATAGTGGCCGCCGCTCCGCTGTGGCGAGCCGTCATGGGCGGTTGGCGCCCGCTATTAGGTCGCCTTACTATCCATACTACTACGCAGTATGGTACCTAACGTCGGCACCGGACGTTCAGCTGGCCTGGGAATGCCGCACCGTCCTCTGGCGCCGTCGTCGGCGAGCTCAATCGAGTTCACGCTCAGAGCCGCTGCGGCCCCTTACGAGCGAACAGACGGCGAACAGACGGAGGAGGAGAAGGAGGAGGAGGAGGAGGCGCCGTGGCACCACCTCACCGTCACGTAGCGAGGCCGTCGGGTCGATCCCACCATGTGAATACGAGGGCGGCGAAACGCTCCCGGACGGCCACGCCGTCCATTGGCGGTGGCAAAAACGGATGCGGCCGCTCGTGTCCAACGGCGGGGCGGTGCTGCGGCCGCTGGGGAGGGGCGAGGGGGGGACCTAAAGTGCCCAGAATAACAACACGCCGCCACAGCCCAGGAGCGGGTTAATGCGCTTGTGCCACGGTGGCTATTTTGGACGCCGGCCCACGCCTGGATCTCTTCTTAATACGAGTGCCCGCTCTGTGATTTGATGCCCCTGCTCGTCCGTCGTCCTCACGGCTCCGCCGTGCGAGCGGTGCGAGCGTGATGTTTGGTGTGTTGGAACAGCGTCATGCACCCCAAGCCGAGGTAGCGTCTTGGCTTCAGGCCACCCGTGCGTCTGCCCAAATGAGCGTCAGTGCCAGAAGCTGTGGTCCCTTAATTAGTACACCCTCCATGCCTCCCTACCTTACTAAGGGGCCTGCCTTACGTATCTAATAAGGTAAGGTATGGAGCATCAGGCGCATCGCTTCCATCCCGGCGACTTGCTCGTATCGGTGGTACCTTGCGAGGCAGGCAGGCACATAATTACTCGTACTCGAAGAGGCGGCCAGCCGCAGCAAAGTGCACCTCGCCTGCTCGAATCGAATGCCTCTGGTTGTGGATGACGCGCCCCCTGGCGGATACGGCGGGTGCAGCTAGGAGGCCGAAAAAAAAATAAATCGTAGGCGGCTGGCGCATGGTATGAACCTAGACTGCCGAACAACGGCGCTAGCATCGTGTATCCAATCCTTCCATCCCTCCCAGGAGCCGACGAGATGGCAGATGCGCGGCAGCAGGGCGATGCGGCTGCGCTGAGGTCGTCGTGCTCGTGTGTGTGTGCCTCTTTCGCACGACGCGCCCAGATGCGATGCCACGAGCCTACGAGCAGTAGTAGGCCTGCGAGCAGTGCGACGCCCGCGTTTCGAGACAGCTCCCGCTGTCTCGGGCCTCGCTCGCTGGCAGTGCCCCGTGCGAACGCGTGCTGCCGTCGGCCGAACGCCTCGCATGATGCTGTCACAGGCCATGCTGGCAGGCCCCACCACCCTCCTGCTACCTCCGAACCCTGGCGAGAACCCTGCGCCCTGTCCGTCCCGATCTGCGAGTCGGGCTCTGTGACCGTGGGCGTGGCATGGGCGTGGCGGACGAAGCCTGTGGGAGGAGGAGGAGGAGCTCATGAGCTCAACCGGCGTGAAGCACCCGCTGGCATGGAGTCTCATGGCGGCTGGCGAACGGCACGGATCGTAGTATGTATGCGTGAAACCCCAACGAATGCTAGCACAAATGGACGGACGCACCGATGTGGACGCAACCGATGTGGACGCGCGAGCGCGGAGATGCGCCGTGCAGCCCGGCACCACACTCCCTGGTGAATCATTCCCGCCATCCCCCCGGTCGCTCCCCAGCGCGTCCAGGCCAGGGCCCAATGGGCTCGTCGCTGGCGACGCCGCCCCAGCCATGGGGTCCTGGCTGGTATGTGCAGGCGAGGCTGCGCTTCGCTTCCCTCTGGCCCGCCGGAATCCCAGGGGAGCTCCAGCTGGGAGAAGCCCCAAAGAAAACATCCGTCTCCTTTCCGTTGCTGCGGCCGACTGTCCAACCATCATCCTCAAGACAGCCGCTCGAGTGAGTGCTTTAGCCTGGGAGCCCTTCGCTGGCGTCGACGCCCTTTCCCCCCAACTACGCTCGCTTTGCACCCGTGCATCTGAAGTCCTCTCGTTGATCCATCTCGTCTGGTTTTCTGTTGGCACTTGGCCCGTTCGACCCAGACCCTACGAGCAGCTCGGCATCGAGCACCGGCTCACCAGCTCGCGACTGTGGTATCCTGCAACCCGACGCCTTTGAAGTCTCGCAGCTTGGCTCTTGAGTGCCGCATCGACGCCTAAAGGGGCCCGTTGCTGGATTCGTGCCCGTCATGGCCACGACTCTCCCGCCTCTCGGGGCTGGCAGCGGAGGGGCCCATACCCAAGATTCGCTGCCCTCGTTACCAGCTCACCTCCAATCCGACACTCATATCACCGGGCATCTGGCCAGTCGCTTCCACGTCGCCCATCCCACGGCGGCCCTGTCCTCGCACGCCCTCATTTCACTGAACACTTACACGTCATCCACCAAGGGACCCGATGGCGGCAAGGCGGGGAGCGCCATGGCCGGCGCCGAGAACATGGCTGAACGAGCCTGGCTGCGGCTCGGTCATCGATCCGAGAACCAATCCATCGTATTCCTGTAAGTGGCACACGGACGCGCTTCCTGGCTTTTGCTCGCTTCTGACCGACGCTGTAGGGGCGAGTCTGGATCTGGCAAGTCGACGCTTCGCAACCACGTCCTGACAGCCTTGCTGGACAAGTCGTCCACGCCCCTGTCCACGAAGCTCTCCCTGGCGGCGTATGTGTTTGACACGCTCACCACGACCAAGACGGCCACGACGCCGACCGCCTCGAAATCCGGCCTCTTCTACGAGCTGCAGTACGACACTTCGAGCACCACCAACCCAGTCTTGATTGGCGGTAAGCTGCTGGACCATCGCCTGGAGAGGAGCCGAATCGCAGATGTCCCCACCGGGGAAAGGAACTTTCATATCCTGTATTACCTCCTCGCGGGAACCAGCGATGCCGAGAAGGCTCACCTTGGCCTGGACGCCTCCAAGAGATGGAAGTACCTCGGGCACCCGACCCAGCTCAAGGTCGGCATCAACGACGCTGATGGGTTTCAACTGTTCAAGAATGCGCTGAGGAAGCTGGAGTTCCCAAGGGCCGAGATTGCCGAAATCTGCCAAGTCCTGGCCAGCATCCTGCACCTGGGGCAGCTCGAGTTCGAGACCACCAGCAACACCAGCGCGACGGGCGACGACAGTGGAGGTTTCTCCCACGAAGGTGGCGTCCTTTCCACGACAGTTAAGAACAAGGATGTCCTGGCCATCGTCGCCGCCTTTCTCGGCGTCAGCACCGGAGATCTCCAGAGCACTCTAGGCTACAAGACCAAGATGATTCAAAAGGAGCGAGTGACCATCATGCTTGATCCTAACGGGGCTCGCGCCCATGCCAATGAGCTGTCCCGAACCCTGTACGCCCTCTTGGTTGCCTGGATCATCGAAAACGCCAACCAGAGAATTTGCGCTGCGGAAGAAAGCATTGCGAACACCATCTCTCTGGTTGACTTCCCTGGCTTTGCCCAGCAGTCGTCGACTAGATCGGCCCTGGACCAGCTGTTGAACAACGCAGCCACCGAGGCTATCTACAACATGACCTTGCACAACTTCTTTGACCGCAAGGCAGAAATGCTTGAATCGGAAGAAGTTAGCGTGGCTCCTACGAGCTATTTTGACAACTCAGACGCCGTCAAGGGATTGCTGAAGCCTGGAAACGGCCTTCTGAGCATCCTCGATGACCAGACTCGACGGCACAGAACTGATATGCAGTTCCTGGAGAGCTTGCGGAAGCGTTTCGGGGGCAAGAATCCCGCCATTGAGGTCAGCGCCGCGACCGCCAAGTTGCCTGGCAGCAACTTCTTGACAGAGAACATTGCCGCCTCGTTCACTGTCAAGCACTTTGCCGGCGAGGTTGACTACCCAGTCAAGGGGCTGATTGAGGAGAACGGTGAGATCATTTCCGTGGACCTTCTCAACATGTTCAATTCGACCAAGAGCGAATTCGTCGCGCGGCTCTTCGGCCAAGAAGTCCTGCAGACCATCTCGCATCCCAATGAGCGGACTGCGGTGATGCAAGCAACCGTCAGCTCCAAGCCCATGCGAGCCCCAAGCGTCATGTCACGCAAGGGTGGTCGCGCCAGAGCCACTGCGGCTCAGCGACGCCAGCAAGAGGCCTTGGATCAAGTCGAGCACGGCAGCGACGCCAAGAACCCCAAGAGCGACAGCGGCAGGGGTCCTACCGAAGAGGGTGCGTCGGGGCAATTCCTCTCCTCACTTGACAATGTCCAGAAGGCCGTGACGGACCCGTCGACGAACGCATATTTTGTCTTCTGCTTGAAACCCAACGACCGTCGCATCGCCAATCAGTTTGACAGCAAGTGTGTGCGAACACAAGTGCAAACGTTTGGAATCGCAGAGATCAGCCAACGGCTGCGCTCAGCAGACTTTAGTCTGTTCTTGCCGTTCGGAGAGTTCCTAGGCATGGCCGACGCCGAGACCATCCTCGTCGGTAGCGAGCGCGAGCGAGCGGAGATGGTCATCGATGAGAAGCGGTGGCCGAGCAACGAAGTCCAGGTCGGCGCAACAGGTGTATTCCTAAGCGAACGATGCTGGATGGAGGTCGCGCGTCTGGTGAATGGAGGCGCTGCACAGGCCCGTTTCGGTCTTACCTCCGAAGCCGGAGACGTCGGCGACGGCGTCACCCCTGGAGACCACCAGCTCACTTTCGGTGCCTCAAAGGAACAGCTCTTGACCTCCGGCCACACTCCTCTGATGTATGGCGAAAAGGCCAAAGGCGGCTATTTCGGTGGCTCGGATGATACTCGCTCTGAAGCCGGCGCCTCCGCACTCGGCGCCGGGGACATGTTCAAGAACCTCGACACGCGAGAGCAGATGGCGGAGCGAGGCAACGAGAAGTCGCTCGTGGAAGTCGAAGAGTTCAAGGACAGCCCGAGTCGCAAGCGCTGGGTGTTCACTGTGTACTTCTTGACGTGGTTCATCCCGGACTTCCTCGTTCGGTGGATGGGGCGGATGCCGCGCAAGGATGTTCGCATGGCCTGGAGAGAAAAGGTGGCCATCAACATGCTCATCTGGTTCCTCTGCCTTGCCGCCGCCTTCTTCATCGTCGGACTCCCGATGCTCATCTGCCCGAAGCAAAACGTCTTCAGTGCCGCGGAGCTTTCATCGTATGATGGCAAGGGAAATAACGGTGCGTATGCGTCGATTCGCGGATATGTCATCGACCTCGGAGCCTTTGCCCCTCATCACTACCCAAGGTACCTGTCCAGCAACAGCCTGGTCAAAAACTACGCTGGCAAGGACATCAGTTCTCTGTTTCCGCTGCAGGTTTCCGCCTTGTGTCAGGGCGCCAGCGGTTCCGTCAACGACGAGGTCACGCTGGACTACAAGAACACCAACTTTACCGGCTCACCGAATGTCATCAGCCAGATGGATGTCACTTCCAAATATCACGACTTCCGCTACTTCACCAACGATAGTAGGCCGGATTGGTATCTGGAGTCCTTGCTGACGCTTCGGGGAAATTGGGGTAGAGGCAAGATTGGGTACACGCCGGAATACGTGTCGAGCCTCGCGACCAAAAATTCACAGCAAATTGCCATTATGGGCAACAAAGTTTACGACATGACAACCTATTTCACCGGTGGACGGAAACTGCGCGCCAAGGCTGGGGAGTCGCCCCCAGATGACCCGGGGCTGGCGGATTTCATGGATCCCGCTGTGCTTCAGCTATTCCAGTTCAAGGCTGGCAGCGATATTACCCAATATTGGAACGCCATGACCATTGGACAAGACGTGAAGGATCGAATGCGGACATGCCTTGACTACATCTTTTACGTCGGCGATGTCGATACCAGGAACTCGACTCGCTGCAAGTTTGCCGAGTATCTGGTACTGGCGGTCTCGATTCTCCTCGCGTCCGTAATTGCATTCAAGTTCTTCGCTGCGCTGCAGTTTGGAGGCAAGAACCTGCCCGAGAACCTCGACAAGTTCGTCATGTGCCAGATCCCGGCGTACACAGAAGACGAAGACTCCCTCCGTCGTGCCATCGATTCCGCAGCTAGAATGCGCTACGATGACAAGCGCAAACTCTTGGTGATTATCTGTGACGGCATGATTATCGGCCAAGGCAACGACAGGCCGACGCCTCGAATCGTGCTCGACATTCTCGGAGTCTCCGAAACCGTCGACCCTGAGCCGCTGAGCTTCGAGTCGCTCGGAGAGGGCCAGAAGCAGCATAACATGGGCAAGGTCTACTCGGGTCTTTACGAGGTGCAAGGCCACATTGTCCCGTTCATGGTCGTCGTCAAGGTCGGCAAGCCGTCCGAGGTCGTCCGCCCCGGCAACCGTGGCAAGCGAGACTCGCAGATGATCCTGATGCGATTCCTCAACCGCGTCCACTACAACCTGGCCATGAGCCCTCTGGAGTTGGAGATGTACCATCAGATCCGCAACATCATCGGTGTCAACCCGACGTTTTACGAGTTCATGTTCCAGATCGATGCCGATACGGTGGTAGCCCAAGATTCAGCGACACGCATGGTGGCAGCCTTCCTCAATGATACCCGGCTCATTGCCTGCTGTGGTGAGACTGCCCTGACCAACGCCAAGTCTTCCTTCATCACCATGATCCAGGTCTACGAGTACTACATCTCGCACAATCTGTCCAAGGCGTTCGAGAGCTTGTTTGGATCCGTCACCTGCTTGCCTGGCTGCTTCTCCATGTATCGAATCCGTGCGGCCGAGACAGGCAAGCCCCTCTTCGTCAGCCGCGAGGTCGTCGACTCGTACGCCACTATCCGTGTCGACACGCTCCACATGAAGAATCTCTTGCACCTGGGTGAAGATCGCTATCTCACCACGCTGCTCCTCAAGTACCACTCCAAGTACAAGACCAAGTATCTCTTCTCAGCCCATGCCTGGACCATCGCTCCTGATTCCTGGGCCGTCTTCCTCTCGCAGCGACGTCGGTGGATCAACTCGACCGTGCACAACCTGATCGAGCTCATTCCCATGAACCAGCTCTGTGGCTTCTGCTGCTTCAGCATGCGCTTCATCGTCTTCATCGACTTGCTCAGCACCGTGGTTCAGCCGGTCACGATTGCATACATAGTCTACCTGATTGTACTCGTCGCGACCAAGGCCACCGTTGTGCCCATCACCGCCTTTGTCCTACTCGGCGCCATTTACGGTCTGCAGGCCATCATCTTTATTCTGCGCCGCAAATGGGAGATGGTCGGCTGGATGATCCTCTACGTGATGGCCATCCCGGTCTTCAGCTTTGGGTTGCCGCTGTATGCCTTCTGGCACATGGACGACTTCAACTGGGGCAACACTCGTGTTGTCGCTGGCGAGAACGGCAAGAAAGTGGTCATCACAGACGAGGGCAAGTTTGATCCCAGCTCAATTCCGCGCAAGAAGTGGGAGGAGTATCAGGCAGAGCTCTGGGAGACGCAGACATCGCGCGACGACACGCGCTCCGAGGTCTCTGGATTCAGTTATGGCACCAAATATCACGGAGCTGTGTCCGAGTACGCCTTCCCCAGCCGTCCAGACTCTACAACGGGCTACGCAGCCCAGCCTGCCTCGATGCTCCATCTGCCTCCTGAGTCTCGAAACATGTCACGAATGTCGCTGGCTGCTTCGGAGATGGCTGGGAACCGCATGAGCCACTTTGGCGGCTCACAGTTCTTCTCTCCCGATGACATGGTGGGCCTTCCCAGCGACGATGCTCTGCTGGCCGAGATTCGAGATATACTCAAGACGGCCGATCTGATGACGGTCACGAAGAAAGGAGTCAAGCAGGAGCTGGAGCGTCGCTTTGACGTGCCTTTGGATGCGAAGCGAGCATATATCAACAGTGGTACGTTGCGAATCCCTACGTCTCTGAGAAGGCGATTGGTGCTAACCCGTGGATTACAGCGACCGAGGCCCTTCTTTCCGGCCAACTTTAATAAAATGCAGGCATACGAGCTTGTTGCCGCTCTTGTTCCCTCTTTGTTCTTGGTGCATATCTTTGTATCGTCTCGGGAGCAGGCGAGAACGGGACGAAGACCGAAAGAGTCGGGGCAAGATCGTGGCTTTCTGGATATCAGGCACACATATTGCATAATCTGGGAACTGGGTTTTTGGAGCGGGGTATGCGTCAGATCGACAGACAATTAGAAGGAAAGCGTCTGTATTGGTATTTTCTTGGTGTTTGGTTTAGATGAACTGTGCATGTACAGAGCAATGGGAAGTTACTGAATAATATCAATTGTTTGACCCGGAAACGAAAACGACCTAGAGTTAACAAGGCTGATGCAACCAGCGTGATGATAAGGCCTTGTTTGTCTTGGAAAAGTCGCAACTGTCGCAGCAGGCCACTGGTATTCTCCCCGCATTTTCTTTCCACCATGCTCTTTGCCTTGCGTGATGCAAGTTTCCATGAGCCTGCGATGTCTTGGGTGGAATGGACCTCCGATGCGATTTCCAACTTGATTGTTCTTCGGTGTATTGAAACCAACTGATCCTCTGCATGCAGTTCGAGGCTTTGAGTGAACCGGGCTTTATGATTGAGACGCAGGAAATCATTTGTGATTCGCTTTCTCTCTATCTTCGCAAAATATCACCAAGTAGCTTTTCTATGCCCCCATTGCTCCAAGCCGCAACGCGTTCCTGATCACACGTCTCCCAAACCCGCTTTATCAGAGCTTCGTACAAAGCCGCTTCCTCTCCCGTGGTGCATGCGGCTCGCTGTGCATCCAGCCAGCTGAGCATGCCGAATCTTGTGATGAGAGTGGTGCTGCCGGCCTCGATGCACGTTGTCCGGTATATCATCTTGAGAATCCTGTTCCGCAGGCTAGACCTGAGGTATGGGTTGCTTCCCAGGGCGAGAATCTTCTCAAACCACTTCTTCTTGTGGAAGACGCCAAGGTCAAAAGGCGTCCTGAGACTGTCCAGGAGGTAAGTGAGGAGCCAGGCGAGCTCCGCATAGTACCTGTCATCTTCGGACGGCTCCCCGTGAAGGATGTCGTGGGCCAGAGGCAACTTCTCCAGGGACCATACCGGGCTTCGGGTGAGGAAGGAGTTGACTTTCGGATACAGGGCATGCAGAGGATTTCTCAGAATCTCCAATGAATGGATCGCGAAGGCCGAAAAGGCCGAGGGAGCTGGCCCCAGGTCGACCTGCGCCTTGGACGACTCGGCGAGCTCCGACAGGAGCAGCCATACCTGCGTCTTTTCCTCGTAGGACGAGTCCTTGATCTGAGCAGCCATCTTCAGGATGTTTGTCAACGCCTCTTTGCGGATGTTCGTATGCTCCGAGGACAGGAGTCGGATGAGGCTCACCGCCCATCCGTCCTCGACCAAATCTTCGGCGCTTTTCGAGGACCATTTGACAAGCACCGCCGTGTCGACGTCTTGTGAGAAGGGTGTGTGCAGCATGTCCTGCAACTGTGAGTCACCCAATGTGGATTCACCCCCATTTGACACTTGCTCAGTGGCCTTGTCATCGCCAATGTCTAACACGGCGCCTTTCAGCATGTCAATCTCTGCAGCATCCCCCAAATCAGCCAGTTTGTGATTCTTCGCGGACAACTGGTCGCGAACGCTTCGGCGTAGCGCCTTGAACAGAGGGCTGTCTCCTTCCCAGACATAGCAAGCGTTGAAATAGAATGAAAGAAACCGCACGAGAGAGCCAATTGCCCGCTTCTCTGGGGAGCCTGTTGCGTACGGCAGCTGCTCAACAATTGCAAGGTTGAGTAATGACGAGGCCCGGGTGCCAGGTGGCTGATTGCTCTCCACTAGAAGAGTCTTCATCTGATCAATATATTTGATAGGGGAGGTAGCACAACGGGCTACGCAGTTGTCGAGGAAGCCCCAGACGAAGTCGGTGTCCTTCGCTCCAACCTCGTCAACGGTGCGCCGCAGAGCACCAATCAGAGGCTTTAACCCTGCGGCATCGGAAATAAATTGGTTCTCGATGGCGATGTCGGCGAGAACAGTTCGGAGCTGGTGATAGGGAGTGTCCCGATCGTGGCCGCAAAGGACACGAAGAAGAGCAGTGAATGGTGACAGGGAAGCCCCATCGCCTAGGCCCTCGATCTTTGCGAACCACCTCATTCCGGGAGAGTAATTAGCAATGGACACGAGATTCTCAAGCTCCATCATGCTCAGTGCCTTTACGCCGGGCTCGTAGTCGTTCTGATGCAAGTCCTTGAGAACAGTCACGAAAAGAGGTGATACATCAAAGTTCGCAGCCAGGGCTACCCGAGGAATCACCTCGTAGTAGAGCCGCAACAGGCGACTGACCAGAGTCTTGTGCAGCGATTTCTCTGATGGAATGCTCCTGTAGCACCGGACAATCTCCTTCATGTCGGGTATCCGTTGGCAGAAAGCGGCAACAAGGCGGCCGGCCGCCTCTGACCACACCGAATTCCTGGGCCGAGAGGAGCTCGACTCGTGCATCTTGAGTGCCACAGCGAGCTTGTCGAGGGCTGCGACGAGAATCCTTGTGGCAAAAAAGGACGTCAGGTGTGACTTGGGCGTCAGACATCGGATGAGAACCTTCTGATTGATAGCGGGAGGGATAATGTTGTCCAGCAGGACAGATGTGGGAGGGGGGATGTTCGCATATCGTGTTGCATCTCCGAAGGAGGGAGGCAGTGGTATTCTCATGGTGTCGAAGAGGAAGGCAGCATAACCAATCCAGGTCATGGAGAGCTTCGGTTCGAAGGTGAAAGAGCGGTTGTTGTAGAAGTAGTCGGCAATCAGCTCAGGCGCGGCGGTGAACATTGCCACCAGCAGTTCGCTGTGCTTCAAGCTGGACCACGGGCGGAGCTTCCCAGCAAACTCGGACAACACAAAGTTGAAGACGGGAACACCATCACGGAACCGGCCTTCCCAAGGATCGCCGCTGCCACTGCCACTGCCGTGTCCCTTGGCCGAAGAGCCTGAGTGCTCGTCATCGGATTCCTTTGGATAGAGACCCTTGTATTGGTATAAAACACCGGCATTGGGCGTGGTGCAAATGAACATGAGGACGCCGTGAGCCTTCTCGCACACTCTGTCCCTATCATCCATGTTGCCCGCGGAATTGGTATAGCTGTAGAGCGCCAATATTCGCATGAGGAATTTGGTGTTGAAGCACTTAAACTTGACTTCTCGGGGGATTTTGCTGTCCATGAGCACGTGGGTCTTTAGAGTGTCCAGGATCTCTAGGACCAGATGAGGCGGGTCGCTCTTGACCATGTAGGTCAGATGAGACAGGAGCTCCTTTTGGGTCAGGAGCTCCCTCCGGCCCTCGGAGTGGAGGTATTTCAAGCAGCTCAAGAAGAAGCGAACGGCATTGGTCCTCACAGAAGCCTTTCGCGGGTCCTCCTGGCCGTCACCGGTATGCCCAATCTCCAAGTTTCTCCCCAGGGAGGTGAAGGTATGGGCTCTGGCACGAGCAATCCTCTTGGCGTATGCGCCTCCATCCAAGCAGACAGCTTCTCGCAGAAGGCGCAACGTGGGAGACAGGATAAAGCCCTTGCCCTTCTCGGAAGACAGGTTCTTTGACAGAGACTTGAGTTGCCTCTCCTGGAGAAGTGTCTGGCACACGCCAAGCCCATGAGGAACCAACTGAAGGGACTCGGAGACGGCGTGGAGGAGCAGGGCAAGGACGACGGCCACCGACGACATGACACCATCGTCGTTGACCTGGGCGGCGAATGACCACATCTCCATGATGTCGTTGAGGAAGACTGCATCCTCGCCCACGTCCCTCGGCTTGACCGCCTCCAGGTACTCTCTCACGATGGCGAGCTTCGCCTTCCGGTCGCCATCGCCGGAGATGGCGTCGTCGAGGAGCATTTTGAACGATTGAAGGCCTGCAGCGCAACGGTTAGCCGGCGTCGGCGAGAGACGTCTCGAGGGCGGGCGATGTCCTACCATGGCGTGCTCGGCGCAGGTCCTGGTCAAAGGCCAGCAGGCTGCGCAAGTGATCGACCGACTCGACGTCCTCGCCGGTGGGAGCTTCGTGCACAATCTTCTGGCGCTTGCGGAAAGCCGCGGCTCCGTCGGCACCGCCGGACGAAGCTCTCTTGCCCATCGCAAAGGGCCGGGGCTTGGGGGTTTGCGTCGAGGGCGATGCAGCGATGCAGCGATGCAACGGCGCAATCGAATGGCTGTATTGTATGTACACACTACGCACTCCAGAGCAGTCGCGGCCGGCCGGAAAGTTGCCAGGACTTTTGGAGTACTGCCGCGCCTCACCGCCGCCCCGCCATCCGCATCGGGCAGCATCGCATGGCACAGCGGGAGGCTTGCAGGCGCTCTCGTATCGCCTCGCCTCCCATTGGCTGCTGGCTCGAGGGTTCCTGTGGACAGGAGAGCCTCGTGAAGTGAGACAAGCATGATGGCTCGGGCCCAGCATCAGCGCTTGCTGGTGGACCTTCCTCGCTTCCATCGAGCTGCTCGACCCGAGCGGCACCACCGAGCCGCAGCAGAGCTCCAGACCACCATGACGATATCATGTGGCCCTCCACCCCCCCAAGCCTGCGCAGGCGGTGCTGATGCCGCAACGCGGTGCGGGTCGCACTCTGTTTATTCTTAGACGGCCGGGTAGGGATGAGGAGGCAAATGCCCAACACCATCACGGCGGCGGCGGCATCGCCACGGCGCGCTCTGCCGCAGCACCTTCGAGGTCCAGCCAGCAACGCCACTCCCTCGCAAGGCACCGTGTCGCCCTCGCAGGCGAAAAACGTATGGCCGCGTCGGACGCGTTCGTGGGAACGCCGTGGCCAGGAGCAGCGCGTCGTCGCAGCACGACTCTAACGACGACGACGACGACGCCAGATGACGGGGCCGGGAGTCGACGACGCGGCGCCCAATGCCGACGAACCATTGCGAGGGCCCTGCGGACCGTTCGTGGCAGGGAGCATGACGCCGGCAAACGTGCGGTGTGCAGTTGACATCGGGCAGAGGCGATGCGAGGCAATCGACTCGCTGTGCTCGACCGGCCATCTGACGCTGCCGGTGGGTCGTGCAGCCTGCTGCGTGGCGCCAGCAGCGTTCTAAGCGCCGACTGGCTGGCCTCGTGCGCGCGACGGCCTATCACGTCCAACCATCACGCACCTTCATCATGAACAACTGCTGCTACCCACTGAGGCGGCGAGCCTTTGTTCACGGCTTATTTGGGCCACAATGGGCCCCGGAGTTGGGTCAAGTGAGCCCATCTAGATTTTCTTCCCTTTTGGCGGCGCTGCCCCGGCCTTCTCTTCTCGCTCATTCTGTTGCTTCTCTTACACCGAATCGCTGGTCGTTCGTTGGCACATTCGCTCGTTCTTTGACATCCTCCCGGCATGCAGCATGAAAGAGTCCACTGGCGCCTCTATTTCGGGTCCTGCGTCGAGGCTGTTCCCAATTGTCCTGTGCTGCTCGCCGTTGACCTCTTGCCTCAAGGGCGGGCTGCGTCGTCGTAAGTCTCCCCGCCGTTTTGCTCGACCGGATGGGACACTAAGTCAACAAGGCTCACCTATGGGCCAAGGAAACGAGAAACACGCTTTCCCCATGGTGGTACACAACCAGCCGCCTCACCAGCCCAGACCCGTGGCAGTGCCCGAGACCGAGTCTCTTGAGTCTGGCTGGGAGGAGCGTGAGCTGGGGAAGGGCGGCACATCAAGGCATTACGGATTCTCCATGAGAAGCCGACTCTGGTCAGATGCATCATCGCGCCGGCCGCTGATATCTGCACCGTCAGAGTTTCGCCATCTGAACTCTGGATCTTTCCAATTCCTCCAGGAGCACCATTCACCGCATCATCGAAGACTGCCTTCATCGCAGTATGGAGCTTCACTACGGCCTTTGGAGCTGAGCATACATACGCCAGAAAACCGCGTCTCACCGATCCTGACGAAATTTGACTACCCTGGGACTGTGACGCCGCCCCCGCCAGCGTGCTTCGCCGGCCGGACCGACGACGATCGCCCGCTGCTGCGTCAAAGGAGTTATTCGTCCATGTCCTTTCACATTCCCCGTCGCCACGTCGTGGAGAGCTCCCCCTCGACTATCCAAGATGAGGTGCCCCCGCGAATTCCCCCGAAAGCCCTGGGCCGGTCTCGAGCGCATACAGCTCCGGACGTAGAGGCCATCAAAGAACGGGTTGCCAGCGCCATGATCGAGGTGGAACGACTGCAGCAGCAAATTGAAGACGTTATTGAGCGCCAGAGTCTGTACGCGATGAGTCGGCCATCGACGTCACACTCGACAGCGCACACGATGCCCGGTGAGAACATCCGGCTCATGCACGGTGTCACTTCACAGGCGAATCCCCTAACAACCCTTTGCAGAACTGGAACCGATGCCATCAATACCCGCACTCCCCCCAACGGCCCCATCTTTTGCCGAACGCCTCAACGCTGAGTTCGATCGGCCGCAGACGGCGCCAAGCAAAGCCGACTCTTCCATCACCAGCCGAGCCAAGAATTCGGATGGCTCATCCGTCTCTGTTGAGAAGACAATGCCTGCACGTCGAGCTCAACGACCGTTGCCGCCGCCGCTACCCCTCGTGCTTCGGCCGCCGCTGCGCAAGAAGAAGTCTTTTTCTCGAGTCTCTACGTGGCTCTTCCCCGGCGCCGAACAGAGCATCGACATGAGCTCAGATTCTGTCACAAACGACCCGCGGCCAGTAAGGGGAAGAGACATGAGCTCAGATTCTGTCACAAACGACCCGCGGCCAGTAAGGGGAAGAGAAGGGTTCTACCAATGTTTTGTTTCCGACGATAGTCGTCGTCGGCAGAGTGTCGATTCTCTCGATTCTGCTTCGACTTGGGAATCAGATGACGAGCAGCGCACGGTGCCGACGACATGGTCTTTGGGGAGCACGCCTGTGACGAAGCCGGAGGGAGGACCACGCCTGGAGCGAACGGCCACATTCGGCAAAAAGGAGCCACAGCCGGTGAACGTGAATGTGAGTGTGAGCGTGGAGAGTTGAGACGAAAGGCGAGCGTACATGGGAGGACTTCTTTTTTAAAGGCATGATACCACTGGATATGCATAGCAAGGTAAGCATGCGTGCTGGAGACGCAAAAGCTTACCTTGTATTCCGTACTGCATTCTTGATAGAGCCCGAGGGCGGCAAGTTCTTGTGTTTGAAACAAGTATTATGGGAGGCGTCGTCGGCGGCGGCGTAAATGGACGCCCCAGCAAGTTTGAGGCGGAGTTGAAGAATCTCTGTCCGCGACAGATTGACGTAGATTGGCCTACCTAACATGCTGGCTACGCTTTGATATTTGCATCTACGGGGTGTTTTGAACGTGCCGTTTCATTAGTCGTCCCATGTTGCGCGGCTTGGCCGAGCGTACGAAGCGCCCACGTTCGCGCGCGGCGCCGCCGGACCACCCCCCCGGCTTGCCTGCGACACAGCACACCGAGCGTGTGAGCCTCACTCTGACTTCGCCAAACCACCATCGTGCGGGGACGATCCAGTGCCGGGGCGACCTGCGCTGCAACACCCTGACAACCCGTGGAGCAGCTCAACCCTGAACTGCCTTTGGGCTGAGCCGTTGCGCCGCGTGGAGATGCTGCGCGTTGGCACCAGAGGCCGACGCTTCTTCAAACTCAATCCCGAGCGGCGCGGCTGTCTTCGTGGGCTACGGCGAACATGGCCTTGTCCAGCGCCCTGGCATCTTTGAAGGCCCGTCTGCCCAGCAGCGGCAGCTATCGATACACCGCCATCCCGGCACCCGCATCGTCGCAGCCGTGTCGCGCTCGGCGTCATGACGACGGGCAGGAAAGGCGGAGGAGGCTGCTCAAGCTGTCCGCCGGGGCCATGGTGCTCTTTGCCATCTTGGTCGTTGCCGTCTTCTACGGGTCCGTCTCATTGCGTGGACCACTGCTCTGTGCACAGGCACTCGCTAAACTTCGTCACAGGCAAAACTCATCGCTGTCAGAGGGGTGTGAGATATCCGGACGTTGCGCAGGCGTCTCGCCGCACACCTGGGGACAGTACTCTCCCTTCTTCTCGGTCCCGTCTGGCATTGACGCATCTTTGCCCACGGGCTGTGAGCTGACGTTAGCCCTCGTGCTCTCCCGCCATGGCTCTCGCTTCCCGACGGCCGGAAAGTCACTGGCCTACAAGTCGTTGATCGCTCGCATACAGAGCACGGTGACGCGTTACGGCGCAGGCTACGAGTTCATCAAGGACTACGCTCTCAACCTAGGCGAGGACGACCTCACCCCCTTTGGCGAGAACGAAATGGTGGATTCGGGAAGAGCCTTCTACCGGCGCTACGAGAAGCTCGCAGGGGGCGCTGACCCGTTTGTTAGAGCTTCTGGATCCGATCGCGTCGTCATGTCGGCACAGAATTTCACAAGGGGATTCTACGGATGCCAAGGCAAGAGTGGCGACGACCAATTGACGAAGATCCTCGTCGTACCGGAAGCGGCGGGCTTCAACAACTCGCTGGACCACGGCGGCTGTCCCGCTTTCGAGGATGGGCCCAGCTCGGGCTTGGGGCACGAGAAGCAGGAGCGGTGGATGGCGACCTGGGCGACTCCCATCATGATGAGGTTGAATGGGAAGCTGCCGGGAGCAAACTTGACGCTCCAAGAGACTGTGTACATGATGGACCTCTGTCCCTTCAACACCGTCGCCGCGCCCAACGCGACGAAGTCGGACTTTTGCAGGCTCTTCTCCCAGGACGAGTGGCGAGGCTACGACTACTTCGAATCGCTGGAAAAATGGTACCGCTACGGTCGCGGCAACCCGCTAGGACCGACGCAAGGGGCTGGCTATGCCAATGAGCTCATCGCGCGGTTGACGGGCAAGGCCATCGAGGACCACACGTCTACCAACTCGACGCTCGACTCATCACCCAAGACGTTTCCCTTGGACCGTCGGCTGTACGCAGACTTTAGCCACGACAACTCCATGACGTCTGTGTATGCCGCTCTGGGGCTGTACAACAGGACCGAGGACCTGCCCGTCACGCAGAAGCTGTCGCCATATCAGACACATGGATTCTCTGCGTCCTGGACTGTTCCCTTTGCCGGGCGCATGTACGTAGAGAAGATGCGGTGCGGCAAGGATGAGGAGGAGCTGGTGAGGATTCTCGTCAACGATCGTGTGGTGCCGCTGCAGGGCTGCGGTGCCGACGAGCTGGGACGGTGCAGGGTCGGCGACTTCGTGGCGGGCCTGTCCTTTGCGAGAGCTGGCGGGCGGTGGGATATGTGCTTTGCGTGAGTGCGTGGCTTTTGAGAAGGCGGAAGCTTAGCATGCCGGATATGATTCTACTACGTAGCGATGACCTTTAGACGGATACAGCCAGACGCATGCATATAGAGAGTCTTGAAAACACAGCAGATTGAGTAGCTCAGGGGACGAGTATGATGCAGCCTAAAGCCCCCGCTGACAAGGTGTTGTGTTGTGCTATCTCAGGGCGCATTATGTTGGTGCCTTGGGCTGGAGATTTGGTTGCGTCGTGGCCAACGCGTCATGGTGAAGGCGGGCTGCCTTGGCCGCTAGCACGAGGGACCACACAGCCTGACAGCGAGGCGCCCGCCCGATAGGCCTAACACAAGCGGTACACGGTACTCGGCCTTGCTGTACGGTACTCGCAAGGTACCCTACCATAGGTGTTTTGGCACGCAGGAGACGACGTCAGCCTGTCCCGCTCCAGGCGGCCGCAACCTGAAGGCACTCGACCCGATTGAATCCAACCGCCTCCTCCCTCCGTCTAGCTATCTCGTACTCCGTACATCTGCTCTGCATCGCCCGCATGCCTACATTGCGCTGCCTCACTCCGCTCTCCACCTCGTCCTTGACACTCGCGACCGCGTCCGTCTCGGTGCCGAAATAGAGCGCGACCCGCACACCATGGTGTCCACGGCTGGGGGCATTGTCATAGCCATCGTCGTGCTGCTGGCCGCAGCAGCCGTCGGATGGGTCGTCTTCACCCAACTGCGCGCGCGCAGGCTCGGCGTAAGTCTCCTCGCCCACCCCCCGGGTCGATGCCGCGGCATTCGCTTTCCAGGCGGCTGCGCCGCCATGCCCGCATTCGCGCAACGAAGGCGCTCGCTAACCGGACGCTTCCGCAGCTGCCGCCGCCGAGCTTGTCGTCGTATCTGCCCTGGC
Source organism: Albophoma yamanashiensis (assembly GCA_001600555.1). NCBI lineage: Eukaryota > Fungi > Ascomycota > Sordariomycetes > Hypocreales > Ophiocordycipitaceae > Albophoma > Albophoma yamanashiensis. The sequence continues at coordinate 2,099,141 of BCKH01000002.1, forward strand.
GGCACTCAGAACCAAACGCCTACGGACCGCCGCGGCCGGCGCCCGGCGGCATCGTCGGCTGGGTCAATGACCAGGTGCGAAAGTTCAAGAACCGCAACAATCGCTCCGCCGGCGGCGCCTACGAGCAGCCCCTGCACTCGGGCGCAGCCCGCGGCGGCCGTCGCGGCTTCGGGCCCCTGGACCCAGACGAGGCGTGGGATGCGCGCGTCGGCCACGAAGCCGACGGCTACGGCTACTACGAGGAGCAAGAGCTCAGCGGCACGGGCGCCGCGCGCAGCACCGAATACGCCGGCGCCGGCGGCAGCAGCTACGACATGAACCTCGCCGCGACACCCCATTACATGGAGGAGGGCAGGGGGCGCTCGGCGACGCGGAGCCCTGCCGAAGTGGTGACGGGGCAGAAGAACCCGTTCGACGACGACGGCGAGGCGAGTCTGCGGGGGGTGAGCCCGCGGCCCATCGACACGGCGACGGAACAGCATCATGAGACGAATAGAGAGCCCGACAGTGCTGAGAGCAGCCCTACCGAGCGGAGATCTGTCTTCAGGGAGAACGTATGAACGCAAGCAATCTGCTCAATGGGGGGGTGGGATGCTGGAAGGGGCGAGGCGCTTCGAGCTCTCGGTGGCCAGTGTCTACGCGCCCGGGAATCGAGTGGCGGTGGGCATGGCCGCACTCCCTTGTTCGGCGCGTGGTGACCGGGATTGCCACCGCACGGCGGAAGGGACTTTCACGCGGAACGAAATTAAAATGTGTCTCGAGGATGCTATTGTATTCTATTCATCGGATGGGCTGGAGTTTGTTGGGTTGAGGTGGGCATGGACCGCCACCTGTCTGTTTACGCACCAAGGCACACACATTGAATCTTGGAGCAAATCACGGAGCCAACTGCACGAGTGACGGGAGCAGCGAAGCATTCATTCGGAGTTGTGATGCATGAACTGACGGCTACCCAGCCCATGCGAGTAGATCATAGGGTACGAGTACTCCGTAGACTCTGGACAGAGCCAACCCCACGTGGGCATCGTGGCCAGGTCGCGGGGCGGGTCCGCACGGCGCAAACGCCCTGCATCCGCGAGGCACCAATGCGACCTCGGCGCGTGTGCTTGTCGTCGCCGACTTGCGCGTCTCACCTGCTCTCGACGATGCCGGGACCCCTGGTTCTTTGCATGTCCCCCGACTGTGCGACCCGTGCCGTGCTGTACCAGTAGTGCCCGTCACCGGCCTGAAGTACCTAGCCTGGGCATGAGGTGATCGTGATCCACTGTAACCGTTCACGCCCCGTGCTAAGCCTGTGGGGGATGCTGCCGGGTATTTTTAGGTATGAGTTCCCGCCCTTGTCTGCTGGACGAGGACCCCGCCAAAGCTGCCCCTCGTTACCTGGTAGGTCTTGCTTTACAACTTCCAAGCCTCTCTTTCGCACTCTCTCGCACCTCGCTCGGCCGGCACCTCCACCAACACCAGCAGTATTGGCCCGTTCTTGCTGGACTGGAACCGCCAACCGCAAGACTCGATTCTAGGAGTACCTACCAATCGCTCTGACCGAGCAGCAGCGACAGCAGCAGCAACCATGGCGGACCTCGATCTCCAGGCCGTCCACGACGTGATGGTGGAGCTGGCCTACGAGGCTGGAAAGGTCATTCTCGCGGCCAACCCAGCCGACATCGATACGGGCACCAAGCTTAACTGTATGCACCCCGATGAGCCAAGTTGGACACTTTTCTGGCTCGAGAGATACCCCTGAAGCAGGCAGCACCCAGGCATCAATGGTTCAATACTGACTTGAGCAACCACGGTAGCCGTCGACATCGTCACCGAGGTGGACCAGGGCGTCGAGAAGATGGTGTCGGCACGCCTTTCCGCCGCCTTCCCCTCCGTCGCCTTCATGGGTGAGGAGACGTACAAGCCCGGCATGAGGCTTGGGCCAGAGCCCACCTTCGTCGTGGACCCAATTGATGGTGCGTCGCGACACCGCCGCCAGCGATGCTTGCTCCGTCCGCTGACGCCACCGCAGGCACCACCAACTTTGTCCACTCGCTTCCTGGCGCTTGCATCTCGCTGGGCCTCGCCGTCGAACGCTCCCCCGTCGTCGGTGTCATCTACAACCCCTGGCAGGACCTGCTCTTCACCGCCATCAAGGGCCGCGGCGCTTACATGACGCGCATCAAGGGCACGACCCCCAGGAAGCTGCCGCTGGCCAAGACCCCTCGACCCCTCGAGGGCCTCGGGTCGTCGCTCGTGGCCATCGAGTGGGGCTCTGGCCGGGACGGACCCAACTTTGAGCTCAAGACGGACGTGTTCAAGAAGCTCGCGGCAAGCAAGGAGACTGGAGGCTCCATGGTGCATTCACTGCGATCGATGGGCTCGGCGGCGCTTAACACGGCTGCCGTGGCCGCGGGACAGATGGATGTCTACTGGGAGGGCGGCTGCTGGGCGTGGGACGTCTGCGCCGGCTGGTGCATCCTCAACGAGGCCGGCGGCAGGATGGTGAGCGGCAACCCGGGCGATTGGAACCCGGCCCTCGAGAGCCGAGTGTATCTCGCCGTGCGGGGTGCGCCGAGCGGACAGGAGGAGCTGGTGGAGGAGTTTTGGAAGGTCATTGGAGACCGAAAGATGGACTATTCCGTCTAGGCGGGCTAGCAGCACGGTGAGCACGTCAAAGTGCGGCCTCGAGGGGCTGCCTTGAGCCTTGATGGAGACGATGGTTGTAGAACGATCAACTGGGCAGATGCCTTCATGTGCCTGACGGGCAAAATAGACTTGAGGAAATGGATGCAACCAAGGGCTCGTTGTTCCTTCTTCATTCTGATGCGCGTGTTCTGAGCCAGGACTCCTCTTCACCGGGTTGCGAGCGAAGGGCCAGCAGTTGCGCAAGGCTTCTAGGCTTTCTACGACAGGCTCATGGGCGCGAGAAGCTAACAGCACAGTGCGGGCTTCACGCTGCTGCGTCTGACCTCGATGGTTCTGGGTTGGGGACAGGATTTTGTTGTAAACGAAAAGGTGCAGCACCTTGATGTAGCGGGCCAATGACTCCCCAAGTGTCGCACCTTGCCATGGCGTCCTCACATGTCCTCGATATACCGTTACGTACACCTTGCGCTCGACAGGCAGGCTTTCCAAGCCTTCATGAAAGGTCATCGTTTCTGTTTCCCCATCCCGCAAAGACAATCGCAAACGCCTTAGACTTGTCCCTTCAGATCCATGCACGCCCGAGCCCTAGTTTTCTCCCTTGGTATCAACCTTCTTGGCAGCGGGAGCACCCTCCGCGGCACCGTCGCCCTCGCGAGACCGCTTGCCGTTGGAAGTCGACTCCTCCGCAGTCGATTGGATTTGAGGCTTGGAACTAGACAGCTTGTCAGTTGGATCATCACGATACGGGGCGCGGCTCCGAAGACGTACTCGTTGTCCCTGCGCCTGTCGCCACCATCACGGCCGCCGCGGCCACGACCTCCGCCCCGGCCCCGGCCCCGGAAACCACCGCGGCCGCGGCCGCCACCGCGACGGTCCTGGAAGCCGCGCTTCTGGTCGTTGTCGCGTCGCTTCTTCCAGTCGTCAGAATCACCGCGGTTTCCCCGCTGATCTCTGTCCTTGGATCCCTTCTTGCCGCCATCTTTCCCTTCGAAGAACTTCTTCTGCGACTGGCTGTTGGGCTCCAGCTTCCCCTGGCGAATCAGCTCGCTCTTCTCGTCGCAGTAGGCTCGCTTGGACATGATCTTGAGCTCGTGCCCCTTGTAGGTAGGCGCCGGGTCCGTCTCAATGAACTTCTTGGCAGCCTCCTCGTCGGGGAAAGTGACGAAGACGGAACCCTTGAAGAGTCCCTCGTTCGTGCGGCGCAGCTTGAGACCCTCAACGTCGCCGAACTTGGCGAAGAAACTCTCGAGGTCGAACTGCGTGTCAGGGTTCTCGTCGCCGAAGCCCTTGACGTAGACGGTGGCGGCCTCGACCTTGGCCCTGTTCTCGCCCATGGGCTTGTAGGGAACCTTTCGCTTGACGACCTCCTCGCCCTCCTCCCCTGACACCTCGAGGAACTTGCTGTCGCGCAGGGCCGCAACCACAGCGCTGTAGGGTTGGAAGACGCGCATGCGCTTGAAGGAGTGGATCTTGGCAACCGGCATGGGCTTGTTCGAGGTTCCCTCGCAGGTTTCCCACATGAACTTATCTTGGGGGAAGTTCCAGTCTCCAAAGTAAAACTCGACCTAGAGCGAAGAGACGCCGTTAGCCACGACTTGCTTGCGCATGCCACAAGCGGATGTCGTTACCTGCTTGCGAATGACCTCGGGGTCATCCGTCACCTCGCGGGCGTTGGGATCGAACTTGACGTTTTTGCGGTGGTCCTCACGGTCGATCTTGGCAGTCGTCTTGAGCAGCTTGGTGTCCTCCGCCTCGGCGGTTGGCTTATCCTCGGCAGCGTCAGGCTGCTCGGTCGCGGCCTCGGGCTTGTCTACGACCTGAGGCTGCTCCTCGGTGACCTGAGGGGCCTGGGCAGCCTCGGCGGGCTTGGTTGCGGCGTCGGTCTCGCTCATTTTGACGTTGCACAGTGAATTCGACGGCGTCGGCAAGTGTCTCAAGTCGCGGGACCCTCGTCTGCGAGCTTGCGAAGACTGAGTTCTGGCGGGAAGGATTAGCAACCGGGACGAAAGATACGGTGGTGGCGGGGCCGGGACCAGAGTCGCCGGGGAGGCTTCTCACCTGAACCGTTCGGCTTGGTCTATCGATGCGCAGGGCTCGAAGATGCAGATTGGTCAATCAAAAGCTGCAACCCTGCCGTCGCTGGATTTTGACTCGATGCGGGTAGAAAAAGGCAAATGGCCAATACTGCCGCGGCGGAAAATAGCTACGAGCAGAAAATATTCTGCTTGCGGACTCACCGCCCGCAGCCCAGGCCCACCAGCCTCCCGCAGACCCCGGGCGGTACCTCTGGCGCCGCAGGCGACGGCACGCGGAGCCAGGTAACTCGGCGACCCCTCCCGGTGGGCCAAACGGCCTGAGCCAGGCGTGGGCGGATCCAGCCCTGGGGGCGCTGTGGCTGTCGATGTCGATGGGCGCTGCAGCCTGCAAATCCGCCTTCCAGGGCGATGGCACAGTAATTACGTTGTTCTACGTATCTGGCTGTTGCGGAGCTGCAATCGGTCCACCTACCTAAGGTACCTACCTAGGTAAGGTATGTAGGGCAGTAAGGTACCTTAGATAAGGTACGTGTATATCGCGGACAACGAAACACACATCTCGCCAATGGATCAAGACGAACTCGACTCCGCACGGAAGCGCTCTGCGGCCGTGACTCATTCTCCCGTGGCAGCTCCTGATGGCTCGACCAACTGGCAGGATTTGGGCTTACATGTGAAATAAGGTAGGCATCTCATGCATACGACCCCGGCGCTTGAGCCACAGCGGATCACCTGCAGGAACTCCTGCGGTTTGTGAGTACGTAGTACCGTGTGCTGGAAGCCTTGGACGAGTAACGTAGTAGCGAATGGCAGGGGATTGCCAGTCATCTGGGCAAGGGAACTAATTAGTGGCCCATGGATCTTGGATTAAGAGTTTCAAGCGTCGATGCGCCCGCCGACGGTGGTGCAGGACATGCAGTGGCCTGATATCGGCTTCTCGAAGTGGAAGCCCCCCGAGCCACAGGAGCCCGGAAGCTGTTGGAAGCTACTACATACATGGTACGTACCTGGGTAGGCTATTGGTGGTTCCGGTCCCGCATCCTGCACCAGCGGATATATACCGAATTGGTGGAGACACTGGTACATACGGCCATACCTACTAGAATATACGGGATCCCGTCCGCTCTCCCATAGTCAAGCTAGTAAGGGGCAGATTAGTAGTTGGGTCGGTGACGACCAGCGAATACCGGCTGCTGTATGTTCTTCAAATTTTTTGCAAATTTTCTGAATTTTTTGAGACTTTATTTTGCCGTTTCTCTGGATTGCGAATTACAGTAGAGGTATGGTTTCTGTAGTGGGTGCATATGCAGGTTTTTGGAGGGTGGCCGCCTGAGATGCAGCCGCGTGCATGTCGCAGGTACCTACCAAGCTGCCAAGGCTGCCTGCCAGAGCTTGCTGCGCAAGCCTCAATGACATAACCAACCCACCTACCATGCCTTACCTAGCAGGCTCAAGCGGGTCGCCAACAAGCCGCTTCCAGAGTGGCTGCCCTCCAAGTTAAAATACCTTACCTTGCCTCGTAGCAACCACCTCCAATGCGGTGCGGCATGTGAAGGCCTCCCTGTCGTACGTACGACATTGCGTGCTTGCCCACTGTCTTCCCTTGCATCCAGCCAGCGCCCTGCAATGCCTGCCCTCGAACCCGCACAGTGACAACCACAGGAGGCCACCCTGCTTCCGTTCGGTCTTCTACCTGGCGGCGGCACGATGCTGTAAGCTTCACGCGATGAGACACATGCGCAGACTTTCCGGTGCGGTGGCTGCCCTCGGCGCGAGGCTGAGGGTCGCCAAGCGCCCCAACTCGTCGCCTTTGCCGAAACAGCTGCGCCGTGGATACTTTACGGATGCCAACAGGGCTCGCGCGTCGAGCCAGCAAAGCTCGACGTTGCCGGTTGCCATCATCACCGGCGGGCTCTTCATCTGGTGGCTGTACCCGACGGATGACTTCGCCGAACTCTCCAGCAAAGGCAGCAGCCGCAGGAGAAGACGTAGTCGCGCGACATCCAGCGATGAGGAAGAAAATGAGACGGGCGACCAGGATGGTGTCGATGACGAAACGACCGACCAATCTGCGTGGGCTAGCTTTTCTCGTCGGTTCGAGTCCCTGTCGTTGATGACGGATCTCGAGTGGTCTGGCTTCTCAGATAAGCTTGCCGGCTACATCCCGGACTGGTCGAAGCTCATTCCCGGGTACATGAGAAAGCTCCAGCGGGAACTTTCCATGTCGCCCGGCTCTCTTGCCGACGAGATCTGGCAGGAAGCCCACGACCCCCTCATCAACCCTGAAATCCGATACACCGCTCAGGTGCGAGTATCTGCCGATCTTTGCGACGAGGAAAAGGAGTATCTTGCGAGGCGGCGGAGGGTAGCAAGGGTGGCCTTGGCAAAGTACCTTGAGCTGGAGGAGAAGGACATTCATCCCGACGACGTCCCAACCATTGCCATGTGCGGCTCTGGTGGCGGCCTGCGAGCGCTCATTGCTGGCACCGGGTCTCTGCTTGCGACCGAGGAAGACGGCCTCTTCGACTGCGTGACGTACACATCGGGCGTCAGCGGCTCTTGCTGGCTGCAGACCCTCTACCTCTCGTCGTTTACGAAAGGAAGTATCGGCGCTCTTCTCGAGCACCTGAAGGCACGTGCTTCCACGCACATTGCATATCCGCCCGTTGCCTTCCACTCTCTGATATCCCTGCCAACGAGCAAATATCTTCTCAGCGGGTTGGTGGAGAAGCTCAAGGGAGACGACAAGGCAGACTTCGGCCTTGTGGATATTTACGGCCTTTTGCTAGGTGCTCGATACCTGGTGCCCAAGGGCGAGCTCGGCGTCAACGACCGGGACTTCAAGCTGTCAAACCAGCGCGAGTATGTCAAGCTCGGTCAACGCCCAATGCCCATCTACACCGCCGTGCGGCACGAAATCCCGGGACTGGAAGATGGCGCCGCAGCCTCTGAGGAGGCCAAGGAGAAGGCCAAGCGTGAAGCCTGGTTTCAGTGGTTTGAAATTACACCCTACGAGTTCTTCTGCGAGGAATTCGGTGCTGGCATCCCGACGTGGGCCATGGGCAGGAAGTTTCAAGACGGCAAGGACACGCCGCCCGAGCATGGCTTTCACCTGCCGGAGATACGGGTACCGCTGCTCATGGGCATCTTTGGGAGTGCGTTCTGCGCTACGCTCAGCCACTATTACCGCGAAATCAGGCCGCTTGTGCTAAGCTTGACGGGATTCGGCACAATCGACGAGATGGTGTCTGGCAGAGACGACGATCTAAGCAAGGTTCATCCCATCGACCCGGCTAGCATTCCAAACTTTGTATATCGCATGTACGGCAAGTTACCCAAGACGGCTCCGAAGAGCATATATGAGCAAGAGTATATCCAGCTCATGGACGCGGGCATGTCGAATAACTTACCAATCTACCCTCTTCTGCGCCCCGGCCGAGACGTGGATATTCTCATTGCGTTCGACGCGTCTGCCGACATCAAGACCGACAACTGGCTGGCTGTTGCGGACGGCTACGCCCGCCAGCGCGGAATTACAGGATGGCCCGTCGGCATCGGGTGGCCGAAGGCTGGGCAGTCCGTCACGCGAACCGTTAGCGAGCTTGCCGAGGCCGAGGCCGACACGACACGCGAGGCTCAGCACAGAGTGCAGGAAGCCAGGGAGGATCAAGAGGCTCTTCGTCGGGGAGCTTCGGACGAGACCAAAGCCCCTTCTAGCGAAGACGCAGAGGCCAAGTTCGCCCCCGGAGACGAGGAAGCAGGCGACTTGGGGTACTGCACCGTCTGGGTCGGGACTACCCAGGAGCGATCCTCGGAGCCGCCACCACCCCCCAAAGCCATCACCGACGCCAACTCGTTCAAGCTGATGGAGCCCGAGGCGGGGATTGCCGTCGTGTATCTCCCTTTTCTCTCCAACGGGAAGGTGCCCGGCATCTCGCCCGGCACGTCCGACTTCCTCAGCACCTGGAACTTCGTCTACACGCCCGAGCAGATAGATAGCGTCGTGCGTCTCGCGAGGGCCAACTACGACGAGGGCAAGCAGCAGATCAAATCCACTGTGCGCGCCGTTTACGAGCGCAAGAAGCAGCTCCGCGAGAAGGCCGAGAAGCAACTGGAGCAAGGAAGATACCATAGGATGGCGAGAGATGGCGAGAAGGCTCTGCTCGGACAGGGGGATCAGTTTAGTTGATGACATACATACTATATAAAGCAATATAAATTTGTTGGGGCATTCGATGATGTACTCATCCGGGACATGATGTTCCTTCGTCATCACATCCGTGGCTGGTGTCATGACGTCCTTGAACTCTTGCCCATGTGATTTACTCTGTTCTACAAGAATGATTTAATATACAAGGGCATCTCTCAGCGCCCGAGGGGCCAGAAATACACCTCTCAGCCGTGCCTCGTACACACTAGGTATGTTATATGGTACCTCGACGCACGCAAATAACCCCCCTCTTTAGATTATTTCGCCGCTGTCAATGTGCGGTGCCTTCCAGGGCTTGGCTCCCTCCTCCATCATGTCGCTCGGCACGCGCACCTTGTTACCGGGGCTGTACAGATACCACGCCTTCAACGAAGCCATCGAGGCTTTCCGTCGCGCCATGTCGAGACTCGGCCCTGCGCCTTCTCCCAGCTTCTCCTTGCCGCTATAGATGCCAACGACGTAGACTGGCGTCCGCGAAAGTCGACCAGTCTCGCTCTCGAGGCGGGCGAGAGGCGCTTCAAAGCCCTCCCGCGCGCACAGCATGGCGAGTTCACGCGTCGGCAGCTTGAACTCGAAAAGGTTCGCAGGGTCGATCTGCCGTGACAGGATGTGCGATGTGACAAAAGACTTGGCCTCCTGGCGGCCGCAGTGGGCGTAAATGGAGCCAACGACGGCCTGGACGAAGGATCCAAAGGCGCCGTCCTGCAGATGCTGTGTCCCTTCCTCCCCTTGACTGGGCCGCTTCACCGCCTCGCCAAAGTCGTCGTCCAGGACCACCCGGCTGCTGAGCCCGCGGCGGTACGACGCGTTACGCTGCGCCTCGGAGCGGACGTATCCCCACCGCGTGCCGACCAGCTGCTCGCTCTCGGCCTTCCACTGCAGCAGGCCAGGGTCGACCTCCTCGCCGGGCGCCGCCGCCGCTTCCACGCCCCACCGGCGGGCAACCTGCTGCAGCGATTCCTCTCCCGCGTAGGCTCTCAGGGCCTCGTACAGGATGGCCATGGGCAGCCGGGGCCACTTGCACACGAGGTACTCGAGGACATGGTAGTTGATGATTGTGCTGCCGAGGAATGCAAGGTTCGAGTTGTTGAAGTTGGCGTTGGGATCGGCGGATTGGGTGACGAGAGCCCGGGCCAGCGTCTGCAAGGGGAGCTTCTTGGACAGGGATAATCTTGCGTGCAGTGCGGCGAGCTTGGCGGAGTCGGCGGCTCGTTGGTGAGGAGGGGAAGGGAGAGATCTCGGGGCGTCTTGCTCGACGGCGAGCTCGTCGGCAAAGTCTGATGCGGTTGCTGTGGCCGATGACGACTGGCAGCGCAACGCGTGGAGGAAGGGCTGTCTAGGAGCGGCGGCGGCAGCTCCCGGGTGAGCTTGGAGCAATTGCCCGCTCCATCGTGCCAACCGTAGCCTCTTCATGAGGCCAGCAGGAAGTGTCCCTCTGACCAGAGCCCCAATCCGGGTGTTGACTGTGCAGAGACGGAACGGGACCAGGGGGGGCGTCGTGGAGTTGGCGGATGGTCTGGCGTGTCTTGCGTCGCGGAAAAAAGTTCTGCGTCGATGCGCCGCCCGGGTCGTGTGAGCGCTGTCCCCAAGAGTGTTTCGGCGCAGCGCCGCGCTGCTGGCCGCGGAATATCCTCGGCCCGGGCACCGGCTGGTGCCAACCTCGACTCGCTGAGGACGCTTTGTCTGGTTGAATCACCAATTGCACGACGCAACTGCGCAAACGACAGGTCCCTCGCACGTCCGTTGACAAGTCAATCAAAATGGTGAGTTGCCCCGTGCTGCCTTCCTGCCAAAAGCGCGCCGGCTAACCGGGTTACAGGGCGGTGGTGGAAAAATCCCGTAAGTTGCCTCCTCGGCCGCGACGTCGCCTCCCCGAACGCTGCGATCTCGACCTAACCTCCCCCCGAAAAAAGGTACCCCAAGCACGTGTGGTCGCCGGCCGGTGGTTGGTATGCCCAGCCTGCGAACTGGAGGGGGAACACGCTCATCGCGGGCGCCATCATGTTCGGAATCGTGGCCGTCACCTGGAAGTTCAGCGCCGAGCGAGAGACGTGGGCGCGCAAGCCGGAGTCGTGGGAGTGGCACCCCAGCCGATAGTGAGTGCACGGCGCATGCGCCCCGCGAGCACGAGAACGTGTTGGTCGCTGACAACGTACGCAGCTGGTCGAAGCAGCTGATTCAGTGGGACAAGGAGGACCGGTTGGCTTCGGAGCAATCGAAAGGCGCGAAGGAATGATGCATAGACGACCTGGGGTATCGCTTGTGTACAAAACTTGATCAATTTCGCTATCAATTACAGCATCCGAACCACACATTCGCATGCCTTCTAAGTCTTCCTCGGTTCCGCGTGCACCTGGCCGAATCGACATCACGACACCTTCGGGCGCGACCCGACTTGCACCTGGCCGTGACATGCCCGTTTTGAGCGAACATAATGCGGGTGAACAAGAAACACAAATTGCATCCTCTTCCCCCTTCCTGCTGGCAAATGATGCTTTTCGGAGCAGCGACTTTTTTTCGGCGCGGAGCGTTCTCCAGCTATCGCCAGGTCAGGTAGTCGGGCACAGGGGCTGGCATCTGCAGGGCCACGCCACATCTCGTAGCATTACCCGTTCCGATGCCTTGCATTTGGAATCTGCCTGAAGCATGCCATGCGAGCATCCAAACCATCCCGGACTAAACCGAGGAGGCCAGCGTTGTGTTCGGCGCGTGCGTGTCTGGCAGCTCCCTCCGGCCATGCACGCGCACGTTGGAAACGACGCGAGTTTCCATTTATCACGTATTCAGGCATTGCCACGTATTCAGGTATTCGGTACGACCACGCCACGTCCAAGGATGCCTTGGGTAGATAAGGTAGCACAGCCTTCACGGGACGGCCATGTGCCGCACACAACCGCATCAGTCCACAGCTACAAAGGCGTCCGTAGTCTATCCAGAGCTTGTTTTTGATGGCCACACACCAGCTCGCCACAAGAATGCTGGGCTTCTTTTGTGGCATCCGTTCGTGAATGGACGACACGACTAGTGCAGGCGCTGTAGCTGATGCTTGGTGGCGCATGCTTGAGCAAGGAAACGGCCCAACGGGTTCCGCGTCACTGCAAGGGCGCTCACGGGAGCTTGGTGGCGTTGACGTATCGCAAGTACGAGTAGTCAGTTGGAGTCACGGACAGCACGAGATGACCCAACTTGATTGGCTCCGCGCCCAGTATGACCAGCAGATTCGGGTGCGCTGACGAGAGGTGAAATAAATGCTCTAGGCACCATCGGCATTTTCGTTTCGAGGGCCGGAGCCGGTTGGTGCCCGTTTGGAGGACCCCACCACTCCAGCGCTCTGATGCTGGAAGCCCGCATTGTTAGCTGACAAACGTCACCTCCACACCCGTTGTCGCCAGGCCACGCCCCTCGGCAGCCAACCTCCTACGGACATCCAATCTATCGTAAACCTTGGCTCGTCTTCTTGCGCTCCTTCCATCTTCTTCCATCTTCTTGCATCTTCCACGGGCTGGCCTGGTAGCTGCGCCAGTGGCCGACGCAACTCGAGCACGCACCTACAAACGAGAGCTATAGATGGTGACCGGCGCATGACGAGACCGAGCCCCACGAGCCACTTTCCCACGCCGCCCAGATGCGAACGTGACGCGAGGGGCATTCTCGAGGAATATCTCCGTTGGGCTTGACGCTCCTGGTGAGCTGCGGCCCCGTACCCATCGCCTTTGGTGACTTACCGCTGCTGATACTGTGTGAACCAGCAGAAACACCGCCCGCTACTGGGCTGACGTCGACCTTGGCTCTTCCTGAGCCGCCGACGCCACCCACCCGAAGCCTGCAGCTTTCAGCTCATCGTCCCCAGCTGCTGCGCCCGTTCGAAGACGCAGCGTCTTCTCGTTTTGGCCCCGGCTGCCGCTTTCTATCACTGTCGTCGCTGGAGATAGGTCTCGCGAGAAGTGTGCCCTGATCTGATCATCTCCATGGTGTCCTGAACGCTCAATACCAACGAAGCAACATCCTCGACTGCAGGCACACTGGCGTTCCGTGCGATCCGACTTGCAGGCCTCGCTATTGGCCTCGGGCTGGGCGCCTTATCCGCGTACCAGCGCAGACAACCTCAGATGGCTTCCAGCAGCCATGGCGGTGGACAGCTTGATGCCACCACAGACCGCGACGTTGTCTACTGCCACGCCTGCTCCCATGAATGGTATCGGGACGAACATGGCCTGACATGCCCCGAATGCGAAAGCGATATCACAGAAATCGTATGTCACTCCCGGACCCTGTTGTCTTCCGACCCCCGTCATCACACCGCAAGCCTAGCAGCTGACGATATCCTAGGTGGACCCTGAAAGCGACCCTCGCGAGCACGACCAGCTGTCTCTGGCGCCGTCGTCCTCAGGCGTGGGGGCGTCGCGCTACGAAGACGATTCAGATCCTGAAGAGGCTGACATAGAGGAGCACGTTGGGCCGCATGGCTTTGTTCACCGCCGCAGCGTCAGAGATGGCGCTGGGCAACCTCACGACCCCGGAGTAGAACCCGTGCTCAATCGGTTTTACGAGATGCTGGAGCGCTTCGGCCAACCGCCACCGACGGCGAATGGCGGACAGCCGACGGACAGGGATGGGAACAGTCCCCCCCAATGGCCTCATGTTCATCGTACAACGTTCACCTCAGGCACGTTTGGCGGAGGAACCGCATCCGTCACTATCTTCTCAGGTCCTGCGCCGAGCCGACAACAAATGGGACATGGGCATCCTCGTGACGGTGCGGCCGGTGACCCTTTCCAAGCGTACGTAACACATGCTGATCGCCTCGATGAATACACGTGGCGGTTCAAACCCATCTTGTGCTGAAGGCAGCAACTGACCCGCATAACAGGATCTTCACTGGCGTCCTCAGAGACATCGGCCCGCCACAAGGAGACCATCAGCCCCTTGGGCCCTCTCCCAACTTCGCCAGAGGCTTGCAGGAGATATTGAGCCTATTCAGTCCCGCGAATGCCGTGGCAGGGGACGCTGTGTACTCGCAAGAAGCGCTGGACCGAATCATAACGCAGCTTATGGAAGCGAATCCCCAGTCAAACGCGGCACCGCCAGCATCTGAAGCAGCACTCCAAACTCTTGACCGCAAGGTGGTTGATGAAAAGATGCTTCACGGTGAGAGCAAGACGGAGTGCACGATATGTCTCGACGAAATGAAGATCGGGGACCAAGCTGTATTCTTGCCTTGCAAGCATTGGTTTCACGAGGACTGCGTCATCTTGTGGCTGAAGGAACACAACACTTGCCCTATTTGCAGAACCCCTATCGAGAAGAGAGGCGGCAACGAGAGCAGCAATGGCGAAGCCGGTGGCGATGGCATTTCGGACCCGGCTGGCCCGAGACCAGGGCCCAGTCCACGCGACCCATCGGCCTCGGACCGGAGCAATGACGTGCCCGGGTCGACTAGAGTCTTCAGCAGGAGCTTCAGCAGAACCTTTGGCGGAAACCCCGGAAGGAATGCCGACGCAGCAACAGACGCGTCGAGCCGCAGCGCGACTCGAACCAACCCTAGTTCCAGGGCCAGCCTCAACGATGCGTTGCGGACGATATCAACGATCCAGTCAGAGCGGAACTCTCAGCGGGGACGAAGGACGCCACCGCAACACAGGTACGACACGTCGCAGCTTCAGCGACGGTCTTCGAATTCCCCCACGAGCCCTAGAGAGACTGCGTCGGAGGAGTACGGGGCTCGAATGAGGCAGAGGAGCCCATCCGAGAGCAGCCGCCGCGGGCAAGTCGAGGGAGGCACTGGCCGATCCGCGGCCCAGGGACCCTTGGGCTGGCTGCGAGATAGATTCTCTGGAAATGGCGGGTCTAATCAAGGGCCGTCTCGCGACGAGCAACGGCGCTAATGCCCAACCTATTTCTCACTTCGACTATACAGGTGAGGAGCCCGGAGCAGCACAAAGGCAGCGGGGCAGGCCACGGATACACGGAAAGCGGCCAGTGAGTGGGTAATTAATTGCTGTGCTCCATGGGAGGTGCTTGGTCATGGCAAAGACGGCAAATCGAGCTGGAGCGATAGGCGTGATGCTCTACCCGAGATGGGCAAGACGGACTGGTGCATGACAGGACATGCGAAAAGCCATGGCGGATTGGCGACAGGAACACGGCATCTGGGCTGCTTCAGCAACAGATGAAGCGCCAAGCAGCGTGATGAGATACCCGATAGAGAGAAGTTGGGGATATCAGCTGTGACTCACGGCATGCAAGCACGGACCAAAGAAGGCGGCAAAGCCGGCTGGCGGTTGAAGGAGGGTGGTTGAAGGAGTCGAGGATGTTTTGAGGGTGCAGGCTCCAGGGTCGGGCCAACCGCATAGCAGGGCGGCTGCACGAATGTTAAGACGCAACGAACTTCTCTAGCGCTTTGTATTTTCATAGCCAAGAATGTAGAAAGACTTTGGAGGCTAGCTCACGGCGCCTCTTGAGCAATATTACGAGTACGGGGTCACTCGGGCGGAGGGACGGGGGGTTGTAGGAAAATAGTTTGAATCACGAAGAGCAATGCCCCTCGAGTCGGCCGAGATTTCGGCCCGCGCAGAGCTTGGGACGGAGTCGTGCTTCGTACGAGGAGCACGAGCACGAGTAAGTCGCATGTGATTGAGAACTGATAAGGCAGTTGCATGCATGCACTGTCGATGGCCCGCCTCAAGCCGGCAGACTCCTCCGCAAAAGGACGGCATCGCCGGCAGCGGGGACGGCCGAGGCATTGCTGCAGGCACTTTTCTCAAACGGCGACATTGCGGGATACCCGTAACCTGTTGGTTCATGCGGACGGGAAGGACAACACGCATAGCGGAGGAGAGGAAAGCTGCGTGGCATTGAGGGCGCGCCGGAACTCGTGAGTCGCAGGTAGTATTAGCGCGCCAATTGGTTTGAGAGAGGTGGGCCGCGGGCCACGGCCGGCTCGCATTTCCCCCGAACCCCGTAACTTCTTGGCCCGATTCCGTAGTCTCCATCGCTGCCCGGCGCGGCAAAGTCCGCCAAGTAAGGATTCCGCCTCGTACCGATTCCGCTTCGTGCGGATTCCGTTTTCGTATGAGAGTACGAATCGGCACTTCAACCAGCAATTGCGCCGCACGGCGGGGCACCAGAGGCAAGAAATGTACCGGGGAGCAAGCAGGGTAAGGGGACTCGACGCTCTGGGCCCCGAATGCCGCACCGAACCCACGGACGTATCCTCGCAACCCGGGGGGGAACGTTGCAGCATCCGCGCTCGACGCGGCAGCGAGTTGCGACCGTTGGAGACGGGAGACGGGAGGGAGTGATGGGAGAGAATGATGGGAGAGGAAGAAAGAAAGGAAGTTGCATGGACCTAGGAGCACAGGCGACGAATGAGGCGTCGCGGGTTGCGAGAGTAATCGGCAGGTGCGCAAACTCCCGTGGGGGAAGCTTCCCCGGCGCCGACTCCCCCCTTCGTTCGCCATCCACTCATTCACTCGTCCACTCGTCCACGCATCCACCATCGAACGCAACGGATGCCGTGTCGCCGACGCCAGCCTGCGTCTGCAGGCTTCTGCAGTTGTTTGCTCGACAGACCCGGGCAAACACGTTGCCGACACTGGCCTCGGATGGCGCGGGCCCAAGCGTCCGCCAGTGGGCTTCGATTGATCTGCGGGACGCTGGAGTTGGCGTCGAGGGGGCGTCGCCCGCCGCGAGATTCGAAACCCGGCCTCGGGCGTTTTCCCCTGGCCTAGATCGCCCAGCCTCTGGGCGCCGGCGCCACTTTGATCGCCATCCCGACGGCTGGTCCGTATTTAAATGGGACGCGGCCGGCGCCGTTGAGATGCGGGCATCATCGCGTCCCCCCAGCGTTGCTCGCAGCGAATCCACTCTTCGAGACGCCTTTCGAGCTCTTCCTCCCTGTACTTGCGGCTGCCCTTTCTTTAGATACTGCAGGCTGTCATAGGATTGCGTCGTCGCTTCGTAAGTCCCCGTCTCCTTGCCGATGTCCCTGCTCAGACGCCATTCTCCCACCACGGCCCCGTCATCCACGTCTCGAGACCTCTAAAAGACGTCACAAACTACCCCTTGATGTAATGGGATGCCCTTTGATCCCTTACATCGATCCCATCCTGGAGAGAGCCCTGCTAGTTGCAATCTGAAGGCGTCATACACTGTGCTAACGACAACAACTCACCAGACCGGCGTGGTGTTCCTGGACTTCCCCAATGGCTGAGGTTATACCCATTCCAGAGCCTCCGGGCTTGCCCTTTCTCGGCAACCTTGGAGAATTTACTACCAGCCCCATGAAAGACCTTCTTCGACTTGCGGACACATACGGTAAGCAGCCTGTTTGCGCGAATCCCGCGACTCTGCTACAACGGAAGCACTCTAGGCTCCATCTTCAGACTCCACCTCGGGACCCGACCAGGTGTTTTTGTCACCAGCAACGCGCTTGTCAATGAGATATGTGACGAGAAGCGTTTCCACAAGTCGTTGGAAAATGTTCTGAGGGTACGCAATACGCACTCCAAACTAGCACGCTCGGCATCGGGCATTGGGCATTCCAGCTTACCGGTCCAATAGGTCGTCCGCGAAGGCGTTCACGATGGGCTGTTCACGGTCAGTCCAAATGTCCCTCCAGCTGTCCTTGCGAGATTAGAAGTACTGACTGCCGGTAGGCGCATGACGACGAGCCAAATTGGGGCAAGGCACATCGCGTTCTCACGCCTGCCTTTGGACCCCTTTCCATCCGTGGCATGTTTGACGAGATGCACGATATCTCAAGTCAGCTCGTCATGAAGTTTGCCCGCCACGGCCCCCAGACCCCCATATGCGTCTCCGATGATTTCACCCGCCTGGCTCTCGACACTCTAGCCTTGTGCGCTATGGATTTCCGTTTCAACTCGTACTACCATGAGGAGATGCACCCCTTCATCCAAGCCATGGGTGACTTTCTTTCCGAGTGCGGCAAGCGCAACAAAAGACCCCCTTTTGCTCCCAATTTTTTCTACCGCGCTGCCAACGAAAAGTTCTACAAGGACATTGCGACGATGAAGAATATCGCCGATGAGGTTGTGGAGTCGCGCAAAAAGAACCCCACGGACCGCAAGGACTTGCTGTCTGCCATGCTCAATGGCGTCGACCCAAGCACTGGTGAGAAGCTGAGCGACGCGAACATCACGGACCAGCTCATCACCTTCCTCATCGCTGGCCACGAGACGACTTCAGGCATGCTGTCGTTTGCCTTCTATCATCTTCTCAAGAACCCAAGCGCCTACCAGAAGGTTCAGCAGGAGGTGGACAGAGTCATTGGCCGCGGCAGAATCACGGTGGACCATGTGACCAAGCTCCCGTATATCGCGGCTGTACGTTTGTGGATGCTGCTAGAATCCGGCTGTGCAATTACCTCAGTGCTGACCCTCATTCTCCAGGTTCTTCGAGAGTCTCTACGGGTTAGCTCGACAATCCCTGCCTTCTCTGTTGAGCCGTACGAGGATACCCTTTTGGCCGGAAAGTACCTCGTGCGCAAGGGAGAGTCTGTGACGGCCCTTATCACCCGAGCTCATCTTGACCCCGTCGTCTTTGGCGAGGACGCCGACCAGTTCAAGCCCGAACGTATGCTTGACGACAACTTTGCACGTCTGAACGAGCAGTTCCCCAACTGTTGGAAGCCATTTGGCAACGGCAAGCGGGGCTGCATCGGCCGACCGTTTGCTTGGCAGGAAGCCATCATCGCCGTCGCCATGCTCTTCCAGAACTTCAACTTCAGCCTCGACGACCCAAACTACAACCTCGAGCTGCAGGAGACCCTGACCATCAAGCCTAAGGACTTCTTCATGAGAGCCAGCCTGAGACACGGCTTGACCCCCACCGAGCTGGAGCACCAACTGGCTGGTAAAGGTGCCGATGATCACGCTCACGAAACGGCAAAGAAGCCAGCCTCGCCAGTATTGAGCACCTCTCTGAAGCCTCTGGCGGTTTTCTACGGGTCAAACAGCGGCACCTGCGAAGCCATGGCTCAAAGGGTGGCCGCTGACGCCTCTCAGCACGGCTTCAGGGCAACAACTGTGGCACCTCTTGATGCCGCCAATCAGGAAGTCCCCAAAGATCGCCCGGTGATAATCATCACAGCCTCCTACGAAGGTCAGCCTCCATCAAATGCCGCCCTGTTTGTGGCTTGGATGGAAAGCCTCAAGGGCAAGGAGATGGCAGACGTGTCGTACGCCGTCTTCGGATGCGGCCACCATGACTGGGTGCAGACCTTCCATCGAATCCCGAAGCTTGTGGACTCGAAGCTGCACGAGCTCGGTGCCAAGCGCATCGTGCCGCTAGCCACGACTGATGCCGCGGAGCGCGACATGTTCAGCGATTTCGAGACGTGGGAGTACGAGTGCCTCTGGCCAGCCCTGCAAGATATGTACGGCACCGAGGACGTCGGCGATGGTGGCAATGATAGCCTCACTGTTGAGGTCTCGCTTCCTCGCAAGACGGCCCTGAGACAGGACGTGGAAGAAGCTCAGGTCCTCGCAGCCAGGACGCTGACAGCAGCCGGCTCCGTCAAGAAGCACATCGAGATCCAGCTGCCCACTGGCATGAGCTACAGAGCCGGCGACTACCTGGCCATCCTGCCCTTCAACCCCAAGCAGACGGTGGCTCGTGTCTTCCGCCGATTCAGACTATCTTGGGATGCCACCCTGAAGATTACCTCGGATCGACCAACCATGTTGCCCACCAATACGACAATCTCTGCGGCAGATGTTCTCAGTGCCTACGTGGAGCTGAGCCAGCCGGCGACCAAGAGGGTAAGCATAAGACCATACAAGCAGTGGGCAGCAGTGACTGATCCGGCATGCAGAATGTCCAGGCATTGGCCGAAGCGACGCACGACGAGGCAATCGTCAAGCAGCTGCAGAAGCTAGCTGGCGAGGACTACCACGACAAAATTACCATTAAGCGAACCTCGATCCTCGATCTTCTCGAGCAGTTTCCGACCGTCGTCCTGCCGTTCAGCTCGTACCTGGCCATGCTGCCGCCCATGCGCGTTCGGCAATAGTGAGTTTCCCAATGGCAAGGGGCAGATGGCCCGGAGGGAGGCGCCTTTGGCTAATTGATGCGATCGTTTCACAGCTCAATCTCCTCGTCTCCCCTCTCAGACCCCACCAAGCTGACGCTCACGTACTCTGTCCTGGAGCAGCCAGCCTTCTCCGGCCAGGGCGCCCACGTCGGGGTCGCGAGCAGCTTCCTGTCCAGTCTCGGCCCCGGAGAGAAGCTCCACGTCGCCGTGCGGCCGTCCAAGTCTTTCCACCTGCCCAGCGACGCCGAGAACACGCCGCTAATCTGCATCGCGGCTGGTTCCGGCATCGCACCCTTCCGCGGCTTCCTGCAGGAGCGGGCTGCCATGATCGCTGCGGGCCGCAATGTAGCCCCAGCGCTGCTCTTCTTCGGCTGCCGGTCGCCGGGCGAGGACGACTTGTACGCCGACGAGCTCTCACGATGGGAGAAGCTCGGCGCCGTCGAGGTGCGCCGGGCGTATTCGCGAGCCGCCGACAAGTCCTTCGGCTGCAAGTACGTGCAGCACCGGCTGTCGCACGACCGCCAGGACGTCTACGAGCTCTGGGACCGCGGGGCCAAGATCTACGTTTGCGGCAGCCGCGACCTCGGCAAGGCCGTTGAGGATACCTGCGTCGAACTGGTCGAATCAAGGCGCAGCGACGGGGAGACGGAGAACGCGGGCGAGCTGGATGCTAAGACGTGGTTTGAAAAGCAACGCAATGAGCGCTACCTCACCGACGTGTTTGACTGATGGAGGAGCCGCGGCTCCGAGAGGAGTGGGATTTTCTGGCGGCTCTTGACGTTGTTGAGCTTGCTTTGACGATGGCATGATCGTTTGGACACTCGGGCTGGATGCTATGGCGTGGGAGCTCAGGGTTGAGTGAGGAGGGTGTGCGTACTGTAGACAGGCGATCAACCCATGACCGGCAGGACTCTCCTCCATGCAGCCACCAATGGCGCCCGTTGTGCTATTCGTGAATACCCATGTGCATTGTTCGGTTTCGGCAGCCGGTGCTCGGGATATTTGGTGCTCTGGGCTGTGCAAGGTACGTCCTTGGATATCCCAGCGGTTGACGTCAAACGACGACGTCAAACGGTCCGCGTCCACGCGGCCGTTGCCGCTCGGGGAAGCCTGCGTGTGTATCGGCAGCGGTGTCTGCCGGCCAGGCAAGACACGCAGATCGTCATCGGCCTTTGGGGCAACCGACGACGACTAGCTCGTTTCTGTATCGGACGTTAACAAGCTCCGTGGCGGGCTTCCCGCAACGGGCCGGAGAACGAGGCGACGATCCCTGGCACGAACGCGACAGAAGCCCGTCACACAGCAGACGTTGAATCGAATGGCAAGAAATAAATCTATGAAATAAATGTATTGTTCATGGCGCAAATCTATTTCCCAGGGCAAACAATGTGCGTAGAGGTATCAAAAGAACGGTGCAACCGACAGACGAAAAGCATTTCCAATTCCCAGCGCTTGCCATCGTCGTTATCATGCATGCGTGTGTACTCCGTAGTTGTGCGTGTATAGTGTATATCCACCTCGACTTTGCCGGCCGTCGTGCGGACTCGGGCAATCCCCCTCCCCCTAGTTCCCTGCAACAACAAAGCGAAAGGAGCAAGATGCTCAAGAAATTCCAAGAGCAAAGACAGGATGTGGCTCGAGGTCGCCGATGAAGCGGAGATGCACCAGCACCGAAGAAGAAAAACAAAAATAAAACTCCAACAAGCAATGCTTTAATCGCTGAAGAACTTGATGATCTGGTTCAGGTCGCGCAAGCCGACGCCGTGCTTGGGATAGCAAATGTACACCTCCTCGCCGAGAGCGCCAAACTTGCTTCGGAAGCCGGCCTTGCGACGCAGGCCGAGGCTTTCCACAATGGAGTTGTACGTCGCGGCCATGAACCGAGCGCGGATGCCGGTCAGGTGCTCGCCGGGCGTCAGCTTCTCCGACACGCCGACCCCGAACGTCACCTGGCCCGTCACGCACGACAGCATGTGCTCGATGAGCACCTCGATGGCCCCGTTGACGGAGCCAGGGAAGTCGAGCGCCCACTTGACCTGCCAGCCGTGCTTGGGAGACAGCTTGGCGAGCACGACGAGGGCGAGGACCTTGCCGTCCTTCTCCGCCGCGAAGTACCGTCGATGCTCCAGGTCGACCCAAGGCCGCACCTCGGTCAGGTGGATCTGCTTGCCCTTGCGGCTGGCTTTCCAACTCTCAATGGCAGGGTCGGCGCGCTGGATGAAGTCGGCGTCGGCCTTGACCTCGTGGATCTTGACGCCTTCGCGCTCAACCCGCCTTGCCTTGGGCCCGCCGCCGTTGGTGTTCAGGTGCTTGTCGGCGTCGACGCGCTGCTCCTCGGTGCAGGACAGGGTGCGCCAGCCCATTTGCTGAGCCAGGATCTTCTGGACTTCGTACGAGACGAGCATCCACACGGGAACGAGACGGAGCTCCGAGATGACGAACTTGACGAATGCAGAGACCACCTCCCTGTACTGCGTCCTGTCGCACAAGGGGTCGCCCGTGATCATGGCAAACTTTTCTTGCTTGACGTAGCCCACTGCAGCGCCGCTGGAGTGGCGCCATATCTCGAAGCGTTCGTCGAGCCAAGACGTGTTGGACGCATCACCGTAGTTGGCAATCAGTTTCTCGACGGGCGGCTGCCGGCCTTCCAGGAGCGGCTTGGTCGTGTCTGCTTCGGGATGCGTCAAGCCAGGGGTGCGCTCAGGCAGCGACTTGGGGTCACGGTGAAACAGGGAGGCGTATCGGACGTCACCCAGCTCGAGCATCCAGGCGACTATCCTCTCCAGACCGAGGCCGGCGCCGGCGTGCGGAGGGGCACCGAGCTCGAAGCCCGCCATGTAGTCCTCCATACCGTCCTCCGACATGTTGAAGGCCCGCATGTTGGCACGGAGCTCCTCTACGTCGTTGATTCGTTGGCCTCCGGAGCAGATCTCCTGCCCTCGTATGAAGATGTCGAACGAATGCGTCCATTTGGGATCCTCGGGGTCCTTGTGCGTATAGAAGGGGCGAGCGTTGGCCGGGAACTTGTCCAGCACATAGTAGTCGGTGCCGTACTTTTCCTTGACGAGCTGCCCCAGTCGCATCTCGTCCGGCGTGGAGAGGTCCTCCTCCTCGACTTCGCGGCCGTCGTCGCGAAGCATCTGGAGGCCCTCCCTGAAGTCGAGAATGAGGGTCTCGTCCAGGTACTTGAACTCACTGCTGGGCCATCGTTTCTGGACCTCCTTGACCTCTGGCATTTCGTAGACGGCCTTGAAGACGGACTTGAGGAAGATGTCGATGATGTCGATGACCTCGTGGTAGTCGTGATCGATGGTCATCTCAAGATCAAGCCCCGTGTACTCGGTGAGATGCCGGTGCGTGTTGGAGTTCTCGGCACGGAAAACCGGCCCGACCTCGAAGACGCGGCCGAAGTCGGCCGAGACGGACATTTGCTTGGCCAGCTGGGGGCTCTGAGCCAGGAAGGCATTGCGTCCAAAGTAGTTGACCTTGAAGACAGCCGCACCCGTCTCCGTTGCGGCGGGCTGGAGCTTGGGGGTGTTAATCTCGATAAAAGCCTGCTGCTCGAGGGTCTCGCGAAACTTGCGCGCCACGAGGGAGCGGATGCGGAAGAGAGCTTGGTTGGAGGGGTGGCGTAGGTCTAGGATGCGCGAGGACATGCGGTTCCTCAGCGTCTCGGGCGGCTTGTAGGTGGAGAAGGGGGCGTTGTGGGCGGCGGCGACGAGGTGTATCGACTCAATCTGGACCTCGACGCCGGACTGGGTGGCGGATCGGATGGGCTCCGGAGGCTCCATGAGGATGCCGTTGACCTGGACGATGGATTCGGGGGGGATCTTCTGCACCCACTGAACCATGTCGACCTGGTCGCGGGCGAGGACGCCCTGGACCGAGTGCGTCTGGTCGCGGAAGAGGAGGAAGTCGAGGGCCTTGGAGAGCTGGCGCTGGGTGGCGATGCGGGCGCGGAAGTTGACCTCGGTGCCCAGGGGCAGCCTGTCGAGCTCCATGATGGCGTTGAGCTCGTAGGGGTGCGTGGGCCAGTCGGCGCTCATGCTAGTGCGGCCGCTGTCGAACGAGGCCGTCGACTTGTCCATGCTGGAGCGGCCGGAGCTCTTGGCGAGCTCGACGCCGCTGTCGTTCATCCTGGCGAGGGTGCTGCTGACAAAGGCGCTGCGGTGGCGGGCGGGAGAGGAGATGGGAGACGAGGTGGGAGACGAGAGGGGAGTATCGAGCGACGTGGCAGGCGTCGAGGGAGCTGGCGTTGATGAAGGCGACGACGACGACGACGACGACGACGAGTCGGCGGCCGTGTAAGTGGTGCTGCTGGGGCTGGTGACGTCGCCGCCTGCCGTGCCTGGGCCGGTCCCTGTATCCCCTGTACCCGAGCCCGTGGCGCGGCGGCCCCTGCTAGCGCGCGCGCGCGATGGGCGGGGCAGCCCAAAGGCCGAAGCCATGATCGCAGCCGTGGCCTGCATGACGGAATGGCTGCCCTGCTCGCTGCCTTGGTCCGTGGCTCGCTACCCTGCCGGCAACCCTGCTGACAACCCTGCTCGCCGCCAGCTAATTCGTTGTATCTCGATGGGCCCGATGGGGGATGGGGGCCGGCTGGCTGTGTCCTGTCTCAGCCCGCGGACCAAGTCTCCCGAGGGTGCCGGGTGTGTCCTGACTCCCTTGGCAGGGCGCTGTGGCGTTGGTTTCGACCGTTGGAAAGTCAGGCTACCTGTGGCCTCGGTTCGGTGGCGACGAGGGACGTGCCGGCGCAGGTGGCCGAAAGGCGAGACGTCTCTGCGGGTGCAGCGTTCTCCGTTCGCGGGTGGGTGTACCACCTTATGTAGGCAAGGCAAGGTTCGCAGTACGCACACTACCTTATGTACGGAGTACGGTAGCGGTAGGTAGAGAGGGAAGTGCCGGGCGTGCACACAAACGAACAAGAGACGGTGGGAATAAGGTAGTGGTAGGGAAGGGACGGGAGGCTGCGCCCCTTTAAGGCGTATCGTCGGCCGAGGACGGCCGGAGTTATCGAGATGAGGAGATAATCACAGGTCCGACTGGGACGGAATGCAGCAAGTCGCGCGAATCAGGAAATTTCGCCCGTGTTCTGGCGTCGAGTCAGAGCCGGCTCGTCCGTGGGTTCCGCTGGCGAAGACCTATAGCTTCGACGGCTTCGACGGCTTCGACGGACCGCCCGTGCGGAGTCACGCATTTCAAACGCCGTGCTTACAAAAACGAGCAGGGCACCTGACATGTTTATCGCGCCCTGCAAGCTTGCTGCTTGCTCAGCGTGCAAAGCAAGCTGCCCTTTGTCACAGTGCGCGTGCTTTCGCGCTCCCCCTTTCCTGCGGCCACGCTCGTGGCTGTCCGGCGGCGATTCCGTCAGCGCCCGGGACTCCGGACGAAGGTCGCACGCATGCCCGGCGTCGCGGCAGCTGGTGGAGCCGCGAGGAGAGAATGCACACTGGCTGACTGACTGGATGGATGGCAGGGTTCCCACAGCATTGCACCCATCGCGCGCTGTCGTGGCAGAAGGTTTCAGAACCTACCGTTGAAAAACAGACAAGAAGGCAAGGGCTCCCTGCCGATTTGCACCACGCCATCAAGCGTGACGGGAGGAGTGGGATGTGTGGTTAGCCATCCAGGTTGAGGTACTATGCCAGCCTCGGCGCCGATTGCAAAGGGAACGAGAGCATTACAAATCCGTCCGCGGCAGGAACCAGCACCAGCTCACGAGAGAGCAGCGACTACAGTACTCCGTACTCCTATGAGTAATATGAGTAACTGCACGCACACAGTGACGGGTGCCCGGTGGGTGACCCGCCAAGTGCCGACGGGGGAGGCGCGACGTCCGTGCTAGATCCCGACTGGCCCGTGCTGTCGCCCCACCCTGACGTCACATTTCAACGTGATCGAATCGATCGGAAGCCCTGCCGTGCTCGTAGCTTCCTCCGTCATCCTGGCGGTAGCAAGCCTGCTGCGGCCCTGCTTGTCCCAAGCCAGCCCAGCGCTGTACTGTACGGAGCACTCAGTACAGCACTACCTTACGTAGGTGCTCGTGCTCGCAGGCCGCACGGCGCCTTTCTTCCCCCACTGCACGTTGATGCGCCACCGCGCGCGGGCCCTTGGCACGTCGCCAGCAAGCCTCGTCAGC
The DNA here is from genome assembly GCA_001600555.1 of Albophoma yamanashiensis. Classification (NCBI taxonomy): domain Eukaryota; kingdom Fungi; phylum Ascomycota; class Sordariomycetes; order Hypocreales; family Ophiocordycipitaceae; genus Albophoma; species Albophoma yamanashiensis. The sequence goes on from BCKH01000002.1 coordinate 2,125,210, forward strand.
GCATCACGGCCGCTGGCCTCTTGCGCTTCTACTGCCACTTCGAAGGTTTCCATGCCTACATAATATTCCGCGCGCTCCACGAACTTGTCGCATTGGTTGCTTTCCTAAGCATTTTCGTCCTCCTGACCGGCTCCGGCACTTGCCGCTCCCGATCAACGACACTCACGACGTCACGAGGATTCAAAGGGGCTGGCTCGCCCCCTTTCTGGCTTCACTGGTTTGCGACGCCTCTTGAAGCGTTCAGCGAGCTGCCTGCCAACTTTCCCTGGAGGCCGGACGTCTGTACGACAGTGCTCTGTACCCCGTACGTGTCCGCCCCTTGCCTGCGCGGCACTGTCTCCACACGAGGCACAGAGCTCCTGGAGGCTCGCCCTCGGCCCTTTGTGTCCGTCTGCGTGTCCATCCGGCGCGAGCCCGACCAATCCCAGCGCTCCCTCCCTTCTCGACGTATCGCGGTCATCACATGGAGGAGCTGAAATCGACTTCTTCCGGCCCCTCAGCGGTAGCCGCGGCTACGAGCGACATCCTGACCAAGGCCATCACCGCTACGAATGCCAACGCCGAATCCGTGGAGGGGGCGGCCGAATATGTGAACCCGCTCGAGAGCAGCTCGCGATGGTACCTCAACGCCCGTGCCTCGGCGGTCCGCTACGCCGCAAGCTTCGGCTACAGCATCGCCAACCGCTCCGACCCCCCGGCCCCGTCGCCGTCGCGTGACATCTGGCTTGATTCCACCCTGTCGGAGTGGAAGGGGCGCCAGAAGATCAAGGTCGAGGTATGGGTGCCGCCTAGGATCTCTGTTGAGCCTCGAGCTGCCGTTATCGACCTGCACGGCGGCGGCTGGATCCTCGGCCAGGGTACCGACGACGCCCGTTGGGCCGGGGCCGTCATGGGCGGTATCGACGCCGTTGTCTTCACCGTCAACTACCGTCTGGCCCCCAGCTACCCTTTCCCCGTCTCCATCGAGGACTGTGTCGACGCCATCCTGCAGATTTCCGCACGTGCCGCCGAGTTTGGCGTCGATACGGATCGCCTGATTCTTTCGGGCTTCTCTGCTGGCGCCACACTTGCGCTCGCGAGCTGGATTGTTCTGCAGGACCCTTCTCACTGGGGATACGAGCTGCCTCAGACACCCCCGGAGATAGTCGGCCTCGCTCTGTTCTACCCTACTTTGGACATCACCATCTCGCGGCCTGAGAAGCGCCAGACGTGTACACGGCCGGAGCTCACCCTGTCTCCCGGCATGACGGATCTCATCGACGCCTCGTATTGCTACCCGCCGGTCCCCCTCGAACGGCGCACGGACCCGAGGCTGTCCCCCGGCCTCATGTCAGACAAGCTTCTGGGGAAGCTACCTCCGCTCCACCTTTGCTTGTGTGAATATGACATGTTACTCGCCGAGGGTGTACGGTTCGCCAAGAGACTGCACTTTCACGAGAAGTCTTTCTCCATGCGCGTGGTGGATGGCGAGGCGCACGCGTGGGACAAGCCTCCTCTTATAGCTCCCAAAGAGAGCGTCAACGTCGAGTACGGCGAGGCAACCCAGGCCATGGCTCGTTGGCTCGGCCGGGACTGCGAGACAGACAAAGAATCGACGACATCGAGAAGGAGCAAGAGATCGCGGATCCTTCGTCCAAAGTACCTGTCATTCAGGTCTAGGACCACCAGGTAGCAATGGCGCGGACGATCAGGACAGCCGACGACATCACGCCCCAGCCTCCGATTATTACAGCACGAGTGGAGACATCAGCGTCCGCATTGATATGCACCCCGCCAAAGAAGGAGGCGCAGGCGACAAGACCATGTTCATTGTTGTCAGAGAAGGTTGAGGGATTAGCGTTGGGAGACAGGTGCATCAAACTCATCATCATCGTAGCATTGTTCGCAGGCACAGCTGATAGACTTTTAATACAAGCCATCAAGGCTACATAACTTTGACGGCAGCTCACATGCCATCAAGCAGGGAGCTCGAGCTTCCTCACGTCTCGGCCGAAGTAGTCGTGTCGATAGTTCATGAACTTTATGACCCCCCAGGTCAGCCATTCCATGATGACGCTGCCGATCCTGCCGCTTGACACCCGGGGGCTCCAGCGCGCCATGGTTTCGCGGTACATCTTGTCGATATCCGCCCTGCGGAGCGCCTCGTAGTCGGCGAAGAGCTGCGAGACGGTCCGGGTCGCCCGGCGACTCAGGACGTGCGCCAGCAAGACCCCGTCCTCGATGGCGACTCCAGTGCTCTCGCCTAGCGGAGGCATCTGCGGCAAAGAGCGGGGGTGTTAGCGGGGTCTTCTGTCAAGCCTGTTCGTTTTCGACTGGTTTCTGGCATGATGCGCCAGGGGGGTTGGGGGAGTGTAGTATAGTCGTCGCGGCCGGCGTTGACTTACAGCGTGGGCTGCATCACCCAGCAGCAGAGCGCGGCCCTTGGCCCAGGTGGCGCCCGGGGCCAGCATGTAGACGGGGAAGAAGAACCACTCGTCGCACCGGTCGATGATGGGACCCAGACAGGTGAGCGCGCCGCCCGAGTAGATCTCGGCCATCTTGCGCTTGAGGCCGGCCTTGTCGGCGCCCTGGGCGGCCCACCCTTCGCGGGCGTCCTTGTTCTCGGGGAGGGGGGTCACGCCCGCGACGTACAGCTTCGTGCGCGAGGGCTCGAAGTAGGTCAGCAGGAGGGCGTCGTTGCCGTGCGTGACGAGCGACGTGTCGGTGATGAGCGGCCGGCCGTCGGGCCGGAGCCATGCCTTAGACGCGTCTCGCCCGTTGGGGTCATCAGTCTTGTCGTCGTCGGAGAGCGTGACGTAGCCGTAGGCACTGCATTTTCCCGAATAGACCTCTTCCCGGTCCGGGTCGACGACGAGGGTCCGGACCTGCGAGTGGATCCCGTCGCAGCCGAGGATGATGTCCGCCTCGAGGACCTGTTCTCCACTCCTGTCCACGTTCTCGACTCGTCCCTCGGGGGACCTCCTCTCGAACGTGACCCGTACGCCGCCCTCGCCGTCAGGCGTGCCGAACTCCTCGATCCCGCGCACCCTGACGCCGTAAATGATGTCCACCTGGGCCGTTTTGCCGGGCGGCAGCTGGCGGATGGTGTCCCGCAGCGCCTCGACGAGCAGCTGCCTCTGGACGCGGATGGCGTCGACGCCAGGCCACAGCCGGCCGAGCAGCGTGCCGTTGCGGTGCGCGACGAGCTCAATGGCGCTCACTGGCAAGGCCTGAGCCCGCAGGCGGGCGCCGGCGCCGAGCCAGTCGATGTACCGCAGGGCGAGCGGCGTGAGGTTGATGGCGCCGCCGAGGGGTGTCGTCGCGCTGCTGGCGTCGCCGCGGGGCGGCGCAACCTCCGCGCGGGCCTCGAGAAGGGTGACGCGCAGGGGAGAGGCGTCGACGGGCTGCTGCCGCACGAGCGAGAGCGCTGCGGAAAGGCCAGCGGGCCCGGCGCCGACGATGATGACGTGGAAGGGTTTCTCCATGCTGATATGGCCGCTGTCGCCGCCGTGTAAGTGACGGCTGAGAGCAGCTGCTGTGACAATCGGGGGAGTTTAAGGTACCCAACTACAACCTGTGCTTTCCTACCACTGCAGCTTTCCGGGGCGGTGGCCTATATAGGGGACTGACGCGCCTAGACGTCGCCGCCATCAAATTACGCCGTCATCAGCCCTCGGGAGGCGACGCAATCCCCTGCGCGTTTCCTGACGAGGCCATCGCCAAAGCGAAGCCGGCGGCGGGGCGGTCTCGGCTGTCGCCGACCCGTCGCAGGGGACGAGAAGCGGCTCGCTGATTGGCCGTGCGGACGTCGAGCGTCCTCTACGGGGCAATTACAGGCCGTCGAAGCGTCTGGCTGACAGAAGGGGCTGCGCCGAGCGCAGCGTCTGGCTTTGGCGCCACCATTTCTATCCGATCGCATTCATGGACGACCGCGCCCAAGCACGAGGCACTCACAGCTCGGATTGAGGCTGGAGCTGGGCCCGCACATTTCGTCCCACCACCTCCTCGGCAGCGTTGGTGATACTCACGCCCTTGAGCTGAATCTTTGGTCTGAGACTCGGAGCTGCCGATCCAACAACCCAAATTGTTCGCCGCAGGTCCTCTCTGTGAGTGTACTGACCCTCGACATGCGTCTCCCCGGCGCCCGCCGTCGAATATTAGCATGCCCATGACGCGTTAGGTCGCGCACTGGTCCGGCCACTGTCATTCAGCCTCCGCTCAACGCCAACGCCAGCCAAACTCCTTGCGCATAATGGGCTGCTAGACCCAGGCTCCTTCCCCCGCCACGCGTTCTTCGCGCGGCTTTCAAGCTGGTTGCTTGTAACTGACCGGCCGTCTTCCGTACACAACATAGCTGCGGCCGTGTTAGCGAGATTGTCGAGAGCCGGGACGGCACCGGCAGCGTCGAAGAAGAAACTCACTACGGCACCCAGCTGTGCATGCGGCGGTCCAGCACTTCCTTTCGCGCGCGGGCCAGCAGCACCTCGAAGTAGGCCGGGTCGCCCCCTAGGATCTGCTCGTACCCCCGCGCAAAGACGTTGGCAATGTTGTCGCGGAAGTGGCTCAGCTCGAAGGCGCCGATCTTCTTGAGGCGCTCGTCGCGCGGCCAGGGGTTGGTTGGGACCTTGTAGACGCGCTCGTGGACGTCGTCGAAGCCGGCCTGCTCGAGGTAGTGCTTCCACCTGACCACCTCGCGGCCCGAGGCGCCGACGCGCTCCGACATGTCGAAGAAGATGCTTCCCATCTCGACGTAGGCCGAGTCGGCAGGCAGGGTGCCGTCGTCGGACCTGAACTCGGGATACGAGCCGGCCAGCTGGAGGTAGCCGCCGGGCTTGAGGGTGTTGAGGGCCTGGAGCACGAGGCGGGGCCAGTCGTGGATGGCCATGATGAGCTCCCGGCCGTGGATGAGGTCGAAGCTCGACTTGGCCCACAGCCAGTCCTGCTCGATGTCGTCGACCTCGAAGACGAGGTTCGGGGGGAGCACGTTGGGCTGGACGGGGGCTGTGTCGACGCCGATGACCTGGGCTGACGGAAACTGGTCGGCCACGTCGATGGCCCAGATGCCCGAGCCCGTGCCGAGATCGAGGATCTTCTGGGGGTGGTCTGCGATGGGCGCGATGAAGAGCTTGTCGTCCGTGAGGAGGGTGAACTTGCAATGATTCAGGTCGTTGCGATCCATCTGGCGTCGCGGTTAGAGCCTAGGGTACGGCCACGCATCTACGACTGCCCTCCAGCACTCTCTACGAGCAAGCGTTGACGTACTTCTAGCTCGTCGACGGGCACCCACGGCTTGTGGATGCCGTAGGCGGCGTATATCCTGCCGTTCTCCTCGACGCCCCTGCGAATGTCCGACGCCAGCGACGTCACGAAGCTGGTGGACGTCGACTCGGCGTAGCCCTCGTCGTCGGTCGAGTTGTCGGGCTCTATGGCGGTGCTACTGGCGGACTCGTCGAGCGGGTCGTTCTCGGGGCCGCCGTCGCCTGGTGCCGCCCGCGGCTGCTGCGCAGGGCCGACGCCCGTCGACGCCGCGAACGACGTGGGCGGCTTGTGCTGTTCGCTAACCATGGCGGGCAGGGCTGGCGATTCACCTTGTCCCGGGCGCAGGCACGAGGACGAGGAGGTAGGGGCTGGAGGGGGGACCTGGAGGTTAGCCAGGCGCCACCAGACTACCTTATCTACCTTGGGTACTCATACCAGCTTGCGCGTGCGTGCTTGAGGACGAGTCACTGGTCACTTGCAGTGCGAGGACTCGGACCCTTGGAGCGACGGGACCTCAGTCGTCGGTGGCAGTCAACCGCCGTTGGTGCTGCAGCTCTACTCCGCGGCGCTGCGGCGTCCCCTTGGTCGCAAAGACCGCCATGAGACCATGGCCACGCCGATGCGATGTAGCGAGCGATAGCGATAGCTACGGCCAACAGGGCAGCGCATGGATCGGATGCACGAGGTGGGCGGCGAGCCACGCGGGGCCGGGGCCGGGCAGGGCTCCACTGGCTCTCTGCTGGGGCCGCTGGGCCCCCGTCGCGGATCCCCCACCCCGCCGACGTCTCGAGTCTCTTGAGCCTTTACAGTGGCCGCAGGTACGTATAGATGCCCAGAAGGGGCTCACGCAGGCGCCGTGCGGGTCCAACTTGCGTGGTCTCCGGAGTCTGGGCCCGCGGTGGAGGCGCAGGTCGGGCGGTCCGTCTGCCTTCGTCGAGGGGCCGACGAGACACACGTGCGTCTTCCTCTTTGCTGCTTGCTGATCCCTCGCGTGCGGGAGCGACGGTCGCACAGGCACCACGAGCTGGGCACATGCGCTGTCGCCGGCTCATTGGGTGGGCGACCGACAACAGCGAGCGAGTACGACGAGCTGGGTGGCCGCCTCTAGAAAGGGTGCCCGGGGATGCGAGCCGAGGAGCCAGGGAGGGAGTCGAGCGACGCCAGGAATGTGATGCGACCCTGGCCAGGGTTCCAATGCAGCGTCGGCGTTGCATCCGGCAGACGAGGTGTCCCACTGCCGGCGCCCAACCACCAGGCAGGCTCGCTTGTCTGTCTGGGCGCCTCAGGCAACTCTGGCAAACACTCCATGCGGGCTGGGGTCGGCGGGCGGCGGCTGCTATTCCAGACCGCACCTAAGGTACGGTCTAGGTAAGGTACGGTACGGTAAGATACGGTACGGTAAGGTAAGGTAATTGCTGCAACACCTTGCGCGGTGGTTGTGCGAGCCCAGGGGGGCTTCGGCCCTTTGCGGTGATTTGAACACATCCAGGCCAGCCGTCCGATGCCTGCATGCTAGTCGTACCATCCCATTCGTACGAGTATCCGTACTTGTAGCTGGGCTGCCTTGCTTGCACCCTTGCTTCGCTCGTACGAACCAGAGTATTGCGAGCTCCCTGCGCCCCTCGCGCGCAGCGGCTGCAGTAGCCTCGGGTCTAGTGGCCATCTGCCTCAACAGCTGCCCTCCAGGCGCAAGACTACCTTGCCTACGCGGACGAGCCCTTCGGAGGTGACAGCGGATGAATGTGTACGGGCTCTCCCGGTCTAATGGACCACAACCCCACCCCTCGCTTGCTGGCTTGCTGGCTCAGCAGCATGCGATGGGTAGCATGCCCGTGAGCAATCGCCGTTGCCGGCCGTCGCTCGAACAGCGGCTTAGATTGTCGGTCAGGGGACGCTCGACTCTTGAGCCTGCAAGCCGCCGTCTCTTCCCCCTCCCTGGTCTCTGGGCAACGTATCCTCGTCGCCATTGTCTCCATCCTCATCTCGTCCTCATATCCAGTCACAATCACAGGTCCCTTCCTACATGGCGGCGACGCTCCCGACCAAGGCCCAGGTCGACGAGGCCATAAGCAGCCTGGCCGAGGCTGCCAAGTCGTACTCGGATGCCCCCGACCTCGCCGGATATGCGTCGCGGGTCGAGCTAATTGCGCGCGCGAAGAGCCTGGTCCGTTCTGTCGTGACGCCGGACATGATGCCAAACTATCATGGTCTGAACGTACGGTGCCGCTCTCTCTTTGCTCGCCGGTGTGCATATGTTGCTTTGTATGCTTGACAACCCTTGCCTGCCCTGCCATCCTGCCTCTTCAATTGGTTCGCCATGGCCCCTGGCCATGCGAGCTGTGTCGCGAGAAGCAAATGACCAGATGGGGAGACGGGACGAGATGAGATCAGTTCGCTGGGCATTGAGGACCGAGGGCTAATCTACGCCTTGCCGACGCGCTTCAGATTGCCGAGCTGGTCGCCATCCGAACCCTGATCAAGCTCAAGGTGCTGGACGCCATTCCGCGAGAAGGGTCCATCTCCCTCCAAGACCTGTCGAGCACGACGGGAGTCCAAGAGTCACTCTTAGGTATAATTGTTCCTTCGTCGACGCGCGTTGCCCTTTTGAGCGCGTGCTGTTGGTTGTCACAGGGCTGCATTAACGGCGGGAACCTGCAGAACGGATGACCCGAGTCCTCGGTACGTGCGTCACGCGGCGCCTGTCGCGGGCCTGCACCCGCGCTTGAGGCTGCGCCCATCTGCCTCGCATGGGCCTTGCTGGCTTGTTGGTTGCGCAGCTGGGACAACGGAATCGCTGACGGTTTTGGCGCGCAAAGTTGCATCCGGCTTCCTCGACCAGACGCGCGAGGATGGAGGCGACTACATGCACACCAAGTTCTCGCGGGCTTATCTTTTGGATGAGCCGGGCCCTGGCCACCTCTTCCTCGCCATGTTGGTCGTCCTCGGCCCGTTGTGGTGCTTGACTGACAGTCCCGCCGCGCAGGTACGACGAGTGGTTCAAGAAGATGCACAACTTCGACGACTATCTCGCCGAAAAGGGCCAGCTACAGCATGCCAGGGAGCCCGACGATCCCCTCCACAACCCTTACACCTTCTATCACAAGCAAGAGGGCACTCCCGTCTGGGCCATCATGAGCCAGGACCCGGAGCGCTTCGAGACCTTCCAGACGGGCATGGCGGGCCTTGACCTGGCCATCCCCGTCGTCGGCCACTTCGACTTCGATCTACTGCGCAACACGCCAGCGGAGTCGTCCGAGGGGCGTGTCCAGCTTGTCGACGTCGGCGGTGGCCACGGCGCGGTGCTGAAGAAGATCCTCGATGCCCACAAGGATGCCATCACCCCTGCCAACTGCGTCCTCGAGGACCTGCCCGAGGTCATCCAGTTGTCCAAGACGAACAGCATCCTGCCCGACGACGTCCAGCGTCTCGAGCATGATTTCATGGCGGAACAGCCCGTCAGGTGTCAGTCTCAACTCAAATGTGCGGCTCCCCTGTCCTCCCCGAAGCTGACCATGTCCATGCTGCTCCAGACGCCAAGGCCTACTTCATGCGCATGATCCTTCACGATTACGCCGACGCGGTAGGCGTGCAGATTCTCGCCCGCCTGGCCGCCGCCATGGCACCCGACTCGCGGGTGCTCATTTGCGAGATGGTGATCCCGCCGCGGGTCACCGAGGCCGACTTCCCGGCCGCCGTCTTGGACCAAGCCGTCATGACCATGGGCGGCAAGGAGCGGACGGAGCAAGGCTTTGCGAAAATGTTCGAGGCCGCTGGCCTCGAGCTCGTCAACGTATGGCGGGTGCCAGGCGTGCCGGGAGGCTGCGTCGAGGGTCGACTGAAGCAATAACGGCCAGCCGCCGAGTCAGCTGGGCGGACAAGAACCGGCGGGGCATCACAGCGCAACATATCAATATGCCTAGGTGCGGTGGGAAGTGTTTTCGGTCAATAGTCTTGTCGCATTGCATGACATGTGACGACGTAGGCAGGCGAATACTTTTATGGCTCATAGTGCGATGCCCCTGGCTTCAACTTGCTCCAGCGCACATTGCCCACACAGTCATCTCGAATACCACGCTCAGTACATTGCGGCCCAATGATCAATCAAGTCTGAAGCCATTGTACAGTAGCTCATAACAAGCCTCGCATACCAAATGCCCAATTTCTTTCGAGGTGCAGCATCAAATCAATGGCGCTCCGGTCCCTTATGCATCTACCACTTGGCCTCCTTGCTGTCCAGGAAGCCCTTGAGGATGCCGACAATATCGTCCAGGGCCTTGAGGTACGTCGTCAGCTCCGTCTTGACCTGTTCGTGGTCTGATCCGAGCTTGGCATAGAAGTCTTTGCGGTAGGGGCAAGCACTCATGGCGGCGCTGAAGACGGGCTTGACGAGGAAGCTGTGATGGGGCTTCAGCGTCTTGCCATAGGCACCGCGGAACGAGTCGGCGAGCTCCTCGGATTGGTTGCCCAGGTTCTGGCTGAGGGCGATGCAGGTGAATTCGAGGCCACTGCATGCATTGCGTCAGCTACAGCGGCGGAAAGGGGGGGTGGGCAGGTGTTCGTCGGCAGCGTACCGGACCAACCACAGCAGGCCCTCGGTGGCCGTGTGCTTCTTCGTCTTCAGCTCATTTCGGCAGAGGTCCTGGATGTTCTCCGACTCGGCGGGAGCGGCGAGCTGGCGGTCGCGCAGTTTCTGCGAGGCGGACAAGTCAGCGCCTGGCACCCACGCCGTCAGATGACGGCGCCGAGCTATGGCAGTCCACCAACCTTGACGTTGCCCAGCATGTCGGACTTGACTGGGGAAAAGGCCACGGAGCCAATGGCATCTGCACGACGGACTACGGTTAGGAAGAGCTCGTGAAAGGGTCACGGGCGAAGCTAGCTCACCAAAGATGGTCGTCAGAGACTCGGCGGCATCGAGAAACTCGGTCGTGGCCACGGCATTGCCCTTGTCGGCGTCGACGGGCACGTCGACGAAGGACCGGCGGAAGGTCTGCACGATGGTGCCGCCGGGAGGGATCACAGGAGCAGACATGATGGTTGGACGTCGATCTAGAGGAGCGGGTGGCAGGCAAAGGACGGGATGATGGGAAAGGAGCGAGGAGGAGCCACGTTGACGGCGAGCTCGTGGCGGTCAGGCAAGCTGGGCAGCGCGAAGCAACGCGGTGGGGAAAGGAGACGCTCGAGGGCGGGGCTCGGCGGCCTCGCAGGGAGGGGTCCAGGCCAGTCTCGCGAGGGGACTGTGGCCAGGAGCAGTTCGCACTGAGGGGTATTACGAGTATGTCGCCAGCAAGAAGGGGGCCTGCCGCACGACGGTTCATAGGGTACTAGGTACCTAGTTTGGTGGTGGTTCGACGTGCTCATTCAGGTGTAACCAAGGTAATCACCTTGCCTCTCAGGTGCCTTGGTCCCTGAGCCCTGATGGGTGGCGACAGCCTGCTGCTACCTCATCTCACCTTACCTTACCCTACCTTACCTTACCTTACCTCAGGCACCTACTACCATACCTATACGACTACGATGAGGGCTTGATGAATCGACGGCTCTGGGGAGCAATTGGGCCCCCCTTGGTGCGCGTTCACGGTGCAGCTGCGCAGACAGACGGGGACGCTTCGGGTCGCTGCGAACCCGAACCAACTACCCACCTGCACCTGGCATCCATCCATCTTATCAGGATCCAGAACTCAACACTTCAAGAGCTTGTGCACGAGTCAGGATGACCAGCAAGACGAACACTGGTAGCCCCTGGGCCGGCACTGCAGCCGCGGCTACGTCTCTTGTCGTCTCCCGTTTTGCCTCGTGGAACCCTGGCCGTGGTCGGAAGGCTTTGTGTTGTCAGCGGCCATTGGCCGTTCCTCCGCCGCATTGAGTTTGCGGCGACCGTCATGCCAGATGCCTGGTGACGTCAGTTTGGAGCGTCGCCCTCCAAGCTTCTGAGCTTGTCCTGGGGACGCCGCGGGGCAGCCCAGATCACCAGACGCGCCCAACTGCTTGTCGGCCCCTGTCGCAGCTCGCTGTTAGCTTGCTGTTGGCAATGAAAAGCGTCGGCGTTATTTCACACGTACGTAAGGGTATGAATGCATCCTGGTTGCGTCACCAGCCTGCTGATGGCTGAGACGACACCTCCAGGGCTGTCGATTGAGCCCCTCACGCTTTCATACTTTACCTTTGGCACCGAGCACCCCACTCCACGAACGCTCGACACGTCCTCGAACAAGCTTATTGCTCCATGCTGTCCGTTCATTGGGCGTTCGCACCTAGCTTTCTTCAAACGATCCCGGCGCGGGTTCTTTCCCATGACATTTGCTAGTGATTCTTCCACGAAGCTCAGCCCGCTCTTGCCTCCTGCACCATCCTCCTGCCACACGTCTCTGGCTTGCCTGCTGCCATCCCCGCCCGCCATCTGCTTCGTTACGCTGTCCGCGCATGAGGCCTTGCATCTGCCCACCACTCTACGAGTAGATACATCTACCTAGGCAGCTCGGGAGGAACCATTGCATCCCGTCGCCATGTCTGAGGAAAAGGACAGCAAAGGCTCGGGCTTCATGGGAGAGCTGAAGAGCCTGAAGGACAAGCTCCACGACACAAAACTACACGACGCCAAGGTGCAGCTCATCCACAAGAAGTTGGTTCCGCCCTACGCCTCGCTGCACGATGTGTCTCCGTATTAACGCTCCTGCCCCCCAGACACCAGATAGGCAAGCTAGGTAACTTGGTGAGCATCTGCTTCGTGTACCGCCCCCGGCCCTGGCTGCCAATCTAACATTGTGCCCACAGTTCAATAAGGACCATCGCCATGACGAGGAGCATGAGCAGCGCTGTGACGACAAGAGGACAAAGATCTGCCAGTCGCACCGCTTCGAGTCTTACTTTCCCGAGCGCGAGGGCAATCTCGTCAAATGGTACGTTGATGGCGTCGACTATTTCTGGGCAGTCTCGGTAGCTCTTGAGCAAGCCACCGAAACCATCTACATCGCCGACTGGTGGCTGTCGCCGGAGCTGTTCATGCGGCGGCCGCCCTACGACAGGCAGGATTACCGGTTGGACCAGATCCTCAAGCGAAGAGCCGAGGCGGGAGTCAAAATCTACGTCATGGTCTACAAGGAGGTCGAGGCCGCCTTGACGTGCAACTCGGTCCACACCAAACGCGCTCTTCGAGACCTTTGCCCCGAAGGCTCTCCCGGCCACGGCAACATCAGCTTCATGAGACACCCGGACCACAACGTCTTGGAGAATGCCGCCGACATGACCATGTATTGGGCGCACCACGAGAAATTCCTCGTCATTGACTACGCCATGGCTTTCATCGGCGGTTTGGACCTTTGCTTCGGCCGATGGGATGCCCGACAGCATCCGCTGTCAGATGTGCACCCTGAAGGCATCAAGGAGGAGATCTGGCCGGGACAGGACTTCAACAATAACCGCGTCATGGATTTCCAGAAGGTGCAGGACTGGGAAAACAACGAGCTGAGCAAAGCCGAGTACGGCCGCATGCCGTGGCATGACGTGGCAATGGCCCTCATTGGGCCTTGTGTCTACGACATTGCTGAGCACTTTGTCCTGCGGTGGAATTTCATCAAGCGGGACAAGTACAAGCGCGATGAGCGGTTCGATTGGATCGTCCTGGAAGGCCGCGATGGAGACGACGAGGACCTGGTTGGCGTGCAGCGCCCGAAGCATCCCGTTGGTGAGTACATCCAGCACCCGCTGTCGCCCCTGAGCACCAAGAACCTCGACAACCGGGGAACGGTCCACGCCCAAATCGTTCGGTCGAGCGCCGACTGGTCCAGTGGAATCCTCAAGGAGCATTCTATTCAGAATGCCTATGCCGAGGTCATTCGCAACGCGGAGCATTATGTCTACATCGAGAATCAGTTCTTCATCACTGCGACGGGCGAAGAGCAAGCTCCCATCTACAACACCATCGGGAAGGCCATCGTGGATGCTGTCGTCCGGGCGGGCAAGGCAGGCCGTAAGTTCCGCGTCATTATCATCATCCCGGCCATCCCGGGGTTTGCTGGCGACCTTCGAGACAACGCCGCGTCAGGCACCAGAGCCATCATGGACTATCAGTACAAGTCGATTTGTCGCGGCGAGCATTCCATTTTTGGGCAGGTCAAGGCCCAGGGGGTCGATCCGACGCAACACATTTTCTTCTTCAACCTGAGGTCCTACGATCGCCTGAACAAGACCCATGCCATCAGCGAAGCTGAGAAGAAGACAGGCATCAGCTACCAGCAGGTCCAGCGAGCTGAAGCCGAGGAGATTATGGCCGAAGGAGTGCACGGGTACGAAGATGACAGCTCTGGCGACGATGATGCGACTTCCAAGAATAGAAGGCCTCATCTGGGAAGGAAGCCTGCCAAAGAGCCTGAAGAGAAGCCTGTGTCGGAACAGGAGGCAGCCAAGGACGCGGTTCAGGCTCAAAAGATATTTGATAAGGCGAAACCCGACGAGGAGATCACCTCGGCCTCCACGGTTGCCCACCACGCGATGAGCGGTCAAGGATCCTTGATGGACGAGCCATGGGATGATCACGCAGATCCTGAATCCGAGATACGAAACTGGATCCAGGAAGAGCTGTACGTCCACGCGAAACTGCTCATTGCTGACGACCGCGTCGTCATCTGCGGATCGAGCAACATAAACGACCGGAGCCAGTTGGGCGATCACGACAGCGAACTCAGCATTGTCATGGAAGACACCAAACGGATCCCGAGCACCATGGATGGCAAGCCTTTCGAGGTCGGCTACCACGCGGCGACGCTCCGGCGGTTCCTGTGGCGAGAGCACCTGGGTCTCCTTCCGCCGCAGAACCTCGACGCCAAGGACGACATCAATGCTCTTCCGCCGAGTGTGAATCCCGACAACGACATCTTTGACAAGGATGAAACCTACAAGTTTGTCGAGGATCCCATGAGCGATGAGCTCTGGTCCATGTGGACCGGCAACGCGGATAAGAACACCAGTCTGTTTCGCCATCTCTTCCACGCGGACCCAGACGACCACAGTAAGCCCATGTTCCGCCCTTTGTGTCTCCCACGGCGTGATGCCAGAATGCCATGCTCACTCATTCTGCAGTTAAAACTTTTGAGGACTACGATAGATACCTACCTCCACGGGGTGTCAAGGCTGGTCACATTTACGACCAGTTCATGCCGCCTCAAGATGCACGCGAGAAGCTCGATCAGATCAGGGGTCACCTGGTGTGGATGCCGATGGCGTTCTTGGAGGACGCGGAGATGGCTGAGAACGGCCTCCAGGTCAACTCCTTCACTAAGAGCGTGTATACCTAGACTTTGTGTATCACAGGGCTTGCTTGCCAAGGCACGCGAAGGTATTGGAGGCTAGCGAGGCAGGGCGCACCACAGTTCTGGGATACATGTAGCTGCAAAAACCTCCTTTGTTGGGCGTTGTTGTATATTTGTGGTTTGAGAAACCCCAGCGAATAGTATTGTTGACGAACGCTACCGGTCTCCCCAATGTGTGTGTGCCTTCGAATGTGATATGGGACGGAGCCTATCCATCCGGCCCACCGCCACCAACTTTCGAAAGTTATGAAACAGCTGCAACAAGGAGTAATTCTGGGACCATGGATTCGCAAACCTCGACGAGCTTGCACACCCACCCGCAGGCGGCTTGATGGTGAGCGGCTAAAGTGCCGAGGGCCAGAGGCAGTACAGGGTAGGGCGCGATGAGTAGTGGCGCTGCGAGCGCTACGCGCACCTGTCCCCGCTCGGAGAGTGGAGGGGTGGCGGCCGCGTCAGGGGTCGTCGGTGGCGCTGGCGTCTTCCGTCAGCGCTACGGCGCCCAACCCCAGAGCTCCGTCTCCAACAGCCAGCTCGGGTCGGGTTCCATTCGCACCACCATCCCACCCGCCATGCGCGCCCAATCTACAACCAGCAGGCACCCTTGGCTCCCTTCGTCCCCTCGACAGCGTTTGTGGAAGGCCTCGCGTCGTCGTTCGTCAGTCGTATGAGCCACGCCGCATTCGTGCCCACCCCCGTGTCGTAACGTGCCCGCGGACGAGCTCTCTCTCCTCTCCGTCCAGGACCCCGCTCCTTGTTGACGACGACCACGGACGGACAGCTCAACTGAACCGCCACGCCCGTCGAAGCCATCGCGAGCCGCCGATACAGACGACACACGGCCGTCTCTCTTTCCCTTGCAAGCTGCAGCCTGTCTGCGGGGTACATGTCACCCTCTCGATCGAAGCCACGACGCCTGGCCGCATAGGAGGCGACCTCCCGAAGCTGTCAGCTGCTCGTAACACTCACCCCGCCGGCGTCGACGAGCACCAAGGGCCGCAAGGCACCGTACTGCACCGCACCGCACCGCACCGCATAGCTTTGCTGCTGCTGCTGCTGCTGCTGCTGCTGCTGCTGCCGCCGCCGCCGCCACCGCTGCATTGCTCCATCGACCTGGCCGTGCTGTTACGTCAGTCTCGACGTCGCATGCAACCGGCTGGCCACCTCGACATCGCCGCTCCAGACCCCTCTGGCTTGTGACCACCGCGCCAGCTTCGCTTCCGACAGCGCGTGGCTGTCTTGCCAGACAACATGACACAGTCGCCGATGATGTCGGCGCCGCTCAAGGCCACCAACGAAATCGACTGGATCGCGCCCTTGAAGGGCTACATTCGTGACACCTACGGTGACGACCCAGAGCGTTACGCCGAGGAGTGTGCGACCCTCAACCGGCTGAGGCAGGATATGCGTGGCGCAGGCAAGGAAAGCACGTCCGGCCGTGATATGCTTTACCGCTACTATGGGCAGCTCGAGCTTCTGGACCTGCGATTCCCCGTCGACGAGCAGCACATCAAGATATCCTTCACCTGGTACGTACGACGACCTCAGGCTCTGTGGCGCACCTCCTGATGCAGCCGACTCTCGGTCTAAGCTAACCGGTTACTGTTTGTTCCCGCTACAGGTTCGACGCCTTCACTCACAAGCCCACGACGCAATACTCCCTAGCCTTTGAGAAAGCTTCCGTCATCTTCAACATTTCTGCCGTCCTCTCTTGCCATGCCGCCTTCCAGAACCGGGCGGACGAGTCTGCCCTCAAGACCGCGTACCATTCCTTTCAGGCGTCCGCCGGCATGTTCACGTATATCAACGAGAACTTTCTGCACGCACCGTCCTTTGACCTTAGTCGAGAGACTGTCAAGACGCTGATTCAAATCATGTTGGCCCAGGCCCAGGAGATATTTCTCGAGAAGCAGGTGATGGACCAGAAGAAGATTGGACTGCTGGCAAAGCTGGCCGCTCAGACGGGCTATCTATATGGGCAAGCCATCGAGGGTGTCCAGGAAAACGTCAACAAAGCCATCTTTGAGAAAGTATGGTTGACCATGGTTCAGGTAAGAAGTCGCCTTTTTGCCGCTGCCATGGCGCAGCTACCGAGTGGAAGGCCGACTTGGGATGGCTAACACTGCAAAGATCAAAACACATTTGTTCAACTCAATGGCGCAGTATTACCAAGCGCTGACCGACGACGAAGCTGGCGAACACGGAATCTCCGTATCGCGGCTGCAAATCGCGGAGGGCTTAGCCAAAGAAGCCGAGAGAATGTCCAAAAACTTCCCGACCTCCGTGCCCTCCAACTCTAATCTGAGTGCGGAAACCAGCGGACTCCTGCAGGAGCTCTCGAAGCGGCAATACTCGACCGTGCAAGAACGTCTTCGGGAAGCCCTCAAAGATAACGATTTCGTCTACCACCAAACGGTCCCCCCTGAGGCTAGCCTGCCAGCCATCTCCAAACTCCCCGCCGCCAAGCCGATTCCCGTCAGCGAGCTGTATGCCGGCCAGGACGTGTCGCGCATCACCGGACCAGATCTGTTCGGCAAGATCGTGCCCATGGCTGTCACCGAGTCGGCCAGCCTGTACGACGAGGAGAAGGCCAAGCTGGTAAGGGCGGAGACCGAGAAGGTGGACACGGCCAACGGGGAGATGGCCGCGAGCTTGGACTATTTGAGGCTGCCGGGGGCACTGCAGGTCTTGAAGGGTGGCTTCGACCCAGAAGTCCTCCCAGATGAAGACTTTCGGCAGTGGTGCGCCGACGTGGCCGATCACGAAAGTCCTGGAGCCATTTTCGATACCCTGAGGTCGGAAAAGGAGTCCATTGTGTCCATTCTGAACGCGAGCTCCAAGCAGCTCGACATGGAAGAGAGCGTTTGCGAGAAGATGAGGTCTAAATATGAGAATGAGTGGAGCCAGCAACCAAGCGCACGACTGACAAGCACTTTGCGTGGAGACATCCGCAATTACCGCGAGGCCCTGGAAGAAGCCATGAAGAGCGACAGCCAGCTAGCGGCAAAGCTGCGCCAAAACGAGGCAGAGTTCGACGAAATGCGAGACGCGGCGCGGGACGGAGCCGTTGACCGGCTCTTCCAAAACGCCATGGCGCAGGCGAGAGCAAGAGGCAGCAACGTGACAAGCCCGTCTGCAGCCGAACCGAACCTCCTCGACGAGGACTTTGGCGAGAGCGGCCCAAGCGTGCCGGACCAGATAGCCAAGGTGGAGGATATCCTCAAGAAGCTGAACTTGGTCAAGAGGGAGCGAAACCAAGTGCTGAAGGATCTCAAGGAAAAGGTACTGTACCATGCAAGTCCAAGTATGGAGCGGAAGTGGATGAGTCTCTAATTCGCACCAGGTCCACAACGACGACATCTCACAAGTCCTCATCCTCAACAAGAAGTCCATATCGAACTACGAATCTCAGCTGTTCGAGCAGGAGCTGGAAAAGTTTAGACCGCACCAGAACCGACTGCTACAGGCTAACCACAAGCAGTCGAGCCTGATGAAGGAGCTGACGACAACACTGAATACGCTGCTGCAGGACAAGCGGGTGCGGTCCGAGCAGGGCAAGTACGAAACCATTCAGCGTCAAAGATCGACGGTGGTGAACAAGTATAAGCGAGCGTACCAAGAGTTCCTGGACTTGGAGGCCGGACTGCAGAGCGCCAAGAACTGGTATTCGGAGATGAGGGAGACGGTTGGGAGCCTGGAGAAGAACGTCGAGACGTTTGTCAACAACCGAAGGTCGGAGGGAGCGCAGCTGCTCAACCAGATTGAGCAGGATCGGTCGACGACCCAGAACAGCCAAGCGGAGCTGGAGCGGGAGCGGATGCGAGGCCTCATGGAGCGAATGTCGATGGAGCCGGCAACGTCTCCTCCCCAGGCCGCTGCGGGGCGACCGGCGCCGGCACCTCTCTTCCAGCCCGGGCAGGGGCCGCGGTATCCGCAGACCAACTTCCAGGGCCAGTATCAAGTGCCGACATCGTCGCCGCCGAACCAGATGCAGCAGCATCAGCAGCAACACCAGCATGGGTACCCCGGCTACTCCAGCCCGCCACCTCCAGGCACATTCTCACAGCCGACGTACAACCCCGGCCAGTACGGACGAACGCCGGGGCCAACGTCGCCGCCACCGAACCAAACCTCGTTTGGCGTGAACGCGACGAGAGGGCCAGTATCGCCGCCGCCAACGCAGACGTCATTCGGACAAAGCCAACAGATGTACCAAGGCTACGGGGCGTCGCAGACGCAGCAGCCGGGAGGCTACATGCCTCCCGGCTTCGTCCCCCCTCCGCCGCCTCCAGGGCCTCCGCCCTTGGGCCCGCAGCAGACGATTCACTACCCGAGTCAAGAGCAGGGACACCCGGCGAAGCACGACCCGTGGGCCGGGCTCAACGCGTGGAAATGATTGATGGATTGGCAAGGAAGGAAACGAGGCGTCGCATGGTGGGCTTTGGTGTTGCGCTGGCCACCCCACGACGCCGGCAGCGCGCCCGTCTCGACGGCTTAGTTTTCAGTTTCATTTTCTTTTGAATGGGAATGAATGGTATTGCCGCTGTAGCATTCATGGGAGGCATGACGGGTTCCAAAATGGGCATGCCGCGAGAAGACGAATAGGATAGCAATGCCGCATGTATTCGCACGGACACCCTGCCTGTCTTGTCCATCTGTCCGTCTGTGTTGGAATACTACCTTACCTACGGAGTACAAATTAATGATAGAAAGCGCTGTTGCGCCCACCGAATCGGGCGGGACGCGCCGCCGCTTTTGGTGGTGTCTCGACAGTGAAGAGGAAGGGGGGGGGGGGGGGGGAGCGCCGCCACGCGTCCCCGGCCCAAGTACTTTTGACCGCAACGTCATGGGGCCGAGCATTTCCAAGCGGAGTGCTCATATAAAATCATTCGCTTTTGTGAATCTGCCTCAAGAACCTTTATCACTCTGCATGCGCGAGTACACAATGAAGCAGCTCCTTGTTTCTGCAGCATCAGTAGTATCGCATTTCCTCCACCAGCCTGGACTCGGCGCAACAGAGTCAGTCATGGCAAGAGAGGAGGACATCGTGGAATGCCACCGGGAGACTGAGTTTAGAGTCCAGTTCGGCTCAGGATCTGGCGCCACAGTTAGTGGGTGGCCATTGAAAGGCGGCATCTATACCTTGTGGCCATGCCTTGCGATTGAGCTTGACTTTCTGGGGCTCGATCGATTCCAGAATACGGAGCGCCCAGACTCTAGTTCTGACGAGGAGTTGCACTGCAATAAAAGTAAGATAGATATTACTTCCTATACCGTATACTGGTTATACTTCGAAATGGAGATTCTAACATCATGGATACAGTGCGCCAGCTAGGGGCGACGTGGTGGGAAAATGAACGTGACTTGATTTTCCATGATTTGGACCCCTCCTCGCATATAAATGAGACCTTTATCAGAGTTGGTTGGCCGGCTACTGGTGGCGTTTGGGTTCTAAAAGCAACGGGGATGGAAGCTACGGAAAAAGGTATCAGCATGATTCATAATGCGTATAGCATGGAAGAACGTTGTAAGGTAATTGAACAGCTGGGAGGTGTCTTCTACGCTGAGCCAAAAGACTGTCCTGATCTAGATCTACCTTAAAGATAATAGTAGAACAGTCACTCGAAGCTTTGCACAGGCTAGCACATCATTCATGAATATTAATTGACTTAGGGTCTCATTGTTGCCTTCTCTCTCTAGCCGTTCGGACTCAATGGTCTGTCCAGGGCCAACTTCTTCGAATGAGAACCTTCCAAAAGGGTATCCAATCCTAGATCTCGCACCGCTAGTGAAAAAAATCTATTCGATCCTCGTATAAGATATAGATTAAATGATAGAAAGCGCTGTTGTACCCTCCGAATCGGGAGGAACCCTACGCGGCTGCCCCCACTTTCAGCGGCTCCCGCGACTCTCGTCGTGCCGTGACCTCCAGTCTGCACTCTCGCTGAATTCTCCCAGCCGTGGCTCAATCTTTTTCTTCATTCCCGGGCTTTGTTTGATCATTCGCAATGGCTGACACCGACCTAGTAACAACGTCCGCACCCGAGTGTTCAGATGCTACTATCGAGTGCTTAGCCTCTCGAATTTCAATTTGAGTGTCGGGCACTTCCGGGGCGAGGAGGTCCCGTATGCTTGCCTCGTCATACGAACGCCAACGTCATGCGGCTGAGACTCGACGGGGAGAACCTCCAAGGGGTACCGCGAAATATCGCGCTCAATAAGAAGGATGACAGTCATAAGTCTTTATTTGAGACGGAACGGAAAATTTACTGAGGACGCAAAGGAGCTTCAGGATCGAGGGTTTGTCCCACAGTACCATGGGCTAGCCAGTATTGATGGTTCGCCAGCCATGATCCTTTCTGACTTGGGAGGTACTTACTATGCTGCTGGACCAGCCTTCGCTCTCCCTGGACGAGAACGCTCTGCGAGAGAACCTTGGAGAACTGTTGGAAGCCATCAGGAGGGCTGGCGTGGTGCACAACGACGTCACTCTCCTGAACGTGCTCCATTGTGACGACGGTCGCCTTCGCCTGATATATTATATATTCCAACCTTTCCGAGGTCATCAGAAGCCCGCATACTGGACACAGACGTCCTACCGTGACCGCGCTATAGAACGTCCCGGAAATAACTTTAGCGTTCCATCATTACTGCGCAAACAAGAAGGAGAGGCCAAGAATGCTAAGAACCCTCGCCCCCGACCTCGGAGGCGTGCGTGCGTGAAGTGGCCGACTTGCATGCCCCCTGCGATGGTGGAGTCGGTACGCGTTAGGCGTTGGGTGGATTCGCCACAAGCTGCGGCAAGGGAATCAGGTACCGGTTTTTGGGCCGTCGGCTTCTTCCAAGGCCATTAACAGGCTCCCCCACCCCGCATCCAGGGCGTCGACGACCCGCCAGAGCTTCCGTTGCCCCGTCGCCCCCGTACAAAGCTGCGGGAGCGCTGTGGATCTCCACGGATTGGATCTGGCGAGTGACGCCGCCGCCAATGGCAATCCCGTCGGATCTTTCTTCTCGATTCACTCGCTCATCCCCGTCACCGCACCCGTCGCACACCTCGAGGAAGCCGTGCATGTCGGGCCGTTGACGCGGGAAGCCGACGACCCATTTCATCTGCAGCCGGAGCAGCATCGCGGGATTTGCGA
Source organism: Albophoma yamanashiensis (assembly GCA_001600555.1). NCBI lineage: Eukaryota > Fungi > Ascomycota > Sordariomycetes > Hypocreales > Ophiocordycipitaceae > Albophoma > Albophoma yamanashiensis. Next base: position 2,146,895 of record BCKH01000002.1, read on the forward strand.
CTCTCCGATTCCTGCATACCACCATACCGCCATACTTAAGGCTCTCACTCACTCTCTCACTCTCACTCTGCCGAGACGCACCGGCAGTGGCAGCGAGAGGTCGTCCGCGCAGCCAACCATGGCCCTCCAGGGAGACGAGGTCGCCCGGCACAACGACGCCAAGTCGTGCTGGGTCATCATCCACGTAGCCATCCATCTTGTTGACCCGCCGCTGTTCTGTCCAGCACTGACGACTTCTCGCGCAGGGCAAAGCGTACGACGTTACCGAGTTCTTGCCTGGTGAGTCCATCCGTCCGCGTCCCCCCGGTGGTCGGCTCGTTGCTGATGCGATGCTGCCACAGAGCACCCCGGCGGCCAGAAAATCATATTAAAATATGCCGTACGTCGCGCGATGCGCCTGATTCCCTACTCTGGACCGATGGACGACGCGCTAACCCCGCGGCCAGGGCAAAGATGCCACGGAGGAGTTTGACCCCATCCACCCCCCGGACACGCTGGACAAGTATCTCGACTCGTCCAAGCACATGGGCCCCGTCGACATGGACACCGTCGCCCAGGAGGCCCGGGAGGAGGACCCTGAGGAGGCCGAGAGGCAGGAACGCATCGCCCAGAAGCCGCTGCTCTCCCAGTGCTACAACCTGTTCGACTTCGAGGCCGTGGCCCGGAGGGTCATGAAGCGCGGTGCCTGGGGCTACTACTCGAGTGCTGCCGACGACGAGATTGCAAGTCGACACCCCGTCGAGGTAGCGTCCCTTTTGCCGAACCGCTGGCTAACCTGCGCCCCCTAGACGATGCGCGAGAACCACAGCGCCCTCCACCGCATCTGGTTCCGCCCCCAGGTCCTCGTCGACGTCGAGAAGGTCGACTTCAGCACCACCATGCTCGGCACCAAGTGCTCCGTGCCCTTCTACGTGACGGCCACGGCGCTCGGCAAGCTGGGCAACCCCGAGGGCGAGGTGGTGCTGACGCGCGCCGCCAAGTCGCACGACGTCATCCAGATGATCCCCACGCTGGCCTCGTGCTCCTTCGACGAGATCTGCGACGCCCGCCAGGGCGACCAGGTCCAGTGGCTGCAGCTCTACGTCAACAAGGACCGCGAGGTGACGCGCAGGATCGTCGAGCACGCCGAGCGCCGCGGCTGCCGCGGCCTCTTCATCACCGTCGACGCGCCCCAGCTGGGCCGCCGCGAGAAGGACATGCGCAGCAAGTTCACCGACAAGGGCAGCAACGTCCAGGAGGGCCAGGACACGGACACGAGCCAGGGCGCCGCCCGCGCCATCTCGAGCTTCATCGACCCCTCGCTCAGCTGGAAGGACGTGCCCTGGTTCCGCAGCATCACCCGCATGCCCATCATCCTCAAGGGCGTCCAGCGCGTCGAGGACGTGCTGCGCGCCGTCGACGCCGGCGTCCAGGGCGTCGTCCTGTCCAACCACGGCGGCCGCCAGCTCGACTTTGCCCGCTCCGGCATCGAGGTCCTCGCCGAGACCATGCCCGTCCTGCGCGAGCGCGGCCTCGCCGGCGCCGGCTTCGACGTCTTCGTCGACGGCGGCTTCCGCCGCGCCAGCGACATCCTCAAGGCCCTGTGCCTCGGCGCCACGGGCGTCGGCATCGGCCGCCCCTTCCTCTACGCCATGAGCGCCTACGGCCAGCCCGGCGTCGAGCGCGCCATGCAGCTGCTCAAGGACGAGATGGAGATGAACATGCGCCTCATCGGCTGCGCCAGCGTCAAGGACCTGCACCCGGGCCTCGTCGACACGCGCGGCCTCTTCGTCCACGCCAACGCCACCCCCACCGACTCGCTGGGGTCGACCGTCTACGACCCCCTGGTCGTGCCGCCGCAGCGGCCCAAGGCGAAGCTGTGAGGGTGGTCGAGGCTGACGGATACTTTACGTATATATATATACATGCTTCCTGTATAATACGTCACTGGGCCTGTGACGCGTCGAGTTTGGCGACACGCGGGTTGGAACAAAGACCTTTTCTCATGCTGCCCGTCATGCAACCGTGACCATCGTTGATTTCTACGTAAATGAGTATTCGCCATGCCATGCCATGCCAAGCCATACCATTTCTCAAAGCGCGCGCATAAACTCCTGCAGGGATATCGGCTTCCTCACCGCGTTGTTGAGCCCTTCGTGGTACGTGACCCAGACCTTGCGGCTCTCTCTCCTCGCCCTCTTCTCCGCGCTGTTCCTGTCCAGCTCGCTCAGCGGCTTGGCCTCGATGACGCGCCCGAAGAAGTCCCTTTTGACCACCGTGCCGTCCTTGGCCCCCTCGACGATCTTCTTCAGGTTCTCCTTGTTGTCCATGAGCGCCGCGGGCAGTGCCCGCGCCAGGGGGTGGGACGGGTTGCCTGCTTGGAAGCGGGCTTGCCGCGCCGTCGTCTCGAGCTGGGCGATGGTGCGTTGGAGTTCCTGGTCGAGGACCTGACGGACCGCGTAGCGGGTGGGGACCTGCGAGGCGAGGGGGAGGGAGATGCTCGTCTCGAAGGTGGACAACGCGTCGAGGTCACTGTATACGTCAGAAGATGCTCGTCGGGGCTTCACCGAGGTCAGAGCAGGCTACTTACGGATCCATGCGGTAGACGAATTGCGGTCCTCGGCTTGGTAACGTCTCGCTCTCGATCTTGCCTTTTTGCAGCGCGATGCCCACGTCTGCGAGTACCGCAGCGGCACGTCTCACCATGGCCCGCTCGCTCTCCTTCCGCACGCTGGCCATTGACCCCTGACTGCCGCCGACGACGACGGGCTTGACGTCAGGGGAGACGATGCGAACGAGGTACGGCAGAAACTCGGTCGCCACGTCCTCGGCGCTGCGGAACGAGCGCACCAGCGACGGGCTAAGCTGTTCCTGCAGTGCTTGGAGCTGTGCCCGGTTCTCCTTCTCAGCTTCCCGGGCCTGATAGTCGGCGCGTGGCCCGGAAAACGGCACGGGCTGGCTGGCTTCGTCGACGTCGGCGTCGGCCCCTGCACCCCACCGTCGCTCGAAGCCGCCGTAGTGCTTCTTCGGTGAGGCGAACAGGTGGTGGCATGCAAGGGCTGGCTGGCTCAGGTACGGCGCCAGTTCCCAGTCCTGGCTGGCATAGAGCCGCGACTGGCACGTATCGTGGAAATGCAGCCAGTCATACGCCTGGTTGGGCTTTGCAAGGTAGATGTCATCGTTGAACTCGCGGTTGGGGTATTCGGCGAAGATCTCCGTCATAATGTTGCTGATCTCTCCGCTCGTGTCTACCATCTGCGCAAGCCGGCCCATGGCGTGCTTCTTCTGCTGCTCCCCGAACCCGAGCTCTGCTGTGGGCTGCTCGTGCTTTGTCTTGGACTCGGAGAGGTCCATGGCTCGCTTCGGGAAGCCACCTCCCTCTTGGAAGATGCGGTTGACAATATCCCGGACGCTGCCTCGGCCGAGGCCTCGTGCCCCGGCTGCGCTGCTGGCCAGGTCGTGGAGTACGTTGCGCTCGATCCACTGTCTCGTGAGCATGCCGCTGCTGGCCAGAGCCGATGACCTGAAACGGCCAGCCACCCACTCTCCGACGACCATGACGCCACGCAGGTCGCCTTCCACCGTGCTCTCCGCACCCCGCTTGGCATCGATGCCGCTCGTCATGCCCCAAGCCGCTTCACACAGCTTCCTCGCCGCGTCCTTTTCGCATGGGATGCCTTCCTTCTCGAACACACTCTTCAGCCGAATGACGACGGCTTCTATTGAAGGCCGTCCAATGTGAATAATTTCGGCCAAGTTCGACTGCCGGAGAGGCCGCAGAGACGGATGATAGACATCGTTACAGACGAGGATGAGGGGCCGCATGAGCCTAAAGTCGTCCCCTTTCTTCTTCTTTCGGTTGTTGTCTGCGGTTGGATTTGTCACCGCTGAAGCATTCTTCTGATCCGTGAGGACCAGATCGATCAAGGCCTTGACAAAGCCTCCTTCACCGGATGCTCCTGAGCCCGACACGACGCCATCCACTTCGTCTACAACCACGCAGACGGGCTTGGCCGTCCTGTGCGGACCCTTGCCGTCTTTAACATTGGTGATTGTCTTGACACTTTCTGTCCCCAGGCTCGTCCGGATGCGGCCCTTCACAACATCACGGCTGCGGTCGTCGCTCGCATTGATCTCCAAAACCTCGTAACCTGCCTGCCTGGCGCAAACGTGGGCCAGTGTAGTCTTTCCCAGCCCTGGGGGCCCTGTGAGCAGGAGGATTTTGCGATGAGGCTTCACCTCCTCGGATTGCTGGTTGGTCCCAGGGCGCCGGGCAACGACTGCTTTTGGCTTCGCGGCTCCAGGGAACACAACTGGATCCCACCGCTTAAGCCACCGGAGTACCATCCGATTCGTCCCATCGTCGCCGCACAGGTCCATGAAGTTCCGAGCTCGATACTTTTCTGTCCATAACAAGGACCTTTTATGCTTCTTGCCTGAAGCTATCGGAGGCTCAATGGACATGACTGGTATATGCTCTGGCGCTTGCCGTGTCTCTGTCCGACTCGCAAGATCCTTGGCAGCATCGTTGATGAGCTCATGAATATCGATGCCGTAGTAGCTCCGCTTGGCCCTGCCCTCTTTCGTCTTCGACCGTGCCGCGACCAATGACTCGTATGAGACGGCGCCGTTCGCTTTTCGTTCTTTGATAGTTGCTGCCTTGCCTGCGCAGGTTCGGGATGCGTAGCTTGAAGGCGCACCGTTGCTGAGGACCGGGCCATAAAAGAGTGGACGTTGACTGGACCAGGTCGAAAGAAACGGCAGGGGGGTCGTAAGAGACGGATTGTCATTACAATCTGTCTGCTCGGCATGCATTGCTGCTGAGTTTTGTTGATTGTGACCGCAGTTTGCTTCGGCGCTCGAATCAACGGGCAGGGATCCGGCCTGTTCAGGGTGCTGCAGCATGCGCTTCTTCGCTACATGCTCAACGTTTTGCGAATTTGCATCCCCTTCCTCGTCGCTATCGTCGTCGTCGAGCACGAATGGCCCGCTGACGCGGGGCTTGGGCATCGGACGGCCCTCATCGTGGGGTGCGTGACGCTTGGGAGCTGGGGGAGGCGAGCTCTTGGGGAACGCGATGGGCGAGGATGCAGAGAGCATTATCGCCTTTCAGTAATAACAAGACAGAGCAAGCACCAAGCAGCCGTTGAGATGCAAGAGGCCTGTCGGGAACAGAGAGTCGTCAAAGTTGGGCCTTGTAATACCACTGGCTGACGAGACGCGTCCGAGCCGGTGAGACGCGTTTAGTGCCAGACCCACTTTTGCTGACTACTCATCGGTGAGCAGCGGCGCCAGCTGTCGGCGCTTGGCGCCAGCTGGCCAATTGGCGCTGGTCGGAGCGGCAGCGGGAAAATCCGTCCGAGTGAGCTGAGCTGCGCCAAAATTTTGGACCTCGACGGCTGCGACATACCGAAGAGCATCATCATCTCGCCCAGCAGCCACCGCTCAAGGGGCAGGGTTCGTCAAGATGCGCAAGCCGTATAGGTTCTACAGTCTCAATCGGCCGGTGAGCATTCTTCAAGCCCCGCGTGCTGCGATGCGACGCCAGCGACGCGAACGCTGTTGGCCCCGTCGCCGGGCACGGGCATTACGCTGACCAGCATCCCGCACAGAAATTGCGCCAGTCATGGAACAAATATAACCTCTACAACCTCTACCGCAATGTCGGGCGCGAGCCTCAAATCAAGGGAACCCCGACTTTCTTCCAGCAGAAGTGGGCGGCCAAGGCGAAGACGAGGGCCTACCACGGCGAGCACATTCCCGAGAAGAAATGGGTGCGTCAATTCTCCCGCCGACTTCTGTCCGCTGTCGACCTGCCGCCGCAATACCTCGCGGCCAACGATGGCTCTGAGCAAGCCGCCGGTCGTGGTTCTGGCTTGTCCACCTCCAACCTGACGGCCGAATCATACTCGAAAGTCCCCCAGTTCAGCACGCAGGAGAAGTCGAGGCGGAGACCGCCACCGTTCGGAGATGTCAACAAACTGCTGTCGGACCAGTTCACCAAGATGACACCCTATATGCAAATGACCTTCGCACCCCTGGAGCGGAGGCTGGATACCGCTGTCTTTCGGGCCCTCTTCGCCAGCAGCGTCCGTCAGGCCCGCCAATTCGTCATCCACGGAGCCGTCAAAGTCAATGGCAAAAAGGTACGCAATGGCGAGATTCTCGGGAACTGCGCGGAACCCAACGGTAAACTGATACCCTGCAGATGATCCACCCATCCTATCAGCTGAACCCTGGCGACATGTTCCAGGTCGACCCCGAAAAGGTCCTGTACGGCACAGGGCAGCAGAAGCAACCGGGGGGAGACAAGCGCTTGCGCGAGAACCTTCTTTCACGGCAAACCAAAGCCGCTTCGCTGTACGCAGGAGCCCCAGGAGGCAACTCGACCGAAGAGGCAGCTGGAGAAAAGGTGACGTCTGATGGCGAAGAGGGAGGCCAAGAGGCCGGCTCCAGCGAGGAAGCAACCACCAACAAGGCCGCGGGCGAAGGCACCACCACTGCGGTGGCCGAAGACTTGACAGCGGAACAGACATGGAAGCAGAACAACAGGGCGCTCAAGTTTCTTCTGAAGGATGTCAAGAAGATGCTCCAAAACAACCCGAAAGACCTCACGGCCAAGGAAAAGAAGCAGCTTCGTCTGTTCCGAGCCGATGCCAAGCGCTTCCTGTCACACCCCGAGGAGAGTGAAATGGATGCCCAGGAGATGATGGAGGAGCTGCAGCTGCAAATGAAGAGCCACGAGCTTATGCGGGAAAGCTTTGAAAAGCTCTCGCTGAAGAAAGACGAAGCAACGCAGGCTGCTGAAGAGCAAGAGCCGGAACAACACAATACGCAGCGCGAGAAGGACAAGGGCCTGGAAGGGCTGACAGAAGAGCAAAAGGAAAAGGCCATGCGCATCATGGGAGCTTCTCAGCTGTCGAGGGACGAAATGCGAAAGCTGGGCAGGCTGCTCAAGTACGACGAGGAGAATCCCATTGACGACAGCAAGCCGTATGCCACGCCTTGGCGCCCACGACCATTCATGTCAGCTTTCGCCTTCATCCCTCGTTACCTCGAAGTCAACCCCAACATCTGCGCCGCCGTATACCTTCGTCACCCTGTCGCGAGGAAGGGCATGGCAGAAGTGCCGACGCCCTTTAGCTACCTGACCAACCAGCTGACCCACAACTGGTACTTGGAGCGAGGTTGACGGATGCGTATTCGTTTAGCCTTGATGCATTGCTTTCAGTGTGTTTGGGGAATGCGTTGGCACGAAGCGGTCTGTATTAAGCCACGCGAGGCAGGATGGGGGGAGAGTTCACCGGAAGCCTGAAAAAGCTTGGTGATGCTCGCCGTGTAATATACAAACATATTGTGTACTAGACTTGTATCAATCGATCAGAGATCGAAAGAATGCGCCTAGGTGCGGTCTGTGCGGTCTGTGCGGTCGATTATGGGAGCGTCTAAGTGGATGTAGCACTCGTCGGAGGATGGGCAACTTCGCTCACGGGTATCTGGGCACAGTTCTACGGCTTGCAGCCAATGCCGCCTGTGAAACTGATGAACTGCAAGTACGACATAGCGGTACGGGAATGTCATGCTCAGTGCTCCGGCGCACCGAGGTCTCTGGTGAGTGGACAGGGTAGAGTCAAAGCCGTGCCCAACGCGACCTCCAACCGACTGGGGTCCTTAACCGACTTAGCGGTTGGGGCAGTGTCCTTCGTAAGGTTGTTATAATGCAACATCCTTGTCCTGGCTACGGATCCAGAACAACTCATGCTACTCCATCGCCGAACCCCGATCGCTCCGAGAGTCGGTTCGCAGTGGGAGGCGAGGGGCGAGGAGTCGTGTGAAGCTTTTCGTGCGACGTGTGCCGAGCCTTCGAGGAGCTTCGCCACCAGCGCATCGTCGTCGCTTTGATCGAAGGGCTCGATCATGTGGGAGAGGCCAAGGCCGGAATTAGCAGCGCCCACACAGAGCGAGGCATGCCCAGCGGCATGGCCTTCCTTTCCGCGCCACCTTCGGGACAATCCGGCCACCTTATTTCCCCACGGCCCAAAGATGTCGTGCGTTTGTGGTCGCGATGGATGAGCCGCCCAGACGATTTCCTGGAACGGCATGGCCACGTTCATTGGCAGGCTGAGACCCTGGCAAATATCGGGGTTGCCCACGTGTCGCCGACCAGGGGCTTCCCAGTACGCGCGCGCCTTGTGCTCCGGACTCCGTACGTAGTAGGCGGCTAAGCAAGGTAGTTGACTATTAACAGCATCAACGCAACGCAGCAGCAGGAACTTGCCGAGTTGCAAAATGCCCTCAGGCAAAGAGGAGCCGGGATTTCCCCTCCATGCTCATCGTGTCCATCTGGATTGCTGGTACAGGCTGGCAGAGAGCTGGCAGCTGCTGCCCCTTGTGCTCCTGCCCAGAATCCCATGGCTTACTTCTTTTCGTCACACTACCTGTACCTATAACGAGGGCAGGTACCAACGTTGCCTCTGCCTGACTTACTCGAGGTGCTCATTCCCGCGTATTCCGTAGGTACCTAAGGTGCCTCAGGCGGTCTGCCCTGCCATCAATTACCTGGATAGGCTTTTGCCTGCCCAGGCAGCCTAGCCTGCTCCCTATTCCCATCATAAACCATCTTTCGAGTTAAATCTCCTTTCCATCCTGACATTCCGTGCCTGTGACCACTTGCAGATCGCCGCTTACGAACACACTCTTGCGAATGCGGGTGAACGCCGAACCGGTCGTACGGAGTACATGCGAACTACTTGCGTCAATGCGCCTCGGCCACGTTCCCCAGCCCAGCGCAGTGGATATCCGTCGGGCCCAGAACGCTATGTACGGCAATGCCGGCGCGACATTGCCTTAAGGTGGACGGACGGCCCCGTAAGCCACCTGATGCCAAAAACGGGCCGCCGTCAGCACTCATGCCCAGCGTCAGCCCCGACCACATCAATAACATCGTCGCATTTCACGCCCCCGGGTCGTCGGCAAACCACTCGACCTTTTGCATTTAGGCCTCGATTGTCTGTCCTCAGCTGCGGCACCTCTCCCACCTCCCACTTCTGGCTGGCGGGCCGTTGACGATCTGATAAGGCTTGCGCTCCCAGCGCCTCTGCTCGACTTTGCATTGATGCGCATGCAGTTCCGCAGCCTGTGCAACTCAGCATCCCAGGATGGTCGGCAGCAGCTCCCGCGCATACGGTCAACCTGGTCAGCCCGAGGCCGCCGACTCGTCTTGGAGCACACCCGCACGGCAGAAGGCTGCGGTTCACGGTGCCGCCACCATTGCGGACGCTCCCGCCGAAGCTGCCGGAGTTGCGCCTCACCCGAAGAAGACGGCGCGTCGAGGAGCCGAATCCTCAAGTCAGAAAAGACGCTGCATCAGTACTGCATGTATCGCGTGCCGGAAGCGCAAGTCCAAATGCGATGGCGCACTCCCCAGCTGCGCCGCATGCGCCAGCGTCTACGGTACTGAGTGCATATACGACCCCAGTTCGGACCATCGCCGCAAGGGCGTCTATCGCGGCAAGACAGACAGCACAAAGGCCCGCAGTTCCACTCTGCAGATACTCGTTGACGCCATCCTCAATGCCTCTGAGGACGATGTCCCGGAAATAGTGAGGAGGATTCGCACCTGTGACAACCTCGACGTTGTGGCACAGCAGATCGTCGATTCGGCATCTGAGAGCGGTGTACCGACCCCTAACCTGGCAGAGGATGTCTACGCCACGGAAGCCTTGCCCATGGAAGGGGAGAGTGAACTAGCCAGGAACATGGGCGAGCTCAGGCTAGAAAATGGCTCTGTTCGCTTCATTGGCGGGACCTCGCACCTAATCTACCATGGCGACCCTACCGACGAGCTAGACGTTGAAAGCCAGCTTGAGCAGTATCCTCTGAGCGACAACCCCTTTACCTCATGGACTCGCGTCACCACTGATGTCAGTCTCGTCACCCACCTCATCAATATGTACTTCAATTACCACTATGCCTACTTCACAACTCTGTCCAGGAAGCTCTTCTGGCGAGATTTTCTAAGGGGCAGGACGGATTGGGAGCGCGGGAAAACCGCCCACTGCTCGCCCTTGTTGGTGAATGCTATGCTGGCACTGGGCTGCCACTTTACGAACCTCCCTGGTGCGTTTGGCACACCCGGGGATAGCAGGACCAAGGGCGACCATTTCTTTGCCGAAGCCAAGCGTCTGATCATGGCCAATGATGAGTTTGCAAAGCCGCGACTCGTCACCGTCCAAGCCTTGGCACTCATGTCGGTCCGGGAAGCCGGCTGCGCTCGCGAGGCAAAGGGTTGGGTGTACAGCGGCATGAGTTTTCGCATGGCCCAGGACATCGGCCTGAATCTCGAGGTCAGCGGAACAGCAAGCCAGCGCATGAGTGATGAGGAAATCGATGCGAGAAAGATCACCTTCTGGGGATGCTTCCTCTTCGACAAATGCTGGTCCAACTACTTGGGCAGATTGCCCCAGCTGCCCCGGAGCTCTTCCAACGTCTCGAGGTTTGATGTATTCCCCGACGAGGACGCGGCAACGTGGTCACCTCTCACCGATAACGGCTACGATGAATCATATCGGCAACCCTGGAGAACGCGGGCAGCAGCATTGCAACTCTCAAAGCTGTCTGAGATTAGCAGCGATCTTCTCATCTTCTTCTACCACCCAAGTCACATTGGCAGGTCCCGCGGGAAGTCGGCCGAACTGAAAATGCTCAGCGAAATTCACCAACGGCTGGAGGAGTGGCGCAAGGAATTACCCAACGAGTTTGAGCCCAAAGAAGGGCAATTGCCCAATGTGATTCTTATGCAGTAAGCCTCCCGCCGCGCAAACTCGGAAAACGGGGTGTCATGGAAAGGCTGACAGCATCCAGCATGTTCTTCCACCTCCAATACATCCACCTCTTTAGGCCTTTCCTCAAATATGCCCCGTCTGCTTCGCCGCTGCCATCCCACGTCTCCCCACGGAGGACATGCACGGCCCATGCAGGAGCCATTTCTAAGCTCATGCGGCTTTACAAGAAGACATATAGTCTGCGGCAAATCTGCAACATTGCCGTATACATGATCCATAGCGCCTGCACCATCCACTTGCTTAACTTACCAGAGAAGACTGCGCGGCGTGACATCCTTCACGGCGTCAGGCAGCTGGAAGAGATCGCCGAAGATTGGCTCTGTGCCCGACGAACGCTGAGCATTCTCAGTGTTCTTGCGAGAAAATGGCGATGCGATCTCCCGGAAGACGCTGCATTGGTCCTCCAACGGACAGATGAGAAGTACGGATTCTTCAGCTCCTCCGACCTCTCTTCTCCCGGATCAAGCCCGCATGCCCTCTCGACGGCATCAGACGATGCTTCACTCTCAATGCCACAGAGAGATTACAGCCCTTTAAGTCACTACGCTCAAGCTCACCTTAATCATCACGCGCTGCCTGCCGGTCGTATTAGTGATCGAGTTCCCATGATGCGGCCACCACAGGTGACCAACGGCGACCCTCACCTGCCTCAGCAGCAACCACCAGCAACAACGCCCCAGCAAGGTATATCGTCGGATCCCTGGAGAATGGAACCCAGCCCGGATTTGCTAGAAGGATGGTCGCGTCAAGACGGCGGTTCATCAACGGCAGGTCTCGACTCAGCCTTCCTTCCAGTGAACGGCAACGACAATGCCAGTGTGATACTACAGCCCGATGAAAATCGCCAAGCTTCTACTAGGCAGTCGTCAGCCGGAGCTCAAGGGGTCAACGTCAATGGCCAGCAGTGGATTCTGAATGACAGTGCCAGATGGTATCAAAATTTCGAAGCATGGGGCGTCGGGGAAGGCCTTCCAGCAGACACATTCGCCATGCTTAGCGATGACCGGGACATAAACAGCAGTCAGCAGGCACTGAGTGGCCTCGAGAGTCTCACTGCATCGCTGACTGGCGGCAACTGGCTACCGGGCTTGGAATGATACAATGACATGACCACAATGCGACGGCGTTTAGTTGCTGCAAATGCGGCATAGCGAAAGGCGTTTAAGAGCTTACCGGATATCTCCTGAGTTGATGATCCTTACGGCAGGTCCCGACCGTGGCCCGGCGCAAATGCTTTGACAGGCTCAGAACACAATTTACTTGCGGATATTATATTGGAGTTCAGATACGGGCTTCGGCGTAAAGCTGATGGCGACTATGAAGCAAGTTGCTAGCCTCTGGAGGCACAAGTAGCGGGCTTTCGCATTCAAATGCGAAGGCCTTCAGCGGGGAGACAATGATTGACTGAGCTCATGTTCGATACCCTGTTAAAATTAGCAACCAGGCCTTACTCAGCTCCGCGAGCCCTAGACAACGAGCATCAGATTCGTTCTTCCCGTGAGGACATGTGTTTTTGGCATGGATACTTGGTGGGCACACGAAGAGAGGACGCCAAGCAAACAAAAGCTCCACAGTCCGGAAACAAACGACACATTGATGTGATAGCTTGTGGTGTGGAACGGAAATAGTGAAGCGTGAGGAATGCCAAGATGCCCAAATCGGAACGTGCCCATGCATTGCGACCATGCGAGGCATGCCATGCCGTTGATAACCAGCAGCCTGGCGTGCAGTCGAAAGCTCCACGAGGCGAGCTGTAGTACAGAAGGCGCCATGCAAGATTACGTACCTTCCTGAAGTCTGGATTTATAGGACGCCACTTGTGAAAGCTCGTTGGCGTGTGTACAAGCACATCACCAGAGCTGGGAATGTGCAGCGGAGAGTGGGGAGATGAGCGCTAAGCTTTCCTGAAGCGGAGGTCAAAGCCGGCCTGCCGTCGAGATGGCAGAGTTGGCGAACGCCACAGCGATGGACGGAATATGCCGCGCCATACGCACGCTGAGACGGCGGACGACGGGCGGCCTGCTCCCGGGCGGTGACGCTAGATTTGTGATATATTAGAAATTCGTGGCGCCATGCGCCTTGTATACACCCGACGATCACCTCTCGAGCCTTTCCCTCGCACACTGGTGTTGTTGACCGTGGCGAAGAGGCTCCGTGCAGCCTTTGGGGATAGCGGAAAAACGCCTTGTGGGGAGGGAGGGCCGCTCGGATGGTCACTGCATGGCCTGTAAGCCGGCAGATTCGATGCGACGAGATGAGCAAATGTCGGACCAGCCCCACGTTGGTTGTTTTTATCTGAGCGTGCAGCAGTAGACGACTGAAGAAGCCGGTGTGCGACGCCACATTTGGCGGCACTTGTTGCAAGATACTGATGGTCCGTACGGAGTACGCAGCGGTCCGAACGGAGTACGCAGCGCAGTGTTGGCTCCGGACGACATCCCCAGCACGAGCCACGCAGGCAGAGACTTTAGCGAGCTCTTGCGCAAAGGAGACGGGGTGTCCATCGTACGACGTACTCGTATGCCCGAGCTGTCATATGCCACTTGCGCTCTGGGGCGTGGCATCCAGAACCACGGCTCCACCAGCAGTGCATATCCCAGCTTCCGTTTTTGAAAATCGCACAAGCGACACACGAAATGAAGGCCTGTTCTTGATGGCCGTGGGAAGAATGCAAAGCGAGGCGCGTGATCTCACGAGAATTTCACGGAAGCGTCGTCGTGGGTGGTAGATGCGGAAGTTGGAAGCCCCCTACATCTGCTCGCTGAAGGGAGGCCACCGCAGTGGATCTGTGGATCTCGCTCCGGAAGGGCCGCAATATTACCATCATCCGGAACTCATGCTTCTATAGATTGGATCGTCGACGGAGACATTTGACCAGGTCTGCCGTCGCCGCACGAGTTTGGATTTGCTAGGGATCGCTTGGCGAAGTCTCTCGAGTACAGGGTCGAGCCTCGTAATAGTCATCACAGTGCGATGACGCGAGCGACAGACTTCTTGCTCAGGCTTCTCCATCGATGGCTCGGACCCAACAGGATTCGGCGCTGCAGCACTTGCCAGAAGAACGGTCAGAGGTTGGCGAAGGTCCCAAAAGCCGCGAAGAAATTTGCTTGAACGCTGATTGGAGGCCTCTGCAGTCACATCCTGATCATGAGACTCGTCCGAGGGGAAAACTGTGTCGAATGCGCGCCTCGTATTCTAACCTATGTAGCATCTGTGAGACGAATGTCTTCTAGCTGTCGACGAGCACCGACGCTCCGGACTTTGATTCGGGGCCAAGGCTCCAGCAGGACTTGGCTCGTAGCACCAACTCATGATTGCCTCGGCAGAACCGAGAATACTTGGAGGCAAGGGCTGGAATCCAGTTGTCACGTCACATCAGCGTAGTAAGCCGAGGTGCGAATAGGAGGGGCAGAGGGGTGCGTGGTGAGGTTCTTGGTGGCCGAGAAGGCACCCGCAACCATGCCGAAGACGGACGGCTGCCACCTATCCTCTGAAGCTGTCCTTTTGAAGACAGCTCTTGGCGATCTGAAGGACGGAAGTCTAGATGCGCTTGGCCTTCTTTTTTTTTTTTTTTTTCGTGTTTCGCAGTCCGCACCTGAACGTGAACGGCAGCTGGAGCTGTCCCGCGGGAGCCCATGGCCCGAAGACGGCGCAACTTGACGCCGTCGGTGCCCCTCAGCATGCATCCAACACTACCTACGCGCTGCGAGTACTACGCGCGTCTGAGAAAGGACCGTACACATACCTGTACAAGTCAAAATGATTTCCGCATGGGTAATGCGTCGTCGCTAGGCACCGCGTCGGCTCGCGACTGCAGAGTCGGTAGGCGGTAGACGACGGGCCGCACTACCGAACCAAGGCCGAGTGCGGCGTGGGAACGGTTACGCGGGCCGGCAGCTGTGAAGCTTGGTAACGGCAGCCATTGGGTGACAAGCCAGCAGATGGCCCGTGTCTTGGGCCAGTGGTGCGAGAAGCCACCGCGGCCACGTGGGCTGCAGGGACCAGCCCCGTCGACGACCAGCCAGCGCATCCTGGCCGATGCATGGGATCAGCGACTGGTGCTCGGCAGAGGGCTCCTCCGCTATACGAGAGTATATTCCCATGCACGCATGCGTCTGCCGGCCAGCATTGGTCAGACGGATGAGGGGCCAACTGTCGATGCCAAGGCGCCTCGTTGGCACCGCGAGGAAGCACCGCGAGGAAGCGGTTCGCAGGAAGGGGTTCGCGGCGCCGAAACGCGCTGCTTGATCGATGCCTCGAGCTCAAGCCTCCTGCCGCAGCCGCGACGCAGCTCGAGGCCCAAGCCCAGGCGGCGGACGAGCGTGCCCGTCCGGGGTAACGGCCCGCATACCGGTTTGCTTGGTCAGGCATCTGTCACAAGCGTCGAGCAGCGACAGGCAACCTCGGCGCTACTCGCCTCGCAGGCGGCGTCAATCGTTCTTGGCACCGCACCCAAGTGCCGTGACGGCGGCTCTCGCATGCGTCCCGACCCCTGCTCGCGGGCTGCGTTCGTGTGCCCAGATAGATGCTAGGCAGCGTCGCGGTGCGGGTCGGATCAATCGGGTCGAAGGGATGGCGCTGAGCTCCTGGTTGGTTGGGTTACGGCAGCCGTTGTTGGGGAGGATGGGCGGGCTTGCGCTTGGTGATGGATGGCTAGGCGTGCGAGCGGAGGCGGTGCTCTGGCCCGCGCTTGCTCGATGAGGCATGGGCCGGACGGAGGACGCCATCGCGGCGCCCCTAAACGGCCGCGGGGCGAATCGGGAAAGCCGCGCGAAATTCTTCAACAGCCACATGCCCTGCTAGCGACGAGTTTGATGCCAGGGCGGTGCGACTCAAGGGAGCGATTTTTGCCCGCGCGAACATGAGGGGGGCCGAGCTGCGCATGGGAAGCACGGACCGAAGAGCTTCGGCCCCGTCAACAAAGCCAAACCGAAAGCCAAAACGGCGCAGACGAGCGAGGCTGAGCCGCGCAGGCGGGAGATCCGAAGATCTTGGTTCCCCCCAGGCCCGCTACCCAGGTTTGGTTTCGGGCGGCAGGGGGGCCGCTCGTGCTCGTATGGTAGAGGGCAGTAACACGTACAGCAGGGGGGGGAGCGCATGGGAGGGCCCCCCTGCACGACTGCTCAGCGGTCGCAAGTGTTTGCCGCAGGGACCTGCCTACCTGCCTGCCTACCTGCCTGCCTGCCTACCTACCTTACCCAGGTACCTTACCAGCCAGATCGTCGACGGCAGCAGCGGCGGCGGCAGCGGCTTCCGGAACATGCCGCTGGCTCGCACATCGTCGCCTGAACCGTCGCTCGCCAGGCCGGCGGTAGAGGGCGCCAAGCTGCTGTGCCCTCACGAGAATGTGAAGATGGGAATCGAAGGAGCCAAATGGGCCCAGATTGACCTCGACGCATCATCCTTGCAATGTGGATACGGGTACATCACGGCAGGGCGGCCACCTGGTCGTAGCTCTCCCAACTATCTCGGCCACCATTCGTGCTACCGCGACATGGACGGGCACCATAACTCGCAGCGCAGCTCCACCCCCGCGCCCCCGTCGGGCCCTGCTTGACCGAACGAGGCAGAGCCCCCGAAGCAAGCCTTGTCATGGGCGAGGCCGCTGGCAGCAGGGCGCGACTCGTGTGCCGCGAGCGTGTTGCCGGTGCCATGGGCCCCCGGCAGCATGGCAGCACGGCAGCATGGCAGCACGGGAACATGGCAGCATGGGAGCATGAGAGCGTGGGAACATGGGAACGTGCTTCAAGGCTCGAGGCACGAAACTCAAGAGGCACTGCGCAGCTGCCAGCCGCAGCGTGGCTCATCGAATTCATCCACCAGTGACGGCAGCCGGCGGCGTCCCATCTCATCGCCCGCACCCATCTCGAGGGCCCATGTGGCGCATGGGCTAGCCGCTCTGGAATCGGTCGCTCGCCCGCACCATTGACGACGCTGGCGAACGTGCCAAGGAGGCTGTCGCTTTGGAACCACCAGCTGCACCTTGTTTGTGCTGTGGAGGGGGGGCGTGGTCGACAGTCGGCCGTCGGCCTCGTGGTGGTGTGCCAGCTTTGCGGCTTCTTCCTTCCTTGCCAGCCGGGCCCTCAAACCCCAAGACAACAAGATCACCAAAGCTCGCCAAGTCCCATCGTCCGGCTCTCTGCTTCTCCATCCTCAAAATCTCCATCGCTCCCAAAATTGCCTCCGTATTGCATATAGCAGCAAACCCCCCCGGGCCCCGGACACCCGCGCATCGTCTTGCACCTGTCCCACTGAGGGTGGCGACGACAAACGTCAACGCGACGACCAGGTGACGAGACGACGCCGTCGAATTCGACCTGGTCTCTGTTCGAGCTGTAACGTCGCCGCACGGCCATCCCAGCCCACTTGCCGACGGCCACAGCCCCTCCCATCTCGTCGGCCCCGGTCGGTCGAGCATCAGCACCCAGCAGGCCGTCGACACTCCTGGCTTCAGACGGCGATTGTCGGTCCTCGGAGGCGTCTTGACTACCTATCTCTTGGCGGGAACGTCCCCGGAGACCCTGGCCGGCAGTCGTACTGGAAGAGGCCCAAGCAGCCTGGCGCCGTCGCTAAGCTCATACCTAGACGAGAGTGTTTTGGATTGCTCATCGCCCGCCTCGACGTCTTGATCATCCAGAACGTCTGCTTCTCTGTTCCCTTCTGCCCCCCTCTCCTCCTACGCCCGTACATTACCTCCCTCCAACGTCTCCCGCGAGACAAGCTTCGACCACGCATTCACAACTGAGCGGGCCCTAGTTGCGGGCCAAGCGCTGCTGCTGCAGCAACACAGACAGCCAAGATGCTATCCAACCCGCTTCAGCGCTACTCTCCCTATCACCATGCAGCCGCTGCACCGGCATACAACATTCACGTCAATCAAGCTCAAGTCCACGCAAACCCAAATGTTAACCCCGATCACAACCCCAGCGCCTTCGAGACCTTCAGGCCAGAGTCTAGCTATGGCTTCCAACAGCTCGAGCAAGGCATGACCGTGCCGAGCCCACCATTGATCGGCCATGGCTCCCACCCACATCAGAAGCAGCATCAAGCTGCGGTCCCCAGCAGGGCTTCGGGGGCCTCAGGGCCCGTCAGAAAGAGGATCAGCCGAGCATGCGACCAGTGCAATCAGCTACGGACGAAGTGCGACGGACAACATCCTTGCGCTCACTGCGTCGGTATGTGCAACCCGCCACCAGGTGTTCGCTTCGTGGCCTCACTAACCTCCCTCTAGAGCTCAACCTCAGCTGCGAGTATATGCGCCAAAAGAAGAAACGGGGAAAGGCCTCACGAAAGGACCTTGCTGCGAGGGCTGCGGCCCAGCCCGATGGCCCGCTTTCACCAAATGGTGACAGTGGCAATTCCCAGGCAGCAACAGAGCGAGTGGACGCATTTGCGAGCGTAAGCCGAGGACCTGATGGAGTTCGACGTCCCAGCAACGACGAGATGGTGTCCGATGGAGGACTTCAAAGACGTCGCACCAATGCCTCCAGCGAGATATCGGACCAATCTCATCCAGTTGAGGACGCTCACATGGAGAGAGGTAGCATGGGGGAGGCTCAGCCCATGGACCTCAACGACTATAACAGGTTGCATCCCGGATACGACAGGCCTGGCGCCGGCGGCAGCACCATGCTGGCCGGCTCGGCCTACCCCAACGAGCAAAGCAACGTGCCTGGATATCCGGGGTTGTCATTTGGGCTCCTGCCGCAGAGCCCGGCCAGTTTCAACAGCGGCCCCGGCTTTCGCGTAGGACAGGGTCCGATGGACGGGTACCCGATGGCTAGCGGATCGTCACCTGGCTGGGGGATGCCCTTGTCATCGAACTCGCCTGGCCAATATCAAATCCAAGTTTCACAACACCAGAACCTCAACCGCGCCAACCTCCGGTATCCTGTCCTCGAGCCTTTGATCCCCCATCTGGAGGGTATAATACCAATCCCCTTGGCCTGCGATTTGATTGACCTCTACTTCGCATCATCCTCGTCCGCCCAGATGCACCCTATGTCGCCGTACGTGCTTGGATTCGTCTTCCGGAAAAAGGCTTTTCTGCATCCGACCCAGCCAAGAAAATGCCGGCCGGCGCTTCTGGCAAGTATGCTGTGGGTGGCTGCCCAGACAAGCGACGCGCCGCTTCTGACAAGCTCGCCATCTGCCCGGACGAAGACGTGCCAGAAGCTGTTGGACCTCACCGTGCGACTTCTCAAGCCACTGATTCACACCCCTATGGGCGAGTCACATCCTTCGTCCAACGTCGACTCGGGGGCGGTGGGCCTTGGGGGCTTAGGTGTTGCGTCGAGCGGCTCTGTCAGCATGGATGCGCTGACTGGAGAGTACGGCGCCTTCGGAGCCGCCGGCCATTTTGACGACGTTGCGACCTACGCCCACCTGGCCACGGTCGTGTCCGCTAGCGAGTACAAGGGGGCGAGCCTTCGATGGTGGAATGCTGCCTGGTCCCTTGCCCGGGAGCTCAAGCTGGGTCGAGAGCTTCCTCCAAGCGAACCCCGACAGAGCCAGGTCAACAACGAAGCCGAGAATCATGGCCTAGACGAGCATGATGCATGCCGAAACATCGCTGACTTCGTCAGCGAAGAAGAACGAGAAGAACGACGCAGGGTATGGTGGCTGGTCTACATCATGGACAGACATGTGGCTCTATGCTACAACCGCCCCCTGTTCCTCCTCGATGTCGAATGTGCAGGCCTCTTGCAGCCCATGGACGAGACTGCCTGGCAAAAGGGAGATTTCAAGAGTTGTCCCGAGAGCAGTTCTGATGCCGATACCTTGCTGGACCCCGTTTCACAGGGCTTCGGTGCACAGAGCAGTCGGGTCAGCGGACCTCAGTTTGAGTGCCAAGGCCACAGCATCTTTGGCTTCTTCCTGCCGTTGATGACTCTGCTTGGCGAGATTGCTGACCTGCATCACGCGAAGAACCATCCCAGGCTCGGCTTTGACTTCCGCCCGGTCCATGAATGGGACCAACAAGCGGCAGAGATTCGACGGCACCTCGATATCTACGAGCAGAGCCTGAAGCGATTCGAGGAAAAGCACCTGGCAAGACCAACCGATGAGACACTTGGACGGGACTCGGCCGCTGGCGGACATGCCGAACTCGCAGCAGGCATCGAGTCGAACAGTCCATCGGCGCATTCCGTGTACACAAACGCTTCGAACCGCATGATGGAGAGCGAGATCCAAACTCGCATCGTGCTGGCCTAC
This sequence comes from Albophoma yamanashiensis, assembly GCA_001600555.1. NCBI lineage: Eukaryota > Fungi > Ascomycota > Sordariomycetes > Hypocreales > Ophiocordycipitaceae > Albophoma > Albophoma yamanashiensis. Next base: position 2,166,934 of record BCKH01000002.1, read on the forward strand.
AGCACTCATGTCATGCACGTCCTGCACATCCTTGTCGCGGGCAAGTGGGATCCAATCGACCTCTTGGACCACAACGAGGTGTGGATCTCGTCCCAGGAGTTCATCACATCGACGAGTCACGCCGTTTCGGCAGCCGAGGCCATCAATCAGATTCTCGAATACGACCCTGGCCTGGAGTTTATGCCCTTCTTCTTCGGGGCTTACCTGCTGCAGGGGTCGTTCCTCCTCCTCTTGATTGCCGACAAGCTGCAATGTGATGCGTCGCCGAGCGTTGTCAAGGCGTGCGAGACCATTGTGCGAGCTCACGAGGCTTGTGTCGTGACACTCAGCACAGAGTACCAGGTAAGCTGCCATCCCAACTCCACCTATCAGCTTGTTTCTAATATTCCGACGCAGCGCAACTTTAGCAAGGTAATGCGTAGTGCCTTGGCCGTCGTTCGCGGCCGCGTCCCAGAGGACCTCGGGGAGCAGCATCAGCGCCGTAGAGAGCTCCTGAGCCTGTACCGATGGACCGGCGACGGAACGGGCCTCGCTCTGTGAGATTACCAGACGAAGGTTCCAGGAGGACATGGATCACTCTTGGGACGTTGGCCGGTCGAGCATGTCGGAGTGCTTGGGGAGTTTCCCAGTAGACATCGTTTCTGAAGTTTAGCTCAGGGCTTCTGTATTTTATGGACCAGGAAAAAAAATACCATGAGCCGCGCATCATTTTGTAGGATCAGACATGGCGGAATGCCTTTCTTGGACAACTTGGGTACAGCTACATTTTACAGAGAAACATTTCAGCCACCAAACACGAGCGCCTCAGTTCCAGTATTGTTCTGATATTTGAAACTGGCATATATTCGCTAAATTGTGTGCCGCTAGTTGACGATTCTTGACGTACATGAGCTGTGCGGGACGACGTGGTTGTCGAGGACGAGGAGTTGAACGAGGAATCATAGGTCACTTTGTCGAATCTCGTGACGGTCATTTTGACCTGCTAGGCCTGAGCTTTCGTAGCAGAGTTTTAAACAGGTAGGCATGTTGAGAGCGGGAACTGCAAGCTACTGCTCGTCGCTGTCGGCTCGAGGGCTCAAGACACCGGGCGTCAATGGTGTCTGTTGGAGCTGGTTGTGGGCTGCTCAGCTCAAGGCGGCTGGTGAAGCGGCTTGGTGCATCCCGGCTGTTTTCCAAGGGATGGGAGAAGAAGAGTCTGCATTGAAGCATGCACCGGTTCAGAGCAGAAGAGATGGTTGCGCGACGTTTGGGTTGGCGCTACTGCAGCCTTTCTGTCCAAGCAGCAGGCTCATGGTTTCTGTGGTGCACATTGCAGTGCAATTCTCGAGCCGGGTTCTCTCACATCCCCCCTTTGACGCAACTTGACGCAACGGCAAAAGACAAAGGGGTTTCGCTTTGAGGAACAGGGCGTACAGGTGAGGATCTGCGCTCAACGAGTTCGACGCCTGATGTTGCGCTTTGTTCCGCTCGTTCTCGCGGAGCAGATTCGACAGCCGCACGGTGACCACAAAAAACGGCGTATTGCTTTCAGGCTTACTTCAGCAGTGTAGTTCCCTTGCTTGAAATTGTAGTCGCTGGCGGCAAGCTTCCCAGGCATCGAGTCCTCCCATCATCCAGCTTGCGCGTGCTCCATGACAAAAGGCGCGGGCCTGAGCACCGCAACGTCCAGGTCACACACAGCTTGCTCATAATTTCCCCCATGATGCCCCATGGTACGAAACGGGAGCGCAAAGAGGTGGCGTTGGTTGCTGGGCGATCACGGGCGCCGCAGCGTCCGCCTTCCAGCGCTGCTATCCTCCGGCTGGCTGGGCAGATCTGCCAAACAATGGACGTTCAAGCGCCCGTATTTCAAACACCTCTCCGCTCAAGCTATACAAGTCCCGATATCGCTGCATTCTGGCATCCGGAGAGGCGGTACACGTGCCTTGGCCGACAGCTGCTGTCACCGCCCTCCCCCCATTCACCGACTGACGCCTTCGTCCCATCGATGACCTCGCGCGTGACACAATAGATCTCGCCTGCTATTCAGATGCTTTGTCTCACCGCGGTCCCAGCAGCCATAAGATGATGGCCAGGGATTCACCGTTCACCGGGGAGCATGCCCGACGCTTTCTTCCCGATACTCGACCACTGTCTCTCGTTCGCCCGTTCCGCTGCGCTACGGCAAGCCTCGAATGGTGGCGCGATTGGGGACTTGAATCAGCCTGTTGAAAGTCCCTCACGTCCACGGGACCCAGAGTCCGTCTCTTGCTGTTCCATCCCGGTGTGCTACCGGGGAACGAAGGCACATCACCAATCAAGGTACACCTAGCTTCGCAAATGAAGATGCTCCCTCCTGGCACACGTCCAGCCGTGTTTGCCGCCGCTTCGCTGGCGGTGTGTTGTGTATTTGAAATTTGAGAGGAAAGCCGTCATGCCACCACGTACACATCACCTGTTGAGGGTTCATCCCCATCACGGTGAAACCATCTCCAAGATGGCGTACGTTGCTGTCCGACATCAGCCGAATTCTTGAGGGATCACGGGGAGCTGTTCCCCTTAGATACAAAAGAGATCTTCCCTCCCTCTTGGGCTCTCGCTGACTGTAGAGAACGTGTAGTGTTGGTTTTGCTTCATTGACGTCCAGCTCTTTACGCTGAACGGATCACTGCTCGTGCAGGCCCACCACCCGATATCGCACACCCCCAAGCAACGACATGTCTTTCAGCAAGTCCAATAGGAACAAGCGCTCGGCTGCTCAGAGCAGCAGAGGCGAGAGCCCCTCCTCTCAGAATGGCGAGCAGCCCAGAAAACGACGGGCCGTGGGCGTGAACAACGCCCCTGATCCCTTCTTCGATGACCCAGCTTCAACTGCAACTCCAGCGGGCCAAACGGCGGCTCTGGGTTGTTACGGCGGACAAGTCCTGGAGACAGCGTCCAGTCTGCCGCCCACGAGCATGCCGTCTCTCAATATGCCCGCGGTCACACCTCATGCATCCTTTGTCAGAGGACTTCGTTCCATCGCACCGGCCCTCTTGTTGCCGTACTCCGCTCAGCCGCCCATCTTGGTCGCGGGCCACACATTGCAGGACTTGGGGTGTGAAGTCCCACACTGGGTTGCTGCAGATGAAGCGCTCCGCCGCCAGCGATGCATCATCAACGAGATTGAATATCAAAAGAACAACCCTCCCGCCTTGCCTCCCTCTCGGATTCCTGATCTGCCGCCAAAGCAAGACGTCCCAGACTACATCGAGATCCCGGAAGGGGTCGACGAAAAGACTCGGCACATCATCGAGGAGAAGAACAACAAGATTGCGTCGGAAGCGCAAAGGATCGACCGGGAGAGGAACAACATGGCCGCCAAGAAGAGCCGGGCGCTTCGGATCGAGGCGCGAGACAACTACCGCGAGCTCCTCATCGAAGCCAAGACGGAGCTGAAGCTGGTCCGGCTGGTGATGGTAGCCAACGGCTTGGACCCTGCGGTGTGGGACCGCTTGGCTCCCAACGTGGCGTTGGATCTCAAGGCCTCGACCAGGGCGGAGGCCAACGCCGTCGATGCTCGTAGGGCCGACTTGAAGAAACGCGAGGATGCTCGCAGGCGAGTCGAGCGGATGCGAGCGAGGAACCTTCTGCGCGCGCAGCGTGAAGCCGAAGAAGCCGCCGCCCTCCAGCTAGCCAGCGCCGCTCCCGCTGGCGAAGACGGGCAGGATATCTTGAAAGTATTGAGCCCTGCACTTGGGGTGGGCGTGGTCGAAACGGTGTCTGGCGAGTATCTGCAGGTGGTGAGTCCGAGACTGGGTAACCAGCAGGTTCTCTGAGGGATGGCATTGTTTAGGGGTATTTTCTTTTTACTGAGAGAATGAGAGAAATGAGTCGAAGTTGGTGATGGGAACTCGGGAAGGCGTCAAAGGAATAAGGGCTGCGAGCGGGAGAAGGGGAACCTCGACAGACACCTCGGACTCAGCCGGCAAGCTTCTTGATGGAAACAAAGGCTCTAATCTTTTACTCGAATATCATTTTCACTAAGCCATGTAATCAGAAGCTCGTTTGTACTTTGGTCCTCGCTGGTTCCCGGTGGTAGTGAGCCAGATGCAGTCACTTCGAGGAAGTCGTCCTTGTGTATCGTCCCCTTGTGAATCTCCCATCGTACAAAACACCCTTCTGCCGCTTCCACCATGCCGACAGTGAGCTATTGCTGAACAGACTCTTCGTGCGCATTCCGGCCACAGAGAACAAACGTCGAAAGGCCTATAAATCATCGGGCTTGTGCACCCAACAGCGCCACGAACATCACGGGACAAAACCTCTCGACAGACACACATTGTACAACGCCCTGCAACTCGACTCCGCAACCATGTCATCAACAGGCTGCAGCAGCAAGGCCGCGGCGCGGCGCATGTCAAAGGCCATGTCCAGCAGGGCTTCGCCGCCAGGCGAGGCCAGCCAGCCAGCGGCTCCTCCTCCATCGGCGCCCGAGGACGTCTCGACGCCCGAGTCGGGCAGCCTGTACGTGGAGCGCGTCAACGACAGCGAGGCCCTGCTGTCCTACAACGGGGACATCCAGGACGGCCTCATCGACCTCCTGGACCACATCGAGGAAGACGACCAGGCGTCGGCCGAGGACAAGGAAAAGACGGGCCAGCTGCTCGACGCCGTCATCTGCTATGTCGAGTCGTGCGCCAAGAACAGCGACTCGGACACGGAAATGCGCGACACGCTCGTGTCCGTCCGAGCCACCTTCGACGACATCGTGTCCAAGCGGGACAAAGGGTCGCCCTACCAGAAGGTCATCAACTGGTGCGGCGTGCAACGGTCCAAGAAGGAGAAGCAGCAGCAGAGGCAGCTGAAACGAAAGGAAAAGGAACGTGACGGAAGCGCCTGAGTCGGGCGAGGTGAACAGTCAAGGCGAAGGGGGGGGGGCGAGGCGAGGGGAAGACTGCGGAAGCAGGTGCTCTGGACAGATCGCAGGCCGACGTCCGACGTTCATGCAACATTAATATCATAGATTCTCTATCGCTTTCATGCAACCCTCTGCTCGCGCAAGCCCGCCTCGCGCGTCTACCGCGAGTGAACCAACCGTCCCTTGACCCAGACCTTCTTCGTGTTGCGGTCGTCGCCGTTGAACAGCCACTTGGCCAGGATCTCGTCCCACGTCTCCCACCCGAACACGTCCACGTTGCCAGCATCCTCGGCCGCGCCCAGCTGGAGGGGGTCCTCCCCTTCGCGCACGCCGCTGTCCTGGACGCTGCCGAGGCCCACGAGCTGCGCGTCCCACTGCATGCCGACCTCGAAGCCGCCGATCTTGTCCTCGAGCCCGACGACCCGCGCGCCGCCCCTCGTCGCGAGGTACAGCACCTCCTCGACGGTCAGCTTGGACCGCTCGCGCTCCTCCCCTTCCTCCATCGCCATGGCGACGTGCCTGCTCACGAGGGCCGCCTGCCGCGCCGCCTCGAGGATGGACGGGCTGTAGCCGCCGCTCATGTCGGTGCCGAGGCCGACGTCGATGCCCTTCTCCCAGAGCCAGCGCACGCGCGCCTCGCCGCTCGTGATGGAGCTGTTGCTGCAGGGGCAGTGCGCGACCTTGGACTGCTGCGCCGCGACCAGCTGGGCCTCCTCCTCGCTCAGGTGCACGGCGTGCGCGAGGATCGTCTTGGGCGTCAGGAGGCCGTGCATGTCGTAGACGTGGGCGTAGGAGCTGGCCTCGGGGAACAGCTCGGCCACGAACTGGACCTCGCCGCGGTTTTCGGAAACGTGCGTCTGCACCGGCAGGCCCTGCTCGCGGTGGATCTTGGCGAGGCCGAGCATCACCTCGCGCGAGCACGACGGGGCGAAGCGCGGCGTCAGTATGGGCGAGACCATCTCATACTTGGGGTCGATCTGCTTGATGTGGGCCACCGTCTCGAGCGTCTTCTCGACGGCCTCGTCCGCCGACTCGTCGCGGTAGTAGTCCGGGTTGAGGTCGACCGTGTCCATGCACACGCGCCCGACGAAGGCGCGCTGGCCCAGGGCCAGGCACAGGTCCGCCAGCAGGTTGGTGGCGGCGACGTCGATGGTGGCGAAGTAGGCGGCCGTCGTGGTGCCGTGGGCCAGGGTGCGGCGCACGCAGGCCGTGTACACCTTGCGCGCCTTGGCGAGGTCCTTGAGGCTCGCCTCGAGGGGGAACGTGTACTGCTCGAGCCAGTCGAGCAGCGTCGTCTTGCCAAAGATGCCCACGTTGGGGTACTGGGAGGCGTGGACGTGCGTGTCTGGGGGGTTCGGCTCGTCAGCATCACCGCGCGCCATGAGAGAGAGGGTGTCAGTGCGTTGCGCGCTCACCAATGAATCCCGGGAAGAAGAACTGCCCCTGCTTGCACGCGTGGACGTCCACCTCGCCCGCCGTCCAGCCCAGGGCCCCCAGGAGCTTCTCCTTGGCCGCGTCTACGGATGCGGAGGTGGAGTCGACGGCGGCGATGCGGCCGTGCTTGTCCACGGCGATGGCCGCATCGTGCAGCACCTCCAGCTCCTGGCGGGTTTTGCTGTGCACGAAGGTCCCCAGGAACAGCTGGTGCCTGTTCTGCGACGTCGCCGACCACGACAAGACCATTGCGCCGGTTCCCCTCGCTGTCCTTCAGCCCGGCGGCTCCTCTGTGCACGTACGGTCAGGAGAACGACGGTGAGACAATTTCCGAACCACGGGCGGGAGAGCGAGTTCAACCAGAGGGAAGCGACAGTCGCTGTACTTCTACGCCGGAGGAAGAGTTTTACGCTGCAAACGCCCCGCTCCCGTGCTACGGCGACCGTGTGTCTCGTGCCTTGGCCGTGTCGGAGTGTTTGATGCAAAGCTGCATCATGCCGTGTGCGAGGTCTGGCCTGGTCTTTAACGGCCCTCGGGAGGCGTGGCCCCACCGGGCCAGCCTCGGCGCGCGATCCACGTCGCCGTCCGGCGGTCGCCGGTGGCCGACCCAGGCTGATTTTCGGAGGACCGTTCGCCAACCCACCCACCCAGTAATCAATCACCCACCCACTCAACTCACTCACTCACTCACACTCACTACTCGCTTAACTAACTATTACCTCGTAGGCAGCCAGCCATCCGCGTTCCTTCGCGCCTCCGCAAATACGGGGTTTCTACGTGCATGGATCCATCATCCTTTCCCCTCCATCTCAGAAGACGCCGGCGTGGGGTCGTGCGGACCCTCTTGTTGGCCATCACCTTGCGTTTTGTATCCATCAGCAGCTGATATGCGTACGCATGTCTATTAAACAGTCGTCTCGGATGCTATCCGTGGGGGAATCTAGTCCCCATTCTAGTGAGAAATACATCTAGGAGCTACAACAACACCACCAAGCAAGGCAAGGCGAGCAAGCAAAAATTACAAAAAGCAAAGCCGCCCTGGTTCATAAGGCGAGGCAACTCCTGCCCAGGCATCACGTCTTCGTCCATCCACTACTTCCTCGGCTTTCCATTTCCTCCGCCGGCTCACGCAGCGGCGCCGGGCCCCTCGTACTCGATGCTCGCGCCGCTGTCGCTGCTGGACTTGCCGTCATCCTCCCCGGCGTACTTGTCCCAGTTCGCCAGCACGGCTCCGATCTTGGGGGAGTTGGTCAGCTTGTAGACGTCCTCGAAGTACTCCTTGGTGAGCGCAAACGGCTTGGCCGTCACGTTCGGGATGTACTTCCCGACCAGCTTCGAAGGGTCAATCGTCGTCTTGTTGATCTTCTTGAGCAGGAAGGATCGGAAAGGCTTGACACCGGACCGCAGGAAGGTCGAGTGGAAAGGCACGTCGATGCCTCGGAGCGGGATCGTCGCGAACCCGCGCTCCAGCTCCAGCGGCAGCGGCTTCTTCAGCGTCGCCTCTGCGCACCCGCGGATGATCTCCCGCAGCGCTCCCTTGGCTTCCTCAATGTTGCTCCGCATCTCTTCGATGTCGATCTGCTGCTTCTTGAGGAAGTTGGTCACCCCGGCCAGCGTGTCGAGCGCCCTCAGGTCACCCGCACAGACGTACTGCATGTTGGCAATGTTGTAGTTGACAATCTCCAGCAGCCAGCCAGTCTCCTCGGAAATGTTGTTCACGACGAACTGCAGGGCCTCCTCGTTGAACGTCTTGGAGATGCGGCTGGGGTTGACGGCGCACATGGAGTAGTTGGATCGCCCGGCCGCGTCGCGCTCGACGGCCACCTGCATCGTCAGGCCACGGTAGAAGACGACCGAGACCAGAGACTCGATGGGCATCACGTCAGCCAGCGCCGCCAGCGCCGAGTACTCGCCCAGCGAGTGGCCGGCAAAGGTGCTGTCCCTGGGCACGAGCCCCTTGGCCTTCATGTCCTCGAAGCTAGCCTTCTCCATCAGCGTCAGCGCAGGCTGCGTGAACTGCGTCGCCGACAGCAGGCCGGTTGGTGACCGGTACGTGTACGACGTTGTGCTCTCGCTAATGTCCTTGAAGATGCGCTCCGACTTGATGGATCCATCCGCGGCAACGGTCTCGAACGTCATGGCCATGTAGTTCTGTCGGATGGCCTTGCCTCTCGGGCCACCGAAGTGTACGGTGAGCTCCTTGGGGTTGTTCTTGACAATGTTGGTGATTGAGAACCCTGAGAGCCGTTAGTCGTGCCCACGTTCGTGAATTGCTGCAAGCATCATTGTGAAGCAACTTACCATAGTTGTCGAGGAGATACTTGTCTGCACGGTCCCAGACTTCCTTGGCGACGGGGCTGCTCGCGTACAGCTCCATGCCCATGCCCTGCTCCTGCGAACCCTGGCCAGTGAACACGTAGGCAGTCACCGGTTGCTCAATCTCGGCTTCGCCAAGCAGCACCTTCTCTTCCGTCTCCGTGTTGCTGACCTCGACCTTGATGATCTTGCGGCCGGCAACCATGCCGACATGCTGCAGCTTGACCGAGATCTCGTCGTTTGGCAGAACCATGCCAACCAGCGAGGCGTGGAAGCTTCGGACGCGGCCAATGTCGTTCTCGGCAGCCCACGTCTCAACGAGGCTTCGGACTGCAGCGCTCGAGTACATGCCGTGCGTGATGGTGCCAGGGAGGTTGGCGTAGCTCGAGAAGACACGAGAGACGTGAATGGGGTTGTAGTCTCCCGAGACACGAGCATACGTCTCGTTGGAGGCTGGAGCACGCAGCTGCAGAGGCGTCTTGCCGCTCAGAGGGATGGGATTCTCGAAGTTGATGGGCTGGTCGAGAGGCGAGCCGTTTCGCTCCAGGTAGTCGATGACGGGATTGCCGTGAGACTCGCCGGCCTCGTAGTCGACGCTGGCAACCTGAATCACCTCCTTGGTCGGCAGCTCCAGCAGGACTTGACCCCGGGTTTCCACGCTGCTGAAAACATTCTTGTTCCTGTAGCGCACAAGACTCTGCAGGCGGAAGGTCAGGGTCTGGCCCAGCAGGTCAATGTCGTTCGGAACCTCGTCAATGGCAAACCACTCCTTCGATCGCAGGACAGCGACATCCCTGCTGGTGGCAAGGTGAACCTGGACAGGCGTTTCAATCTTGCGCTGGAAAGTATTCTCGTAATCGACATACGTTCCGCGGTACAAGAATTGCGAGGTCACCTCCATCACAGGCTGTCCATCCCGAGCGATGGTGCCGCAGACCTCAACCATCTTGCCGGAATCCTGGTTGATGACGGCGTTGATCTGGGCGGTGGTGGAGATGACGTCTCCCTTCTTCAGCGGCTCGGCCCCAGGAACCATGCGGAACCCGTTGGACAGATGGACGAGCTTGAGTAGGTCGCCATCGATGGTTCGCGGGAAGATGGGCTTCGTAATGGCCTTCCAGCCAAGGACAATGGCAAAGTCCATGGGGGCGTACACGACCTTTCCAGGCCTGTCGACAAAGGCCTCGCCAGTGTTGCCGACGGCATGCACGAAGTCATTGATGGCCTCGCTGGTGATTGTGGTGTTACCTCCGTCAAACTTGCTCGTGACGAGGGCGTCGAGGTCCAGAGGGTCGTTTCCGAACCACGCCTTCCAGTAGAACTCCTTGATGCGGTCGTTGCGGTCCTCCATGACTTCATGGATGGGAGCGTATCCAGCCTCGGGGTGGTACGTGAACTTCAGGGTCAGAGCAACAGGCTTTCCGAGAGCATTGGTGTCCTTGATCATGTTGACCAGGATCTCGTTGTTCCCTGCCAACTTGACTTCAATCACGTCCACGTACTGGTTGTATCTCGGCTGTTCCCTGACGATAATGGTCGTCTTCGCCGGGTCGTTGGGATAGAGGATCTCCACAAACAAGCCGCGAGCAGGCGCAAAGATGCGTCGCATGGGGTTGGTCTGGAACTTCTGTCCTTGGGCAACGATATCAGACATAAGAAGGGCGTGTCTCCAGTTGCGGTTGGGGCCGGCCAGAAGGGCCAGCCACGAGTCGATTGACGGCATGGCGGTGTTGGCAGAAGACGACAGCCGGTAGGTGTTCTTGTGGGTGTCGTAGCTCACAGTCAGGCCCTCGACGTCAAGGGGAATGTCAGACTCGACAAGCTTGCCGCCAAAGTACTCAACGGCGGGAATAGTGCTCTCATCGTCGTTGTAGTAGTCCCTGGTCAGAGAGGCAATGTGAGACTTGTGGATGCCGTCAAGAATGTCCTGGATTGGCTCGTCGATAACAGTGGAGAATTTGGCTGCAGTCGGGCCTTGGAGGATGCACGTCCGTCCCACGTCTTGGCCGATGACGGCGTCGAGATCTTCCGACTGCCACAGCGAATCCTTCTTGAAGAAGAACTCGAAATTCTCGTCCAGCGCAGGGATGAACGTAACGGGCTTCTGGCCGGGTCGCATGCAGAGAAGCAAGAAGTGCTGGACATCCTGCGCGTTGATGATCTGGTTCTCGGCCTCGGGGTAGTAGGCCAGAATGCGATCGACAGTGCTGAACGGCTCGTCCAGGTCGGCGTAGCTTTGAAGCAGCGAGGCCTTTCCAGGAGACGCCGTGAAGCGCTCCTCGACGCGGTGAATGAAATCACCGGTGAGCTTCTGGAAGGACGGGTCGATCCACCGAGACTGGTGCTTGACGTAGAGCAGCTCGACCAAGCGGCGCACGACTTCAGCATACGTCATGTCCTCCAGATCGACGGTTTTGCCAGCCTTGTTGCAGCCGAACCAAACCTTCTGGAAATCATCGTTCAGCTTCTTGATGATGGACTCGCGGTTCTTCTTGAGCTCTGCCACTCTCTTTTCCTTGGGCAAGCTGAAGATCTTCTGGTCCATCTCGGCCCAGAGCTTGACACCACGGGTCGCCAGCTTGTGGATAGGCTCGCCCATCTCCGAACGCACGGTGATGATACCGCCGGCAGGGCCCTTGTACGTCTTCTCCCATTGAGCATCCTCCAGTCCGGGAGCATCAATGATGGCCTGCTTCGCGTTCTTGCTCGTGTGCGCTTCCTTGGCGACCATCATGCGGCTGCCAAACAAGCAGCCGTCAAACGGCATAGGCGGATAGCCATACTTCTTGGCCCAGTCACCAGTGATGTATGGGTAGGTGTCGTCCGCACCACCGAAGCCGCTACCAGCCACAAGGATGATGTTCTCGTGCCGTCGGATACGGCTGTACATCTGCAGAACAGGCTGGTGGAAGTCCTCGAAGGAGTGATGGCCACCACCTCGTCCACCAGTCCACTGAAGGATAACAGGGAAACTGGGGTTCGCCTTGGCGATGTTGATGACTGCCTGGATAGCCTCGACGGAACCTGGCTTGAAGCCGATATGCTTCAGACCCAAGGTCTCAATGTACTCTTGAGCAACCTCGATTGACGGAACACCGGCACCGATGGTCATGCCCTCGATGGGCACGCCCTCAGCGCGCAATCTGCCAATCAAGGGGACCTGCCACGCCATTGCGCGAGGGTTCACGTAAATCAGATTGACAGTGATTCCGCGTCCCGAGGGAATGGCCTTTTCGATCTTGGCAAGGGCTTCGGACATCTTCTTCCCGTCGAAGTAGCCGCCACCCGCGAGCTCAATGTGATATCCCGCATTCATCGTGGCAGCCACAAAGTCCCAAGGCACCGTTGCGGGCGTCATTCCTGCGACCATGATGGGAGGCAGGCCGAGGAGCCGGCTCATCTTGGTGTCGACGTACTTTTGCCCGCTGGATGTCTTGACCAGCCGTGGGCCAAATTCCTTGACCCAATCTATGGCATACCTCATGGCATTCTCTTCGTCTCTATCGAAGAGCTCAGGCTTGTAGCCAACTTCGGTGATGGTGCCGTCGACCGTGCCAGCAAGAATGACCCGGACACCGGTTCCCTCCTTGTTGCGGCTGGTCAAGATGCCGAGGCCAGAAACGCCTCCAGGGCCGAAGTCGAGGATGTGGGACGCTCCGGGGAAGACGGTGGCCTTCTCCCAGTTGACAGGGTCACGCGTAATCAGGCGAACCAGGGTGGGGACGATATTTCCCGCCACCTCGGTACGGAGATCTTCGCCAGTGTTTGTGTCAAAGACCGGGATGCCCAGGGCGCTGGAGTCAATGCTCACGTCCTTCAGGTCCTCGTCGATCATAGCGGTCGCCTCTGCAAGATACTTGCTGTGGAAGGGGGCGGTGATGGGGAGGAAGCGGTTGGCGAAGCGAACCTTCCTCTCAGTGTAGGGGACCCGCGTCTGATCAAGGCCCGTAGGTGCCTTGACTTTGCGCAGCTGGGAGTTGAGACCGTAAAGAGAGGTGGGAGGGCCGGTCACAACGAGATTGCGCGGACTGTTGATGAGGGAGACGCTGATATGGCGGCTAGGAGGGAGATATTGGTTGGTAGCATCGATGTGCTTCTGCACCTCCTGCTGGGAAAGGTCGCGGATGCTGAGCATAGGGGTGGGGGTGCCCTCGCCATGCTCCATCGACTCCCGCAACATTGTGGGCGTCATGGACGTGGCAGGGAATGCCTGCTGGCTTCGTGTTCCGATCCAGAACAGAATTGCCAGGGTCGAGGTCACAATCTCGCGCCACGACTCCCAGGAATCGGCGGCTGCGGTTGCCGCGGCCATGACGATGCCCTGAGAATGTCCAGTGGTACCACTGATGCGCTCTCGCAGGTGGCCAGGGTGGATGCCGAGGACCTTGCAAGTCACTTCATAGTGCGCCATCTGTACCAGCCCAATCAGGGGGAAGCTGACGGGCGCGGAGATCAGGTAGTCGACGTCGGGTGTGGAATCAGGGTGGTGGAGCCAGTCCATGACATCCAGCCCCTTCGGGAACATCTTTTCCGCACTAGGGTGGCTCGATAGGGTCTGGAGCTGCTCGGCAGCGGAGGTGATGAGATCGCCGACGAAGCTCGGGTACGTCTGGAACAGCTCGCGAAGTTCATCGAAGTACTCCTCGATGTTCCCTTGGCCACCAAAGATGGTGTAGATCTCGGCCGAGCCATCATCCGAAGCCCGCAGCAGGGCGGACTCGTGGGGCTTGATGGTTCGGTTGGAGACTGCTCGAGCCACGTAGTAGCTGCGAATGACCTCGAGCTTCTTGGCCTCGATGCCTGGAAGAGTGGCGGCGAGGGCGTGAGCCTCGTTTCCACGGAGGAAAGCCCGCTCAAACTCGTTCAGGACGAGCTTGAGGACTTCCTCGTACGAGCCTGAAGCGTCGTCCTCTCCCTCGTCGACCTCGCCGGCAACGAAGCCCAGGTACCTCGCGACCAGCTCCGCAACGGACGACGGCTCGTCATCCTGGGCAAGCTCGTCGGTGGCGGCGGGCAATGTGGCCACGAAGCGGTCTTTCAGCTGCGAGGCGTGGAAGTGAAGGTTGGTCGGGACGAGGAAGGAAGATTCGAGGGAGCCGTGAGAGAGGGTCAACGGCCGGAGCGAGGAGCTGGATCTGGGTGTGGAAATGCCCGTCTGGGGGCCGGTTCCAGTGCCGTACATGATGGAGACGGGTATCGAACAACTCTGCGAAGTCAAAGGTCAGCGACGCGGCCCGGCGCCGAAGGCGAGAGCGAGGACGAGCGAACCTATCAATTAGAACTCCGGCTCCGAGGCTGTCGCTCGTGGGGTGCAGCGGCGATGTGCAACGTCGCCAGTGCAGGACTGCTCGGCCCTCGTCTGGCAAGGAGCGCGTCGGAAAGGACAAGCAGCAACGGGATGAGCCGTAGAGCAGGCGCACTGCAGCTCCTGACAAGCTCGATTGAAGGAAAAGGGAGAGGCGGCTATGAGGGGGGAAGAGAGGGAGGATCGTGGGGTGTGTGTGGGAGAGTGGTGGAAGTGTGAGGACGAGATCTCTCAACGTTCCATAGTATAAGTGAAGCCGGGGAGAAAACTCGGGCTGGAGGTTCCCATGGAATTGTTCGCTAGGCCGAGCCAGTAGCGCAGGTCAGGCCAGGGACGGCCCCAAGCCCCAGTCGCGGCACAGTGGCTGCATGCGAGGCTCGATGCGTGGCTCGCCAAATTTTTAGTTCTGTTGGGGATGGTCCAATGCCGCCCACCGCCTGACGGCAAAGGGGTCCCAGCAAGCAAGGTACTGCGTACTCCGTCTTGTACCGGTACTTGCCCCGGCGGACAACGGCGGCAGCCTCACGCTTCCGCGAGGCTGGCCGGTTTGTTGAAGAACCTGCAGCCCCGTCGCCACCACGTCGGCGCCCTCAGGTCGCCTTGGACGGCCTGTCGCTGATCGCGTCTGCAGGCACGGTTGGGAACTCTGCATGCAGCCATCAAGTTATCAGCGGCGCGCGCATTAGCCGTGAACTTGGCCGAGAATATATCGGAAGCATGATAGGCAACGAACGGCCTTGCGACTTTGGTTCAACGTGGACGAGTTACGAGTACTCGTACACGTACAGGTACAACTACGGGTGACTCGTGCAGAGAGGTACTCGTACGTAGTAGGTAAGGTACCTTGAGGTGTGACAGTTTCTGTGGGCAGTCACGAATCTGAGGGCCCTCTCTGCGTTGCGCATGAGTTGTACGAGTGCTCCTCACATACAACGCACAGCTAACTACCATACTACGCACATGCCTCTCTGCTCGTGGTTCGTTGCATTAACAATGGAATGATCGGGAGTGGAGAGAACCGGCTCCATTGAGAGAGACCCTCTTGCGGGATCGAGACTGCGGAAGCCTCAGGGTCCCCCTCAGCTCAGCGGGCGAGGCCGGAAAAGGGGTCACCAGTCGTACGGGGAGGACGCGGATACGTCGGTAGGTGGGGAGGCCAGCCCGGACTCTTGAGATTGCGTCCCGTCACCAAGCGTCGAGTCATTGCATCCGCCCGTCGAGCGAACAAGCACGCGGCGGAAGCGCTGGTGGTCGGCGCCACGCCTCGCAGAGTTGCTTGTTTAAATGTATTCTTGGCTGGGCATGGGCCGATATCGTGCACCCGTCGAGATAGCGATGTGGCAGCACTTGACACGGGATGGTGTGGTGCCGTGGTGGTGGCATGTACCGCTACTTCGGGCGCAGTTGACCCAGCGAAATTGCGCCAGCCGTTGCCGCGCGGAAGGATGGGAGGCTGCACGCCGGCTGCAGCAGTGGGACGCGCTGCGCAGCGACCCCGTCATCTCGCAGGGTCCCCGCCAGATACCGAACCCATGAAACCATGGGAAGGCTGTTCTCGGCTGCTACCTTACCTTGGGACTAGCCGCACAGTACCTAAGGCACCTGCCGGTATCGATCCGAAGCTAAGGTACCTTGCCTAGGGCACGGTAAGGGACGGACGGTACTCGCCCTAGGTACTTCACCGAAGGTTTGCAGCGCGCCGCCGCTCAATGCACAGGGCACAGGGCACCCGGCGTCGCCGCGGCCGCGCTCGGGACGGCGCACCAGCACGCTGCAGGCTCTGCCCATCCACCAAGCCTCGAGAGCGGCGGCGGCGGCGGCTGGATGGATGGGGGGCGGAAAATCCTGAAGAGCCGTCCGCCCGGGTCGGCTTTGGATCCCGGGGAACCAGTGACATGGGCTGCTCGTGTATCGACCCTTGCCGTGTTGGGCTTAGCCCCGCAATGTGGTTGAGAAGCGTGCTGCACGGGCTGCAGCAGGCCCTGGACCCGTGCGCCCCAATCAGTCCCCCAATTTTTTTCTGCGCGCGACGTGGTGGTGGGCCCGCTCGGTTCAACAATCGAAGCCTGCCCGGGCCTTGTTGGCCTCCAGCGTTGCTTGCCGTGCCCATCAGTCGAGCCATCGTCCATCATCTCTCTCGTCGCTCCGTCTCCGCTCCGCCGGCCCTCCGAGACTTCCTCTCTACTCGTAATTCCACTTCGTTGGGCAAGGAGATTCGGGCGACTCCTTACTCTGCTCTTCGCAACTCTCGCTTCTTCCACCCTTTGAGCGCCTTCGTCTCGTTTGAGCGGTCCCGATTTTTGGACGGCTCACGACGGCGTCGATCGCTGAACCGCGACCACCGCCTTGTCCAGACCGGCGACTACCTACCTAATTGATCGCACGACGAGCCTTCCCGGTTGCGAATTCGTCGGCACGTCTCCCTTCCCTCTTCCAACTCCTGTCGAACCCCTCCGCATCCTTCACCATGCGGCCCGAAGTCGAGCAGGAGCTCGCCCACACCCTGCTCGTTGAGCTCCTCGCATACCAGTTTGCCTCGCCGGTGAGATGGATCGAGACTCAGGACGTGTTCCTCGCCGAGAGGACGGCCGAGCGCATTGTCGAGATCGGTCCCGCGGATACCCTCGGCGTCATGGCGAAGCGCACCCTCGCCTCCAAGTATGAGGCTTACGACGCCGCAAAGTCTGTCCAACGACAGATCCTCTGCTACAACAAGGATGCCAAGGAGATCTACTACGACGTCGACCCTGTTGAGGAGGAGCCGGAACCCGCCGCCGCTCCCGCTGATGCCTCCGGCTCCGCCCCTGCGGCCGGTGCCCCGGCTGCGGCGCCTGCTGCGGCGGCTCCTCCACCCCCCAGCTCCGGACCTGCTGCCCAGGTTCCCGATCAGCCCGTTCAGGCCATCGACATCGTCCGTGCCCTGATTGCACAGAAGCTCAAGAAGCCTTTGCTTGAGGTTCCCCTGAGCAAGGCCATCAAGGATCTTGTCGGCGGTAAGTTGATGCCCATCATCCCTGCGACCGCAGCCTCGTGGATCCTAATGACCTCGTAGGAAAATCCACTCTTCAGAACGAAATCCTCGGTGATCTCGGAAAGGAGTTCGGTTCGACTCCCGAGAAGCCGGAAGACACCCCGCTTGACGAGCTCGGCGCCGCCATGCAGGCCACCTTCGACGGCAACCTCGGCAAGCAGTCGCAGTCCCTCATTGCCAGGCTGATTTCGTCCAAGATGCCCGGAGGCTTCAACATCACAGCCGCCAGGAAATATCTCGAGACGAGATGGGGCCTTGCGTCGGGCAGACAAGACGGTGCTCTGCTTCTGGCTCTCACAATGGAGCCCGCGGCCCGTCTTGGCTCTGAGGGCGACGCCAAGGCCTTCCTGGATGACGTGACTCAGAAGTACGCCGCCAACGCCGGCTTCAGCTTGTCCACTGCCTCGGCCTCCAGCTCGGGCGGTGGCTCTGGGGCCGGCATGATGATGGACCCAGCCGCCATCGACGCGCTCACCAAGGATCAGCGGGCCCTCTTCAAGCAGCAGCTGGAGCTGTTTGCTCGTTACCTCAAGATGGATCTCCGTTCTGGCGACAAGGCCTTCATCGACTCGCAAAAGTCAGAGAAGGTTCTGCAGGCGCAGCTCGATCTGTGGACGGCCGAGCACGGCGATTTCTACGCTTCGGGCATTGAGCCTGTCTTCAGCCCCTTGAAGGCCCGCACCTACGACTCGTCTTGGAATTGGGCGCGTCAGGACGCGCTGAGCATGTATTACGACATCATCTTCGGCAGGTTGCAGGCCGTCGATCGTGAAATTGTCAGCCAGTGCATCAGAATCATGAACCGGTCAAACCCGAAGCTGCTCGACTTCATGCAGTACCACATCGACAACTGCCCCACGGATAGAGGAGAGACGTACAAGCTTGCCAAGGAACTTGGTCAGCAGCTCATCGAGAACTGCAAGGATGTGTTGGACGTTTCCCCCGTTTACAAGGACGTTGCCGTCCCCACTGGTCCCCGCACGACTGTCGACGCTCGCGGCAACCTCAACTACGAGGAAGCTCCTCGCGCAAGCTGCCGGAAGCTGGAGCACTACGTCCAGCAAATGGCCGAGGGCGGCAAGATTTCCGAGTACGGAAACCGCACCAAGGTCCAGAGCGATTTGCAGCGCATCTACAAGCTCATCAGGCAACAGCACAAGATGTCGAAGACCTCCCAGCTTGAGATCAAGAGCCTGTACGGAGACGTTCTGCGCTCCCTTGCCATGAACGAGAGCCAAATCATCCCCAAGGAGAATGGCAAGGCCAAGAAGGCCGGTCTCAAGGGTAACAACCACAGCAAGGGCAAGGTCGAGACCATCCCCTTCCTGCACCTGAAGCGCAAGACTCTCCACGGCTGGGACTACAGCAAGAAGCTCACTGCCGTCTACCTCAACTGCCTCGAGGACGCCGCCAAATCCGGCGTGACCTACCAGGGCAAGTATGTCCTCATGACCGGTGCTGGTGCTGGCTCCATTGGTGCCGAAGTCCTGCAGGGCCTCGTTAGCGGTGGCGCCAAGGTCGTGGTCACGACCAGCCGCTTCTCGCGGGAGGTGACCGAGTACTACCAGTCCATGTACACCCGCTACGGCTCGCGCGGGTCTCAGATTGTCGTTGTTCCTTTCAATCAGGGCAGCAAGCAAGACGTGGAGGCCCTGGTCGAGTACATCTACGACACCAAGAATGGTCTTGGCTGGGACCTGGACTTCATTGTCCCCTTTGCTGCTATTTCGGAGAATGGTCGCCAGATTGACAACATCGACTCCCGGTCTGAGCTGGCCCACCGAATCATGCTTACCAACCTGATCCGGCTGCTGGGCTGCGTCAAGTCGCAGAAGGCCGAAAGGGGCTTCGAAACGCGACCAGCTCAGGTTGTGCTTCCGCTTTCTCCCAACCACGGTACCTTTGGCAACGACGGTCTGTACTCCGAATCCAAGCTTGCCCTCGAAACCCTCTTCAACCGATGGTACTCTGAGAGCTGGGCGAACTACCTCACCGTCTGCGGTGCTGTCATCGGCTGGACCCGTGGCACTGGCCTCATGTCTGGCAACAACATCGTTGCCGAGGGCGTTGAGGCATTTGGCGTGCGCACTTTCTCGCAGCAGGAGATGGCTTTCAACCTGCTGGGTCTCATGTCGCCCACGATTGTCGACCTCTGCCAGGCTGAGCCCGTCTTCGCCGACCTCAACGGCGGCCTTCAGTTCATCCCCAACCTGAATGAGGCGATGACGAAGCTGCGCAAGGACATCATGGAGACGAGTGAGGTTCGCAAGGCAGTCGCGAAGGAGAGCGCCATCGAGAACACCATTGTCAATGGTGCCGAGTCGGAGGCTCTCTACAAGAAGAAGACGATCGATCCTCGTGCCAACATCAAATTCGACTTCCCGCCCCGCCCTGATTGGAAGACGGAGATTGCGCCTCACAACGACACCCTGAAGGGCATGGTCGATCTCGAAAAGGTCGTCGTCGTCGCTGGCTTCGCTGAGGTTGGTCCTTGGGGTAACTCTCGAACCCGATGGGAGATGGAGGCCTATGGCGAGTTCTCCCTGGAGGGCTGCGTCGAGATGGCGTGGATCATGGGTCTCATCAAGAACCACAACGGTCCCCTCAAGGGCAAGCCCTACTCCGGCTGGGTTGACGCCAAGTCCGGCGACCCAGTTGAGGACAAGGACATCAAGCAAAAGTACGAGAAGTTCATCTTGGAACACTCCGGTATTCGCCTGATCGAGCCCGAGCTGTTCGATGGTTACGACCCCAACCAGAAGCAGCTGCTTCATGAGGTGGTCATCGAGGAGGACCTCGAGCCATTCGAGGCTTCCAAGGAAACCGCCGAGGAGTTCAGGCGCGAGCACGGCGACAAGGTCGAAATTTTCGAGATCCCCGACAGCGGCGAGTACATCATTCGCATGAAGAAGGGCGCCTCTCTCTGGATTCCGAAGGCCCTGCGCTTCGACCGTCTTGTCGCTGGTCAGATCCCGACCGGCTGGGACGCCAAGCGCTACGGCATTCCTGAGGATATCATTTCACAGGTCGACCCAGTCACCCTGTTCCTTCTCGTTTCCACCGCCGAGGCTCTCCTGTCTTGCGGTATCACGGACCCGTATGAGTTTTACAAGTATGTCCACGTCTCTGAAGTCGGCAACTGCGTCGGCTCCGGCATGGGTGGCGCCGCTGCTCTCCGAGGCATGCACAAGGATCGCTTCCTGGACAAGCCTCTTCAGAACGACATTCTCCAGGAATCCTTCATCAACACCATGGCTGCGTGGGTCAACATGCTGCTCATTTCCTCGTCGGGACCTATCAAGACGCCAGTCGGCGCTTGCGCTACCGCCGTGGAGTCTATCGATATCGGCTACGAGACCATCATGGAGGGCAAGGCTCGTGTCTGCTTCGTGGGTGGCTTCGATGACTTCGGCGAAGAAGGCTCGTATGAGTTCGCCAACATGAAAGCGACGAGCAATACTGTTGACGAGTTTGAACACGGCCGAACTCCCAAGGAAATGTCTCGCCCGACAACCACAACCAGAAATGGATTCATGGAGTCCCAGGGTTGCGGTATTCAAGTCATCATGACTGCCAAGCTGGCTCTCGATATGGGAGTTCCGATCCACGCCATCTTGGCCCTCACGACGACGGCCTCTGACAAGATCGGCCGATCCGTCCCTGCGCCTGGCCAGGGTGTCCTCACGACTGCCCGTGAGCACGCCGGCAAGTTCCCCTCGCCGCTGCTCGACATCAAGTACCGTCGCCGCCAGATTGAGCGTCGCAAGCAGCAGATTAAGCAATGGCAGGAGTCCGAGCTTGAGTTTGTCCACGATGAGATTGACGCCATGAAGGCTCAAGATGCATCCTTTGACGAGAAGGCGTTCGCCCACGATCGCATCTCGCACATCGAGAAGGAGGCTGCCAGGCAGGAGAAGGAGCTCCTTCGAAGCATGGGCAACAACTTCTGGAAGAGCGACACCAGCATCGCGCCCCTGCGTGGCGCCCTCGCCACCTGGGGCCTTACCGTGGATGACCTGGACGTGGCCTCGTTCCACGGCACCTCCACCAAGGCCAACGACAAGAACGAATCTTCGGTCATTTGCCAGCAGCTCCGACACCTCGGACGATCCAAGGGCAACGCCGTCATGGGCATCTTCCAGAAGTACCTCACCGGCCATCCCAAGGGCGCCGCCGGTGCTTGGATGATGAACGGCTGCTTGCAGGTGCTGAACTCTGGCTTGGTCCCTGGCAACCGCAACGCCGACAACGTCGACCCCATCATGGAGCAGTTCGACCTCATTGTGTACCCGAGCCGCGCCATCCAGACCGATGGGATCAAGGCCTTCTCCGTCACCTCTTTCGGCTTCGGCCAGAAGGGCGCGCAGGCCATTGGTGTGCATCCCAAGTACCTGTTCGCCACCCTGGATGAGCGCACGTACAACCAGTACTGCGCCAAGGTCGAGGCGCGCCAGAAGAAGGCGTACCGGTTCTTCCACAATGGCCTCATCAACAACAGCTTGTTCGTCGCCAAGACCAACTCGCCTTACACGGACGAGCAGCTCAGCAGCGTGTTGCTGAACCCGGATGCCCGTGTTTCCGAAGACAAGAAGTCGTCCGAGCTCAAGTACGCCCCCAACTTCATGAAGCAGTCCGAGAAGACTGTTTCGGCTGCTAGAGTCAGCGAGACGCAGAAGGTCATGGAAGCGCTGGCGCTCAAGGTGGCCAACAAGAACAGCAAGGTGGGCGTCGACGTCGAGGATATCTGGGCCGTCAACATCTCCAACGACACCTTCCTGGAGCGCAACTTCACCGCCGAGGAAATCAGCTACTGCCGCCAGGCCCCAAGCCCGCAGAGCTCTTTCGCAGGCCGGTGGAGCGCCAAGGAGGCCGTCTTCAAGTCCCTGGGCGTTGCCAGCAAGGGAGCTGGCGCGGCCATGAAGGACATTGAAGTCCTGCGAGACGACACGGGTGCGCCCGCTGTCTTGGTATGTCCACCTCTGTGAATTCTCTCACGAGCTAGTGCTAATTTGTTTCTCACAGCTTCACGGTGAAGCGGCTGCAGCTGCCAAGCTCGCTGGTGTGAAGGACATTACGCTGTCTATCTCGCACTCGGATAGCCAGGCCATCGCCGTGGCAGTGGCCAACTTTTAGGTTCCGCCGAGACGGAGACAGATGTATGAGTGGATGGGTGTGAATTACAGAGATCGGGATGAGGCTTCAAGCGCACGCCCCATCTGAACTGTTGTCTTTTGGTATTGTGAAGATTGAGCAGACGAGTTCAACGGATGGAGAAGGGGTGGCCACGGAATAGAATCATGCCTCCAGATGCGAGGCAGCAAGACTGCAGGTGGATCCAGTACTAGAGTAGAAAGTATGTTCTTAATGTACGTGTAGTGTCATTGTATTTCATCTTTGCCTCTTTGGTAAACCATCGCCCCATAACGCGACAGAGCTGGCCTACATGTCCACCCTCGTAGGATGACGGCTCCTTCCTGCCCAGATTCTATCTCTCACCGCGCCGAGAAGGGACTCGGGATGCGTCACCGGGTAGCGCGCGAGGGGTCGCACGCAGGGTCGCATAGGGGTAGTTCTGCACGTGAGTCGTGAACCCGCGCCGTCTGGCAGGGTATTGGACAATCCAAAGCAGAATATCACAAAGTCGTCCGTGACTCCGTCCATGCCATGCACGCAAGCTTCGCGCTGCCAACCAGTCCACCTCACTGGCCTCGTCCTCTTCCGCGGCCGCCCCGACCAGCACCGCGTCCTCGTCCCCTATCACCACCACGGCCACCGTGGTCGCCTCTTGACTGCCCGCCCCTGCCGCCTCTAAAGCCGCCTTGTTGGCCCTTCTGCGCCTCGCTCACTTGGTCGATGATCTCCTCGGGGACTCGTAGGTATTTGATCTACGCCGCGTCAGCACAACAGGGCCCTCGGGGAATTGGCCAGAGCGTATTCGGCGTACGTTGTTGCCCTTGACGTAGGCTTCTTTTAACCGCACAAACTTGTCTCCTTCCTGCGCCAATCGTCAGTCTCCCTTCGCTTGCTCTCGCAATTCGCTTCCGCGCTGCGCGGGGTCTATGATGTCTCGGAGATGTGACGTACGGGACTCGTTTGCACCACCTCCTTGAGCGTGAGGTTCATCCAGGTGTCGCACTGGACGAGATGTCCGTTGAGCGTCTCGCCATTCTTCAGCTCGACGAGCATGGGGTGGCCTTGGGCGGCGTTGAGCAGGCTGAGTGGTAGCTGCGGTTGGAAGTCGTAGTTAGCATTCGCTGCACCGCTCCACAAGAGACTGGCAGGGCCGCGCATGGGCGCGCCAGGAGGTGAAGTGGACGCACCATGGTTGCTCTGGTTGCGCAAGCTGTCGCGATGATGGAGACTTGCGCGATTGAGCCGGTTGTTGAGGAGCGCTGGAGCTTGGGAGTGGGCTTTCTCGGTGAGGGCAAGGTGAGAGGCTCACGCCAAGTGTCGACCAACCCCGCCAGATGCATCGCCCCGCTAACAAATCCGGGCGCTTCCGGCGAGAGTTGTTCCGCCACAGCTTGAACCGATGCTGGAGGACGAAGCTCTTTCTCGTAGCTCTCGCAAGAGTTCACAATCAAGCCTCCGACATGAGTGGCGATGCGCGGTAGTCGATTGATTTGCGATGGCCTTTGGCGCTGCTTGTGCCCGGCTTTCGACAGGGTCTCGCTGCAACGCGCCGTCAGAGCCAGCAGCGCGTCACTGAGTGGTGCAGACCGGCGGGTGCCCAAGCCGAATGCTCAACTTGTTACCAATCCGAGGTCGATACAGAGCCGCCGCCATGGCTCAAGTGCGGCATTTGCAAACGGAACTTCCGGCGAGGCGATCAGCGTAGTCGATGGACAGACGCGACGAGCCACGCCGAGGAAGTCGACGTGGGAAGCGCGCCTCCTCGCACCGACTGCGCCGTCTGAGGAGACGCTCGGCGATGCGCCGGTCGACGACATCGTCGCAGCACTCGTCGTCATGCGCACTCCGCAGAAATGGAGCTCGCACGGGCAACACATCGACCGACACGGACGCATACTGCAATTCGTCAGGCACCTGCTACAAGTGCGTGGCCAGTCGCCGAGTCCATTCGTATACGAATGCTTGATGGACGCAATGGCCGATCCACGGGGCTCTGCCCAAGGAGTGCGCAAGCTGCTTGACGACACGTCTTCGCAGAACATGAAGCCCACAGCGACCATGTGTCAGAGTGCGCTGGCGGCGCTCGCGAACCACCCCGACTACACGCTACGCCAGGAGATACTGGCGGTCATGCAGGAATTTTGGTTCACCGTGGACACGGCGGCAAAGCAGAGCTTTGTGCTTGGGTTGCTGCGCGACGAGCAGTATGAACTGGCGTACGCGCGGCTGACGGACATGATCGATCAAGGCGTGCGCATCGAGCCTTGGGTCTACGACATCTTCATCATGGTCTTTGGCAAGCTGGGCTTCTTGGACGAGATGCTGCTGCTTCTCTACCGCCGGAAGAATGTCAGCGCATCGGACGACGGACTGACGAGCTTGCTCTACTACACGTTGGACGTCTGCAGCCAGGCTTTCCACCACCCAGGCACCCTGTTCGCGTGGAACGCGGTGGTGAGGAACTCCCTTCTGCAGCCCTCGGACGGCATTGTCGAGAACGTCTTGGCTGCGGCGGCGAGACACGGAGACGCGACCCTGGCAACGGAGGCGCTGGACCGGATCTCACAGAGCACCCGGGTTCTTGCGCATCATTACGAAGCGGTCGCAGAGGCGTTTGCTAGGAGCGGCGACATGGCTGGAGCCTTTCGCATCCTCGGCATCATGAA
Source organism: Albophoma yamanashiensis (assembly GCA_001600555.1). NCBI lineage: Eukaryota > Fungi > Ascomycota > Sordariomycetes > Hypocreales > Ophiocordycipitaceae > Albophoma > Albophoma yamanashiensis. The sequence continues at coordinate 2,191,698 of BCKH01000002.1, forward strand.
GCAGAACGGCATCAGGGTCGCGCGAGGGAACACGCGAGCGATGCACGAAGCGCTGAAGCGCAACCCGAGGTTGGTCAAGGAGGCAGAGGCTGCCCTGCGGGGTCTGGAACCAGCCGGACAGGCGCCCCTGGCGGTGGCCAGCGTGGTGGTGGAAGCCGTCGCCGAGATGCACGGGAGCGAGCAGGCGATGGATCTCTACCGTGACGCTGCGAGCCTCTGCGGCGAGCCGGCGAGCGCGACCACGATCCAAACGCTCATCATCCACAGTCGCGACATGGAGACGAGACGGTCGCTCGCAAAGGACTACACGGTCCTCGTCGCAGCAGATGAGGACCCCGCTCGCAACCCGCACGTCTACAACTCACTCATCTCGGCATGCACCGAGGCGGGCGAGATGGATCTGGCTTTCCGGTTCTCAACGCAGGCCCTCTCGGTCTGCAACACGAAGCGGGAGCTGGCGTGGGTGCGGCCGCTGGTCGAGGGCGCGGTGGCATGCGAGGACGGCCGGGTCTGGGGGGTGGTCGACGGGGTAGCCGACGAGGAGACGAGAGCGATGGTGCAGAGGATGCTGCAGCAGACGCGGCTGGCGAAGCGGGCGGCGAGCTTAACGTCGGCACCTAGACAAACATGAAGGGGTCGCGCGTCACATGTACAACGTATAAGAGAGATCGACCCAAGCGATCGGCACGCTGGGAGCCCAGCGTAGTTTTCTTTGGCAGGCGTCGTTGATGCATTGCTCGTCTGATACTTGCCGCGTGCCATGCTACCCTAGGGAGTTTGAAAAATGCATCGCGATGTGCCATCGATACTATCGCCGACGGCCGTGATGCGTCGGGCTTAGCGGACTTAGATAGGCGACCGAGTTGGCGTCGACTGATTTGGCATCGACCGAGTTGGCGTTGCCCGCGGCACTCGCTGGTGTTGGGCCCACCAGGTGCAACGGTGAGGACGTCGGACACCGAGAGGCCGGGTTGGTCCAGCATGGGAATACGTTATGGTTGCAGCTCCTTGCATGTGCATGTCAGGGTCCCGAGACGACTCTGCATGCACGATTGAGTCACCCACGCAGGAGGTGCCGGGCCCGCTACCTCATCTGGCAGAGCTCGTACTACGCACGTCGTTCCGAGTGTGTCCCAGATCAATATTTCGTAATAAGCTCGCGATGGCACGTCTGACGGTGGGGATGTCGTGTTGATGTCGCTGGTTGTCACGCAGAGCGGTCATTGGCCTGCGGGCACACGTACGGCACGCACGTCAGAAAAGCCTGTGGGACGCACCCACGCTCATTACCAAGCAGGACCCCTCCACCTCGCAGGGCTGCCATGTGCCAGTGAGATTTTGTGGGCTCTCGTGGTGCCGTGTTGTAAGAGATTTCGAGATGTGCACATCTCTGGGTCTGGGTGCCGAGGGGGGGGACGTGCCATGTTGCTGCTGAAGGAACACTGGAAACAGGCCGTCGCCGTTGGTGTTGCTGTTGTTGTTGATGCTCGGGCAGGCAGCGATGGATGGATTGGGCGGCAGAATTGAGACGGAAGGAACCTGAAGCAAAGGGCGCGCGGTGCGGGCAGGCGCGAGCCCGTGTTCACTAATCGCCAAGACTGCTCTGCTCGTACGTGCTCGTTCGCACGCTCGCCCGCTTCGCTCTCACATGGCTCTCTCACGCCCAAGCACGCGCAAAACGCGAGCGATCGTGAATAATCACGCCGCGGACCCAGCATCGCTCTGACAGCCGCCTGCATGACGTCGCCCAGCCGCCGCCGCCGCCCAGTCAGGAGCCGCCGGCCCCCGGCTGGTTGGTAATGTCAACCCTAGAGTTGCTCCGAGGTGTGCAGGCTAACATGCCAGGTGAGACCCTTATCCGTAACGGGCGCTAGTCGATCGCTGCTGACGCTCCGAGACCGTGGTGCGCCGGGTCTTAGATCCGTTGTGTCCGGAGGGGGGAGGGGAAGGGGGAGCCGAGCGCCATCGGAGCGGCGCACGTCAAACTCTGATGTCTAATCACCGGCGCCTGCGGGCCTGCCGCTGCGTCGAAGGCGCGGCGGTAGCAGTGTTAGCGCCAGCCGAGCGCGAGCCGTGAAGGTGATGGAGGTGATGGAGGTGCGCCGGATTAGCGAGCAGGGGGAGGCGACTTCGCCGTGGACATCCGTGGAGCGCCGGTATAAGACAGCCGCCCGTGGAGCTCGATCGAGGCTGCTGCATCAGCTTCATCTCGCATCTGCGTGCTTCTCCAGTCAGCATCGTGGGAGACACCAGCTACACGTAACATATAATACAGGGCTCGCGCCTCTAATTGTCCAAACACCCGACCTAGGAATACGGTATACGAGGACGGAGGAGCGACACGACGCCTCGCCCACTCACACCCGTCACCGCTCACTCCCATCATCGCTCACTCCCTTCACCACTCACACCATCGCCCACCTACATACACCAAACATCACCATCCAGCAGAGCTCGCCATGGCGGACATCATCCGCGACGCCCCCATCGGGCAGCTCATCCGCCTCGTGACCAAGAACAAGTACCTGCAGTACCCCGAGGAGAAGCCCGGCTTCACGCTGCCGCAGCCATGGCAAGAAATGGTCGACCATCCCGATGGCGTTCCCCCCGCGCCCCGCTCCGAGTCCTCGTCCACGTCCGGTGAGAAGGAGGGCCAGCCTTCAGGGACAGACCATCACGATGAACACAAGCAACGGCAAGCAGGAGCCCCGGAAGATGAGGACGACCGCATCGACCGCATCATGTCGGGACGGGACGAGCAGGCCCGGCTCGAGGCCGATGAGCTGCACAACCTCGAGAAGAAGCAGTCCATCCCCATCGTGCCCAAGCAGACAAAGGACGGCGCCATCCTCGTCGACTGGTACTTCAGCGACGACCCCGACGACCCGCACAACTGGTCCAACAAGAAGCGCACCTACATTGCTCTCGTCATCGGCCTGTACACCTTCGTCGTCTACACCTCGTCGGCCATCTACACGGCCTCCATCCCGGGCATCCAGGAGGAGTGGGGCGTGAGTTCCATCGTCGCCTCGCTCGGCCTGTCCCTCTACGTGCTGGGCTACGGCGTTGGGCCGCTCATCTTCTCGCCTCTGAGTGAGATCCCGCGCATCGGCCGTAGTCCCGTCTACATCGTCACCATGTTCCTCTTCGTCATCCTCTCCATCCCAACCGCCTTTGCCCCCAACTTCGCCGGACTCATGGTCCTGCGTTTCCTCCAGGGCTTCTTCGGCTCGCCCTGCCTGGCCTCGGGCGGCGCCTCGCTCGGTGACATGTACAGCCTCATGGCTCTGCCCTACGCCATGGTTGCCTGGGTTTCTGCCGCCTACTGCGGACGTGAGCTTCCCCTCCCCTTCCCGTGCCTGTCCTGACGCTCGACGCGATGCTGATGTGCTTGTGCAGCCGCCCTAGGGCCCCTCCTCAGCGGCTTCGCCACTCCGGTCAAGGGTTGGCGATGGGCTCTCTTCGAGTCCATTTGGGCCTCCGCTCCCATCCTCCTCGCCATGTTCGTCTCCCTGCCCGAGACGAGCACGCCCACCATCCTGCTCCACCGCGCCCGCCGCCTCCGCAAGCTCACCGGCAACAAGCGCTTCATGTCTCAGAGCGAGATCGACCAGCACAACATGAAGGTCTCGTCCATCGTCATCGACGCCCTCATCAAGCCCCTGGAGATCACCATCAAGGACCCGGCCGTCATGTTCGTGCAGATCTACACGGCCATCATCTACGCCATCTACTACTCCTGTAAGCCCATATCCCTGATCCGCGAGCAACATGATGAGTGAGCGGGGCTGACTCCCATTCGTCTTGCAGTCTTCGAGGTCTTCCCTCTCGTGTACCCCGTCGACTACCACATGAACCTCGGCCAGGTCGGCCTCGTCTTCCTCTGCATCCTCATCTCCTGCCTCATTGGCATCGCCGTATACTGCAGCTACCTCTACTTCTACGTCGACCGCCGCGTCGCCAAGTACGGCTTCCCCGTCCAGGAGAGCCGCCTGGTGCCCGCCCTGCCCGCCTCCTTTGGCCCGACCATCGGCCTCTTCCTCTTCGCCTGGACGGCCCGCGCGTCCATTCACTGGATCGTGCCCACCATTGGCATCACCATTTACGGCGCCACCTGCTTCATCGTCATGCAGTGCATCTTCATCTACGTGCCCCTCAGCTACCCAATGTACGCCGCCAGCCTCTTCGCCGCGAACGACTTCTTCCGCAGTGCCCTCGCTTGCGTCAGCGTCATCTTCGCGCACCCGCTCTACGGAAACCTCGGCGTCGCTAGGGGCACCAGCCTCCTTGGCGGCCTCAGCGTCATCGGCATCGTCGGTATCTGGCTGCTGTATTACTACGGTGCCGCACTCCGCGCCAGGAGTAGGTTTGCCGTCTCGGGTTAAGGGATATAGAGTATGGTCTGTGCGGCTCCGCGAGGAGAGAAAAAAATAGACGGTCAATCGGGGAATATCACAAGCGTTAATAGGATTTGTTTGTGAAAGGATTATTAGAAGGCGGTTAAAGGATATATACAGTGAAAGAGTCAGAACTCGGGAGTCGTGAGTGTAATTGAAGGCTGTCTAATGAATACTCACTAAAGAATATCACGAACACGTTCCACAAGTTCTTGCGCTTCTTCGACACAGTGTGGAATCAAGGTCTTCCCTCACATAATTGTTTCTGTGGTAACAGTTCATTTGTGGTATCTTAAAGTCTTGAAGTAAAGCAAATTAGGCCCCATCCTGGTCCAACTGGCCATGCCTCTCGAGGCCCCAGGAGTCCTGTCCAGACGCCACCGGTCCCTGAACTTTTCCGTCGCCTACAAAGATACACGAAATGTACGACCTTGGAGATTAGCCTTGGAATGGCTTCACACCAAAGTAAGGCTCTAATTAAATGCTGCGGCGAGGGTGAGCGGTTACAATATTTCCCCCGGCCAGGGCTGGTCGTGTAAGCTCCAGCTGTAGCCTTGCTCCTGACTCCTCGGTGTGAAGGTTGGCCTGGCCCCGGGGTTGTTGAAGTCATACCAGCCCTGCGTTTGGGAAGACCGGGTTCCCTGCGCAGGTTGCTGCTGCTGCTGATGCTGCCGCCGCCGTTGTTGTTGCTGCTGCGACACGGAGCTGGAACCTGCCCGCGCGGGCGCGCCAGACGCACCCATCCTCGAGTCTTGCAGCGAGGCAGACCCATTGGTCGATGCAGCGGCATCCGGTGCGGTAGGCGACCTAGTTCTATTCAATGCGGAGTAGTCCCACATGGAAGACAACATATTCATGCCTGTGGTGCTTGGGGGGAACTCTGACGCCGACATCGGACGATTGTCCACGGGCGTCGACGAAGCCGCCGTGCGACGATAGTCGTACGAGGTATATGGCGGCACATTCAAATCGTTTCCTTGAAAGGCTATCGGCTCGTAACTGTTTTTATTCGCCGATGGGTTCGTCACAGCATCATTGTACCGCTCATAGCTGTTGTACGCCGACGCGCGGCCCCTGCTCGCTGAGGGAACACGCCGATGGCGAGTCTTCTCCATTGACAATCCTTGCCCCTGTGCTGGCGCAGGCCGGACGGTGCTGGCTGCTGGCTGAGCTCCAGAGGGGGAAATATTTTGGGCTCGTTGCCCGTTTCGAGATATGTTTCGCAAGGCGTCGGGTGGCTGAGCTTGCTCTGGGTGCCCAGCGACCCGCTCCGCCATGGGCAGACTCGACATTTGCCCCTGGAGGTCCAGCGCAGCTTGGGATAGGGCAGCGGCCTCCTGCGTCTGGGGCGTGTTTCTCAGTAAGTTGGGCTGCGATTCCTCGGTCCGATGGTCTCCAGCTCCACGCTGTTGCATCGAAGAAGAACTTGAAACATTTCTTGCGGCTTGCGTACTAGTGTCGATGTTGCTGTGCCATACAGAGCCAGTTGGATGAGATACCGTTGAGCCATTCCAGCTCGATGCCTGCGATGGTCCGACGGGTAAACCTCGCCGAGGCTCCGTCACCTGTTGCTGTCTAGGGGGGGCTGACAGAAGAGCATCACCATTGCTCTGATGCACCTCTCCAGACTTTGTGGCTGGCGGGACGGGAGGCGGATAGTGCACTGTTCCCCGTGGCAATAGCAACCCAGAGCCTGGGTCGTGTAGCTGCTGCGAAAGCTGCGTCTGCTCAGGCTGAGGCAGAGCCAGGCCCGATGCCGAATTGAAGTATGGAGCCTGTGGCTGATGCGTCCCATGGCCCTCCAAGTCATTATTCGGCCCAAATTTATCAGCAACAGGGATTTGCGGGTAGGACGAATAGTCACTGTCGTCATCTTGGCCCTCCACGTGCTCTTCTGAGCGCTGTTCATAATGTGGCTGTTCGTCTTGGACATTGTCTTCGGGTTGTGCTTTGTTGTCGTCGCCTTCTTCCTCTTCTTCTCCTCCTCCTCCTCCTCCTCCTCCTTCTTCTTCGTCGTCTTCGTCTTCATCACCGTTGACGGCGGGAATAAGTACCTCCGACTGACGCTTTCGATTTCTCGGTTTCTGCGGTGCATACTCGCAGACGAGGCCTGCAGCGTAGCACTCAGAACAAGTTGGCCGCTCACGGGGGCACTATGCGTATATTAGCAAAGAGTTTGCAAATTCGGCGCAAACGGACGGCAGGACTACCTTGACTCTTCGCCCTTTGCACTGGAAGCACGCGTTACGTGAATTGCCCAACGTTCTGCGCTTCGACCCTGTATAAGCAGAAGGTTGTGATTCGGGCACCAGCCCCTGGTTTGTCGTTGGCTCCGAGGGCGCGACCTGGGAAGCCGGCTCTGCTGCCGCCACGGGCCCCGGTGATGCTGAAGCCGAACTTTCCCTGTTGCTCGGATGAACTATGCGGAGCCTTTCTGCGCCATATTTAACAAGCATGCCGAGGGATTCATTCTGAAGGTCAGGAGACTGATTGGCGAAGATATTGAACTGATCAGTTGACAGCGAGTCTGGGTCGACGCCTGCATCGCTCAACAGCCTTCTGGAAAAGTCACGGCGGCGAGCCGCTTCTTCCGGGGAAACATTGACCGAGAAGCACCCGGGAGCCGTAGGCTGGCCCGGCCCCTGGGCAGCTTCGGTTGAACTGGCGGCAGCGTCGTCTGTGACGGAGTCGTCTACGGCCCCATCGCCGGAGAGGACGTGCGGTCCCTTTCCGTTCTGTGAGAGGTTCGCCAACGATTCAGAGTCATGCTCCGCTACGACAGGCTGTGCCTGGGCGTCCTCGTCATTCTTCTTCTTTCTCTTCCTGGGGTTGCCGTTCTCATCCTGTGCTTTGATCGAGTTCCGCTTGTTCATTCCGGAGCTTTGTTTCCCAACAAGCTTTGGTTCCAGGGGTCCAGCAAGCCGCCGCGGAGGCGGCTTAAAGAGCTCTGTCACTTCGGCAACGGTTCGATGCAGCAGCGTATGGTCGTACTTGACCGAGATGGATCGGCCGCCTCGGAGAAAGGATATCTTTATAGATCCTCGACAATCAAACGCCGGTCGGCCTGTGCATCCTTGTTAGCTGCAAGGTTCTCCGGCGAGACAGTCACTCGAACGCGCACTCACTCAGCGCTTTCAAGTTCGGTTCCCTCTTGGAAAAGTCGCCGATGGCAAGCTTGGACAAGCCCTTGTTTTGGCGGTCCCACTGCTGATAAGAATCTTTGCACAAGTAGACAAAGGTCCAACCCTGAGAGCCGCGGGACATGTCGCCCAAATTCCAGACACTACCGTCAATCGCGCTCACAGCAGAGGTAATGTGCTTGGCCATGATCTTCTGAAGCACAGGGTCGTCCTGCGGCTGGTTCACGAGCGAATCGACAGCTTGTCTGACGCAAGTCGTCAGACCTGCGGGGTCCTCTGCCGTCACCGTGGCCAGCGGGATCCCTCCCAGAGACGAATCGACGTTGGACAGTCCCTCAAGGGCATCCCTCTCGGCTTGCGACAGGCTGAGGGTAAGCTGTGCGGTCGCGCTGAGGTCGAGCGTCGTCGTAACATGCTTGGCGCGGGTAGGTGACGCCGTCCCCTCCAGCGTCTCCCGGAGACGCAACTGTAGCTCGTCGGCGGAGTCGCAGGCCGACGTCTTGGGACGCGCAGCATCGTCGGCTCCGAGGTTGAGGCTGGCCAGGAAGTCGGCCATGTCAAGCCCCGATGTCCGTCTGCATTTGGCAACCCGCAAGAGCCTTTCCAGGTTCGCGCTGGTGCCGGCTCTCGGCTGGGCGGCAAGCAGACAGACCGGGGTGAAGGCGGCGCGCTCGACGGTGAAGGCGATGACGATGGCTGGGGCGCTGGTTGGAGCAGCGCGTACGGGGATGAAGGGCGGCGGTTGCTCTTAGCGGCACGGGGAGGGTGGAGGCACTGGGGGCTGCCGGCAGGGGCGCAACTGCGAGCGAGGCACCAATCGTAAATCGTAAAGGTGCCGTATAAGTTCATTACGGCGTCGCTCAATTCAACACTCGAGCACAGCAACGCCACGAGCCTCGCTCATGTGCAGCAATATTCCTCAGGCGGGCATCGGTCGGTCAATTTCGCATGATGGACAGGCTGCGTCGAGGAAATGGCCTCGCCTGTAGCGAAAAGTTGCCCCGGAGCTCTCGTTCATGCACCTGCACGCCAGCCGTCCCACCCGACGCCCAATGCAACAGAGGTGTGAGCACATGACGACGGGCATCGACCTCGCGCAACTCACATCAGAATGCGCAGCCGGATGCCAAGGCTCACATTGAATTTCCTTGGCCTATAAATATCCAATTGCGAGGTTGTACAAGAATACCCTAGTCTTGGAAGTCTCATCACAGGTCTCAACCGCCGTATGCTTAGCACATCCATCATTGACACACATCCGAGCAGCCATGATTAAACTGCCTAACCACGACCATGACTTCACAAGTCCCCTCTCCCCTTCGCTAGGCATTCTCCTCCACCCATTGCTCTATCCTCTCAATCAGGTCCATTTTTTTCCCGCTGGTGCTCAGTCCCCTGGCTCCCGACACATTCCTCAGCTCGGCAACCGTCATCTTCGCAATGCCCCCGCTCTCGACCGCCATCTTCAGCTGCGCCAGGGACATTGATGATGCACTTGGCTTCTCTGAGGTGGTTCTCCTTTGCTTCGCTGGGTGATCAAACATATCGTCGTCTGCCTCGCGTTTGAGTGCCTTTGAGCTTGAGACTTGCCCCGACTCTTCCTCCAGCTTCTCGGTCCACTCCTCCAGGTAACCACCCGCGCGCTTGCTTATTGCTTTGTACTTGGGCTCTGTCGCGTCCGCTGCCTTTACGGGTACTTCCTCTTCGAGTGCCAGAGCCTTCAAAATCTGGTAGTGCCATTGAAGTGCTGGGTTTGGGTATTTGGTCGGATTGTACCTAGCCTTTGGGAGCTGAAGCTGCTGTATAATAGTCCTCATCTGTGTCTTGAGCTCGTCGGAGCTTTGGCTGACATCCCCTGTCGGCTTGATCTCCCTCAAGTCATCCGCGAAGGGAAGTGGGTATATCCAGAGTCCAGATGGCAGGTATGGTGTTCCGGATTCGTCCTCCGATTGTTCCTTCGACGGGATAATGGCCGCCAGCATTGGCTGAGCATTTGCCCGGACGACACACCATGCTATGCCAACCTTGTCGTCCTTGAGGAGCTTCTGCCACAGCGCGGCGAAGACTCGGGTTGACCCGATGTAGTCTTCTTCGCTGGGAAAGATGAATGACGACTTCTTCACGCTTGCCCAGATTGGGAGCATGCTGCGAGGCTTGAAGCCTATGATGCGAATTATTGGAGATCCGAAGTCGCGTAGAGCCTTTTGTTCTTCCGGCGTGAAGTAGACATACTCGCCGCCAAACTTGTATGCCTTCTTGATCTCCTGCTTCTCAACTGTTCTCGTGCTGTCCTCGGCGATCCTCGTTGTCTCACCCGTGGCCATCTGAGGCTTCTCTCCATCGAGCCAGATGTAGCACGTCCTGGCCGGAGTCTGCCGATGCAAGACGTTGTATCCCTTGACAGAAATGCGGAGACCGGGTGCGATTTCAAATGGCAAGTTAGAAAACAGCGCCCGCTTCGGTGTTTGTTTCGAATTTATATTGGAGGTTAGGGAGTTGAGCAACGTTAGTCCATTTCCGGACTTTGAAATGGGAACGGCAGATACATTGGCTTCGGCCAGGGGGTCTCGGTAGACAATGTCCTGCTCCTGTCAGCGGTCATTGGGCAGGGAGAGCGAGCGCGGCACGTACGTCGTAGAACTTGGACAGGTCGAATTTGGAATCGCCTCGGGTGATCGGAAAGAGGTCGATGGTGACCCCCAGGTCATACAGGTCCTTGGCACGTACGGCTGCGGCAGATGCGGCGGCTTTGTCTGTGGGGTGCGGATCATCGTTGTCGGTGATGATGAAGAGACGACGGCTACCAAAATTGGCTGCCTTTGTTGTGAAGATCTGGTTCGCGCAGAAAAGCACATTGGACATGGAGGCTCGGTCATCGGACGGTTTCAGGACTTCGTCTTCGTCCTCGCCATCCTCGACAAGGGACTTCAAAGCCTTCACGTCTTCCGCGGCGGGAACGTCCAGGTCCGTGAAGAGATAGCAATTTGGGTAACCCAAAGCGCCTTGGCCGTTGCCATTGCTCTGGAACTTGGTCTTCTCGGTGCCAAAGAGCAGGATACCCATCATGTCCTTGGGGTTGGAGATGATGCGCTGCTCCATCAAGTGATAGGCACATTTCAGTGCTGCCTCCAAGGGGCTGTCTTGGTCTGCCTTCTTGGAATCTGAAGGCGGCGGGGGCTGCAGCATAGATTCGCTGACCTCAATTGCCAGGATGATGGCATCCTTTTGCGCTTTAAAGCTCTAAGTTCATCAGCTCGGCTCAGCTCGGGGGTAACACGCCACAGTTCTCACGGTCTCGTCAATCTCCTGCTCCCCCTCATCGTCCTCCTCTCGCTTCCAGTCTTGATTCTTGTCTGCCATGGTTGACGAGGTAGGTCCGTTGCTCACGAGTCTGGGTTCGTTCACATCGTGACGGGGGCGAGCGGCGTTGATGAACAGTGTGGGTCCGCGTTGGGGAAGCTTTAGGCAAACGCGACTTATGCGGAGCCAGTCGCGGAAACTGGCGCGACATCACGTGGACTGACAGAGAGTATTACGAGTCGTTTCATTGGCTAGGCTTCTCCGAGTTAAATTGTACTTGTGGTCCTTGCATCTTTCCGTGGGCTAACCAGGCGCCAGGATTGGCGCAGCGGTATCCCGCTAACAGCTTCGCCCACCGGTCGGCAAATACACTACATCATTGTATCCCGATCTTGCCGGTCAGGCTGGCGGCATTGAACTCGGAGGATCGGCGACTATCACGGGACGAGAACTCTTCCAACCTCGGGCCTGCCACCACAACCCGCAGAGCACGACGTCTGATACTCAGGCGCACCATGACATTGCGAACAGCCACGCAGCGGTTCTCGCGAGAGCTGCTGAAAAGCGCCTCTTGCGGCCTCAGCTTGCCCCGTCTAGAAAGCCAAAGCAGACACTTTGCGATACCCGCGCCGCCAGTCACCCAAGATGCGACGGGATCCAAGGGCCCGACGGCAATGGTTTTCCTCAACATGGGAGGTCCTTCCACGACCGACGAGGTCGGCGATTTCTTGAGCCGTCTCTTTGTAAGCCTCTCGCCCCTGTGCCCACGGCGCCGCTAACCTGTCGATGCAGGCGGACGGCGACCTGATACCTCTAGGCAGACTCCAGTCCTACCTCGGGCCATTGATCTCGAAGAGGCGGACACCGAAAATACAGAAGCAGTACGCTGCCATCGGCGGCGGGTCCCCCATCCGCAAATGGTCCGAGTATCAAAACGCCGAGATGTGCAAGATCTTGGACAAGATCTCACCCGAGACGGCACCGCATAAGCCATATGTCGCCTTCCGGTACGCCGACCCGTTGACCGAAGAGATGTACAGCAAGCTCTTGCAAGACGGATTCGGCAATGGAAAGGGCGGCAGGGCCGTTGCTTTCACTCAGTACCCTCAGTATTCGTGCTCCACCACGGGGAGCAGCTTAAACGAGCTATGGAAATGGCGGCGCAGGATGGAAGGCAAGGCTGCCGACGACACGGGAGCTGGCACCATTGCGTGGAGTGTGATTGACCGATGGCCGGTGCACCATGGTCTAGTTGAGGCATTCGCCCAGAACATTGAGGCGAAGCTGGCAGAATATCCGGAGGAGCGCCGCAAGGACGTGGTGCTTCTGTTCTCAGCCCACAGCTTACCCATGTCCGTTGTCAACAGAGGTACGATACGGTCTGCCCCATACCTTGGTTGCGTTGAGCTTACAGATCTGCAGGAGACCCATACCCCGGCGAGGTTGCCGCCACGGTTTACGCCGTTATGCAGCGCTTGAAGTTCTCAAACCCTTACCGCCTCTGCTGGCAGTCCCAGGTTGGACCGTCAGCATGGCTCGGTCCTCAGACGGCCACTACTGTGGAGGAGTACATCGCCAAGGGCCAGAAGGACCTTGTTCTCATCCCCATCGCCTTCACGTCCGACCACATTGAGACCCTTTACGAGCTAGATGAAGAGGTTATTGGCGAATGTGGCCATACTGACACTGTCAAGCGGGCTGAGAGTCTCAACGGCAGCCCTGTCTTCATTGAGGCTCTGGCGGATATTGCGAAGACACACCTGAGGAGTGGAGAGGCTTGTTCGGCGCAGATGGGGCTTCGTTGCCCCGGTTGCAAGAGCGAGAGGTGTTTGGAGTCCAAAAGGTTCTTTGCCAGCCAGCAAGCGAACGTGTTCCCAGCAGTGGACAAGGCCATGGCCTAGGTTTAAGGTTGTCCACTCGCGTGGCTTGATGCAATACAATTGTACAATATATGACCCGCAGACACAGCACGGGATTTATTGAAGGGCTCCGTCCTAGTAGAAGTCTTTCGGGACGTCATTTGGGGGACACGTGGCATTGGGTGTTTCCACGACAATGTCCCAAAAGTCTATTCAACGTGGCCTTGTCATGCTCGGCAACTTACGTCTGCAATTTGTCGTCGGGTCCTCGCCGTGACGGACTGGAGCTGGTGACCCGTGCCTACCCTGTACCTTCAAAGAGTGGCCGACGTCGGGGCTGGCATGCAGACTCCTTGCCAACTCGAACTCCGTATGAATTGATAATTTGAACATGCCCCGTGACGGCATCTATTCAGGGTAATCCCACACTCTTGACTTCATCCCTTCAACCGGCAGTGAAAGCCAAGGCCTGGCAAGCCCGCCGGTGCAGGATGGCCGCAGCAACCAATACCTGACAGCATCGCCGGAAAAGAATTCGACAAGGTCGACCTTTTGGTGCCTTAGGTATGTAATCTGACATTGACTAAGGCGGCTTCTGCCATGCAAACCAGCCAAAAGCAACATGAACAGACGCTGCAACTGCGTACCCGTAGTAATGCTGGATCGCAAAGTTGGCGTGCCAGCCTGCATACGTCTCACCCGTTTCAGCCGACAGCGTGCAGGGCGGGTGTTCCTCCCCGGCGGCCGTCATGGAACCAGGCCACGAGATTTCTCGTATTATCCCCCCATGTCCATCACAGACGGCAATAGCGACGGCAATAACCACAAGGACGAAGACGGCACCGGCGTATGAGATAAGCCCCAGTGTGCGTGAGCATTGCGAGGTTACGAGGTGATGCGCGCCTCAGCCATTCCCTGAGGTCTACGATCGGCCGCCTACGAGCACTCGTAGTTGAGCAAGCTTCCCAAAAGGGTCCAAGCCCAGCAAAGAGATTGGCCGGTATGGTGGCAAGGTATGAAAAGGAGATGGCCATGGCGTCTCGATTGACGGGACTGGCGCACATGCACAGGCTCCAGAACGGTCGAAGCGCCATCTTGCGTGTCTCAGCGATCGTGGCCAGGGTCTTCGGAGTAGCGGCGAGGGCTCATCCGAGTTGTCTTCCATGTCTGTTTCGTGTTTCGTTTCCCGCCACCTTGCTGGCACCAATGGCCTCGGCATTGCAGAACAGACGGAAGCCGGGCTAGTTTAAACTTAGCTTTCACTCTGCACGGACAAGACGAAGTATATACGAGATGCCACGGCAAGGGGGCTCTTTATACAGCCCAAAGCGGCAAGGCGGCATTTGTACGGCCACATGCCGGCTGGGAGGCTGCGTCGATTCGCGACTTATGCCCGGCTCCAAAAAGCACCGTTCTGAGTCCGGAAGAGCCGCGAGCGCTGTCTGGCTTTGTTGTTTTGGACCAACGCAGCTTCTGGGATTGTCATGAGCAACGGCAGATCGGCCGTGCGATGGCGAGGCGGCGAGCGACTGAAACCCGCGGCACGACGAGCGCAACGAGAAAAGAGGCGCGACGGGGCTCCATGGCGGGTCGCGCAGCGTGTCGGTACCTTGTGGTAATTATGGCGTACCCTGGGGACGCAGCGTCAGGCAGACCTTTTAAAGTTATGAAGGCGTAGAGACAGCGACGTCTGCCTGCGAAGGGTAAGGTACCTTGCCCACGGTAGGTAGGTACCTACATTACCATCTCGCCTCGTCGGTGCTGGACCGTGACAATGGAAACCCAGCATTTCAGTGAGCCTTTTAGTGGCTTGTCGGGACTTTCAAGCCCCTGAGAGCCTCATCTCCCAGCACCTCGTCCCCCACCACCTGGCCACTGGCCACCCGCGCCCCTAGGGTCTCGGATTGGGACTTCGCGGGCCGACAGCCAATCAGCGCGGCGCAGGAGGCAGCCATGCCGTTGATTCTCCAGGGCGTCGTCCCACCCCCTGTGGTGCTAGCCCCGGCGCGGCCTAGCGCTGCGCAACCCCCTTTTGCTGTGGTAGCACAGGCCCAGCACTGACCTCAGGGACCTCCGCGCGGGTGCTTGCTGGACTGATGGATGGTGGTGGTTGCTTGGCGGTGCGTGCTAGGGGGCTGCTGCCAGTGCCAGCCCAGAAATTCCTCCTCTCCCGAGCCTGGTCCCTCCTCTCACGCTCCGACCGCACGCCCCCCCAAATTTCCCCTTCGCCGACCTCGATCTTGACTTTATCTCAACTTCGTCTTTGCATCCATCATTGCTACTTCCTCTCATCGACTTCCCCCCCCGCGCCTGCCCAGGCCTTCCCGTTGGCATTTCGTGGCCATCTGTCCAGCTCGCGAGCCCTTCGTTTCGATCCCTTTGACACGCGTCCTTGGCCTTACGTTGGGGTTCTCCTGGATTCGCCCTTTGGTAGGTATCTGGCTCGCCCCCGTCTCCATCCATCCCCCCCGTCACGCTGTCCCGGATCGTCTGCCCCGTCGGCTCAGCGGAAACGCATGGCTGCAGCATCAGACCTTCCGACGTCTTGACACGTCGGACGCTGCTTGGAGGCGACGCTCGCTGCCCAGCTCTTTCCCCCGCAGCTAGCGGCTCCCATGATCGCAGCTCTCCTCCCTAATGCCTGAGCTAACCGTTCGGCCAGATCTCGCCCTTTCCAACCACTCGTTAAACGACCCGTCCAACGCTCTTTATACATCGATATGGGTAAGATGCCTCTTTCTTTTATTGCGTACAGCGCACGCATGTGCAGGCAGAGGCAAGAAGACTCCGGAGACGAGGACGAGCACGGGCACGGTCGCTCTGGCATGGCCAATCCAGCTTAACTTCTGCCCGTGGACCACGCTCCATCGCCTTCTCCGACATTTCAAGACCACTGATTGGCATCACGCCGACGCTCATTGTTCGCCATCTACCCTTTCTTGGATCCCCGACTTTTTGGACTTGGAAGCATTGCTGTCGCCTGAGACACCCAACTCGTTCCACAACCCATCCCGCGAAATTTGGCTACCATCCAACAAGTCGACTTGCCCGCGCTGCCGATTCCTAGCGCTCCTGTGCTCATGGCGACTCACGCCCAACCTTCGAAGAGGACCAGCAGCTTGCCTACCGGACAGGAAAACGCCAGCCAGCCGTCTATCGCTTCCTCGCTTCCTCCCTCGTCCCCAAGCATAATACAGTTCTATCGCAGCATGCTGGATGTGGACGAGCCTCCGAAAATCGGACCCTGGAATCCAATGTCGTTTAAGGAGCTTTACATCGAAACCGGGATGAATGTCGTCAGATTTGACGCCGACAATTCGACAACCGATGTTGCTAGCACTGCCTGTCTAACCGGAGTTGGAGACTTGGCCTGTCAGCAACCTCTCCTTTGCCTGCATCTTGCCACATCACACATAACCGTCATCTCGTAGTTTTGTCTGATCATAGCTGACTCTTGCCTCGACAGCATCGAACGGAGCTGATTCCCCCCCGGCGGCGGTTTCTGCCTCGCCCTCTAACGGCAAGCCTGACTCGGAGGCGTCTGCTCAAGGAAGTTTCTCTTCTGACCCTGTTCCCTTAGTCCCATCTCAGGATGCCCCGGCCCCGGACAACAGGAACATTGTCCGAAGAAAGCTGACGGGTTATGTTGGCTTCGCCAATCTCCCTAACCAATGGCACCGTAAGAGCGTCCGCAAAGGTTTCAACTTCAACGTTATGGTTGTTGGTAAGTGCTCTCCGATCATGTGGTTGTCGCCATGTGCTAAGGTGCCTACTCCATAGGCGAGTCTGGCCTTGGAAAGTCGACTCTCGTCAACACCTTGTTCAACACCTCCCTGTACCCCCCTCGGGAGCGCAAGGGCCCTAGCCTGGACATCATTCCCAAGACTGTCACCATCCAGTCCATCAGTGCCGATATCGAGGAGGCTGGTGTCCGCCTCCGCTTGACTGTTGTGGACACGCCTGGCTTCGGCGACTTCGTGAACAATGATGAATCGTGGCGTCCGATCGTGGACAACATTGAGCAGCGCTTCGACGCGTACCTTGATGCCGAGAACAAGGTCAACCGAATGAACATTGTTGACAACAGGATCCACGCCTGCGTCTTCTTCATCCAACCCACCGGCCACTCTCTGAAGCCCCTGGACATTGAGGTCATGCGACGACTTCACACCAAGGTCAACCTTATTCCTGTCATTGCTAAGTCCGATACTCTTACGGACGAAGAAATCACAAACTTCAAGGCCAGAGTCAGTATAAGTAGGACCCGTCAAGTCCTGATGTGACGCTAATTCGGTGACAGATTTTGTCAGATATCAAGTACCACGGCATCCAGATCTTCGAAGGCCCTCGATATGAGCTCGACGACGAAGAGACAATTGCTGAGAACAACGAGATCATGTCCAAGGTTCCTTTTGCAGTTGTTGGCGCCACCAACGAGATCAAGACCGCCGATGGCCGCCAGGTCCGTGGACGCGAGTACCCATGGGGCATTATTGAGGTCGACAACGAGGAGCACTGCGACTTCGTGAAGCTCCGCCAGATGCTGATCCGAACCCACATGGAGGAGCTCAAGGAGCACACCAACAACCTCCTGTACGAGAACTACCGTACTGACAAGCTGATCGCCATGGGCGTGTCTCAAGATCCGAGCGTCTTCAAGGAGGTCAACCCTGCGGTCAAGCAGGAGGAGGAGCGCGCCCTGCACGAGCAGAAGCTGGCCAAGATGGAGGCCGAAATGAAGATGGTCTTCCAACAAAAGGTCGCCGAGAAGGAGAGCAAACTCAAGCAGTCCGAAGAGGAACTGTACGCCCGACACAGAGAGATGAAGGAGCAGCTCGACCGCCAGCGCCTGGAGCTTGAGGACAAGAAGCAGCGTGTTGAGAGCGGACGACCGTTGGAAAAGGAAGGCAAGCGAAAGGGCTTCTCGCTGCGTTAAACTGACCTCGGACCACCTCTCCCTCGACATACAGCCTACCCTCTCTACGACCAACGTCTACGTACCTGTGATGCCCCGACAGTAGCAGCTCGACGCTTTTCATTTTATTATATTCTGTTCTTGCGCCTTTGGTATCAACTTTTCTTTTTAATCGTCAAAACTCTTCTCCTAATCCCTCGGCAAGAAATAGCCGCCTAGCCCTCGTGGACAGGCGCAAGTCATCTATGAGAAATGGTCATGCAATGTGGGGAGGTGCAGGCTATGAGTCAAGTGCCAGAAGGAAGGGCGCAGGTCCTTTGCGCGATGGGCCGAGTCGCTGCAACCCTTTCGACGTTGCATCCGGATGGAAGATTTGACGGGATCTTGGCTCGTCATTCTCATCCAAAACAGGACTTGCGATGGCGGTTTCTGCCGAGACTTGTCTCACACGGTGTTTTACCGTCCTGCGAGAAGGGTTTTCGCCCCGACACGCTGCACTGTCTCATGGCCGGCTTCCCTTTCAATCTGTGTGCGCAAGACCGGCGGGCACCAACTGCGCCGTGTCTTTTTCGCCCGGCATGTCCTCGGACACGCCTTCACAAGTCTGGATGGAGTACTGGCTGCGGATTTGAACTAGACTGGAGCAGATGGATGATTAGCTGGTGAAGCTGAAGGCTGAACGGCAACTATGTATTTTCATCGTGTGGCTGGGACAATCTGGAACGTCTCGACATGCGAAATCGTCTAGGCTCGTTTGTTTTCCTAGCTAGTTTGATTTTATTGTCTCTTTACACAGTTTCCCGTCCCACCGTTTCGCCCGCTGCATGACTGGAGAAGAATGGCGAAGCTGAGGCGGCGCCGGTCGAAGAACTCTGGGTGGTGCTTCGGCGGATTGCGCCCGCATGATTGCCCAGCCTACCTTGTTCCAACAACGGCCTTTTGACTGGTTTTGCTCTCTGCGCGACTGATCAAGCAGACACAAGGCAGCCAAAAAGTGGCGCTGGAAAGAAAACTGGTCCGAGTTACTCCGTAGGGAGGCGACAGAATGGCGGGAGCGTAGAGCCATGTACGAATGCTTTATTAACAAGAGGCCAACCATGATATTATACAACAACTGCAAAGCGGCGATTTGGTCAAAGCAGTGTCCCAGACGCCGCGGGTACGCAAGTTACCGGTCTGTCGCATCCAAGCCCACCGTCAGGCGGGCATGTTCTTCAAATGCCAATCGTCATCCACCTTCCCACTCCCGCGGGGGTCCGCTCCGCGAGGGTCTACCTCCTCCGCGCATTCCTGAAGATGAAGGCGCCGACGACGCCGGCGGCGATGCCCACGCCGCTCAGAATGGCGACGCCCATGAGGCCCTCCTTTGCGACCTTGTTATCGATGAGCTGGCGCAGGTCCGAGGCTTGCAGATTGGCGGGCTCCTTGTCCATGAGGAGATCGTTGTAGCGGCGAGCCTCGCCGTAGTTGCCGAGCTTGTAGTTGCCGAGGGCGAGGTAGTAGAGGCACTCGCGGCGGCGCTCGGGCGAGAGGCGAAAGATGTCGGAGAGCAGGCGGACGCCGAGCTGTTGGTCGTTGCGTTGGTTGGACTTGACGAGGCCCTGGGCAGTGTGAGTGATGAGTGCGAGGCGTGGGGAAGACTGGGAGAAGGAGGCTCGGGGGGGGGGGGGAAGCTTTCGTACCCATGCGTAGTTGAACTTGGTCTGGACGCCGACCATTTCGCCCTCCTTCTCATACTGGGCACGCAGGACGTTGAGCTCGGACGGGTTCAGAGGCCTAGAAATACATGTTAGGCACAACCAGGCGGGACAGGGCACGGCTGGGTGTCGAGGGGACGCACGTCTCCGCGTCCAGGGCATCTGTCGGCGTTGACGGTCAGCGATCACACCCTCGGCATGTAGGCAGATGAGGCACCAGCGGCTCACATGGCAGCTCGGCAACCATGATGGCGGGCTGAGCGTGACGGCAGCAGCGGCGGGGAAGAGAGGAGCTCGTAGGCCAAGAGGAGGGCGCGGGAGTTGCGAACAGCCGTCAGCAGAAGGGAGCAGCGACCGCGGGAGAGAGGTGATGTCGTCGCCGTTCAGCTCGTGCGGGATGAGGGACGGCGGCTCGGAAGCAGTTGAAGGTCAGGTGTGGCGTTGCGGGCGGGTCGTGCGTGGCGGCGATGACGCCGTGGGCGGCAAAACGCCGGCGCGTGGTGGTCCGATACAGGGGACCTCGGGGGCGCTGATAAGCGATTGTCGTCCCGGCGACGGGGGGGCAGCGTGTTTTTTGGTGTCGCGCAACTTCAACACCATCCCGCAACGTACTCCGTCCAAGAATTACGAAACTGCCCGACACTTGCATCGACGCGCCGACTTTTGCACGCCACCCAACATGTTGCTCGCCGAGGATCCAGCGACGGTGAGTCCCGCCCCTGACCGGCGCCGCGGCGCTCCAGCCCAAGGGGGAGCCGACTAACGGCTCTCGCGCAGCTCATCTCGCACACGATAAACAACTTCAACATCAGCCCGGACAAGCTCGCCGTCGCGCGCGTCAACGAGTCGCTCTCGACGCTGCAGCAGGCGCGCGAGCTGCGCGTTCGCGACGCCGAGTCGTCGCTGCGCAAGCTCGCGCGGCAGCTCAACACGCTCGCGTCGCAGCACGACGAGCTGGTGGCGTCGCACTCGTCGGCCGACCACGCGTCGCACATCGCCACGCTCGACACGCGCAAGTTCCGCACCGCCAAGGCCGCCTCGGACGCCGAGATGGAGGCGGAGCGCCTCGCGAGCCAGGCCGCCGACCTGGCCGCCCGCCTGCAGGAGCTGGACCTCCAAGGCGTCGAGGGCGACGCCGCCGCCCGCCGCCGGGACCCCGTCGACGACGAGGTGCTGCTGCGCCTCAAGGTGTACCGCAGCCTGGGCATCGACATCGAGCGCGACGAGCGCGACGGCGAGTGGACGCGGGCCGTGGTGCGCAACGACCGCAAGGGGGACGTGCACGTCGTCAACGTCGACAAGAAGTTTTCGCGCTTCTTCTACGCAAACTACTTCTGGCAGACGCTCTGAGCCGCCTGTTTGATTGACACAGTTCACTTTTACGTTTTGCTTCGAGGAGTTTGGGACACTATACCAGGCGTCACGGGCACGGCATGATTTGATGCGGAACAGAGCGACGAAGAGCACGACTTAAGGGACACGCTTGCTTGTGGAATTCATGAATAGAGAATTATATCATTTGAGTCTTCAGCTGAGGGGATCGAGTCTTGACTCATGCAGCGCTGCTCACGTCCATTTTCAAAGTCGGGTGATGACTTTGACACACTGACACGCCCCTTTTCCAAGTCTCCCCATCACACCGGTTCCGTTCCCCCGGCGCTCCAGTCGTATAATCCGCCGCCCATCCAATGTACAGATACACGAACCCGACAGGCTCAAGGAGACGTCACATAATCAGAGCTTGCTTCGTAACTCGTTAGTTGGTGTGCGTGGGTAGCTTCTTGGTGCTCGTGGGCGCCATGCCCAACGGAAAGTAGCCGTCGCTGTTGGCCATGCTAATGACGCTCATACGAGAGCTCGACGGCGTCCTGGCGCGAGCGCTGTTCGGGGATGCGGACGACTTGGCGTCCCTTGCATCGGGGCTGCTGCGGCGCGCCTTCATCATGAGCACGCCGCTGTCGCCGGGGGTGACGGCCCCGGCCCCGGCTGACGGGGTGCGGTGATGGTTTCGAGGGTGGCTCCTATCCAGGTACTCGAAACGGGAGTTGATGGTGGTCCAAGTCTCGTCGTCGTCCTGGCCGGAGCGCCATCCGCCGATGCCTTCGAAGTCACGCTCGGGGCCAATGCTCGGCAGGATGCCCAGCCCCACGTCGCCGACGGGTGTGGTCGAACCGGCAGAGACGATGCTGGTGGCGCTGCTGGGCCGACGGCGACGCCGTCTGTAGATGGGCTGGTGGTGGTGGTGCGTAGGCGTCGGCGAGCCATGCTCATCGTAGTTGGAGCCCACGCTACCGGCGGGGGACAGGGAGCGCTGATCGTCGTCGTAGTCAGAGCGCAGATGGTGCGAGTGAGGATGGCGGACCCGGCCCTTGCGGCTCGCAAAGTACTGGGGCACGAGGGACAGGGCGATGTCGAGGTAGACGACGAGGACGCGGAAGATGAGGACGGAGAAGGCAAGGGTAGTGGTGATGCCGGCGAAGACGGCGAGCGGCACGGTCACGACGAAGACGAAGGGGACGATGAGGGTGTAGACGGGGTTGATGAAGGCCATTGTTGCGGGCTGCTGGATTGGATCAGTCGGCGGCAGCGGATGACAGGTTCATGGCTACTGGAGGAGCTGGAGGAGCTGCGAGGAGCTGCGAGGCTTTACGGGGACCTGGACGGCACCACAAAGGACGGCGCCTCGAACGACACGCGACACTGCCGGTCCCGCGGCTGACGTACGAGTACGGAGCAGAGCAAAGATGGACGAGGCGAGAGATGGCCGGATAAGAGGGGAGAGGGGAGAGGGGGGCCAGGGCGGCACGAGTAGGGTCGCAGGCGATAATGCGAAACGGGGGACGGGAAGCCTCGAGGGACCGACCGTCTCTGCTGTGCGCCTTCGTCGGGGGCCCGTGAAGATGGTGTGAAGCGGCCCTCTGCTGGTTGGCGAGTCGCAGGCCTGCAGCCATGACGCGAGAGAGAGGGAGAGCGCGACAGCGAGAGGGGCGGGACAACGAGGAGACAATCACATGTCGGCGGCGAAGCATCCCAGCGGGCCAGCGTCAGCACAGTACAACCGCTACATAGTACGTGCATCAGCCACGGATCATGCACCGGGCGTCGCATCCGGGCAGCCGTGTGGGCGACAGCTCGCCACGCGCCGACTCCGGGTCTATTTCGTCGCAGAGGCGCCGTGTTGCGAGCGCTCGTAGAGCATAGCATGCCATACTTAGGTGGTAGAGACGAGCAGTACGGAGTAGAGTCCGTGGTGTTGAGGCGTCCACCAGAGTCAAGCGCCAATTGGACGCTGGGTATTAGGTTCCAAATCAACGCCTGGCTGGCTTCGAGGGTGCATGGGTTGGCACACGGCAGCCGGAATCTCGAGACGTGACGCGGTGCGAGGCCTACTGTGCTACGTAGATAAGATCGCTGGCTACCTATTTACGTTGCGTCTCCATTCAAAGTGGAATTGCTCGAGGGGCGACGGCTTGGCGATGGTGCCTTGGGTGGCTTGTTGGCGTCCGCGGACTGAGACGTGGCGGCGGCAGCCGCTAGAGGCCCCCGCCAGAGCTCCCCCCCGCCTCGCTAAGGTACCGAGGGCCCCATCCAAGCTCCCAGCTACCTCATTGTTAGCGACCGGGAAGCCTCCAACGGGGAAGCCTCAGGGCCCTCCAACGGCGGCCCCMCCCCTCCCTCCCGCCTCTCGTCCCGCCGTCTCTCGATGCAGCCCGACATCATCACCGCCGCCTCGTCGAGCACGCACGCACCCGTCTCTCGTCGCGCAAGCCCGCCATGTGCCAGGACACGCCCTCGCCCGCCCACGATGGCACGCTCCCGCCGCCCGCCAACGCCCACGAGCCGTTCCCCTGGCACCTCGGCGTCTTCGACGCCCACTGCCACCCCACCGACACCATGGCCTCGATAGCCGGCTTGCCCGCCATGCGCGCCGCCGCCCTCGCCGTCATGGCCACCCGCTCCCAGGACCAGACCCTCGTTGCCGACGTGGCCGCCTCCCACGGCGTCGGCCGCGCCCGGTTGCGTGGCCCCCCCGCCGCCGGCGACGAGGTCGTTGACTCCGGGGAAGAGGGTGTGCCGCGGCGAGCGCGGGGCTGCGGCGTCGTGCCGTCGTTCGGCTGGCACCCGTGGTTCTCACACCAGCTCTACGACGACTCCGCCGACGAGGCCACGTACACGCCGCTAGCCGACGGCGGCGACAAGGACGCCCTCGAACGCGCCAAGAGGGCCCATTATCGAGCCGTCCTCGCGCCCGCCCCTGACGACGACGAGTTCATCGCCGGCCTGCCCACTCCCGTTTCCATATCGTCCTTCGTGGCCGCCACCCGCTCCCGCCTTCAAGCCCACAAGTGCGCCCTCGTCGGCGAGGTTGGCCTGGACAAGGCCTTTCGCCTCCCGCAGAAACGGGACTCGTCCGACGACGCCCCGCGAGATGACGGGCTGACGCCCGGCGGCCGTGAGGGCCGCCTCCTGAGCCCGCACCGCGTCCGCATGCCTCACCAGCAGGCCGTCCTGCAAGCGCAGCTGCGCCTAGCCGGCGCCCACGGCCGGCCCGTCAGCGTCCACGGCGTCCAGGCTCACGGCGTGCTGTACGACACCGTGTCGGCGTGCTGGAAGGGGCACGAGAAGCACGTGCCCTCCCGCCGGGAGAAGCGCATGGTCGCCCCTGGAGCGGAGGACTGGGGGAGCAGCGACGACGACGATGACGACGATGACGGTGCTGACCCGGGCGCCAGCAGACCGTACCCGCCGCGGATATGCCTGCACTCCTTCAGCGGCAGCGTCGAGTTCCTCCATCAGTGGATGCAGCCCTCCATTCCGGCCAAGATCTTCGTCTCGCTCTCCACGGCCATCAACCTCAGCACCGACGCCGGCCGCGCCAAGTTCGCAGAGGTTGTGCGCGCGGTGCCCGACGGCCGCGTCCTCGTCGAGAGCGACCTGCACGTCGCCGGCCCGGACATGGACGCGGCTCTCGAGGACATGTACCGGCGGGTCTGCGAGGCCAAGGGCTGGAGCCTCGACGAGGGCGTTGCGCGGATAGGGCGAAACTTTGACGAGTTTATTTTCGGGAAGCCGACGCGTTGACGGGCTTCTCGGTTTGGAGACAAAACGATGAGAAATGTGAAGGCGCAAGCCTTGGGTTCCCCAGTACGTAGTAGATGCTGGCCGAGTCAAGAAAAATAAAATCACATCCATTATGGCTCACCATCCCATTATGGCCTCTCTGGTCCTTCACCCTTCACGCTACTGCTCCTGCTTCTCCCCCTACTCCCGCTGGCGATGTCAGTCCGTGCCAGCGGTGTGGAACTCAAATCTATAGCCAGTCCGAGTACCGAAGCTGTGGCGATAAAGACCCCCACAACCCATAGGTACTGGCCACTTCTGAGTCTTATAAACTGCATCTTACTGAAGTCCAGATAGGCCAATCAACATTTCATACGCCGGATCCAGGATGAGCGTTAGCGGAGGATGTGGCGGCGTGCTAACGCTTCCGATTTGATTACAGATCTAATTCTCTTCTGGTGGCATATTACTATGTACCTAATTCGGCTTTATGTCCGAGTCTGAGCCGTGAAGGAACTCGATTAACTGCAAATTCTCCAACTTGTTCTTGAATTGCGCCCCGGAAGGTCGTGGATCACGGAAATATGGACTCTCAACGAATCCCGGCCAGAAACCTCCGTACTCCCAGTCAATAATGCCCTGAATTCTCCGTGTTTCCGGGTCAACCATGATGTTAGACTGCGATAGGTCGCAATGGCAGAACACGAACTCGGGCGTAGACGTCATCCTCGTAGACCATTGCTTGTCCGTTGGGAGGAACTGAGCCCATCGCGGCGGAGTGCACACAAGCCCGGAAGGGCCGCCAACGCGAGTAGACCGGAGGGTTTGTAGTGTCTGGAGGTGGCATTCGACTTCCTGTATCACGACAGCCTGGTCTTCAGCGCTCAGCTTATCCAGACGAACCCCCGGCAGCAGCTCTGTAACAAGCACAAAAGCTCCGTCGTCGTCGTACGCCTCAAGCACTTCCGGCACAGGTATGTTCGTCTCCTTTCGTAAGAATGCCAAGCAGGCAGCCTCGTTCTGAAGGCGCTCATAGCCCATGGGCGGAACGATTGGTTGTCCACGGACGTTTACGACATACTCGTTTGGGCGAAAACTCCTCTTGTAAAATCTGTTTGAATAAATTCGAAATTCTCGCTCGTGGTTTCTCCAACCGTCAAAGGACTCGTTCCTCGTGGAGGCTGGGATCGGTCGGCGATTGCACGTGGATTGCACCTGCATTCTGCAGGTCGAGGAAGGCCAAACTGTTCGGCGTAGAACAGTTATCGCTAGGGCTATGGAGTTGGAAGACCGCCGCAGTTCAACGCTAATCGTTCAAAGGCAGTCGTTTGGCAATATTCAGGCCTGATTTATTCATGCGCTGGTGTGCATGATGTCTGTGAGAAGCGAGGGATGGACAGGACCGGAAATCGCGTTTCGTCGGTCCCAGGCCAAGCCTGTTGCGGGGAACGCGGTGAGAGACAAGTACTCCGTACTATGTAGGGATACTACTCCGTACTCCGTATGTCGGGACCGATTAGGACCGCGGTAATACCCGCGAATCTAACGTCGCTAGCAGCTGTCTGAAGAAACATGGTCCGTCCATTGGATGGAAATTACGGGACTCACAATGACTGTGGCACTTAACGACGTGGTCGGCACGCGTGGATCCCACTCCTGCACGATGACAGCCATCCATCCCCCACACGCCACTCCATCTCGAAACCATGCCGGGGCACATAACCAAGACCTCGCCCTGCCTTCCGTTCTCATCGCCATGGCCCGCACTCGAGCCCAAACAGCGGCCCAGAATGCGTCCCCATTGCCGGCATCAAATGCTCGAGGTGCAAGGAGGAGGAAAGGCCGGAGGTTAGCGGGCGGATAGGTTAGGAATTTCCATTCCATGAATTATTTTCCGTGATGATTGCCGCCTTGTGGCCGCCGCGCCTCTTGCCTTGTCATGAATGCCTGACTGCACCCCTTATGAGCTGGTGGAATTGTGAGTCTGCGCCCCACGGCGCATAACGATGGCTGGGCAAGGGATTGATCTGGTGGAGTTTCTGGAAAATTGTCTAGTGCCGGGTCTCTCTCCCATTCCTCCTCAACCGGCTTATCCCTCTTGTTATATGCCTCGGGTGACCTCGGGGAACCCATTTCTCCGAGCTTCTGCTCAACCCGCACCGGGTACTCGCTGTTGCGCTCTACGCTGGTGCTGCTGCTACTGCCGTGCCCTGAAAAAGAAAATCATAACATAATTCTGGTGTTGCAGGTACTCCGTACATGATTCACGCAATGTCAAAAAGCATCAAGGCTCTTAAAGAAACGCCGCCCGCATAGCATCAGAATTTGCCCGGGCCGAATACCCCTGTTCTTGTGACGCTCGTTTGCATTGCCCTGTCCCGTCGCCGCTTGCATCCATTATGTCCGCATCTTCACCCGCCCTGCCGCGTGTTCGCCGCAGGATGTGTCCATCTCGAGAACCAAGAAGAAAGGAAATGCTTTGAAAGGAAGGGTCTACTCCTTGCTCCCCGGCTGGTCGCCAGAAACGGGGCGGGAGTCATTGGCGCCGTCGGGGGACGAAAGGGCGCCGTTCGACACGCTGTCGTAAGGAGGCGGGCCTTGCTCCGCGTCGAACGTCTCACCGAGGCTCGTACGCGAATAGGCGGGCGGCTGCCGTTCCTGCTGCTGCTGCTGCTGCTGCTGCCGCCGTGCCCTGCCCTCCTCTGCGGCCACGATGTCGTCCACAAAGCTCGCCACCTGTCGCAGCTGCGCGATCTCGTCCTCCATCGTCGTCAGGCTCTCCGCCTCGGAGTCGTACCGCTGGCGCAGCGCGTCTTTCTCGTCCTCGCTTGCGGTGGTGTCGCCACGGAGTGTCCATCGCGAGAGCAGCGACGAGACGAAGCCTGCGGCGGCGGTCTTGCGGGCGGCCCGGCGGGCCCGGCGCTCCGAGCGGCGGCGACGGCGGCCTTCTCGACCGTGGTCCCGGCCTTTGCTGGGCTCGGCTTCGTGCTCCGTCTTGCGGGAGAGACGAGCGGTGCGGCGGTGGAGGTAGTGGATCCCCCAGAGGGAAAGGGAGCAGAGGGCGAGGACGGCGAGGGCAATGGTCATGAGCATCTGCATGTCCAGTGTTAGTCTTCGGAGCTGCTGCATCTCAAGGCCCGCCGTTGACAGGCAGGCCAATAAACATACCGGTGGCTGCCGCGCATAGAAGCGGTAGTCGTGAACCTTCACCTCCTCCCACGCATCCATCTCCTCGAGAGTCATGGGCTGCTGGGTCATCAACGCCGGCTCTCCCCCAAGGGGGACGAGCAGTCGATTCCCATCTTCGTCCCAGATCTCTACCTCCCCGTCCCAGCCGTCCCAGGTCTCGACCTCGCTCTCCCAGTTGTGCCACCAGTCCTCGTCCTCGCCCTCCTCGGGTGCTGTTGACAGCGCGTCGTGGTGCGCATGCGAGATAAAGTCGTTGAGCTCCGCGACCTCGTCGCCGAGCTTGCTAGCCGCGTGCTTGACGCACCGTGAAAGATACGCCCACATGCAGCTGAGGCTCGCGCCACACTCGCTCAGGGGCTGTGCCGGTGGCCCCGAGAAATCGAGCTCGCGCAACTGCGCCTCGAGCTCGTCGTCGATGTGGAATATCTGAGTAGGATAGTCTCCATCCTCTTCGGGGAACTTCTGAACGGCCATGGAGTTCGTCCTCTGCGAAACAATGGTCGAGAAGCCGACTGCACGGACCTCCTGTCCATCGAGCTGCCGCAGTACCACGTCCAGTGTCTGCACGAGCGGGCCATCGTCTGGGTCTATGCAGCCAAAGGCCCATTTAGCCATGGCCTGGCGGCCTCCCGGTACGGACAGCACGCCCTCGCCCTCGCCGCTGACATCACGGTCGAGGACGTGGCCGTTGATGCGGATGTCGCTGGGGTTGCAGTCACGGCCGGACGGCCGGACGTCGAGATGGAATGTCTTGGCACGGGAGTCAATCACGGTACAGCTCGGACCTGCGCAGGTGCGACGTGCGACTTACAACGGCCTCTGGGTCCTGGTCTATTTTGGAGACGTCCAGCGTCACAATCTTGGGAGTCGTCGCTTCGTCTGGTGGCATGTCAGTGCCTGCATCAAAGAGGAGAGCGAAAGCTGGACGCACTCTCGGGGTCGTAGACGGCCGGCCTCGCCAACACGACCGGAACGACGAGCAGCGCCGCCGCCGCCGCCGCCCCATAGAGGCCGCCGCAACGCATCGTCACGGCGTCGGCAGCCCAGGCAGCTATGCGGCTCGGGCTTAACGGGGCTTCGACCGTCTTCCAGGCACGTATGCTTATTAGGGTGGAATCAAGAGCAATAGCCCCAGGCAGTCGTCAGCCTCGGTGGGATCGCGAGCGCTGGGCAGAAGACACGAGAGAGGGACAGACGGGGACGAGCGGGAAGAGGGCTGCCTGGCGGGTGTCGGCTGGCCTGGATGGCAATGGCATGTTATGTCATGGGGGAACGGATCCAACGTCCCGGGCAGCCCGCGTGTAAGCCCGTGCAGGCCCATCGCGGCACAGGGACGTGCGAGTGAGTACTACTCTCGTACCTCCGCGCCCCGAAGCGAGGTAACGACCCTCGTCGCCTTCTAGAAGCACGAAACACGGCGGGTCAAACGCGCGAGCGCCCTCTCTCGACCGGCCTTGCGCTCCGTCTGCCCCCCTTTCCCCTTGCGCCCTCGTCTCGCGGCTTTCGCCGGCGTCGCCTTCGGAGAAGCCTTCGACGAAGAACGGAGGGCTGCAAGTACCCGTACCCTGCGAATACCTCGCTTCGTGAGGGAAGCGACAAGGGTGACGGCGATGAGCCTCCGTGGGGTTCGCTGACGGCAGGGCGCAGCGGCGGCTGGCCAATGGGCGTCGACGAGCTGACGAGTCCTGCCCCAAAGCCTCTCCTCGTTTGGGTTGGGCCGTCTCCCCTCGGCTCGAAAGAGCTGCCAACGCGAATCGGCTCGTTGGGGGAGCCTCGTGCATACCAGGTGCTCGTGCCAGGTGCGCCTCTCCTTGCCGTCGCCCCGACGTCATCTGTCGTGACTCTCATTCCTCGCATTTCATCCTTTCCACGCACCGGCCACGGCCCCACATCGGGCTCGGAGCCCCTCGGCCGTCTCCCGGTACGCTTCAAAGGTCCTACCCCCCGGAGACGAAACACGAAATAAAAAGAGTTTTCAAACACCAGGGGACGCCGTACATAGCCTACAGCAACGGCTTAGATTGGGGACAAATTTACAAGGTTCCTCCTTAGATACAATCTCGAGGAATTACGCCTGCCGGCTCCCTCCCCACTCTGACGCCTGGTCATCCGATTCCCAGGAAAGACGGCATTTTCAACTCCGTACATGCGCAAACGTGGGCCCTACACTCCGCAACAAGACGAGTACCTACCTGCAAGCGCCGGGAAATCAGACCAAAAACTCACTCAGAATCTGCACCCGCGTCCGAGACGCATCCGACTCCTCGCCAATCAGCTGCATGATCTGGATCATCCGCGCTGTCGACCAGTTAGCACCTCTCCACAGCCGTCTTGTCGCCAGCGCGGCTTACCGATGTCTGCCCTCGCCCGCATGAACAGCGGGTCCCGGTTGAGCAGATCCTTCCCCTCGGGGTCCTTGCCCGCCTCGCGAAGCACGTTGCCGATGCACAGCGCCTCGAGAAAGGCCCGATGGTTGAAGACCCACCACACCCGCGCCTCCGACTCTAGCAGGCTGTAGAGCAGGAAGAACGAGCTGATGGCGTCGTGCGCCGCCTCCAGCGTCCCTCGCACGTTGACGGGCACATCGGCGCTCTCTGAAGCGTGCACCAGCATGAGGTTGTGGAAGTAGTTGCTCGTCAGGAACAGCGTTTGCCGGATGATTCTCTTGTTGGTCGCCGCCAGTCGCGTGAGGCTGTATGCGTCCCAAGAGCGGAAGACGTCGGGGAACGAGCGGTACACGGCACGGAAGTCGGATATCAGCTTCGACTTGTGTCGTGCCGTGGCGCAAATGGGCATGTCCAGCGACCGCGGCGAGCATATCGTCTCCTGCACCAGGTTGGCTAGCATCCAGGACCCCCGGATGTAGGCCGTGTCTGTCGGGTCGCTGCTGGCAATGGATGAGCTGTCGTCCAGGAGATCCTCGACTGAAACGTCCGTATGCGTCGCCGAGGGCGGGAGAGACAGCAGGACTGTGAGGAAGGTGTCCTGAAGCAGCACCGCCTGCCACACCTTTCGCCTCTGTTGCTTTTCAAAGGGGTTTGCGTTTGGTGTCACTGGTCATGGAAACATGGGTCAGCACCGGCCTTCAACGACAGCGAGCCGGGCGAGGAGAGGGGAGGACATTGAACGAGTCAGGCATACCAATATTGGGGTCGCGATGGAGGCCCATGGCGTACGCCTGTCGGACCAGGATGCCGGCAAACGCCCAGCCATCGGATGCGTGGTTGTCGTTGATGAGGAAGTAGGTCATGAGCACCATGGCCTGGATCGAGCGAAGCGACGCGCTGCTCAGGTACGACGACATGCGAAGCGCCTGGTTGCTGGCCGAGGCGTAGAACTCGGCCGTCTGCTTGCGCTCCTTGGGCGTCGTCGACGTGACAAACTGAGTGCCCAGCGCGAGCATGACAAATATCAAGCCGATGAAGGCGGCATCTGTTTGGTTCCTCTCCGGGCCTGCCAGCTGCCAGAAGTGCTCGTAATCGGCGTAGAAGGTCTGCCGGTGGATCATCGGATACACGGGGTCGACGCATTCGAAGTAGCGGGCGAGCAGAATGTCGGCCTGGATCTTGTCCGGCAGGACCGAGATGACCTCGGGGAGGCCGCCCTCGCAGGTCCAGTAGTTGGCGAAGGGATGCTCCGACCCGATGCCAAAGACGTTGCTCGCCGTCGTGACCGCGTACGGGACGTGGGACAGGAGCCCGATGGAAAGGGCCACGGCCCCGCGGGACGCGCCGTCGTGGTCGCTGATGGCGCCTCTGTCGGCGATGTTGGGCACTGCATGCTTTCCGTCTCCGGTCACCTTCTTCTTGGGCGGTTTGGTCATGCGCCGGCCATTGGCCACGGACCTCGACGTCTCCCTGGGAGCCGATCAGAACGGGACCCGGATCGACACCACGTAGTTACTTACTCGAGGAGATTTGCCACATGTGCATATCTGCACTCGGTCTGCCGCTTAATGCCTGCAAGGGCCTGTCAGTTTGGGCTGCGGGCTCCCAAGCCTTGGGGGCGGGCGTCTTACATGCGAGGCAATGGGGTCGCCCTCGGTCACACTAGAGTGTTCGCCCGTTAGTTTCTGTGACATAGAAGGGTACAACATGGTGCTTCCGCTGCAGCCGAGGGTTTAATGAATGGCCGGGTGGGTTTCGCGTCGTAGACAGAGCATCAAGCCGTGGAACATGGCGAGCAACAAAGGCAGGGATCTGCAGAGGCAGATGTGCAGCATCTCACAGGACAATAAAGACAGAAACACATGAAATGAAGAGACGGGCGAAATTCCATTCCGTGTGCATTGGACCACGGCTCTCGCGACGCAGAGGCTCTCTCATGTCGAGATGCGTGGGTGAGGGTGAGGCTCGTGGGAATGGTGGCGACAAACCTTGGTCTTCCGCTCGACGCACTCGTGGCACGACAAGGTCGGCTTGTTGCGCTTCTGGCGCTTCCGAGGCGGCTCCTCGGACAGGCCGTCGCGGGCGGCATCGGCGGCGTGCTCGAGCTTGATGCCCTCGTGGCCGTGGCCGTGGCCGTGGGCGCTGCGCGGGCTGGGCGACGCGGGCGAGGCTGAGCTGGACGGGAGCGCTGCAGCCCCGCCAACGGCTCCGTGCCGCTGCCGCTGGTGAAGAAGCAGCCCGTCCATGCGTTGGGCCCGCTGCGTTCCAGATGCGGCAGCGTCGACGACGATGCAGAGCGACGCGGTCTGCGCAGGGCCGGGAATAATGGCTGTCCAGGGCCGGGCGAGCGGCTTTGGGCGCTGGGAATAACGATGCAGGGTTTGGGGGTTGTGGAGGAGGTCGGGGAAAGGAAGTGGATGGGAATAAGGCGTCGGACGCCGGGCAAAAGGCGACGTCGGGGGTGGACGAAGGATTGGGGAGCGTGTCAGAGGGATGGAATGCCGACCCCGCGGCCCAGCTGCCGAATGCAGGGCAGCCCTCCGCTCTCCAGCGCCCGCCATTAGCGCCGCGCGTGCCCGCTGCGGATATCTGTCTGCGTACGAGTGAGAGAGGGCACATCGCAAAGCACCCACCTACTCGTACTCGTACAGGGCGCACACCGGAGCTGTCCCGTCTCTGGACGACGTCTGGTGCTTGGGAAGCCACATGCGGCCGCTCCGTACGTCAGATCCATCCACGACGCGTCGACGAGGGAGAAGCGGCGTCGCCTCCACACGCTTCCACGCTGGGGATTCAGTGCGC
Source organism: Albophoma yamanashiensis (assembly GCA_001600555.1). Classification (NCBI taxonomy): domain Eukaryota; kingdom Fungi; phylum Ascomycota; class Sordariomycetes; order Hypocreales; family Ophiocordycipitaceae; genus Albophoma; species Albophoma yamanashiensis. The sequence goes on from BCKH01000002.1 coordinate 2,224,445, forward strand.
CACCTGTCCAGCGAGGCGCGCTAGCCCCCAACCGAGGGTTCCAGATCCAGCCGTCGGCGCTAGCTACCACGATACGCCCGCCTATACGCCCGCCTATACGCCCGCCTTCCCCGGTTCCCCACGGCGCTCCTATGCAAGTAATAAGAGCGATAAGTCTTGACGGTGCTAAACCACGGCAAACGCACGGCACGGTAAGCCACCCAAGTCCTATTCCATGGCCGCGCCACCGAGCAGCTTTGATTCTCGTAGTTGTTCGTGCAGTAGTCGCACGAGCAGCCCTCCCGCGCGAGGCACGGATGCCCTGCTCGTAATTTAAGGTTCCTGCTGGGCCAAGGCTGCCCCGACCAACAACATTGCGCCCCGGCCCCCGGAATCCCAAAGCCTCGGCTTTCATTGTACGCTTCTCGGACGACGTGCAGGATGTGACCTACGAGTACACAACCAAAGGTGGGATTTCAGTCCATCGCCACCATGACTGCCATCGTGAACCAAAAATGCCTAGGCGGGTCGTCGGGCGCCATCTCGCGTTGCCAACATTGTTCATACCCTGGAGCCGATGAGCAGGTCCGCCATCCTTTGCCACCGGCCCTGCACCGTTTTCGTCGGGTTGCGACAGGCAATCAGATAGCATTTTCTAAAATATAGGGATCAAGGGGCTTAGCAATTGTGTTTTTCTTGTTCCAAACAGTCCTTAGTCGTGACGGTAACCACCAAATCTCATCATCAATGAATCATAGACGGCGAACAGCACTCAGCAGCACGGTAGAGTGGGGCACGGCATCAGCCAAGCTCACCACTTCCTTGCCGGCAGCCTCAAGACCCCCTTTACGAACATCACTCCTCTCATGACAACCCCCAACGTTGCCGCACAGCGCACGGCGCAGATTTTGACGCACCTCAAACGCACAATGGGCAGCTCAATGCCGTCAGACGCCCCGTGGCGGGCCACGTTCCTCTCCCACATCGAGCAGATGGACTCTCCCCTCTTTGTCCTCAGCACGCTTCATCCCTCCTCAGGCTCATCCGCGTCGACGGCCCGGTCCGTGCCCCGGGCCCGTACCGTCGTCTTCCGTGGCATGTGGGCCTCCCTGCCGGTGAACCCGAAGAACCCTGCGCCGCTCAACCCGGATGTCTACCGGACCTACCTCCCCACCATCACCACGGATGCCCGCATGGACAAAGCTCCGGAGCTGCTGGAGACTGCTCCCGGAGAAGAAGCTCCGCAGTCTGGCGGCGGCGGGCCAGTCGAGGCCGTCTTCTGGGCCACAGAAGCAAGGACTCAGTGGCGCATTCGCGGGAGGGCCTATGTGATCGGCCAGGACATCGAGTCCCCCGCCGCCGCGCCGGTTAGGGACGCGTTGACGCCCTACATGCAGAGCAGAGGTTCCACTGCCGGAGCGTCCTGGAGCTGGGCCCGGGAACTCACGGCGCACTTTGGAAACCTGAGCCCCTTGATGCGAGGGTCGTTCCGTAACCCGCCGCCGGGGACGCCCCTGAGCCAGAAACCGGATCAAGGTCTTGGCCTAGGCCAAACGGTCGACGACGTCGAGGACGAGGTCGCGAGGAGCAATTTCCGCGCCGTCGTGATTGTACCAGAGGAGGTGGACAGGGTGGACTTGTCCGATCCGGAGAGAGGCCAGAGGTGGAACTACAAGCTTGTCGGGACAGGCGATGCGGCAGAGTGGACGACGACGGAGCTTTGGCCGTGAACATGCTGTGGGCGAGCGCACGGTATACGGCTAGGTCGCGGAGGTGGATGGACGCGTGGCCTGATAGACACAAAGAGCCGCCAGGCGCTGATCTGCGTCGTATTGACATTAACGGCATTCATCTCCTCTCCTTGGACTCACGCTGAGAGCAGCAGCAGGAATGAAATTCTCTGCCAGGTGAAAATTGCGAACAGGAAAACTCAACATGCCAAGCGATCGGGGAGAAGAGGATGATGAAAGAAACTCTACTGGCTTCGCTCACCCTTACTCTGTGCAAGCGACTTGAGAAAATCTGAACTCCATCCTCTCTTCGTTCGCCATGCAGAATGGTCCAATACTCGCTTATCGCGGAATCCTGCGGCGTGTCGTTGAGTTGGAGGAGTCTTCCACCCTGGAACCTTGTATATCTCACCGCGTCTCCATCGGGGAGTGGTTGATGTTGACTCTACCCGGCCATGTGTGAGGATGCCAGTTGTGTCTGAACAGAATGCATCTATGCATGCTCGAGCAGGTATGCTAGAAATTATGGGTACAACATTGAATCTACACGACCAAGACGGAAAACCATCAGGAAGCTAAGTTGAGCAGGATGGCTATTTTCACTGGGTGGTGGAAAGCTCAAGGTTGTGCACCGCCTTGGGAGGTTCGTTGTGGATGGTTCTGTTCCGCCTGTGACTGGATTCGAATGGCCAGGGCAAGAAGGACCCAATGTCAACGGCGATGCCATTAAAGGCTACCAAATACCCTGCGTGGCAAAAATGGAGGATGCCCCCGCATGCAGAGTACACAGCGAGCAATTCAATTCCTACACGCCAAGTAGACCCTCCTCTCCCTTCTGAGATATTGAGGCTCGTTATCGTGCTGTGGGATTGAGCGTCCAAGGAAACCCCGTGGGCTGTACTTTTCCAAACGGATCTCTAAACGCGAGGCATCTTTTCCAAGGGAGACTGCATCTTGAATTACTTCTGGCCACTTCCAGGCCCATATTGCGGCCCTTTAATGGTGCCATCTTCATTCAAACTTGCATTCAGCGTGGTTGTCAAACTCGAACGAAGAGGCTCTAACGGAGCGCCTACGAGTACACCACCCAGAGGATTTGCGACGGCGGCATTGGCTAGCGCTGTGGAGGCGACCCTCCTCACGACGTTCGGCATTCTCAAACCGACAAAAGACGTTCATCGTCCCGTCCGAGTTGGATAGAATCAGTGCGAGTAGCGGTGGAGGAACGGGCAACGGCCGCGAAATCAAGCGAGCACCAATTCGAATAACATGCCCCCGTTGCGGTCATGTTTCGCGACAGGGTCCGTGTCTCACGTCTTCTGCTTGGGCTGCCGTTGTCGGCTTGGCCTCCAAAATTGCCGACATTTGCATGTTTCGTCTTTATGAGGCAGTCGGTCCCTTGGCAGTCGGCCCCTTGAGCGTCGAAAGGCGGACCTCGACGCCGTCGGATCTCGTGGATTGACAGACACCAAGGCCCTAGCGGCCGCCCGGCAGCGAGCCTAGCGATCCGCGCGGAGATCAGACCATGCCCGTGTAAGCCTAGCTGCGGCGCCTCCAAGTGGGCTTGCCATGTGGCAGAGTGGCTTTGGTCTTGGTGCACCGGTTGATGCGCGCCGTTCCGAGTCTGCTCGCTGCCAACCCTGGTGGATTCTTGCTCGAGGTCGGAGAGGACCATTTCGGAAGCATCAGTCCCAGTCCCTGCGGCTGCGGCGGCCATGATGCCGTGCCGAACCGAGCACGCAGAGCCACGGGTGCGTGTCCGGTGTCGGGCGACGGTGACATGCACTGTGGAAACCGGAAGAGATGGGATCGCTTGTGAGTGAGATGGCGAATTAGCAATCGACAATCGGCGATTAGCATGTACGGTTGCTGCGGGCCTCTACGCGCGCTCCGAGCCTGCTGGGATTCTTTGCTCTCCGTCCGTTGTGTCACGAACATGATGAATTGGGCCGTCGGCGGCTTCCCGAGGCCTCCAGGATTCCTGTTATTACCTTACCTATAGGTACATTAGTACCGTACAAGGTACGGACATTAGCACGTTACATGCATGAGAGTACGTTCCGCGGCACGTACTCGTGATTGTCAGCGAGTATCCTACTGAAAGCAGTCATGCTTTGTCAAATGACCACAATCTTCTTCGGCAAGATCGTCGTCGCTGGAGCCCGCATCCCGCTTCTTTGCCTGCCGGCTACGTCCAAGGGTGGCAGGCTGGAAATTGAGAACGCAGGCTGGAACGAGCACTACTACGTAGGCACGAGTAAGGTAGTTTTCCCATGTCTTCGACCAGCACGAACCAGCAACGGCTGCGTCTCGGCAAGCCCTGGTTGCCGGCAACCTTTCACGGACTGCGGATCCCGACACAAGCGCAAACAAGATGCGCAATGCGGCACTCCCCAAAGTCACTCACCGCCCGTAGAGACATCGCCGCGTTTCTCCGACGCCTTGTCATGACCTGTCACCCTTGCACGATGTTGATGTCGATGTTTGTGATTAATTCTGCAGAGAGATGTCTTGCGAGCATCCTGGCAGTTGCGCAAATTGGGAGGGTCGGAATCTCAGCCGCCGTTGCCCACGCCGCTCGTACCCAACCGACGAGGACGGCTGGCTGACGCGTTATTACAGGGAAGTAGGGTTATTAAACCCACAGTCACGGCCGCGCCAAGCCTGGCCGGGCCGCTGAGGAAGGTTTCTTTCTGAAAGAGCCAACGAGCCTCCGGGTGTAGTTGTACTCGTGTTCGTCGCCTCATCCAGACGCGGAGCATACGTAGTAGCCGTGCAACCAACGAGTCGACGCACATGCAATATGAGCCGGCACAACGACACGCAATTGACTCCGCATTGAAAGGCCTATTCGTACCTCCTTCTGGCAGGAGAAACAAAGACGCCAAAAATGACAGACTGGTTGTTGGCTGTCATGGTTTGAACCTTGAAGCCTTTCCATACCTTGAAGCCGTTTAGCCGACCGTTGTGGGCGCATGCAACGTCAGACCGTGGCCAGCATTCAGACGCAAAACCATAAACCCTGCTTAGCCAGGATGCTGCCAAATTCTGCATGAAAGCGCTCGCCGTACGGATACGTGCCCTTTAGCGGTTTGCATTTACGTACAGGCCAGTAAGCACTCGGCCCGATGCTCTCTTGCAACGCCAGTCCACGCTGGACGAGATCTGAATAGTGGGCACCCCAGCGCCACGACCCGTGCTTCCAGAAGAATGCATGGATATCCTGTTTCGTGGAGCAGTTGGAGGCGCCCGGATCTCGCTGATGGCCGCGGCCCGCGTTGATCGACTTCACGTGACGGACGGTTGAACAAGGAATGTTTTGATACATACAATGGAGCCGAACCGGACAGGGTCTACGAGCACCCGATTCTTGCTACCCTGGTGAAGCTTGATATTGCGTTCGAGGCATGGGGTACCAGCTGTCATCGCAAAAGAACTGAAACAAGCAACCATTGGATGTAACGTACGCTTGCAGGTACAGCCTACTCGCACTTCGGCGTCTCTTGGTTGTTGGCTAAAGATACAGCCAAGCGTTGCCGAGTTTTGCTTCAGGGCCAACAACTCTCGGCGACAGGGCCGGAACAGTCTCTTCTGGCCGGCCCGCACGGGACAGAGGGCCAATGACGACATTGGCGAATTTCCCAGACCCGTTGGGTATTCCGGGAGTTGGGGTTGCTTTGGGTACCTGGTTGCGCGAATCCAGGTAGGTACGCACTGCTGAGAGGAACCCCGTTGACCTTTTGCGGTGTGGGCGACTCGTGTCCCTGGGCCTGGATGCAGTCGACTCCGTGTTGAGCACGTCCACGCTCGGCATCGTCAATAACTCGCCATGTGCGCAGGCCAGCGCGAACCACCCGCCGGGAAAGGCCAGGGGCTGGTATTCAATGGGAGCTTGGTTTGGCGCTCGGCCGCTGCGTAACGATGTGGGCTGCCCGTTGGTCTTGTTTTCGCACCACCATAGCCCCTGTGGTTGGACGCCTTTCAAGTCGGGGCTCTGCGCAGCATCATGAACGTCGCACTCCGAAAAGCAAGCATCGCGTGCGCAATGCCTAATATCAAGTGAGAGACGATATCTGAGGTGTGGAGTTGTCGAGGCATGGGAATTCTGCCCAGGCCCCAAGGTTTGAGGATTCGGCGAGCCATCGGAGCAGTCACTGCCGTGTTCCTGCCGAGGAACGGTTGTAGGGCGGCGTCGCGGAGAGCCCTCTTCATTGCTCACCAGCAAGGATGGGTACTCGCGCTGCTTTTTAACTTTGTATGCTGACAGGATCCAGAGCTTGGTTACCACACCGTTACATGCGTGTCATCTCGGTTCCGTGATCCCTCCACTGTTCCTCTAATAGTTGGCCGCTTCGTCGTGCCATCACCTTGCGTTATCATGCCTCGTGTAGAGGGATCTTGCGGCAAAAAAATTCGACGCACTCGATCTTGAGCTGCGCAGGATACGGCAGGGTTGGGTGCCCACCTTCAAGTACCGTGCCCAAGGAGGAAGGGTAGGCTACGTGGGCAGCCGCGGCTGCGGCGTGTTTTCATATTTCGAGTGTACAACGTAATTACCTACTAGGTATTACGCTGCAGGTAAGGAAGCGAGGCGGGCTGGTAGTAGGTAATTGGGTACGGGTCGGTAAGGTAGGTACCCGTCCAGTGGAAGATGGCCAAGCGAGCCGCACGGCACCATGCGCCTGTACGGAATAGATGCGGACGCGCGCATCAACTGCTCTACCCGCCATCTACCCACCAGCGGCATCCTGCCAGCGCCCTCCGGTTTGCGAACTGGGCGCTGTGGAGGCGGCGGCCAGGGTCCGTAGGATGAAGGCAGGCATCGTCAGTTGATGCCGGACGTGCTGAAAATTGCGCCTGCGGCATGAAATAGTTGCATTGTGCCGCACCGCATCGCATCGCAATGCATCCGACACGTCGCAACCTGGCCCTCCCGGCCAACCAACGCCAAAGGTCATGTTTCCTCTCCCCCGAGCTCGTCGTGGCCGTGTCTGATGCGAGGGTGGATCCCCGGACGGCGCTCCACGCTCGGTGCCTTTCCGTGCCCATCCGCACCCTGCAGGGAGCCCACCTGGAGCGGGCGGGCCAACAGCAGCAGCCCCCGAGCCCCTCCTCGATGCCTCGTTATCGCGCGCCTGGCGTGCCGCCTCCGCTTGTGCCGTCCGCCCACGACGGAGGCCACGCCCATCCTTGCTCGCTGATGTGCTCATGCATCCGTGCATGCGACTGCCTCTCAACCCTCTCAAACTTTTGATGACCGCCGAACCTTATTAAGACCTGGGTCCGCCAGCGCATCGGACGCAAGGCAAGTTACAGGTCCACCCTCCTCGCGGCTCTCCCCACCTTCCATCGTCCTCCCCGAACCGTCCCATTGCTTTGTTGGCAGCTGGCTGCTTTCCTTCGGACTTGATTCGTGTCGCCTCGGCTTGCTTGAGGCGACTGCTTCATCCGACCCCGTACGCGAGGAAGTGCGAAATACGGGTGCACGCCTTCGAGCACACGTGCCAAGGTATTCGCACGGCGCCAGCCCACAGAGGGCCTCCCGCGCTCACGCATCTCGACCCCGCAGACCTTGGGGTCCTCCACCACTCTCCCGCCCGCCGTCGCTGTTACAACGTGTAGCTGCGCTAGCGGGAGTCAACCGCCGCTCCGCTGCCGGTGTGCCGTAAGGTGTCCGTTAGTGCCCCAGAACCGCCCGGGCTTGAAGGCTGTTTCAGCTGTCGCACCCTGGGCAAGACGTACGCTTTTTGCGCCAGAGCAGTATAGCAGCGGCAATAGGACCGCTTTGACCCGTCGAGGCGCCGCCCGGCTTTCTGCAACGCCCACGGCGGACCCTGAGGCCCTCTGTCGCGGTGGCAAGCCCCGGCAGTCCATCACTTCAACGGCCAAGGTACAACCTCTCCCGCGTTGTCATCCTAAAGAGTGTTTCAGAGACGCCTACACATAATTCATCTGCAACTACGGAGTACGTCCCAAGTCCCGAACCTGCAAAGGATGCTGTCAACCGACGGGAGCGCATGAACATAGCTCGAGGCGGACGTGTAACCACCAAAGTCCCCACCAGTCGGCCCTGATCCTGCGACGACCTTCTGAACCGAGAACTCTGCGTCCCGCGACACCTGCCCCAGAACAAGGTCTCTACCGTACCCAGCTCCCCTCGACGTCGGCGCGTTAGGTGTTCAGCACCTAACGCCGTCAAGATTCCACCCAAGACGGCGTCGTCGCAGGAGGATGACTCGAGCGAAATGGCCATGGACGCACTGAAGAACCTTATCAACAACGTCCCTGACTGGCAGAGGCGGCTCGAGGATCTGGCAGGGCAGATTGACCGCCGTCAAGCAGAGCTTGCTGCCCTCGGCGCCGAGCAACCCAGGAGCTCGAGCGCCAGATCCCTTCGAAACAAAGGGTCCTCGGAATCGCTGAAGCCTGCGGACGAAGGGCCCCTGCACATGGACGTTGAAGTCGAAGAGCTTCTGCCGCCTCCTGTCAGACCTGTGCCAGGACAGGATGCTCCCGCTCCGACACCCGCACCAGCGACGCGGCCCTTCCCCCCAAGTCCCGAGAGTGCGAACCGTCTGGCGCTGCATAGACAGGCACGGGATGCCGTGGTGGCAGCCCACTCGCGTGCTTTGGCCCAGGCCAAGAAAAAGCGCCGGGCGTCCTCGATGGTCTCCGCAGAGGGGGCCCCTCCGACGTATAGGACGCGGAGCATGATTATTGTCTACTACGACAGCTATGTCCAAGGCTTCTTCGACGAGCTAGTAAGGTTCATCTCGTCTAGCAGGAATTTAATGCGGAAGGCGAGGATGGCGGCCAGAGTGGCACAGATCAAGCGAATGGCCGAGTTGGAGATGACAGAAGATGGTAACGGCAGTGGGGACGACGGGCTGCCGTCGCTGCGATACATGAGCACGCGGCGACTGGGACCCATGTCTTCTATGAGGAAACCGGGGGAGGGCAGCCTCAACGGCCCTGATAAAGGATCCGACGTCTACGAAACCCTCGACAAGGGTCTTGAATTTGTACAGAGCACCTGCGAACATGGCGCCCACCAATTCCTGAGAGACGCCGACTGCGAGGAAGAGATCAACAAGATCCTAGCGCGGATGGCCGAAGTGCTTGCGATGGCGAAGAAGGAGAAGGAGCGTGTCGAGCGAGAGGAACCAGAGCTTGCCAGAGAATCTAGCGATATGGGGAAGCCGCGTGCCCGCCGTCCCATCAGCATGAGGAGGGACATGTCCGTCGGCAATAAGGGCGATGTCGAGTCGGGGAAAATGGTCCGCACGGAATTGGAAGTGACGGGGATGGACCAGGAAAAGGCCAACGCTCTGGGGGCCGTCGATACGCTCGAAGTCGACACCAGTCTGGACACAGAAGAGAGTCTCGACACGGTGATGCCGGACTTGCGATATCGATCAACGCGGTACATGCGCAGCCGGGCCAGGTGAGCGACAAAGATGACGGCAGCAGCAGCGATAGTTTTGTCACGGCAGAGACCACTAGCACGATACGATGCAGCCGTACGGGCCGCAGCTTGAAGGTACTGATCTGAAGTACGTCTCCCACAAGTACGTTTCAAGGTCAGCCGCGGCTGCAGCGAGAATCCGTTCGGTTCGGAGCAGCCGCCTCATCTCGCGGTGTGACTGGATTTTGCAGCAAAACTAAAAGGAGAGAGAGGAGAGACCGGACCAACGTCTCAAGCCCCAGGGGTATAGCGGCAAGGACCTACGTATTAGCATTTTGTTGGGACATGCATTGACACGACGTTCATGACAGGAGAGCATAGGTATGAATGGAGCAAGGGCTGGACATGGCTGCCATAATTGCAGCAGGATACTTATGGGGCAGCTTTGCATAGGCAGGGCACGCACAGCGCTTCACCGGAGCCTTCTGACTGTGGGATTCTATGCTTATATAGTAATTATTCTGGGCTGCGGCTCAGTCCGGTGATGTGGCATTGGTGCTTCGAGGAGGCTTACTGGCGCAATCACGGCCGCCGCGAATGACTGGTCGCTTTCGTACTTGCCAACAGCGAAAAGCCTGCAATACGACTCAGACATGTAGCTCGACCCAGGCCGCATCGAAGCGGCTGATGACATGTGACCTTGACCCAAGGCACGATGCCTCCGTGGTGTTGTTGAATGCGGTGCTAGGCCAGCCACAGCCAATGAGTGAGCGGGGGCGAGAGGTCTCCACACCGGCGCGAGCCACGGAAGTGACGTACAGCTAGAGTCTCCAGGCGCCAGGCCGCAACGCGAAGCAACCGCGCGACCTTGACCGAATCACGTCTCGATGCTTCAGGCTCCCTCCAAACGTCTGGATTTACGCGCGTAACTCCGATCTGCTCGACAACCAGCTTGTGCTGCGACTGTCGCGTTCCAAAATGACGGCGGCTCTCTCCTCCTTGGAACCATAGCTGCGAGGACTCCCGCAGCCTGTGGCTTCGTCCGCCCACCCGTAGCAATGGGCCAAGGCTTCTCTCTCGCGACGCCGTCCGCTGGCTCGGCTGGCATAGAGATTGCGCAGCTGCAGGATGTGCAGTACGAGAGGAGCATCGGGAATGCGCGGTTCATGAAGAGCATTCGCGGCCGGCACGAAAACGGCCTGGTGCTCGTCAAGGTCCTGGTTAAGCCGTACGCCGAGGTCGATCTCCAGGAATACAAGGCGCAGATCATCAGTGAGGACACGAAAAACACCATCCCGGCGGCACTGCCAGTTGTGCTAACAGGGTTGTAGAGCAGCGGAAGGCGTTGGCGGACGTGCCCAACGCCCTTGGCTTCCAGCGCATCATCGAAACCGAGACGAACGGCTACCTCGTCCGCCAGTTCCACTACAGCTCGCTGTACGACCGCCTGAGCACTCGCCCGTTCCTCGAAGACATTGAGAAGAAGTGGCTAGCGTTCCAACTGCTGTGCGCCTTGCGCGACTGCCACGCTCGCGACATCTACCATGGCGACATCAAGGCCCAGAACGTGCTGGTCACCTCCTGGAACTGGCTATACTTGACCGACTTCTCGTCCCCTTACAAGCCGGTGCTGCTGCCTGACGACAACCCGGGGGACTTCTCATACTTTTTCGACACGTCAGGACGTCGCACGTGCTATATTGCCCCCGAGCGATTCTACGCGGCCGGTGAAACCCCCCCGCCCAAGGCGAAGATGACGTGGGCGATGGACATCTTCAGCGCTGGGTGCGTCATCGCTCAGATGTTCCTGGAGTCCGAGATCTTCAGCCTCGCCCAGCTGTATAAGTATCGCCGTGGCGAGTATGACCCGGTCATCACGCACCTGAGCGTCATATCCGACAAGGATGTTCGTGACATGATCGCCCACATGATTCAACTGGACCCGGAGAAGCGTTACTCGGCCGACCAGTATCTTGAATTCTGGAAGGGAAAGGTCTTTCCGACTTATTTTTACAGCTTCCTGCATCAATACATGGAGCTCATCACGGACCCATCCTCCGGCAACAGCCCCATGTCTGGGTCGCACAAGAACTTGGGAGAGTCGGACGACCGGATAGATCGGGTGTTTTACGACTTTGACAAGATATCATACTTTCTTGGCTATCAACCCGAGAAGCGCGTGTCAGGAGCCATGCCGTTGTCCACGCGGCTGGGCCTGGCGCATTTCCCGGTTCGCTTGAGCATTGCCAACCACGAACACTCCGTCTCGGCGGATCTCGAGCCGCCCGAGGATGACGGGACTTTGATATTCCTCACCCTGATCGTTTCTTCAATGAGAACCACAGCCAGGGCTTCCTCGAGGATCCGAGCTTGCGATGTCTTGTTGGTCTTCGCGGAAAGGCTCACAGACGAAGCCAAGCTGGACAGGGTCTTGCCATACCTCATGACGCTCTTGCGCAAGGAGGAATCGGATGTTGTTATTGTGTCCGCTATCCGCACAATCGCCCAACTTCTTCAGCTCGTACGCATGCCCACCCCCATCAACTCTCATGTTCTGGTGGAATACGTGCTTCCCCGAATGGAAATCGCCCTGGGGTCGAGGTCTCGCGTAGCGAGCCCTTTGGTGAGAGCAACCTATGCGTCGTGCCTGGGAAGTCTTGCCACGACGGGGCAGCGTTTCCTGGAGATCGCATCCAGTCTAAGAGCTGACGGCTCGATGCCCATGGCTGATCCGGAAGTGGAAAATGACAACGGTGCCGGCGCAAACTTCGAAAACATGTTCGACAATGCCGGCAGAGACCTTTTTGAAATCCTGGAAAGCCATACTAAACAGTTGGTGGAGGATCCAGACGTCCACGTCCGCCGCGCGTTCCTAGCGTCAGTGCCGGAACTCTGCATGTTCTTCCAGGAAAACTCCAATGACATCCTACTTACGCACCTCAACACCTATCTGAACGACCGCGACTGGACGCTGAAGTGTGCATTCTTCGAGACCATCGTTGGGATTGCGGCTTTCATCGGGAGCACTAGCCTCGAGGAGTTCATGCTTCCACTCATGGTCCAAGCTCTGGCAGACGGGGAGGAGTTTGTGGTGCAAGCTGCATTGCACTCCCTCGCACAGCTAGCAGGCCTCGGTCTCTTGTCGAGATCCAAGATTTGGGAACTGGCGGACCTTGTGGGTAGATTCACCATGCACCCTAATATTTGGATACGAGAATCCGCGGCCGAATTCCTGTCCATGTCGGCCAAGTTCCTGACATTCGCGGACGTCAAGTGCATCCTGATGCCACTGATACAACCATACCTGAAGGTTGCGGTCCTCCCCGAAGTCTCTGAGCTTGGTGTGCTCGACGCTCTGAAGAAGCCACTGTCCCGAGCTGTGTTCGAACAAGCCATCAGCTGGGCGTCGCAAACCGATCGAGGAGTCTTTTGGAAGCCCTTGAAGAAACTCCGTTCGTTGACCCTCGGGGGCATGGCTGCCAGATCGTCCAAAGACTTGAAGGCCGCGTCGATGAGCAAGGCTGCTCGCAATGAGGAAGACGAGCAGTGGTTTGAGAAGCTGAGGAATCTTGGCCTGAAGCCGGAGGACGAAGTCAAGCTCCTGGCTCTTCGCGAGTACATTTTGCGGTTGAGCAAGATCAAGGCGCGTGATTCTCCAACCGGAGAGGTGATCATGCCGACGGGACTCGTCTCCTTGACGGGTCTTGGCGTTACTCCTCAGACCGTGTTCTTCAATGATGCGCCTTTGAAGGACCCGACGATTGTGCCGGATCTCGACTCCCCACCCGGCCCATACACCATTGCGGATGCTTTACTGGATGCCTCGATGACTATTGATGACTCTATCGGAAAGAGACGACGCGCGGCGGTGGATTCCCAAAAGAATCGAGTCCACAGCGTTGGTCCTCGGCCATCGCAGACGGCGCGGCGCCTGCTGTCGCCCGAGGGAAGCGAGCGGGCGAGCTCGAGACACTCCAGGCAGGCGTCGTCCCTCAGTCGAGCAGGCGGCGTGGGCGACGACGAGATGCCCGCCCACGAGGGACCGTATTCGACCAGGAGGGGGCCGCGACACCAGCCAAGTGCGCTGAGCCTGCTTGACCGCAAGGACGGCAGCAAATCGGCAGCGGAAACTGGAACCAGCGATGCGAATGCCTTCGGAGAGGTTGAAGGGCCTTTTGCGCAAGGATCACCGGGTCCGCAAACTCCGATGCGCGACGTTGATGACCGAGCCGTGGTCGCTCCCAAACAGTCGAGGCATAGTTATGAAGGCACCGACCCAAACATTCAGCGCATGTTAGACAAGATGTACATCGACAGCTTTCCCAGGGACGTCTTGGACTTTGGACCTCTCGTACAAGCCATCTCCGCTGGCAAGAGCAAGGTCGTCAATGTCCAGCCTGGCGCCTCCCAATGGAAGCCAGACGGAAATCTGGTGGCGACATTCGGAGAACACAAAGGCCCTGTTAACCGGGTTGTCGCGTCTCCAGACCACATCTTTTTCATCACGGGAGGCAGCGACGGTACCGTCAAGGTTTGGGACTCGGCAAGGCTGGAGCGTAACATCACGCATCGTTCCAGACAGACGCACAGGCATGCCGATGGTGCTGGCGTTCTCGCCCTGTGTTTCGTGGAAAACACTCACTGCTTCATCAGCTGCGCCACAGATGGGAGCGTTCATGTGGTCAAGGTTGACACCGTCTCTGCTAGCGGCGTCATTAGGTATGGCAAGTTGCGGCTTGTACGGGAATACCAACTTCCCGAGGGCGAGTTTGCGGTGTGGTGCGAGCACTTCAGGCAGGAGACGGCATCGGTCCTGATACTGGCGACGAACCGCTCAAGGATCCTGGGCATCGACTTGAGGACGATGACTGTTCTGTATGAGTTGGAGAACCCGGTTCATCACGGGTCGCCGACCTGCTTCTGTGTGGACAAGAGACGGAACTGGCTCTGCCTCGGGACTTCTCACGGCGTCGTTGACCTATGGGATCTCAGATTCAAGATGAGGCTCAGGGGCTGGGGCGTGCCCGGGAAGGGCCCTATCTATCGCATGTGCATCCACCCGACCAAGGGCCGAGGAAAATGGGTCTGTGTGTCTGGGGGAACAGGCCAAGGTGAGGTGACGGTTTGGGACCTCGAAAAGACGACCTGCAGGGAGGTGTACCGGGTCAATGGAAGCAAGGACGGGCCCAGGGGTTACAGCGCCTGGGATGTCGACGATAGACCAGAAGGCATGCTTGGCCGCTTCGCCACCAGCATCGAGAGCAGCGACACGGCCAATGCAGACCGAGGAGTGCGAGCCATGGTCGTCGGGGCGGGCACGGCAGACGATTCTCGCGATGTCCGCCACGCTTACATCGTCACGGGAGGATCGGACAAGAAGCTTCGATTCTGGGACATCTCTCGGATCGAGAGCTCGGGTGTGTACAGCGGCCTACAGCCCGAGGAGCCTCAGCCGGCATACACGGCCAGCCAACCCTCCGCGGGAATCACCATCAACACGGAAACGGCGGCAAGGCATGCGGCGTCTGGAGCCCATAATGGTGGCAGCTCCGGGGCAAAGGGCAAGAACACGGCCAGCGGACGGCCTCCGCGATCGACCGTCATCTCCATGCAGCAACAGCAGTTGCTTCAGTCGCACATGGATGCTGTGTTGGACATGATGCTCTTGGAGTATCCGTACATGATGAGCGTATCAGTAGACCGGTCGGGGGTGGTGTTTGTGTTCCAGTAGCGCTGGCGCAGGCGCGCCGCGTCTGTGGCATCTCGAGCTACCTGTGGCCGAGATGCGCGGGCGATTCGATAATGTTGGATTAGAGTATCGATCCGGGAGTAGCGTAGACGGCGTCTGACGAGCGAATTGAAGCGATTGCGACTGAACGTCCCTGGTAGCCTGTTTGAGGCGAGGCTCGCGCGTGCTTGAGCGGGCAGGCTGGTGTGGCGCACCGACCAAGGCTGTGGCTTGACCCGGTGCGGTTTGCGCGCTGTAGCTAAAATTTCCCCGTCTGCCGCGCCCAAGATCCTCAGCCTCGTCGCACCTCGAAGTCACACCCACACCTCCCTCAAGCAACGAACGACGACGCAGCGCCTCCTCTGCACGTGCCTGGGCGCAGACAGCCAGCGAAAGGGCTTCAGTTCCCACATCCACACACATTCCGGAGCGCTCAACGACCGACGACCGACGTCCCGCGACCGACGACGCCGCAGCCACGAGGTAACGATCCGGCGCGATGAGGCTCACCGCGGAGCTCATCCAGGATTCCCTGTCCTATCTCAATCCGCTCAAGGAGCGCGAGCTTGATCTCCGAGGTGCGTTTGAAAAGAACAGATACTACACGCGTTTGATCTTTCCCAAGAGCCAGAGTTGATGCAAATATTTCCGTCTTTCGAGCGAACAGGACAGAGAATCCCCGCCATTGAGAATCTTGGTGTCGCAGGCGTGAGTACAGACCCGGCCCTTCCCCCCTCCCTCGCTGTCCCTAGCCTGCCATGAACTCGGGGCGCTGACCTCTGCCGCCCGGTGCCTCCAGCCCCACGATGCCATCGACTTCACCGACAATGACATCCAGGTGCTGGGCAACTTCCCGCTGTCGCCCCGCCTAAGTACCCTCCTGCTGGCGCGCAACCGTGTCGCGAGCATTCAGCCCGGCTTGGCCAAAGCAGTGCCGAATCTGAAGCACTTGGTGCTGGCGTCGAACAACCTGACGGAGCTGGCGGATCTGGACGTGCTGGGCATGTTTCCGCGCCTGACCCACCTAGTGCTCGCAGACAACCCCGTTACGAAGAAGGATGTGAGTCTCATGAGCGATCCCGAAGTCAATGGCCGGCCGTTTCAGGTTGAACAACCAAGCTGATACTCGTTGCAAAGCATTATCGCAGCTGGATCCTGTGGCGATGTCCTACAGTCCGATTTCTCGACTACGAAAAGGTCAAGGAAGCCGAGAGGGAGCAGAGCCGACAGTTGTTTGGCACAGCAGAGGAGCCCACGGCGCTGGCTACCCAGGCAAGCCACCCTAGCCACCTCCATCTTTAAAGGAATATTTGCGCTAACTCACCGCGCAGATCATGGCCAGAAAGTCCAAGTCGCTCGAGACCTCGGTCAACGGCTCAGCGGCGCCGTCGAAGCTTTCGCGGATAAAGCTCACGGACGAGGAGAAGGCGCGTCTGCAAGACAAGATCAGGAAGGCAACAAGCCTGCAAGAGATTTACGCACTCGAGAAGGAGTTGAGCGAGGGACGGGTACCCGCTGGCGTTCAGGGCGATGCTATGGAGGAGTGAAGACGGTAGATGAGCTTTCACGATGACCTTTTCCATATGGCGTGACATGGTTTGTATTCGGTTTTAAAAGGCTTGGGTGGGGAGCATTGAATTCCCTCGCGGTACTTGTTCCAGTCCTAGGCATGGCTGGGCGCGAAATTTAAATGCTGTGATTGCCACAACTCATCGTGCGGTCTGCATCGCCAACGATCCGCCCTTGAAGGCCGTGATTACGAGTCAGCCCAACAGTCCCAACCCGGCGCGCCTGCAAGACTCCGGCTCCTAGCCCGACATTTGCACATCGCTATCGCGATAATAACCGCTGGCGGCCGCCTGCCTCATTTCAAGCTCCAGCTGCGAGCTGGGGTCGTCGACCCTATCCTCGACCCGCAGGGGCACGCTGAACGCGGTACTTTCGCCGTTGACGATGCGGGCCTTGCCGGCGACGCCGTTGGCACCTGGGGACGCTGGGTGCGGCGAGGCAGGAGCGTCCTCGGCGGACTTATCGCCACGAAGGCGTGCCTGCGTTGCCTTGGCCGAGGCCTTGACCTTCTTCAGCGGCACCGTCTTGGGGACGACGTCTTCCAGGAACTCAAGGCTGTCTTGGTGGGATACGGCGTTTGCTGGGGCCAATTGTTAGAAAAGTGACTATCCTCAACAAGGGAGTGAAGAGCGTCAGCGAGGGTTGCTTACCGACGTCCTTGTATTGGATGTTGCGCCGAGGTTTCCGTTCTGTCCTTGCCTGAGTGTGGGCTGCATCTGCCAGGTGCTGAATGAACATTTCCTAAGCCCGGTCCGGTCAGAGAAGGATATCCAGGTCAGGAGTAACCGGAGACTACTCACAGCCGCACATGTGATGATGAAAGCCGCGTTGTTGGAGCACTTGGCAATCTCCGAGTCTTGGTCAATGATTTTCTTGACTCTCGTCACTGAAGCAGGACAGCGTTAGGGACGCGGATGCGGATGGAACGTTGACTTCGACTCACATGGAAGTTGATTGTGCCCCGTTGCCTCCTTTCGGGGAGGGATGGCGGTTGTGTTGTAAGGCATTCTGAGCGGATGGGGAGGTGGACTTTGCGTATGGATGAGGAGAAGCCTGGGTTCGATGGCTAATGGGAAGTCAGTATCGGCGCGTCAAGGGCTCTGGCTGGCATCATAGCGGGACCATGCGAGGGTGAGGTGCCGTCCCAGGGATGCGATGGACACAATCACTAGCATCGCCCATAGTATCAAAGGCGCCAAGAAAAGGGGGAGAGATCATGCGGAGGAAGAGATCTTCAAGCGCGGCAAACGAGGCAGCTGAAACCAGTTGTCTCGAGCTGTGAAATGTCAGAGTGTTGACCACCATACCTTATCTGAGAGAGGACGTCAGCGTCGTTGAGCGTTATGGCTCGATGGTGAGGTGGTGAATCCTACCGTGTGATCTTGCAACCTCGCCGACTATGCCCTCCCCGGAGGGTCTGGTGCAGGTAGAGATGCCAGTGATGCCTCGGCCACGAGTGCAAAAACTGCTCGCCCGGTTTTGATGCTGTTGCTGTCGCCAACGTCGATGATAGTGAGAGCAGGCGTGCAGGGTTGAAATGAATGTGGCGCCGCGGCGGACGCGAGCGAGGTCTAACGGGTTGAGACCACTGAACGCGCTACTCGCAGTCGCTGTGGCTTAGACTGTGGCACCCCGCTGCTAGCTGGAACGTGCCTGGTCGTCGCAGTCGCGGCGTTCCCACCAGCAGCTATGCGGCAGCTTGTAGCGTCCATGAACAACAGCCCAAGAACCTCGCCATCGACGTCGCTCGCGCACCTACGTGGTCTCTATTCGCAACCGCCTGCGTCACCCAGCGCAAAGCGATTGGACTCGGCATGATGGTCTGCTGGGCAGAATCATGAATCGATCCACGTCATTCAGCCGGAGCCCGCATCTGGTCCGCCGCCCGTCCATCACCTCGCGTCTATCCTTTGCCGTCTCCAGCGTCGAGCTTGGCGAGGCTGCCGAGGAGCCGCCACCCGCAGAGGTCCAGATTGAGGAGGAGATAGCTGAGATCAAACGATATGAGGTAACGCGCTCGCACCCTGGACGCTGCAGGAGACGGCGCACTAACGTCGCTGCAGGACTTCACCACGATAGGTATGACGGAACCACGGGTGGACACGGCGGGACCGTCCCCGAGTAGCCGGACGCGCGCTGACCTCGACCGATAGACTGGGTGCAAGATGCTGCGCGGGAGCAGGCAAGGCGCAATTCTAGGAGGAAGCGGGCCGCGGGCCTGTACGAGCGCGGGCAACCGGGCTGGAGATACCGACTCTGGGCCTCCTATGATGCGGCGCAAGGGTGGATCGTCGTTACCATCATCGGCGCGGCCATCGGGCTGAATGCGGCATTCTTGAATATTGTGACGGAGTGGCTGTCTGACATCAAGTTGGGATACTGCACGACAGCGTTCTACCTGAACGAGAACTTTTGCTGCTGGGGAGAGGACAATGGTAGGACTCCAAGTGTCGCCTTCTCGAGTGTCCGATAAAGGGCTGCGCTGACTTCTGCAAAGGCTGTCCGCATTGGCACCGCTGGACAGGCTTCGAGCCTCTCAACTACTTCATCTACATACTCTTTGCCGTGAGTCGTGCGTTCTCGGGCCGTTGGCATGCCTGACTCTGACCGCCGCAGACTTTCTTCGCGTTCGTATCAGCCACGCTCGTCAGGTCCTTTGCGCCCTACGCAGCGGGCTCTGGTATTTCCGAGATCAAGTGCATCATCGCCGGCTTCGTCATGAAGGGATTCCTTGGACTCTGGACCCTGGTCATCAAGTCCGTCTGCCTTCCTCTGGCCATCGCCTCGGGCCTGTCGGTCGGAAAGGAGGGCCCGAGTGTGCACTACGCAGTCTGCACCGGCAACGTCATCTCTCGGCTGTTCGCCAAGTACAGGAGCAACGCGTCCAAGACGCGAGAGATACTGAGCGCCTGCGCCGCCGCCGGTGTGGCCGTCGCCTTTGGCAGCCCCATCGGCGGCGTGCTCTTCTCGCTCGAGGAGATGTCCAACCACTTCCCACTGAAGACCATGTGGCGGAGCTACTTCTGCGCTCTGGTCGCAACGGCCGTCCTGGCAGCCATGAACCCCTTTAGGACGGGACAGCTGGTCATGTTTCAGGTAAAGTACGACCGGGACTGGCACTTCTTCGAGATATTCTTTTACATCATCATTGGCATTTTCGGGGGGCTCTACGGCGCTTTCGTCATCAAGTGGAATCTGCGCGCGCAAGCCTTCCGGAAGAAGTATCTCACCAAGTACGCCGTGTTGGAGGCGACCTTGCTGGCAGCTGGGACGGCTATCATCGCCTACCCGAACGTGTTCCTGAGAATCGACATGACCGAGAGTATGGAGATTCTCTTCCTCGAGTGTGAAGGCGCGGAAGACTACCAGGGGCTTTGCGAACCCGACAAGCGGTTCTGGAACGTTGTGTCGTTGATCCTCGCAACTGTGCTGAGGGTTCTGCTGGTCATCATCTCCTACGGATGCAAGGTCCCCGCGGGTATTTTCGTCCCGTCCATGGCCATTGGCGCCTCGTTTGGCCGGACGGTGGGTATCATCGTCCAGGCCATTTACGAGGCCCACCCCAGCAGCGCCTTCTTCGCGGCGTGCAAGCCGGACGAGCCCTGCATAACGCCGGGAACGTATGCCTTCCTGGGAGCAGCGGCTGCGCTGAGCGGCATCATGCACATCACGGTGTCAGTGGTCGTCATCATGTTCGAGATCACCGGCGCACTGACATACATCTTGCCGACCATGATCGTCGTTGGCGTCACGAAGGCCGTCAGCGACCTCTTCGGGAAGGGAGGCATTGCCGACCGGATGATATGGTTCAACGGCTTCCCCTTTCTAGACAACAAGGAAGACCACAACTTCGGCGTTCCGGTTTCCCAGGTGATGAGGACCTCGGTGGTGTCACTCCCCGTCAACGGCATGACGCTGGAGGAGATCGAGCAGCTGCTGTCCGACGAGAAGTACCAGGGGTTCCCCATTGTAGAGGACAACAACTCAAAAACCCTCGTGGGGTACATTGGCGGAACGGAGTTGCGCTACGCCATTGACCGTGCTCGTCGAGAGCGACCGATCAGCGGGGGCGCAAAGTGCATTTTCACGCCTCCTCCCACGCTGAACGCGGTCACTCCCATCACGCCAACCTTTACGATCGGCACGGACCCCTCGTCGTCGATGTCGCTCGACTTCAGTCGCTACGTCGACGCTACGCCAGTGACGGCTCACCCGCGGCTGCCTCTAGAGACTGTCATGGAACTTTTCCGCAAGATTGGGCCGCGGGTCATTCTCATCGAATACCACGGCAAGCTCACGGGGCTGGTCACGGTCAAGGACTGCCTCAAGTACCAGTTCAAGGTCGAGGCAGCCGAAGGCGCCAAGGACGACTACCACGTTCTCGAAGGACAGGAACAGCTATGGGGCATCATCCGCAGAGCCGGCTATTGGGTGTCGGGCAAGGTCTCGAGCGTGTCAGGAGGCAGGATACGGCTTAGCTCTCAATTTGACGAGGACAGCAGCCGGAACAGGGGCGGCGCGATTCTAGACGGTGACGAGGACGTCGGCGAGGAGGGCGTAGAGTTGGAAAGCAGGCGTTAGAAGCTGGGGCTGATGCATCTAAGGCAGTAGGCACTGCCACGCTGGCGTATTGAGGCGTGCTCTTGCGATGACACAACGCATACGGGCTTGGTGGACATCTTTCATATCTTGTATACAGTAGCTGCTGTTTCGGCTTGCAGGAGAGGAATGGTTCACGTCATCTATCCACCTCACTTGACGGTTCCCCCAAGTCGATTACATCTTCGTCCTCGTCGTCCTTGTACCCGCCCAAGTCCTCCTGGTCAGGATTCACAACCAACGGCTCGGCCTCTATGGCCACGGCCGCGTCACGGCCGTCCTTGGACTCGTCCTTCTTACCGACAATGACGTTGCCGGCAACGAGCAGCGCTGCGCCGGCCCACCACAGCGGCGGCAGCGCCTCGGAGAAGATGAGCAGGCCGAGCAGGGCGGTGAGGACGAAGTTGGTGGACGTGTTCATGATGGACACCTGGGTCGTGGACGTGCCCTTTGCGAGAGCAGCGGTGAAGAGCGTCCACATCTGCGGAGGCGATGAGCGGGGAGGGAGGGTCGGCCTGGGTAGAGCGAGCGTGACTTACGATGCCGTTGAATGTGAGATTGAGCGCGAAGAAGATCTGAGAACACGAACGGGTGAGTTGGGAGTGACATGGCTGCACTCGAGCTGGGACGAGACTCACCCCCCGGACCGTGAACTCGACAGCACTCTCGGCGGAGGAGAGGCCGAGCAGAGCGGCGAGCTTGTGGGACAGGCTCGACGTGAGGTTCGTCGTGGTCCTGCGCATTGCCATCAGCACCAACCACACGCTTCCAGACGAGGGTTCCGGCTCGCGCCGCAGCATCAGGCGCCTCCTCATCCGCCATGAGATGCGGGCGCCCCCGAGCCACCTCTGCGCTAGCTGCAGATTGTAAGGGACGTGGAAGGGACGAAGGCAACTCACAGCTTGGCGAAGACGCCGTTGAAGGCAGCGCAGGCGCCGCTGGCAATGGCGAAGAGAATCCACGTCGTCCGAGAGCTCCTGGAGCTGCCGGCAGCGCCGCCACGGGCATCCACGTCGGCCATGCTGGCTGCTGGGGCCGGTGGTGTTGATGTTGATGTTGGTGCTTGTGCTTGTGCTGGTGCCGTCGTCTCTGCCGTCGTCCGTTGACGCTCGAGCTTCCGTTCGTCTGCAGTGTCACGGCCGCGTCGTTGTCGGATCATGATGATGGCGGCCGCAGCATCGCCTTCCCGACGCGTCCGGGAGTTTTAATGCTCTGCGAGGGCTGCCGCGTGGGGTGTCGCCGAGGCCGCTGCACGCGGAATAAGGTAGCCTGGGGGACCCCCCTGAGGTGGAGAGCGGGGCGCGATCTGAAGCGCCACGGAGTTTATAAATGGAGTTGCTGCAATCCTGATGACGCTCCGGTGACCTGCAGCAGAGGCGCCGGTCTCTTCAGTTGCGTCGTGCTGGCGCTCGCCGACGGGGAGCACCGCATGATTGCCAGCTGGCACGCTCATTTGTTTCAGCTACTTATCAAGTCGACGCCTGCATCTCTCTAGGCTGAGTGCCCTCGTCTCTCCGGCGCCCTGCATGGACCGCCTCTACGACGAGTACGTGTGTCGTCACCACCACGGGGCCGCAACTCTACGCAGAGGCCTGCTGGTGCTCTTGTGATTGTATTCGAACCTGTGTTATCCTGCGCCTATGAACGTGCACCTGTAAAAAAGAACCATCCGTATTTGCCTCCAAACGCCGTCCAAATGCAAGCCGCCCGAACCACGCCACGGCTCGGGGTACAGGTATCGTTTCGCGGCCGGGGCTCTTGGCCGCCGCCGCCGCCGCCGCCAGTCGCTGCCGTTGCACCTCCCATAGCCAGGAGCCAGTCCTCGGTTACGTTTCGCCGGGCTTCTTGGCGTTGCAGCTAACGATCTTCACCTTGTCCGCCTGGACCGACTGGCTGCCGTTGTCCATCTTGAACGTCACGTTCTTGATGAGGAACGTCCACACTTCGTCGCAGAATCGGTACGTGTCGAGGCTTCCCTGTATTTCGCCACCGCTCGTCAGTCTTCGCTTTCTCAAGGCTTCGCCAGCCACGCCGGCCGCGCACGACGAACCTTGAACTGCAGCCGGCTCTTGACGTTCTTCTGCAGCGTCTCGGTGATTGCCTGGTCAAAGTTTCCCAAGATCTTCATCGCCAGCTGCGGGTTGATGCGCTCATCGCTGATGAGGTCGTCGAGCGTGTCCGTCAGAGCGAGCCCGATGCTAGAACAGCGACGCCCGTTAGCCAGTCTGCCTCACGCAACGACGCCCACGCCCGCGAATGCATTGTACCTGCTCCGACGGTACAGCTCGTAGAAGGACTGTGCACCAGACGCCATTTTCGCAACAGCTGACCGGGGGCGGGTGCAGCTCAGCGTTTGGGGAGCCGAGCGACGCTTTGTTGCAATGCGAAGATGGCAAGGTTAGAGTCGCCGCTGCCTCGAGCCTGCGAGGGGGCAGACGTGGGGTGTGCTGACTCAGCCGCCCCCTTCGACCACTGCTGCATCATGTGACGTCGCTGCTACCTGCAACATCTCCAGCTTGGTGCGAGACTACGAGTAGACCGGAGCTCGATAGCCAGCCTCGGCCTCGTTGAC
This sequence comes from Albophoma yamanashiensis, assembly GCA_001600555.1. Lineage (NCBI taxonomy): Eukaryota > Fungi > Ascomycota > Sordariomycetes > Hypocreales > Ophiocordycipitaceae > Albophoma > Albophoma yamanashiensis. The sequence continues at coordinate 2,248,027 of BCKH01000002.1, forward strand.
TTCGCATCCCGCGCTCGACGTACCCTGCCACTCGTCGTCGAAGCAGAGCCGACAACAGTCACAATGAGCCTCACCTATGGACTGGGCGGCGTGGGGTCGTTTGTGATTCTGGTTGGACTGTGTATGCAACGCCCCGAGGAACGCAATGGGCGAGGTACCTTGCTGACGACGTCTCTCAGACATGCTCTTCACCGGCAACGGTGAGTCCTTCAATGTCGGCGCCTTTCTAGAATCCGTCTCTCCCTACGCGTGGGCGGACTTGGGCATCGCGCTGTGTATCGGCCTGTCCGTCGTTGGCGCAGCATGGTGAGCATCCACCTCCCCCTTGGTCGCGACGACGCCTGGCGTGCTGACCTCCATCGCAGGGGCATCTTCATCACCGGATCGACCATTCTTGGCGCAGGCGTTAAGGCACCCCGGATTCGGACCAAGAATTTGATTTCCATCATCTTCTGCGAGGTCGTGGCCATCTACGGCGTCATCATGTCCATTGTCTTCTCGTCCAAGATCGAACTGGTGCAGGGCCCAGGCGCCTACTCCGCGAACGCATACTACACCGGCTACGCCTTGTTCTGGTCAGGCTTGACTGTGGGCATGTGCAACCTCGTCTGCGGCGTCGCTGTCGGCATCAACGGCAGTGGTGCCGCACTCGCAGACGCTGCCGACGCGTCACTGTGCGTCATCCCTTTCCTCCCCGGGCGAGCACCTCAGAGCCAACGTGCTAACATCGAACACAGCTTTGTCAAGGTCCTGGTCATTGAGATTTTCAGCTCCGTACTGGGTCTTTTCGGCCTCATCATTGGTTTGCTGGTGTCCGGCAAGGCGAATCCCTTTGGCGACAACCAGTAGACGAGAGCTGCGGTCAACCCGTCTCACAATGGCGACGCGACCGCCAGCGTGCCCAAGAAGCGACGAAGTATTTGCATTGCGCCAATAATAATTGGTATGGCGTTCGGACGATTGGCTGGAGAGGACATGTTTATCATTGTACCACTAGCCAGCCCCTGGAAACTACCGTGTACATCAGCCGGAAGATGAAGCAGTACAATTAGACACACTACCTAGGCTTGGAATTTAGCAGCATCTGCATCGCCTTTACCAGTCGTAAATCTGCATCGTACTGCCAAAGTACTGCGTTACAGCTCGCGTAGACTGCCATTATACAAGATGCTGGGCTCCGCGAACCGTGTTCATCAGCAGAGCCTCGACCTTGGAGCCTCTCTCAAGCTTCCCCTTGCCGCTCGGCATGCACACCAAGGCGTTTGCCGCGCGCAGGCTCCCAACCCTTGAGCTGCGCTGGCCACCCGTGCTACTCGCCATCAAGATCCCGTTCTTCCCCACCGTTACAATCGCACGATGATACTCCGGCCGCGGATCCATCGGAAACTCGTGAGCAAGGATGACAGGGACCTTGGGCAGCCCGACAGGCGAGACACCAGACTGCTTGTGCAGGGAGGGGAGGACGAAAAGATGGAACGTCACCAGCGCGGAAGCTGGGTTCCCAGGCAGGGAAAAGATGGGCTTGGAGACGCGCTGCCCAGAGTTGTCCTTGACCGGAACAGTGGCAAACGTGGTGGGCTTGCCAGGTTTCATGGCGACCCGTCCAAAGTGAATGGTACCGCCCAAGGAGCGCTCGATTGTGGGTTTCAGCAAGTCCAGCTCGCCCATGGATACGCCTCCCGTCGTGATGAGCACATCGGCTTGTCTGAAGCCGTTGCGCAGAGTCTCTTCCAGGGACCCGGGCTTGTCCTTGGCGATCCCAAGGTCGATGACCTCGAAGCCGCATTCCTTTGCTGCGGAGATGAGGGTGATGCGGTTTGTGTCGCGAACTTCGCCCAGTCGAAGCGGTCCGGGTCGGCCGTACTCGATTATCTCGTCTCCGGTGGACAAGATGCCGATGACTGGCTGCCTGTACACCTTCGCTTCCGCGACGCCGACAGCTGCCAGGAGGCCAATCTCGCCGCCGATGCCGCTGATCTGCTCGCCAGCTTCGAGAATCACCGAGCCTTCTTTGATGTCGCTTCCGACTTCTCGGACGTTCTCGCCCTCCTTGACGCCTTCAGCTTGAATCTCGACCTCCTTCTCCTCCTTGCCATCGTCAGTCATGGTCTTGAGAATTGTGTCCTCCACCATTATGACGGATGTCGCTCCAGGAGGCAACGGCGCGCCCGTCGTTATTCTGGCAATCTCGCCTTCCTGGAGGGGTTTGGCCTCGCCAGGACTGGCATGTGAAACTGCGGTGACAGGGAAGACGCCTTTGATGTTGCCATCCTTGGGGGCCACAACAGCGTAGCCATCGACGATGCTAGCTCTGAACGCTGGGACGTTTTCCCGGGCCTTGACAGGCTCTGCAAGAACCGAACCGACAATATCCTCGTCTACCTTGAGATTGACGGCTTTGGGTTCAGGTGTATGCATATCAATCAGGAGGAGGGCATCGTCAACTGACAACATCGGGTATGGCGACTCGCGGTGTCTCCGAGTAGGGCCCAGCTGAGGATCGTTTGAAAGTGCTTTCGCATCCGGATTTGTATGCCTAACAAGTTGCCCGTGCGCATGGCCGCCTGCATGATGGTGGTGATGGTGATGATGGGCGTGGTCGTGTGAGTGCTGAGGAGACTGGGAGCCTCCAATTCCTGCATCAGCCTCGAGCTTCTTCACGCCCCCCGCGTGCAACTCTCGCGAATTGGCCCCCGAGGCTTGCAGGCAGGCGTGCGGCAACGTCTTGATGATGGCTTGCAGGTTCTCCTTGGCGCCCTTGGGCGAGCCCGGCAGGGTCACGATGACGGACTTGTTTCTCACGCCTGCAGCGGGTCGAGACATCATGGCAACTACAAACTGATATCAGCAAAGATGAAGTTTCGGAGGCCTTTCCCGGACGGTCTAGACTCACAAGGTGTGACCGACAATGAGGCAGCTAACATGGCGTGTACTAGGCCAGGGGCTTGTTTATGAAGCATTGGGGAGATTGCCTAGGTCGAAAAGTCAGCATATTTCAATCGAATATTACAAGGAGAAAACACGAGTCAATACCTCTGGAGTACCGTCTGCAACGGCAAATCCAGTGCCGCCGGTCGTGATGATGAGGTTGGGCGGAGACGGGCCATCGGCCCATGTCACAATCTGCTTCTGGATTTGAAGGACATCGTCGGTAACTATGGTTTCGTCGACTACTCTCCACTTGCCACCGCCGTCCTCCTTTAGCACATTGTGCAAAATCTCAGACGAGGCATCCGCCGAAGGATCGCGAGCGGCGGTGGTGGACACGATGAGCACGGCTGCCGTCAGAGTGCCGTCCATGGTGGTTGGGCTCATGCGTGGCGTGGCGCTGCTTAGCACAATCGATCAGTATCCAATGTAAGTGAGATGCGAATCAGTCATCGCCCAGTTCTATGCTGGATTGTTTTGTGCGGGAGGGATGGGTCGAGGTGCGTGTTGTTCAAGTTGCCTCGGTGGCGGCGCTGTCATGGTTGCCCCGCAGGTGTGCTGCTTTAGTGTGCTCTGTCGGGTCGCGGCGAACCACACTTCATTAAGGTTAGGTTTCTCAATCTTTCACGCTCAACCTCCCGCGTCGCGCGAGCCCACGACCTCTCACGCCGCCGCACTTGGCACGTCCACGCGTTCTAGCGCTATCAGTCGGGCGGACGAAGAGCTCCCGGTTGCTGCAGACCCTCGACACCAGCAAGATGGTGCGCATCAAGGAGAGATATCTCCTCGTCAACATCGTCTATCCGCCAGACCCTGCAAAGGGCGTGTCGGACTTGCTGGTCGGGAACCAGCCGACCATCGAGAAGCTGACGCCGCCGATGCTCCTCAAGGCCATCAGAGCAGAAGCTGCGCAGCTCTTTGGAGACTACGGGTCGGGGGCGCTCGAGAGCCATCTTTCAGGTTTGTTGCCTTGGCGTTTCCCTCGTGCTGGATGCTAAGCTGTTCCCACCCGCAGTCAAATACTTGTCTTTGGCCACGTCTACCTTCATTCTCAGGTGCTCTCGATCGCACTACCAAATGCTGTGGGCAGCCCTGACTTTCATGGACCATGTGCCTGTCAAGGACGGGCGCCCGTGCATCTTTCGCGTCGTTCGCGTGAGCGGCACCATGCGCAAGGCTTCTGAAGAAGCTGTCCGCCAGTCCAGGATGATAATCCTCGCGGCCAAGGGAGAGATGGCATCGATGCTGTCGTCGGCTGAAGCCGCCGAACAAAGCTTACGAGATCAACATATGCTGGACAGTGCTGGCGACGACTCTAGCGACGACATGGCCGAAGACGACGGTTGACAAAGGGTATCAATTATTCTTTCTCATTACCTTGACTCCACCGTCGGCCGGTATCGGCATATCCCCAAAGTCTGGATCCGTCTCCATATCCGTTGCGGCTGGAGCAGCAGGTTGCGACGACTCCAGCTCCATGGCCTGCTCCTCTGCCAGCCGCATCCGCTCCTCCTCGGCTTCCTCCTCGAGACGATCATATGCTTCCTTCTGGTCGATCCAGCGCTCCTGGACATCTTGCACATCCAGCATGGACGACTCGTTGCGCATCGCAACGGCCCAGATGGTGTCATTGGCACCCTCGGCACCTCCAAAGATGTAGCCGCCGGCACGGTCGATGACGCGCAGCAGGTGCATCATGCTCTTCTTATTCTCGACAGCCAAGACCTCGTATCGTACGAGGCCGTAGCTGTCAATCATGTTGGCAACGGCTTCGTTGAGCCGACCAAACTTTTCGCTGCGGAGGGCCGGGGACTCTGCCTCAAGGTACGGCGTCAAATATGTCAGGTCGTCGACGTCCGTGTAGAACTCGAGGTTGAATGGCAGCTCGTCGTACGACGAAACCTTGTCGATCTTGGACAGGACGTTTACGTGGGGCATGTCCATTTGGATCATGGCTCGGAGGGATAGAAGGACGTTGGACACGTAGAGGGAGGGCTGCGTGACACAGATGGAGTCGGAGAGGTGGACGCAGACGAACTAGAGCATAGTAAGCAGGCGCGGTCCCCCGTGCGTCCGCGGGAGCAGAACTGCAGAACAGAAATGCATCTTACCCTGAACCCAAGCTTCTGGAGCTTGTTGAAGATGTTCCTCAGCGAGTTGTGGTGGGTGTAGAGCTCAACCTGGCCCGGGCAGTCGAAGAGCACGTAGTCGTCGGCAAACTCTTTCAGGCCCTCCTCGAGCCATTGGAAATTGTGCTCCAGCTCTTCCAGGGCGTACAGGATGCCCCCGTTCGGGCCGAGCCTGTCCTCCCGCATGATGTCCTCCAGCTTCACCAAGCTACGGATGTCGAGCGCGGCCGGATAGTTGGTATGGTCGTTGGCGGGATCGAGGTTCACGACGGAGCAGGCACGCCCAATGGCGCCCATGAACTGGTGCACTGCGGAGAGACACGAGGTCAGTCAAGGCGCTGTGCAAGGTGCCTCGGGCTAGTCCGCGCTCCTCATGCTTGTCTGCGCTCGGAAGACTCACTGCCATCGCAGTACGTGCTCTTGCCGGAGCCGGGGCTGCCGACAACCAGCTGGGCGAAGGGCATCTGGGGCAGTCGAAGAAGCGGTTGTCTTCAAGGAAGAGGAGGCTGTCTTCAAGGGCGCATGGTCGGCGCGGCAGCGTCAGTTCCTTGCCTGTCCAGCAAGAGTCGTCGGCTTGTCCAGGTCGCGGTCTGGTCGTGTCGCAGCTTTTCTTCCAGAGGCCCCTCCAGCTCGCACACAGCAGCTAGCTGCGTACAGCAGCCACAGGCGGGCTGCGATGACGCAGCGGGGGCTTGTCGGCCAAATCTCGGGCAAAGTGGGTAGTTCACGAGGTCAACAACCACAACCCATGACCACCAGCCTCTGTATTTATTCTGCGCTGGCAGCCAAATCCTGCCTGCAGTCTCTTCACCCTCACGTGTCTCCATGCGACCCTGCACCACGGCTCGCTCGCACGCGCCGCCACGCATGATGCTGGCCCTCTGCGTGCACCAGCATCCGCAGCCATGGCATCGGACATGTCAAACGCCGCGCACGCGGCCGACAGCGTCTCCCGGAGCCTCGCGCACGTCGTCGAGTCGCCGACCGCATCGCTCGCCGCTGCGGTGAGCACCGCCACGTACGTGGCAGCGACGCAGAATGCGACCGGCTGGTTCGGCTTCACTGCGTGGCTGCTGCTGGCCATCATCAACCTCATCTCGACGATCCTGTACTGGGTCATCCGCATCACCACCATCAACGTGCCGCTCATCCTGTACACGTTGTTCTCCACCAGTTGGACGGTGACTATGAACGCCACCACGCTGTACGCTGCGCGCCCCTGCCACTCCCGGTGTCCCGGGCTTACGTTTGCTTAGTATGTTCATCATGGCGGGCGTCGTGTCGGCCGTGAGCTGGGTCGTGAGGTATCGCATCCTCAACATGTACTCGAGGCTGCCGCCCGAGCCTCAGCGGAAGGAGCCCGAGATCGATCTCTTCCCAGACACGCACGAGGAAGGCACCAAGTCGGGTCTCTCCAGCTACCTGGACGAGTTCCTGAGCGCCATCAAGATCTTCGGCTACCTTGAGCGCCCTGTATTCCATGAGCTCACGCGGAGCATGCAGACCAGGAAGCTGATTGCCGGAGAGACAATCAACCTGGAGGAAGAGAAGGGCTTCTGCATCGTGGTGGATGGGCTTGTCCAGATCTTCGTCAAGTCCGGCCGCAATCCTAGAGCGCCTGTGCGGCCTCAGCACCACAGCCTGGACTCATCCGACGAGGAGGACGTCGCCCCCGGCCAGCAGCGGTACCAGCTTCTGACTGAAGTGCGCAACGGTGCGCCCATGTCGTCATTGTTCTCCATCATGTCTCTGTTCACCGAAGATGTCAAGTTGCGGCACAACGAGGATGAGTCGCCTCGCGTGCCGTCCGGCGGCAATCACGACTCTCTTGGGGAGCCCCGTGTGCGGCAAGCATCCCAAGTTCCCATGTCCATGCCCAACTCCCCTCATCTCGACGGAGCTTCCGGTCCCAGAATGCGGCCGGAAGACGCCTCACAGTTGGCGGCTGGGCTCAATGGAGCGACGTCCACGATCCCTCCAATGTCCCTAGATGCCTCCGTCCTGTCGACAGCGCATCCGACGCAGAGGCCAGGCATGCCGCACAGGATGACATCAAGCTCCGCACATCCAGACATCATCGCCCGTGCTACCGTCGACACCACAATTGCAATCATACCAGCGAGTGCATTTCGCCGCCTCATCAGGATATATCCCAAGGCCACGGCGCACATCGTGCACGTTATTCTTTCCCGGTTCCAGAGGGTGACTCTGTCACACGCGTTCAACTACCTCGGCCTGACCAGTGAGGTCCTCCAAACCGAAAAGAGCATGATCAAATACACAGTGTGCCAGCTCCCGAACGTGTTGCGCGGGGACGCGTTGACGCGCCTGAAGGAAAAGTTCAGCCGAGAACGCGAGAAGATCGGGGGCGATGAAGAAACAAAGGGAATCGCTTTGCACAACGCAGCCGCCACTCGTCGGCGTCGATCCAGCAGTACCACTCTGCGCAAGGAAGCCGCGCTCTTGGCCATGGCCAAGCAACGACCTGCGTCATTGGCCGCCAGTAGAGTTTCTTCGCGAATGCGCACAACACCGCATCAGTCTCACCCCGGCGATCTGCTGGCTGACGGCCATGGCCATATGGGCCACACGCTTGGGCGTGTTGCCACAGCCGGCGTAATGATGGACGGTTCCAAAATGGACATGGCCAGTCCTTTGGAGACGAGGTCGTTTAATCCTTTCGACTCTCAAAGGCACGCGCGGATTTCCATGGACTCGCGAGAGTCGATTGACGAAGACAACATCTTCAGAGCCTCGATCTTAGAGTGCATGTTCAAGTCCCTCGGGCTGGACGGCGGTGGTACTGCCTCGAGGGAGCCGGAGTCCATCGAAGCGTCGCCTAGGCTTGTCTCGATGGACCAAAGACGGCCCAGAGCTTTCTACAACAACAATGCCTTTGGATTCATGGGTCCTTTCGATAGCTCGGCCGACGGGGACAGCGAATCGCTGACATCTGGCGGAATGACAATCAGCCCGCATCCGAGCGCCCAGAGCCTGTCGCACGAGATGAGGGACGAAGTTGAGATCGTCTTCTTTCCCAAGGGCTCTGTCCTTGTTGAGCAGGGTGAGAGGAACCCGGGCCTCTACTACGTGGTGGATGGATTCTTGGATATCGGAACGACCAGCAGCGAAGGGTCGCAAAACATTTTCCAATCATCCAGCCCAGATCCCTTCGGCTCAAATCCGTTTTCTCCCGGGGATCCAAGCAACGAAGCAGAGGAGGCTGGCAATCGCTCAGAACCTCAAAAGCAAACAAACAGTCGCCGGACCCTTGCGTTGGTCAAACCTGGTGGCCTGGCCGGATATATCGGGAGTGTATCCTCATACCGATCCTTCATCGACGTGGTGGCCAAGACCGATGTATATGTCGGGTTTTTGCCACGGGCGTCTCTGGAACGAATCGTTGACCGCTACCCAATCATTCTGCTTACGATGGCGAAGCGGTTGACCAGCATTCTGCCCCGTCTCATCCTCCACATCGACTTTGCTCTGGAATGGGTTCAAGTCAATGCGGGACAGGTCATTTACCACAATGGCGATGAAAGTGAAGCCATTTACATTGTGCTGAATGGCAGGCTGAGACTTGTGGAAGACAGAAAGGACGGCGGCATGAGCGCGCTCGCCGAGTATGGCCAGGGCGAGAGCGTCGGGGAACTGGAGGTGCTCACGGAGACGGCCCGTTCTGGCACGTTGCATGCCATCCGTGATACCGAATTGGTCAAGTTTCCGCGGACCCTGTTCAACAGCCTGGCTCAGGAACACCCCAATATCACCATCAAGATCTCCAAGATCATCGCATCCCGGATGCGAGCTGCGGTCGATGACCCAACCAAGAACAGCGGGAAGGAGGCTGGCTCTGGCGCTATCAACAACCAGAGGAAGTCGACGATGAACCTGCGGACGGTTGCCATTCTGCCCGTCGCTGCTGGCGTGCCTGTTGTTGAGTTCGGCAATCACCTGATGAATGCGCTTGCTCAGGTTGGGACTCCAAACGGTGCTACGTCGTTGAATCAGGCCGCCATCCTCAACCATTTGGGCAAGCATGCCTTCAACAAGATGGGAAAGCTCAGGCTTTCTCAGTACCTCGCCGACTTGGAAGAGAAATATGGTCTCGTTGTTTACGTTGCTGGTAAGCTAGCCCACTGTTCTTGCTTGACCCGTGTGCTCCGTTATCATGATGAGAAACCTTGAACCAAAGGCAATGCCGCTGATGGTTTTCTTAACTCTAATTTTTTCCTGACTATAACTTCTGTTCACTCGCAATCTTGCTGCACCTTGAATGGCTGGGTCACGTACTGACGGAAAGCCTCGTTGCACAGATACCAACGTCAACTCGCCATGGACACAGACCTGTATCACACAAGCCGATAGTATCTTGCTGGTGGGCGTCGCCGAGGGATCGCCTGCCATCGGAGAGTACGAGCGATTCATGCTCGGGATGAAGTCGACGGCACGCAAGATGCTGGTTCTCCTCCACACCGAAAGGTTCTCGCGGCCTGGCCTCGCTAGATCTTGGCTGCGCAACCGCATGTGGATCAACGGCGGCCACCACCATATCCAAATGGCGTTCCGCACGAACGCGATGCCCGTCCACCCTCCATCCAAGAAGCTGGGGCAAGCCCTCAAGGAGCGGGTGCAAGTCTTGCAGGCCGAGATCCAAAAGTACACGTCGAGGAAGGTTCATCACACGGCCTACTATTCACCTGACAGTCCGTACAAGAGCGATTTTCATCGCCTAGCACGGAGACTATGCGGCAAGTCAATCGGCTTGGTCCTAGGTGGAGGCGGAGCACGTGGCATGAGCCAGATTGGCATCATCAGGGCAATGGAAGAGGCAGGCATTCCAATTGACCTGATTGGGGGCACCTCGATTGGCGCCTTTGTCGGTGCGCTCTATGCCCGCCACGCTGACGTGGTGCCAATGTTCGGCTTTGCGAAGAAGTTCGCGGGGCGCATGGCAAGCTTGTGGCGGTTCGCCCTAGATCTGACGTACCCGTCAGCATCCTACACCACGGGGCACGAGTTCAACCGAGGCATCTTCAAGACCTTTGGCAACACGCAGATTGAGGACTTCTGGCTGGAGTACTACTGCAACACGACCAACATCAGCAAGAGTCGAGCAGAGTTCCACACGAGTGGGTATGCCTGGCGGTATATTCGAGCTTCAATGTCTCTCGCAGGTCTGCTGCCACCACTGTGTGACGAGGGTAGCATGCTCCTGGATGGAGGCTACGTGGACAACCTGACAGTGTCGCACATGAAGGGACTGGGGGTCAACACCATCTTTGCCATCGATGTTGGCGCTTTGGACGACGACACGCCTCAGACGTACGGCGACTCGCTCTCCGGCATGTGGGCGTTCTTCAACCGATGGAACCCACTTTCGTCGCATCCCAATCCGCCGACGCTGGCGGAGATCCAAGGCCGCCTGGCGTACGTGTCGAGCGTGGATGCTCTGGAGCGGGCCAAGACAATGGCAGGCTGCATATACATGCGGCCGCCCGTTGAGGACTACGGGACGCTGGACTTCCACAAGTTTGACGAGCTGTACCAGATGGGATACAGGTACGGACAAGACTTTCTGCAGAAGCTGCGGGATCAGGGCGGCCTGCCCCTCACGGAGGAGGCTGGAGCCAAGGGGTCGATGAGACGCACCACGGCCCCCCGACGGGCCAGCATCTAGCTTGGGTGTGACTGCACAGAAGTGATGTGTTCTCAACAGCATTTCACAGCGCGGGCACGGGGGACATAGATAGACAGCGGAGCGCCAGAGCCATTTGCATGCACCAGATGCACGAACATGAACAGCATCATTGCCAAGTCCCACAAATCATCTCTGCCCCGGCGTTCGTTGGCCAATTATGTGTGTGCTAGAAAATGCTCAAGGAAGCGCTGCTCTATTTCTAGGTAACAAATGCGGTACTGGCTATCATGTGATGCTTCTATGTGCATGCTTCATCCACGCGCTTGTCTAGGTACGTTGTTGCATCGTAAATACGTCATCAGGATGGGATAAACGCTTCGCTGCCGTTGCCTCTTTGCGCACGTCAGTTGGGGAGGGCATGGCCATTGAGAGCCTGTCCATTGAGACCCTTGACCATCTTCTCGGCTCGCTCGACCAGCAGGTCAAACAGCTTCAGCACGTGCTCCTCGCGCACCGCCGCGACGCCCGTGCACACGCGAATGGCGAACTTGCCGTTGACGACGGTGCTCGTCAGGTAGAACTGCCCGGTGGCGTTGATGGCCTCGTACAGCGCCTCGGTGCGGGCGTTGGTCTGCTCCTCGCCGTCGCCCCTGACGCGCAGCGTCACGAGCGCGAAGCGGGCCGGCGTGAAGACGGCGAAGAGGTCCTCGCGCTCGCGGATCTTGGCCTCGAGCGTCTCGCCGAGGACGATGCCCCTGCGGACGTGCTCCTGCAGGCCGCGCACGCCGTAGGCGCGCAGCACGACCCACAGCTTGAGGGAGCGGAAGCGGCGGCCGAGGGGGATCTGCCAGTCGCGGTAGTCGGTGACGAGGTCGCTGTCGGAGAACTGGTTGCGCAGGTAGGGGGGCTTGATGCTCAGGGCGGTGATGAGGTCGGCTCGGCTGCGGACCCAGACGGCGGAGCAGTCGAACGTGGTGAGCATCCACTTGTGCGGGTTGAAGTTGAAGGAGTGGAAGTGCGCCATGGGCGCCGCCAGCGGCTTGTTCTCGTCCAGGAGGAGGGCGGACCCGGCATAGGCGGCATCGACGTGCACCCAGACCTCGTCCGGGGTGCCGGCACGCGCAGACAGGGCCTTGACGATGCTGGGGAAGTCATCGACGGCGCACACGTCGGTGCTGCCGAGGGTCGCGGTCACGTAGAACGGCTCGAGCCCCTTGGCGGCGAGGTCGTCGAGGGTCCTGGCCAAGGCGGCGCCCTGCATGGCGAAGCCGTGCTCCTCGTCGACGGGGACGGTGGCGAAGCGCACGCCGAGGACCTGGGCGGCCTTCTTGGTGCTCGAGTGGGCGCCGGCACTGCCGAGGGCGACGAGGCGGCTCCGCAGGCGCCACGTCTCGTCCTCCTTGGCCTCGCCGTCGGGCATGTGAGCCGTCTTGGCGGCCAGGAACCTGTCGCGGGCGGCCACCATGACGGTCAGGATGGCCTCGCTCGCGCTGCCGTGGATGACGCCGCCGCCGTGGGTCTCGCCGCCGCTGAGGAAGCAGGAGGGCAGCCCCAGGGCCTGGGCCAGCCAGTCGAGGGCGACGGTCTCGAGCTCGGTGACGGCGGGGCTGCAGATCCAGTTGAAGTGGGCGCCGTTGAAGGCGTTGGACCACATCTCGGCGATGGCGGCCGGGTAGCTGCTGGAGCAGGGGAAGAAGGCCATGAAGCCGGGGCTGGCCCAGTGGGTGATGCCGGGCATGATCTTGGAGTGGATGTCGGCCTGGATGTCGGCGAAGGGCTCCGGGTCGAGGGGCGGCGAGGCCGGCAGCAGGGGCCGCAGGTAGCCTGGCTGGACATCGGAGACGACTCGCCTGGAGGGGATGGACTCGTGGTAGTCGGCGACTGCGGAGGGGGTACGTTGTTAGCCATGAAAGGCCTGCATTGGTCTGAACCACGGGCGTAGAGTGTCGGTGGGGGAAGTTCACGGCTCCCACGACTGCTGCGACCCGACCCCCGCTTGAGAGGAGCTTCAGGACGAGACGTCAAGCTGCGCAGGCGACTCCCATGGCGCCGCCCCGTGCATGACGCCAACCAAACGCAAATCGCGGGTTGGAGTTGGAGCTGGAGTTGGAGTTGGAGTTGGAGTTGGGGGGAGGAGGAGGAGGAGTGAGGTAGGCGGTGGTGGTGGTGGTGGATGGAGGGGCAAGCGTAACTCACTCTGGTCAATGGCCTCCTTGGCCGCCTTGCGAAACTCGGCCGCGTCCATGGCTGGCTGGCTGGCTTTCTGGCTGCTTGCTTGCTTGGACGATCCCTCAATTTCCTTTTCCAGACGTGGATTCGCAGAGCTGGCCTAGCACCGCCGGGAGAGTCCTCGTCGTTCCTTGGCAGCGGCTCGGCGTAGCAAGCAAGCCCTCGATCCATCGTCAACTCGAGCACGCACGGTACTTATATACGGGCTGCTCGAGTCCCCCGGCTTATCTACCTAGCGCGCATCCCAAGTTCCCACAGCCGGGCGGGCGCGGTGGGTTCGCGAGCCCCCGCGGCCCGCGGCGGCTCCCCAATGGCAGCTCGCTGCTCCTGAGCATCGTCACATGGCCCCTTGTTCCTCTGCGGAACCGGTTTCCGAGTTTCCGAATCTGTGCCCTCTGCCATCACCGCTCCACTGCCTACGTAGCACATACTCGTATTATTACCCAACTTCCCCAGGGGCAGAGACGCACACACTTGTCATATATGTCAACCTTCGCGCCCTTTCGTGACATGGCGCCCTGGACGCTCAAAGAGTCACGTCACAGCCATCCCCAGGTCCTCGGCCAGGCCGTCGCAAGCGGCGCAGCCCCTCGAGTCTTGAAAGTAATTATGCATTCGTATCATTACATTATTTAGTAGCTGATGGCCCTCGCCGCGTCCCGCAGTAAGATCCCACAGTCCCGTATGCATCCATCCCATCGCCTGCCTGCCCGAAGTGGCCACAACGCCCGACGTGAGGGTTCACGTCGCCCTTCATGTAACCCGTCATCCCCCAAGGACGAAAAATAAAACGACGCTCTCCGTAATGTGAAGCAATGATCTATGTCAAAAGAGTGTCGAAACGCTTGTCAGCTGCTCCCCGTCTGCAAAACTTTTCTTTCAGTCGACCTTGATGGCGCTAAACGAATGCCGCAGTTAGCCTCCAAGACGCGATTCCAAAGGGAAAGGGGCAGCGGAGCCTACCCGTATATCCGCCGCACGAACGCGTAGGCGCTCAGGAAGCCGATCGTCCCCGTCAGCAGCCCGTAGACGCAGCAGGCGATGAAGCTGTACGTGAAGAACAGCATGCTGCTGACGAACCCGCTGATGTGCAGCTTGAACATGTAGTACCACACGCAGCAGCCGAACACCCACACGGCGCTGCCGCCTCCCACCAGGAACGACTGCCACCACCAGTGGTAGTTCTCGGAGCAGAGCTGGATGTAGATGGTCACCACCGTCACCTCGGCGATCGTCACCACCAGGATCACCGACACCACCGCCAGGAACCCGAACACGTAGTAGTACCCGCTCTTGTCCTGCCACACCGACTGGAACACGAACAGCAGCTCGATGAAGATGACGGCGAACGGTATCAGGCCCGCCAGCAGGATCGACTGCAGAGACTTGATGTACCACGCCTGCTGCGGCACCTGCCGGGCGATCGCCGCCGTCCGCGTCGGGTGCTCCCACGCCCCGGCCTTGACGTAGCCGTAGTACGACCCGGCGAGCACCAGCGGCACCTGGATGCAGAGCCAGAGCGCCACGATCGCGATCAGCGTGCCGAACGGAATCGCCGTGCTCGACGCCTGCGCCCACACGAACAGGTTGAGGATGAAGACGAGGCCGAACATCAGGCCCGGGAAGAGCATGGCCGTCACGAGCGCGTTGCTCCTGTAGTCCTTGCCGTCGAAGCTCCTGAAGACGCGCGCCGAGAAGTAGCCGGAAAACAGGCCGGCGAACACGAACAGCCCGATGCCGACGCTGATGAAGCCGCCGCGGAAGCTGGGGTTGAGCACTCCCAGGGCGCTCAGCAACACCAGCCCGACCGCCATGAACAGCAGCTGCATGCCGGACCCGACCAGCGGCGCCAGGAGGCTGCCGAGGCACGGCGTGCGGAACACGTCGGCGTGCAGCAACTTCCAGCCCGTCACGTCCTCGAGCGCCTCGTCGTCGTCGGACACGTCGCCGTCGTTCTCGACGTCTGCGCCTGGGCCGAGCAGCCTGGGCACCTTCTCCTTGGGCGTACGCGGACCGGAGCGACCCTTCAGGTTCCTGAGCTTGCCGTCCTCCGTCGCCGCTTCCCTGTAGGCCCTGATGTCTGTGCGGATCGTCTTGGCGAAGATGATCAGGACGATTCCCGTCAGGAGCCCGCAGATGATGAGCGAGTTGACGATCGCCAGCCAGTGGATGCGCGACCCCTCCTCCTGGTTGACGAAGTAGAGGTCCCATCGGTGGGACCATTCGATGCTGTCGTCCTCGCGGAAGTAGACCGAGTAGGTGTAGGGCACTGTAATCGAGCCGCCGGCGCTGTCGTCGTCGTCGAGGGTGTCTGGGTAGTATGACGAGTCGGGGTACCGCGCCACGAGGTCGCTGGTCTTGTTGGGCTCCATGTAAAGCTCGAATCCCCCGCCCACGTTCTGCAGGTCTATGGGGCAGCCGGCGCTGTCCCTGCGGTTGTCGTGGCCGATGCTCTTGGGGTAGACCTCGAAGCCCACGATGATCTTCTCGCCCCTGTCGCCGGCGCGGCCAGGAGCCTTGCGATAGCGAATCACGATGGTGTGGTGGTTGTAGAGGAAGTAATGCGCCTTGCCCGTGCTGTGGGAGATCTCCGTGTGGCCGAGTTTGAAGCCGGCCGCGTAGTACTTCTTCGTCTTGTCGCTCGTGACGAAGCTCGTCGCCCCGGGAAGGTTGTCGACGATCCATTCCGTCACGTACCCGTCGCGGACCATCTCCTTCGTGCGCCTGAGGTCCCTGCGCGACAGTTCCTTGTTGCACAGAAGGCTGCACGCCCTGTCCTTGCCCATGGCGAGCTCCATGTCCGAGGCAACGATCCGGTCACCCCGCAGCACCTCGCCGAGATTCAGGGGAATGCTCTGTCCGCTGAGAAGGCCACCGCCGGCCTTTCGCCCGCCCGTCGGAGAGCAAACAAACGGGAGGTCATAGTAGGCATATTGCAGTTGCGTGTTGTCCGAGTAGACCTTGTTGACGAGGAGCGGCACCTGTTGGCCGTCCTTGTAACTCTTGATCGACCACCCTAGAGCGAGTCCCGTCAGCACATGGTGACATCGGCAGTGAAAGCGGATGGATCGCCGCGCCGCGTCGTACCTGGGATGTAGAACGCGTCGGCCGGAGATAGCAGCAATAACGAGAGCAAGCCGCCCAGCCCAGAACGCAAAGTCGCCCGAACCATCGCGGCTGCCTCCGCCCGTCGATGACTTCTTGGGGTTTCGTCGAGGCCGGCTGCAACTCTCGGATGAGCCGGTCGAGCTCTGGTCAGTCAGAGAGTCCGGCGACTGGATCGGGGCAGGAGAGCGACTCCGATTAGAGTGTCGCGCAAGGGGTCGGACGGTCGAGGAGGCTTCGTCGTCAGGGCGTCTCGCGGTTCCTCGAGGAGGGTGCCCGAGACGCGGTGCAGGAGCACAGCACTGTATCGACGAAACGAAAGGTTAAACGAGTGTAATCGGCACCGAGTACCGCAAGGGAAGCTAGCGAGATCGAATCGGAGTGTCGCCGCGCCACGTTTCACGAATCACGGGCGGTCGGGTGGCACAGATGGGGAGAGCGAGCGATCGTCTAGCGGGAGACGGAAGATGCGTACTGGAGTTGGAGTGCGCTGCGAACTGCAACTGCACACCTAAGAGAGGCTCGAGTCGGGCTCAAGTCGATATGGGCGTGGGCAGGCGGGAGGGGGGGGGATGTTGGAAAACGAGGCAAGACAAGAAATAAAAGGTGAGATGAGATGCCGACAAGGGGGAGGCATTGGAGGTGATAAGGTACGGTAGCGGAACGAATGGGCGGGCGGGACGCTTGCGGCGGCGTGGGATGGATGGAGCCTGCGGCCTGCTTGCCTGCTTGCCTGCATGGCCAGGCCCGCCACCCCTGCTAGCGCCACTTAGCAACGAATGACACCTACTAAAAATGGCAGCACGTTCCAAGCATCCGTCGTTAGCCCCAGTTTCGCCGACGGCGCATCCGAAGTCCAGTCGGCGCCCGCCGCAGCCCCCCGTGCGCGCCAATCGCCCGGCTTGCGGGTTCGCGGCAGTGACATACATGCTCCGTGTCCGGCGCTGGCGCTGGCTCGTAAAACACGCTGCGTACCTACACTAGATTATACGAGCACCCATGCTCGTAAGCCGTCGCGACAACGGCGCTCCCTCTCTGGAGTCCTGTGGCAGCGAGGGCATTTGCCGTGACCAGTTGACCTCCATGCCTTACCTACCTAGGTAGGCAGCGTGGTCTGCACGATGGATGCGAACAGGGGCATCCGATTCCCATGTCCGAATCGAGCAACTCGCATGGCGTCGAGCCTTTAGTTCGCATGTTTGCCGCTGCTGCCGTCCTCACCACGTCCTCGCCGCACCTGCGCAGACGTCGCCGCTTATCGTATTACTGTGAACTCCAATCGCCTCATTGACTGCGACACTGCTGTGTCAGCGCACGCTGATCGGCAACAACATTCAACCTTCACGTGCGAGTGCGAGATCGTCCACCCATCCATCCCCTACCACTTGCACTATACGGATCAGCTTGCATCACACGGCTAGCAGACAGGCCTGGGTCCGGGCTTGGGCTTGTGTCAGTGGGTTCAAGGTGAAGATGGTTGATTAAGGGTATATATAATCGTTCGGTCATTGTCGTTCGGGTCGCCACTGGCGCCGTCTTGCGAGCGCCGTATCCAAGTCGTATTCAGGCATCGAGCCGGTCGTCACTCATGCATCTTCATCATTGCGGCAAGCAAATCACCCCTAATCATGACGTATCCGTGTCACATGCGCGCACCATGCACCCGCAGTCGAAGTGGTTCCAAACCCCAACGCTCAAAAGACAATCCGTTTCGTCGCTCCAGTTTCTCAAGCAGACGCTAGCGACCCAAAGTATTCAAGGCAGAGGCTTCCATCAACAACAGACACAGAACTCCGAAACATGCTTCCAATCCCAAGTACACCCCGACAAGAATCAAACGATTAGGACATGTGCCAATCCGAAGCAACAAAAATGGGAGCGGTGCAAGAAACAAAAAAGAAACAAAACAAAAGAAAATCGTCGAGCTCTCATGAGACGGAGATCATTCGTCGATTCAGCTCGTCGTATCCAGGAAGCAGGTTGTTGGTCTGCTCCGTCATTTCCCATGCCCGCATGAAGCGCGGTTGCAGGTGCGCGTCAACCTCCGCTTCATCCTCGGCCATGGCGCTCTCGAAGCTTGGCAGTCCGCCATCCGACTGCGGCTGGTGAATCGTCTCGACGCCAATCTGCAGGGGGATCGCCAGCGACATCGTCGTGTTGGTTGGCCCGTACGAGATGCTGAGGTGGAGCGTGTAAGTCCGAGAGATGAGGCACGAGTGGAAGGTCGGCAGGAAGAGCTTCCGGTTCGACGTTGGGATGCTGAAGGGCATCTCCAGCACGGCTGTGTGCTCAACGGGGCACTTCTTGGAGCTCTTGCTCTTGCCACCCGAACGTCCGCGGCCTTCGGAGCCGTCCGTCTCCGAGGCATCCTCCTCGACGCCAAAGCTCGAGTACCCGGAATCTCGGCGGCCGGAAACGCTGCGCAGCTTCCAAGCCAGCTTGTCGATGGACTTGGAGAAGAGCGAGTTGGTCGTCGTGTAGCTCAGGGACGGGTTGACCGTGTACGCCGACCGACTTCCCAGGTTCGGCAGCAGGTCCGCCGGGGCGGCACCGAAGAACGTGACGGCCGTGAGCTTTCCCGAGACCGAGTTGATCTTGGGAGGAGCCGTCTCGGGCGACGTCGACGCAAAGTTGAAGCTGATCCTCGCCGTCGAGGTCGAGGCGCCGTGTCCGTCCGCGGCCAGCATGACGGCGTTGGGCTGGGTCGCGGTAGCCGTCAGCTTGCCGGCCTTGGCCGAGAACAGGTTCTTGCGGATCGTCTTGGACTTGGACAAGTTGTACCGCTCGTCCCTGAAAGTGATGTCGAGGGGGGCGTCCTCGGGGAGCGCGGGCAGGACCTTGACCATGTGATATCCCTCCATGAGCTTGACCGGCGAGTCGCTGCCAGGAGCCCTCCAATACGCCCTGGCCTTGACGGAGTACTCAATCTGAGCCATGTCGGGCGCTTGGTCATCGGCTTCCCAGAAACCGACGGTAGGAGGCAGCCGCAAGTGATGCTCCCGGACGACAGGGGCGTTGCAGTGGTGATTGCAGGCTCCCAGCGTGAGCTGGTGGGGAACGACGAAGTTGAAAGGGATCGTGTACGTCCTGCCACCCTCAAACACGCCGGACTCGGGGAAGGCGGACCGCGGAAGTGGCATGCGCAGCTTCATGAAGGGACGGAAGGAGTGCGAAGGATACTGCTGGACAAAGTCGAGCCGAGTGGCGGCAATGCCCGTGAAGATGATGTCGAATTCATCAAAGGGCGTGTCTCGCTGGGTGCGGACAATGGCCTGCCCCGCGATGGTCGACCCCGAGGTGTAGACCTTGGAGCTGAAGTGCCGATCGATCTTGATGTCGATGGTTGGCTTCTGCAGAGCCACGGGCTTGGTCTGGGGGCCCGCGCGAGGCCCCGCGGCCTCTGCGGTATGCGGAAACAGCATTCCTCGGCGTCGCAAGGATATATTTGGACGTGCGTCGGTGTGGTGCGCGTGTCTCTGATTGTCTCGATGTGTCGTCGTCTGGCGCAGAAGCGCTGCTTCCGGCACCGGCGTAGTCGGCCAGAAAGCCGGAGAGGTTTTGTATTTGGTCGTTCAACAGCAAGCAGCAAGGCAACAAAGCGCCACAGGTACGCAAGGGGCGCAAGTCAGACAGCGAGCGGTATTAGAAATGGGAGGATTATAAATTAAGTAGACGGTAGGCCCTGACGGGCGAGTACGGCCAAGAGGCGCAGGGTGTTGGTTGCGGGCGAGGACACTCATAACAGCCAGCGCGCCTCGAAGGGCGCGGGCAGCCAGCTTCTTTATGGGTTGGGTCACTTGGGCCACGCCGTGGTCGACGGAGAGGGCCACACATCACGATAGCGCGAGGGTTGGAGGGCTGGGCTGGATGGGAGAGGGATGGAGGGGGCGACCAACAGCGACAACCATCATCAAGACGAAATCGATCTGGCCTGACCCATGCACGCAAGCAGCTGCTGGGTGCGTCGGCGTCGCAGTACCGGTACAAGGTTTGGTGGCACCCCCCTGCCGGACCCTCCCCCAAGGCCGCCATCGCCTGTTCCTGGGGCGTGGTGGCAGTCACGGGGTGTCCTCTTAGGTGCATGTCTCCAGCCACAGTGCACCTCAGCAGCAAACCAGGAGCCAAACCAGGAGCCTGTGCTCGCTTAATTTGGATCTGGGCGACATTCCCTCCTCCACAGTCCACAGTCCGCACCACCGTGCCGCACCCAAGCCAAGCCCTCGAGCAGAACCACGGCGTCGCCACCAAGGCAAGGTGCAGAGTCCCCGCGGAGACCACCTGGCAGCCGGGATGCGAGCCGCAGAGCCGCCCCCCGGTCTGCGCGGACCTGAACCTCCTTAGATATGCGAGAAGGCTCTCCAAATCGAGATCTTCGGCCTTGCGAGAGCCCTGAAATCGAGATGTCAACGTCATTGCCCCTGGCCCGGGTGGCTCGTATGACTTCATGCGAACCCGCGTCGACGGGCCTGTTCTCCATCGTGCTCCATCGGCCTCGGGTGGCCTTGGAAGCACCCAGAAAAAGGGAGCAGCGAGCGCGGTGTGCGTGTGTGCGGGCGACCGACACGGCCGCACCCGTTTGCCCGCCGCCGCCGCACCGCAACGGCCTGATCTCGGTGCCAGGTGGTCCGCATTGCCAATGGCCTCGACCGTCGAGGACCGCGCTCTGCCCTGCGCGCACCTCTGGGTCCTCCACGTCCTCCACCGCGCCGCGGTTCGCATTACGAGAGTAGTGTGCAGCAAGTCATTATCGTGATTCCCCGAAAAGGCATCTTGCTCCATTGTCCAAATTGCATTTCTCCCAGAAACCCCGTCCGGAGCGCGAGGCCTGTCGCCGGCTCAGGGTCCAGACCGTGGTCCCGACGCACCTTCGGCGAGGCACCGGAGGGGCGCCGGGGTTCTTTTCCGCTGCTGCCGCCTGTTCACGATCCTTTCCTCGTACGTAGTTCAACCATGGACGACGAGAGAGGTGCACGCTGGGGGCGTGTGCGAATGGGACCGGACGGACGTTGCTAGGCTGGCGGGTAAATTACTGCCGCCCAGAAGGGAGAGCACACGCCATGCAACCTTCAGGGACTGACATTCCTCACTCGTATGCCGAACACGGGAGATCTTACCTCCTTTCGCTCGCATGGCACTCCTTCGAGGTGTGGAATCCGGGGATCGCACCGCGTCTCGACCTCGCCCGGATTGCGGGGACCTTGGTCGACAGCTTGCAGCCCTTCGTCGGTCGCATCAAGGCTTCTGGAAGCTTGCACGGAAACGTCGCACCCGGTCTCGTCATGTTCTGCTCCGTTGCCGCATGTACAACTACTATACAACTACTGGTACGAGTTGCCGTTCGCTGCGCGGCCGTCGTTCCACCACACCACCACACTTTCAAACTGCGTGCGACCACTCCCCCAGCCTGTTGCGCGCCAGCCAACCCGTCAGGCTCGCAGTGCTCGTAAAGGTAAGCCTTTGGAAACAGGCAATTGCCGACCTGGCCAGCAACCGAATGTGACTCCGGGGGCACGTCCGATAACGGCTATTTCAACGGCCGACTCAATGCTCAGCAGACCAGCAAAAAAAAGTTTGCCGCGCCTGAGCTACCCACCAGAATAACCTCGCGAACCTCCACCGCAGTGCCATCAGTCCCTCCCACCATCGCGGATGCGTACCACCCCGGCCCAGTACCGGTACTTGCTCTCGCACACCTCCTCCTCGTCCTCGTCCTCGTCCTACTATTATCAGTACATACTTTTGCCAAGCGATGGCTGGGTTGCCTTGGTTTGCTCTAGACGAGCAACTGCCCCACGGACGCTACCCCTTGCACCTTGTCTCCTCGTCTAAGCACTCATCACGACCCTTGCCCGCCTCGTGGCTTTTCTAGGTCAGACATCTCACTAGGAACTACGGCATCATTTCTTGCGCTGAGGAGCAAGAGGCACATGCTGCTGTTCTCGGCTGGGGAGTTCGGACATTGTTCTCCGTCCTGAAACGCAAGCCATGACCACAGTACTGTGCATGTTCGATCAGGGCGTCCATCGCGTTCCCAGGCTGTCGAGGGCTCAAGGGCTCAAGGGCTCAAGGGCACACACTCGTACACAGTCACTCCGGAAGCGCTACTCCCCTGCTTTCCGCTGGCATCCTTCCGCCCCTCTTTGCTGCACGATATGCTAGCCGATCTCCGTCTACGGGCTAGCGCCGTGCCCTTGATTGGGTGCCCTTAATTGGATCTGAGTTGACTCACGCTGGCGCTCCCGCGACTTAGGCCCAGACGCCACCAGTCGCCGCTTGGGACAGCTATCGCAGCAATCAAGTGGCGTTGCATCGTCGCCAAGGTCCCAAAAAAAGCTTATACGCTGATTAATGCACGCGGACCGGTAAGCCTTGGACCCTGACTTTCTGGCTCCAACCGCTCTGCTTGTCTACGGACTACGCTGCGCTTGTCTGCTCGATTTTGCGTTGCCCTTTTGGTTCCATCTCTCTGTTCCAAAGCTGGCCAATTGTCCACGGGTTTTATCTTAGCCGAATAGCTTGCCGCCATCTGGCCACGACGGCAAGATCCAACTGCTTTCGGGTGAAGCTGTCCCCAGTAGTCCCTTGGGAGGTATGTACTCCTAGTCCCCTCCCTGCCTCCAAAGGTAAGGAGTACTCATTATTAATGTCCCGCGTGGTGATGTCTTTTCCCCGTCGTTGGTCAATGCCAGTCTTCAGCAAGTTGCTCCGTAAGCAGCCCTGGGGCGAGTCGAAGGCGTCAGCGGCGCCTTGTCGCACAGTCTGTCCGCACGCAGGCTTCGAAGAAATGGCAACACACCAAGTGACCGCCTTTGGCGCACAATGCTGCTACCTAGTGTACTGTAGAAGCGGCAGCCAGAGTCTGTCGATGCCGGATGGCGGGAGCCCAGCCTCCAGGGTAGGCTTATTGCTGTGACGCCGACGGGGGAACATCATGTTGAGCGGCTCATGCCTTAAGTCGGAGGGGGGGTTTTCGGCCCCCTTCCCTTTTTCGGGCCCCCCGTCCCGGGGCTGGTCTGAGAGGTTTATACGGAGTATATCCTTTGCGAATATTTGTAGTTCCCAAAGGAGAAGGTCTAAATATGTCTCCGTTGCACGGAATTCAGAGCAAATTAGGTAGTCCATGGCAAGTTTCAATTGCAGAGCTCAACGACACGGCGTGTTCATTTGCTCCGGGCCGTCTAGCATGGCCCTACAGCCCTTTTCCGAATTACCTCCAGCGCTGCCGCCAGACCCCTCTATTTTCAACCGTGCTCGTAGACGTCTCGTCATCGACATGATCGAAACCGTCATCCTGTTGTCCGTGCCAAAGCAGTGCCACCTCCCTGCCTTCCGGCGCATCCCCTCCTCGTGAAGCTAAGCCCCCCCCTCCTGCTACAGTCCTGCAGATAGGCCGAGTCGTCTCGCCTCAATCATGCCACGAAATGTACAGCATTATACCGGCGCCGACAGCAACCGCCGAGAACTGAACCAGCGTCTTGCGCAGCTCCTCCGCCTTGTTGGGCCCCGTCTCGAGCAGCTCGGGGATCACGGCCACAGTGCCCACGTACAGGAACGTGCCGGCCGTGAAAGGCAGCAGCATGTCGCCCCAGGACTAGGTAGTTGCAGACGTCAGCCTCCGAGATCCAGCACATGACTTGGCAGAGGGGAAGAGAACTAACCAGGCTTGTACCCCAGATGCCGGCGTTGCGCGCCGTCGCAGCGCCGTCGACGTCGACGCTGCCGCCGCCAAATTCCTGCACCGCAATACCGATGAGCGTGCCCAGCAAAGCTCCGATGGCCGTCACGAACTGCGACGCCATGGCAGCGCGCTTGGAGAAGCCCGACTGCACGAGCAAGGCAAAGTCGCCAACCTCGTGAGGGATCTCGTGAAAGAAGACGGCCACGGTGGTGGTGGCCCCGATGGTTGGCGAGGCGTAGAAGCTGGCAGACATGGCAAGGCCGTCGGTGATGTTGTGGGTGAAATCGGCGCTGTCAAGGAACGTTAGGGGACGGGTCAACTGGACGAGGTCGCGTGGCTGTGAACTGACACGAGGTTGAGATAGCCGCCCAGCTTCACGCTTGGGTTCACCTCCTTGCGCTCCACGACGTCATCACTCTTCTTGTCGTGCTGAGCCTTCCTGGACCTGGCCTCTCCATTTGTAGCATTCGCACCCGTCGTCTTCGCTGTGGAAGCCTCCTCCTTCTTCTCGACATGGGCGTGGGCGTGGCCGTGATCATGGCCAGCACCGCCCGTGGCGATCCTCAGCCCCTTGTCCATGGCCACGAACGTCATGAACCCGACGAGGATGCCCAGTCCCAAGACCAAGTTTCGGTTCGGCTCGACGAGCACGAAGCGAGCGCGCTCGGCCTCGTCCTCGCCCAGGAAGATCTCCGGCAACAGGTGGAAGAGCGTGTCGCCCAGCAAGCCGCCGACGGCAAAGGCCACCATGACGCTCAAGGAAGAAGGGTCGATGTTGGTCGGGCACAGCGCCAGCAGAAAGTTGGGCGGGCCGGAGATATAGAGCGTCGCGAGGAGGGCGTTGACGGCGGGCCGCGAGCTGGGGAAGAGGAGGCCGAAGAGGCGCGTCGTCAGCGAGGACGGCTGGGCCGAGTGGTGGGCGTGTTTGGCGGCGTTGAGCTCCTGCACGATGGGGCACGTCTAGAGGGAGATGGCATCGTCAGCCAGCCGGTTCCGCCATCGTCCACACAGGTCCACGTGTCGCGGACGGAAGATGGACGGCATCGAGCGTTCCTTTCTTACCTGCAGCTGCTCGTCCAGCTCGTCCAGACTCAAGCTCTCGATGCTGGCCTTCTGCGACGCCGCAGCCGCGCAGGCGACCAGCAGCGACACCGCCAGCAGCAAGACCTTAAATCGCATGGTGTTCGCCATTGTCGTTTGTGGGTCAATGGCAGGGCTGAGCGATGGAAGAGCAGGAGAGAAGGCTGTTGGACGGCGCACGAGGGCGGTTTGCAGTTAAGCTTCGGCGCCGACGTTAGCTCCGCCGGCTGACCCCTTGCCTGACAACCAGCCCTTGCCTCCCTCCGCAGGACCCCTGCCTGGCCCTGTGTCGCTCACGCAGGGATGGCGCAAGAGTGCCAACCCTGGATCGGCTGAAGGCTCAAACAACTTTAAAATGCGCCATCTGATTCATTAACACGTACGGAGTATAAGTATACGGTAAACGAATATCCAACCATGTATTCCAAAATTGGCGTCTGTATACGCCGTCTATTCTATGTCGTCAATGAGCGTGTTGGTCCTGTTCCCTTGGACAGGCCGTTTTCCCTTCCGCGTAAAATGAAAGCAGCCAAACAAAGATTTGCACAGTCCGTTTTCCTAGCACAGCGACTCCATTCGACCGGAATGTTTCCCAAGTAATTGCATACGACCATGTTAATTAGACCAGCCGCCGGAGAGCCCCTCTCCTATGGCGGACTTGATTAAAATAGCACTAGTAAATCTGACCTGCCATCGGCAGCGACGTTCGATCCAAAACACGTCGAACTCCATTTACAGGAGAGCAACGGCCATGACAACGGCAATGGCCGCAGCGCCGAAAGAGTTCAGCTGGCCAGCGCCGCCCTGGGGAACGCTCGTCGTCGTGGACGGCGCGCCGGAGGCACCAGACTTGGTGGGCTGGGCACCACCAGAGCCGGAGGCCGGAACGGAGCCCGTGGGGTTGGAGCTGCCAGCGGTAGAGTTGGAGGTGCCGAAGGGAGGAGCGGCAGCGGAGCTCACGGTCGTGCTATGGGTGGCGGACGAGGGGGCAGCTGAAGACACGGCCGCGGATGAGGAGCCGTTGCCGCCGGCGGCGCTGCTCGTGCCCGGGTGGGGAACAGAGAGGGTGCCCGTGGCGGAGGCGGCATCGGAGCTGCTGGCGACAGGGTGCACGACAGGCGCAGACGAGGAGGCGGCGGCCTTGTCGCAGGCGAGGTTGTAGACGGGCGTCGTGGTGAGCGTGGAGCCGACGACACCGAACGAGGGGTTGGGGGTGGTGGGAGCGCCGTCCTGAAGGGTGAACCACCAGACGTTGGTCTGTCCGAACAGGGGGCAGCCGACCTCCTGCCAGAACGTCTCGGCGTTCTGGAGCGAAGGAACAGCAGCGCCAGAAGTCTTGCCGCTGACAGGCCAGCCGGTCTCGGTGATCCAGACGGGCTTGCCGCCGGCAGCGCCCTGCGTGTTCTGGAGGGCGGCCTGGAAGAGGCCCTTGCCCTGGTCGAGAGCGTTGGGCTTGGTGTTCTCGTAGTAAGGGTAGGCGTCCATGCCGAGCCAGTCAATGGCGTCGATGACGGGCTTGTTGGTCTCGTTGACGTAGGCAGTCCAGGTGTCGACGTGGCCGATGGGCGCGTTCTGGAGGCAGGTTCCCTTGACGGTGTCACGGACCTGCTTGATGTAGCTGACGAGCGTGTCGGGACTGGCGCCGGGATCCGGGCTGGCGGCCATGCCGATGGGCGAGATGCGGTAGAGATCCTCGCTGCCGATGGAGATGCCGGCGACTAGGCCGTCGAGCTGACCGCAGTACTGGTTGATGGTCTTCTGGAGCGCGGCGATCTCATTGTTGAAGCTGTCCTGGCCGGCGGAGGCCCAGAGGCCGAAGAGCATGCTCGTCTTGGTGCTGATGGCAGCGGGAATGGCCTGGATAGGGTCGTTGGTAGAGCCGCCTTGCTACAAGAGCGCTGTCAGTTTCACGACGCCACATGCCAGGGGTTACTGCGACGCATCACGTACCACCATGGTGTAGAGACGGGCGCTGGTGAAGTCGCCGTTGGTGCCGGCGAGGCCGGCAGCCGTCTTGAACTCGTTCTCGAAGTCGGCCTGGACCTTGGGCTGGCCATTGGTGAAGGTAGAACCGTAGTTGAAGCCCTGGAAGGCGGCGCTGGCCGAGGAGACGGCCGCGGCTAGGGCGAGAAGATGCGCCGAGGAAGGCATGGTGTGATTGATTCAAAGAAAGTCGGTCACAATCGACTATGTGCCGCTAGACTCGTAGACTGGGACAGGAGGCACAACGAGAGGATGTCCTATTGCGCAACTCAAACGAGAGACGAGAGGACGGATCGCAAACGAAGAAGTGAGGTGAGATTGGGAGAATGTACGAGTAAGAGTGAGAGAGGGAGAGAGAAGAGAGAACGGGATGAAGAAAACTGCATGCGAGGAAGAAGCTAGCAGAAGAGGCCGCGCAACGGTCCTGACCGGCTACGGCCTGCCGGTGTTGGCGTGACGGACCCCATCGATGCGGGTGAGTGGCGGGCCCCCCCAGACCCAGCGTCGTCACTCATGGCCGAGCCATGGCCTTGACGGGCTCGCCATGGCTGCGGTTGGGTTGGGCCGTGGAGAACGGCCGCCGGGTCGATGCACCGGATCGTGGCGAGGACGTCGATACGAACCCACCCTCGCCCCACCGCCGCCCCAGGGACCCCCATACCCCCCATGGCCTCCCACGGCGGGCTGCACTCGCATGTACTACTCGTACTCGTGTCGTATGGAGTACTACGACGTACTGTACGAGCACATGCAACGTACGAGTACTCGCACGTAGCCGCTCATGCCGCTGTGCCTGTCGTCGATGCGTGATGGCTGCAGCCTGGCGAATCGCACGGGCAGCAACGACGTTGAACCTGCTTTTGCCACCTTGCAGTCGCGACTGACTGTACAGTACACGTCTGACGTCCTTGTACGTGCTCGTAGTAAGCCGAGAGCCTTGCAAGGATCTCGACGGGACGACCAGGGCGTGCTGCGTCATGGCGCCCGTCATCCGCTTCTGTCTTGTTCGTGATCGACGCTTCCCCCACGACGGGCCCGACGACTGCACCGACCTCCGATGGCGGAAAAGTTTTCCAGGAACACCAGCGCTGGCGTGCTGCTGCCCGCCGCTGCCCCTGGGAGGGCTGGCACGGTTGGGCTGCAGCGACCGGATGAAAGCCTCGAGCGAACAGAGCCGCCGAAGCCCTTGGCGGCATGGCGGCGCCTCGCGAGTACCTCCTCGGAGCCCTCTCGACCTGCATTGAGCCGACCGTCCCGGTGATTCCACCACCTCGTATCCACCGCCGCTCACCACCACGCCACTGCCACCACCTCGCGCGTCTGCGTCGCAGTGCCGTGCGGCCCCGGGGCCTGTTCACCAGGCCTCCTCCCCGTCCCCCCGAGAAGGCAGGGCAGAGCAACGGCTCGCCCGACTCGAGGCTTCAGCCAGTCCGTTGCTGGCGTGCCTCGAGGCTTGGCTGGGAGGCAGGCTCTGCGTCCGACGGCCAGCAGCCTAGACCTACTCCGTACATACTACGTACATACATACGAGGAGTGAGGCACGGGCCAAGCAGCACTTGACACCGCAAACTCTAAAAAAAGAACGGCTTGCCACCTAGCCAACCATGTTCCCAACCGACGTCTTCCGTGCCCCCGTGGCTTGCCCTCCTCCAGTCTTTTTGTGTACCTGACTCGGGACAGCCAGCGGTACCTGCATGCGCCTGCCTGCTTTGCCGTCGCCGTAGAACCGGCTGTCAATGGACCCTCATTACGAGTGCTCGTACAGTACGTTTTCGAGGTCTTCGACGGTTCGAGCTCAGCACAGTCATCAGCCACGCAGTGTTCGCGGCTGCACTGTGCTCCATTGCACGACATGCCTTGGAATGCCTTCATCTGTTGTCCCAGCTTGCTTCCTATCTCGCGTCACTAGTTACTCGTATGCATGTCGCCGGCATCCACGGCGGCCTACACAAATCCCCTGATGCCCCGCAGGCCCGACGACTTCTTCTCCTTCTTGGGCTTGCCTGAGCCGTTGCTCCCGTCCTCCCTCGACTTGTCCCGGCTGTCTTTGCGGATCCGGCCCTGGAAGCTGCCTGCCGTCGGGTCAGTTCTGCGGCCGGCCTCCCTCGGCAGTTGACTTACTACCAAAGTGTCGTTGGTCCCCAGCGCTCATGGACAGAGGTCCGCTTCCAGAGCCCTCCCCGGATTGCGACGCGCTCGCCCTCCGTTCGAGTTCCGCCGAGCCGGGCGCGCCCAGCGGAGGCGTCACATTGTATGCCGCCGCCTCCGAGATGGATACTGACCGGTGAGGCCGATTTTTGATCATCACCGGGCTGGCAGACATGGAGAGGAAATCACTCCCGGACGCGAGCGGCTCGTGCGTGTGGGGCCCTTCCATGGCCGCCTCGGCCTGCATGTCCAGCAGGGACGACTGTAGGGCCGTGTACTTGCGCATGAGCAGGTTGTACTGCTTCTGGAGCTCGGCTTGCTTCGCCCTGCTCGCCGCAAGCGCACTCTCAACCACCAGATTCGAGTTGACGCCGGGACGCTCGCGTTCCTCGCGAGCCTCCTTGAGCTGCCTCTGCAGCTCCCTGATTTGCCCCTCGAAGAGCTCCCTGGCTCGCCGCGTGTCGTGCTCCCGCGCTGCCAGCCTCAGCCTCATCACCTCCAGCTGTGCATCCGCCTCCTTGGCCGAGCTCAACGCGCCTTTCCGTTCAAGATCCCTGGCTTGATGGTCGCGCTCCGACTTGGTTAGCTCCTCGACTTGTGCCTTGAGTCCGTCGATATCGTCCGCCTGTATCTCGATCGACTGCATGTTCTGCTTCCAGTGAAGCTCCTTGACCTCTGTGTCGCAGACCAATTTGCGCAGCTTTTCGCACTCCTGCTTTGACTCGTCCAGCTCTCGCCGAAGTGCGCCAAGCTCGGCGGTAGCCCGCTTCGACTCGTCTCGTAAGTTCTTGAGCTTGCCAGCCAGGTCCGACTCCCATTTCTTGGCCAGCGCGCGGCTCTTCTCCGACTCTTTCCGTACCTGCATCTCGGCCTTCTTTGCTTCTTCGAAGCGGCTCTTGAGGTTGCGATTCATCATAATCAGGTCCTGAGTTTCTGCCTCCGTGGCGGCATCCACCACCAGCCGGCGCCGCAGCTCGCCAATGTGCCCCATGTGCTGCTGCTTCACGTATCGCTCAAAGCTGAGATCGTTCTCCAGCACGAGTACCCTCCGCTGAAGTCGTGCGATTTGCGTGCCCAGGTCGGTGGTAGACAGGGGTGAGCTCGCTGACGGCGGCGGGACCGCGACGGCTGAAGGTGTGGCCGCCGGCTTGTCAGCTACGGACTCTGGATGGCTCAGAGACAGCGACGGGACGCTGTCGTTCGCCAATGACTGGTGGAGACCAGACTTGATGGCCTTGTTCGAGTTGATCATGTCTTGCAACTGACTGTAGGACGGCGACTGTATCAGTTGCGCTGGAAGAGCTGGGCTCTCGGCGCCCGGCCCCTTTGCCCGGCCTTCTTCCCCTTCGTGTCGGCTCGACGGCTGGCTCGACTGCGAGATCCGGCGCAGCATCGTCGACGGCGTCCGATTGCTCGAGTCCGAGTCCGTGCTGGCCATCTGTGACATCTGCCAAGCGTCCATCCTGCCCGCTGAGCCGCTCAGCAGCGCTGAGTCGGACCTTTCCTTGTCAGGCTCGTCGCGGACCACGGTCGGCACGGAGCCGGGCATGGGCACTGGTGCGGTTTGATCGGTGGCATCGTGGACGTCATTGGCCTGACAGAGGCTCATGCACTCTACCACGACCTCGGCCGCCTCGCTCTTGATCCACCGGCCGAAATCCGTCTTCTCTGATTCGATGGTCAAGGTGTAGAAGTTGGGATGTAGCAGATGACAGCGTCGAAAGCGCTCCGAGCGGTGCCTGATCTCCGTGGGCTGCACCTCGATTTCGTCCGGATTGGACGTGTGAGCGTGGCGCAGGTACCTCTGCGGCTTGCGAATGTAGTCCATAAAGTTGATCGGGTAGAGCCCGTACAATATGGTGTAGTAGTTGGAGAGCTGTACGATGGCAAAGTCGTCGACTCGGGGATCGTAGGCACAACTTTCCCAGCCTCGCGACTGGTCAGAGTCAGCCGAGGGCATCTCGACGGCTCCAGACTTTTCTCGGTCCCAAAAAAGCAGGCGTGCGTAAACGTTGAACAGCGTCGGCAGATGCGGAACCAGAGAGCTAGGCATGTGAGGCAGCAGCATAATGAGGGCGGTCAGCGCCGACGAGACAACCGTCGTGGACGTGTCGTGCTGCAGGCACGTCAGCAAGTTGCTGAAGATGGAGGTGTGCAGAATCTGGTGCAGATGGGGCGGCTGATCCTGGATAAAGTCGCACAGGAGTTTCAAGGTCGCCTTGCGGTACGTCCTTTTGACGAACCAGCCGTCCATGGAGGTGAAGAATTCCTATTTCGGAGGCTTAGCATCGAACGATCTCGCTTTAGGAGCTGTCTGCGACGCACCTTGGGTCTCTTCTTGCCAAAGTCCTTCAAGGCCTGCCGGATCAATCCCTCATTGTACTGGTGGCTGGTGTTTCCCTCGACCAAGGCGGGATAGAAGCGGTTCATCCATATCGAGAAGAGGCGGTCGATGATGGGATTGGTAGCCGAATCCCCTCCAGAGGTAACGTGATATTCATCCACCAACGTCACCAAATCCATGAGAGCAGACACCGTCTCGTCGACGACGAGCTTGTCGAGGCCCGTCCTGTCCAACAGGCCTCGGCACGCATCGAACCAAGGCAGCACGCGCTCGGGGGTCTTGAGCATCGGCAGGAGCCGCCGCAGGAGGGCTATCCATGGCCCCGAGGCGGCGACGTTGTTCTTGACGTGCTTCTCGAACGTGCTCATAAGCTCCTCCTGGAGCCGGTCCGACGCAGCATCGTCATACTTCTCGTGTCGTCGCAGGTACGCTTCCACGGTCTCGAGGAGGGCATCGGGCAGCGGCAGCGTCGGCTGGAGCAGGAACGCGTGTATGGCCTTGAGCAGGTCCTTCAGGGATCTGCCGGGTGGAGCGTGTCAGCCGATTGTCGGCAGCGAGATTGACCGGGAGCAGCGGGGGACGCGAAGCAACCGGCGAGGCTGGGAGCACGGAGGCAGTTTTCAGGGGGGAAGACTCACGCCGACGAAGCCATCATGGGCCTCTGGGTGGCAGCATCGAGGCCGCTCGCGGCAGAACGGGGCAGCGTCGCGTAGCAGGCGCCGTGGCGGGCTTAGGCCGGAGCCGGCAGGCAGGGCAGTGAGGCTGTCGAGGGTCCGGCGATGATGCCACAGCTCGAGCTCTCGCAAGGTGCAGCACTTCGAGCTTGGGCGAAGTGGAGGCCTGGCAGAAGTGGGCCGGCTCGAACTGGCCACTGGCCGGCTGATGCAGCAAGTCGCTGGGTACGGGCCTTGCAGCCGAGTGCCGCACGACAATCGCGGGTCGCGGGTACTTTGCGGGCCCCGTCGACGCCCCTGCTCGCGCCTAAAACCCCGCAATCCAGCCCGCCCGCATGACCCCACGAAGGCATCCGGGTGGCCTCACGGGCCCTCAGTGGCTCCACCAGCAGCAGCAGCAGCGCTCTACTACGTGCGAGTGCCTGATGCGGCGAGGGAGACGCTGCGCCTTGGGTACATGGCTTGGGCAGGGAACGAGAGCGAGAGCGCCGACGCCGGGAGCCAGTCGTGGGCGGGCCGCTGCGTCGGGCCACCGCAGCGACCGAGTCTCGGGTCTAGCCTGCAAGCCCCGACCCCTCATGAGGCATGGGGATCTGCCGCAGCGTAGTCGCGACGGCAAGGCGGCGCCTCGTCATCGTGTGAGCTCAGCGTGATGCGCCCCCAGTAACTTAGTCCGGCCCCTCCTCGGTCCCCTCCTCGCCCGTCACTTGACCTGCCTGCTGTCTCCTCTCGTCCCTCTCCCGTTCCCCTCATCTCCTCTTCCTTCTTCTCCCTCCATCATCAACCTCTCACCACTGCCTCACAGCCCTACCCAAGCTTCATCCAGCCCAATTGCAACGCCAATCATCCAGAGCATCCCTCTCTGGACTTGGAACCCGTGATACACACCGCACCGCACTCTCCAACCCACCCCTCAAGCCGGCAAGATGGCTGCGAACAAGTCGTCCGCTGTTGCGGACCAGGAACCCATTGACGTGCTCTTCGCCCTGCACCCCAAGTTTGACATGCTTGACTTCGCGGGCCCATTGGAGGTCTTCACTCAGGCCGCGCACGACTTCAAGGACGAAAGTGAGTGCAGCCCAATCCCCCCGCCCCCTTGCAACATTGAGCGCCCTGCCAGCGCAGTTGCTGACGGTTCCCCTCCACAGACTCCAAGGCCTTTGAGGCGACCATTGCGGGCGCCGAGCCAAAGGTGCTCTCCTCGCAGGGCGTCCTCGTTGGCTCCCAGATTTCCTTCAAGGAGGCTCACGAGCGCCTCGAGGACTTTGACGTGCTCGTCATCCTCGGCGGCAACTCGCAGGAGATCATCGACAAGGAACTGGAGCCTCTTGGGCTCATCAACGACTTTGCGGAGCTCCAGAAGAAGGATCCGGCCCGAGAGCGGACCATCCTGTCCGTCTGCACGGGCTCGCTCTTCCTCGCCAGGGAGGGCATCCTCTCTGGCCTCTCGGCCACTACTCACCCGGACTACATGACCACCTTTGAGAACCTCTGCAGTGACGCAGCGACACGAAACCTGACTGAGCGCACCGACGTGATCGAGGATGCCCGATACGTCGTCAACAACCTCCGTTTTGACCTCGGTGACGAGGATGACAACCCATACATCCGCCGCAAGTCGGACTCTGGGCGCCGCCCTTCCAACGCTCGGTGAGACCCGACGTCCCCGGCGCACGGCGCCTCCACGAGAGAACAAGGCTAACGATGATTGACGACAGCAAGGGGAGCATGTCGTGGAAGGGGTCCAACTCGCGCCGCGAGTCCATTGCGCGCCGCGCTGCCATGCGCCTCGGTGGGCTCCGAGTGATTACGGCGGGTGGAGTGAGCGCTGGCGTAGATGCATCATTGTACCTGGTCAGCGCTCTGGTTGACGACGAGTGTGCGGCGGAGGTTGCCAGGCTCATTCAGTGGACCTGGAACAAGGGCGTTGTCGTCGACGGTCTCGACGTCTGAACTGCTCATGCCTGGCAGGACGTGCCGGCGAATGACTGTGGTCGCGTGCGATGAGCTACGCGGGACCCTTGTGCGATTAAAGACCAAACTACATCAAAGCTCCAATCCAATGTATTATGTTGAAACGCCTTAGCTGTGTGAATGCCGTGGAAGCTGCGCCACCGGCCTTCTACGTGTGTGGGTGACGGTGAAGCGTGCGGCGGCTCGGTGAGTGAGGGTGATGTGGATGTGCATGCCGGGGCCAGCAAGCAGCTCAGCGGGCGAAGTGCGGGGCACGGAACCCACTATGCTGCCGGAACCCCTCCCATGCCCCCTCCCATGCCCTCCAACGCTGCCCCGGGCCGCCATGCGCAAGCGCGCGACTCCGACGAGCCAGCCAGGGAGCGGCCGTGAATCCGTGCCTACGTACGTACGGAGTAGTACAGTACATACTGCGTAGGGCGCAAGGGCTGTGCTTCGGAGCCGCTCGAGGGCGGCGCTCGGCCCACCGCTGGCTGCGCCAGTGACCAGCGCGGCCAGGCGTGGCAACGGCCTCCTCGGGCGCACGAGGCGACCGTTGTTTGCAGCGAGCAGAACGGAACGGCTGGCCCAGGAGCTTTGTTTTCTAGAAGCCGGGAGTAGTTGGCGGGGTTCGGTACGTACCCGCGCGCCAACGGGTGCCCGATTCAGAGGTACGGGTACAAGGGTGCGACACGCCACACGCCCCCTCCAAGCACGCTGGAGCTGCTGCGGGCCAGATGCGGCAAGGGCTTCCGTCACTTGGAGCTTCATCGCGACGCGACTCTCTGCTCCCCCGTCATCTTCCCTCCTGTAACCTGCCTCACTCCTCACGCTCGTCTGCGCTGCACACATCACCTCTCTGCCAACGATCCGAGGTATCTATACGGCAGTTTACTCATCATTTACTCATCGCCATCAAACAACCGACACCAAGTACACAGCTTCGTCGTATTGCGCTTGCCACCGCGGAGAACCTCTTGTTTGCGGTTTGCGGCGCCGGCTCTCCTCACACCGGCCTCGCCACGGCCCCTTCGCCATCGCGCATGCCCGAGCCCGCCCGGCCAACCACCTTGCACCATGGCGGACTGGGCCAGCCTCAAGGTCGTCGAGCTCAAGGCTGAGCTTAAGCGACGCGGCCTTGCCCAAGCTGGTCTGAAGGCTGAGCTAGTTGCGCGACTCGAAGCGGCTGACCGGGAGGCCGCTGCCGCGAAGGAAGAGCCGCCGAACGGAGAAGATCGCGCGAAACCCGAGGCCGAACCGGAACAGGCCCAAGGCCCTGGCGCGAATGGGCCAAGCCACGCCGAACCGGCTGCCGGCGCAACCTCTGAGCTAGCCGACGTAGAGACGAAGGCGGCTACAACGACAGAGGAGGAAGCTGCTGCCACAGCCGCTCAAGACAGCGTCGAGGCCACCGCTGCCGTACCTTCCAATGTCGAGGTGGGGCATCCTGAAGAGCGCCATGAGTCCTTGGGCGCGGCCGCCACCGAAGCCGGCGAACGGGAACCTGTTTCCACGCAGCCCAGTCGATCATCCGTGATGGATGAGTCGAAGAAAGGAGACTCTGCAGATGAGATGGCGCTGGAAAGTGCCATCGATGCCCTCAAAAGAAAGCGACGCTCTGCGAGCCCGACCCCTAAGGAGGATACCGTCAAACGCAGGCGAGCTGAAGCTGCTGCCGAAGACGCAGCGATTGAAATTTCCGCACCAACCGGGCCAGAGCAAGATAAGGCTGCTGTGGCTGATCTCCCTGCCCCCGAGACTGTTTCGTCTGACAGCAAAGTTTCGGGGACGACAGCAGTTGTACCTCCCGAAGAGAGTCGGGAAGTTGCGGAAGCGCCCCCGGACGACGTTGGACCAGCCCGTCACGAGAACACACCGGCCATCTACGTGAACAACCTGATGCGCCCGATGAGAGAAGCTGAACTTCGAGACCACCTCGTCACTCTCGCGACTGGCTCTGGCGACGAACGAAACGACGACATTATAACGAAGTTCTACGTGGATTCAATTCGTACCCACGCCTTCGTCATCTTTGCTTCCACCGCGGCCGCCACCCGGGTCCGCAACCGCCTCCATGGCCGCGTGTGGCCGCAAGAGAGTAACAGGAAGGCGCTATTTGTCGACTTTGTGCCCGCGGATAAAGTCCACGAATGGATTGGCCTAGAGGAGAGCCACTCCGGCAAGAATAAGCCTGGAGCGCGATGGGAAGTCGTATACGAGGCAGATCGGGACGGCTTCAATGTCGAAGCCATACTCAGATCCACTTCTGTCACGTCGTCATCAGGTACCGCGCCGCCCGTCAGCCGACCGACAGTGCCAGCGGCTGGCGTCCAGGGAGCCCCCACCGGCCCTCGTGGCTACCAGCCTTCCTCGGATCAGTTCGGCCCATCGTCTCGCGCGCCTCCGGACCCAGCGAGCATGAGAGAGGGCCGGTATGGCTCGTCGGATATGCGGAGGCCGAGATCTCCGTACATTCCAGACCATGGGTACGACCGAACAAGTTCCCAGCCAGAACTCCACTTCCAGGCAGTTCCTCCTGCGACGGCCAGTCGACGGCTGGAGAGTATGCGCGGCTTCTACACACGTGAGCTTTATCGGCAGCTGGGGCGTGAGATCAATAGATACTCCTTCCAGGAGGAGGACAAGTTTGTGGACCGCGGCAGAGAGGTGTTTGAAGGGATCCGACCACCTCATCGCCAGCAGGCCATGGACCGCCAGCGTGGGGTTGACGACGGCCGCGGACGCGGACGCGGAAGACCCCCTCGACGGGGACCCGCGCCGTTCAGGCCTCGCGGCGACCGTTATGTCCCTGGGCAAGCAGGCCCCGTTGAGGATCGGCCCTTTCGGCAGGGCGACGATGACGGCCGCCCGCGATACTAGGCTGCGCTCCCTGCAGGTCCCGTTGATGACCAAAGGGTACCCTGACCTCGGCGACGGAAACAGTCGAATGATGCAATGTCTTCGTCGCACTCGCGACACCACGCAGGGCGGAACTTGCCGAGGTGCCATGGGGCGCCATACCCGTCTGTATCCCCGCGACGACGCGACTGCTAGGTCGGGGACGCAAAGACCCTCTTTGCACCACCGCTTATGCTAGCTATTCTGTACCTTCTGTCTTGGTGTTGGGGGGACCCTCGACGCGGCGCAGCGAGGCTATGAGCCATAGCCGTGATGGAGAAGGGGGCGCGGGACTTTCGAAGCTTCGATGAATGATGGCCTTTGTTGGGGCTGTTCGGCAAAGGAGCCGTTCCGCTGACTGGCCTCTGCTGCGGACGCTGGTGGCCCTGCCGGAAATCACCGAGATGATTTACTCGGAGCTTGAGTTGTAATGGGACTGGCAGGGGAACTGCGCTCGGTGGGCACTCGACGAATGCCGCCGTGTAAATAAGTCTTTGCGTTACTCACCTCATGATTCCTTGTAGGATATAGGAAGGCGAATACACGATGTTGGTCCCGTGGACTCTTGAATGTTCGAGTGCAAGAGGCAAGTTTAGACATAGACCCAACGTCATCACACGGAAAAGGCCAAGAAGACTGCGTGCACGAGGGCAAGTTGATCAAATTTGCACGTAGACGAAACAGGTACTATTTCTAGAACAGCTCTCGACACACGTCTTGAAGCCTTTTGTACTTTTTTCCCCCCAGTAATCCAAGTTCCAAGTTCCCAGCGAAGACGCCCCTCGACACAATGAAATGAGACTCGTCAGCACGCTGTTACGCAGCGCTGGCGAGAGGGGTAGGCTCGACGCCGACACGCTCCTTGCTGAGGATGTCGAGCACGAACTGGCTGGGCCGGTTGTCCTTGTAGACCCTCTGGCTGTTCTTGGCAAGCTGGACGTTCTGGAGGTACTTGTCGAAGAGGTAGGCGCTGTCCATGGGACCGCCCTTGGCCTCGGGGTGGAACTGGGTCGAGAAAATGGGGCGAGTCTTGTGCATCATTCCTGTTTTGCAGCATGTTAGCCCAACTGAGGTCCACTCGTCCGCTTCCGTGAAACCTACCCTCATTGCTGCCGTCGTTGAGGTTGACAAAGTACTCCTTGAACTCGTCGGGAAGAGTGCTGGCGTCGACGGCGTAGCCGTGGTTCTGGCTGGTGATGTGGCACTGGCCAGTCGTAAGGTCCAGGGCTGGGATGTTGTGTGCCCGGTTTCCGTACTTGAGCTTGATGGTGCGGGCACCAACAGCCAGCGCGAGGAGCTGGTGGCCAAGGCAAATGCCCATAATGGGAATGGAGGACGTCTCCATGAGGCGAGCGAGGCTGTAGACAGTCTCCTGGCAGTGGGTCGGGTCACCCGGGCCGTTGGAGATGAAGACGCCGTCGAAGTGCTGGGAGACCTTGTGGATGGGGTAGTTGTAAGGGAAGACGGTGACCGAGGCACCTCGGCTGACCAGGCTGCGGAGGATGTTCTCCTTGACACCGCAATCGAGGAGAGCGACGTGGTAGGCAGCGCCGGGAGACTCGACAACAAAGGGAGCCTTGGTAGTCACACGCTTGACCAGGTTGATCTGGCCCGGGTCGATGAAGCTCTCGTCCTCATCGGCGTCGTACTCGTCACCAATGGAGATCCTAGCAAGGGAAGAACCCTGCTCTCGGAGGAAGGTGACAATGGCACGGGTATCGACGCCCGAGATGGCGGGGACACCCTCGCGAGCACACCACTCGCCCAGGCTCTCAACGGCAGTCCAATGGCTGTAGTTGAGGGCAACGTCGGAGACGACGACGCCGGCACACTGAATGTGAGGAGACTCGAAGTACTTGAGGAGATTGTAGTTGTCTCGCTCGTTCGAGGGCACGCCGTAGTTGCCGATGAGGGGCTGGGTGAAGACGAGGATCTGACCGCGGTAAGAGGGGTCGGTCATGGACTCGGGATAGCCGACCAGCGAGGTGGTGAAGACGGCTTCTCCGGAGATGTTGGAATTGGCTCCAAAGGCCTTGCCCTGGAAGACGGGGCCATCCTGCAAGGAGGAAGACGGTCAATGCGGCTGCTCTCGGGAGGCTCGAGGCGAAAAACGGAAGACCTACTCGGATGGTGAAGGTGGCAGGCAGCGAGGCGACGGGCGCAGTGGCGCGGACAGCCTGGAAGGGAATCTTCCTGCCAGCGCTCCCGGCAGGAGCAGACTGCTGGGTCAGGAATCGGGCCTGGAAGACGGCGCGGCCGGTGACGGCAGGCTTAGCCGCCGGTTTGGCGAAGGTGATTGCCAGTCGGGACAGCATGGCAATCGTTGGTTAAGAGGTTGATGCGAGATAAGAAGACGGTCGAGAGATAGGGACGACGTCTAAGATGACAGGGACCTCCACAAGTGGTCTGCGTGGGAAGGGGAAGGGGTTAGCTGGGTGCATCGGGGACACTGGCGGGACGGCGCGGCAGCGGGAGGCTGCGAGAAGTCGACGTACCAGACAGATAATCCTGCGGTGAGACCAATCAGCATGCAAGCCACATGAGAAAAAAATGACGAGCGGGAGCGGGAACGGGCAGGGCGGTTGCAGAGCGGAGCACGCCATGGGAGATCATGGGGAGAGATGGACGGGGGGACGCGAGGTGACAGCGCAGCGAGGCCGTCAACGGCGCCGTCAATGGCGACATCGCGTGCTTGGCAGCGGAGAGAGGACCGGCAGGGCGAAGCGAAAAAGACACGGCGAGGCACGACTTACTTGAGAGGTGAAGACCGACGGGCGCCCGTTCATAAGGGCGGATTACTGCGCTGTGCAGTGCAACGGGAGGACTAGTCGAGGCAGCAGGGGCACTCGGAAAGGATGAGGAGGGAAGAAGAAGAGGTGAGGGTTTTCAGGCGGTTTTGGTCGTGCGGGCGGGTGACTGGGATGCAGCTGAGTGGAGAGGGGAGGGGGGGCTGGGTATGACGGTACGAGGGTCCGATGGATGGCGATGTCTCTTGTGCGACTGCGGTGCAAGAGCGGTTGCAGCTTGGAGGTGGCGGATGAGCGGATGAGGAGGAAGAAAGAGGAAGAGGAAGAGGGACGACAGAGGAAGCGAGGTCGCAAGAGAGAATCGAGGGGCCCCAACAAAGAGCGGGCCTGGGCGGAGCCAGCGCAGAGGGGAGGAGTCATTGTCGGCGGCGACTGAGAGAGCGCTGATTAGGTTGTCTGCCACGGCTGTCTGTCCATCAGGGCCTTCCTCCCCCCCACATGGCATGGGTCCATATGATTCGACGGTGTTTTTTTACTCGTGCATGCGTCTACCGTCCGGCGTCTAGCGCCTTGCCTCTTTCAGGCGGCGCGTGCAGCGCCGATATCGTCCCGCAGTGCGTCAGGGCCCAATCGGCGCCGGGCCCAGCCAGCCACTGTTCCCTCCCCGCCGGCATCACCGCGTCGCACTGTTAGTCACGGCTACCACGGTCGCCAATTGCGTGGCCGACGGCATCGCCGTCGCCCTCAATTCACATGCCGCGAAGTCCCCTCCGGCTTCTCCCTGCCCTAGTTCAGTTTGCTCCTGCTACGAGCATCCGTAGATGTCCACGAAATCCTTCGGCGCCGGCAGCTGACCTGGCGGCGCAGCCGATGGCACAATCCCATTGCGCCGTGTTGGACGGCACAGCGACGGCACGTGGCTCGAAAGCTGCCCAAGGAGGCCGTACAACTCGGGATCCTGCCAGCTGCACCTGTCCTGTACTGTATACAGCGTCGCTTCCGACGCGGGTGATGGAGCAAATCTACAGAGGCACATGCCAGCCAGCCCCGGCTTGCCCCCCCGCCGCGCCGGACGCAATGCACGTAGGCGAAGCTCCCTGTCTTCTCGTGAACAGCCTAGGGTTCACCTCACGCCGGCAGGGCAGACGCATGCACTCGCAAGCCTGCGCCGACTCGCGCCTCGGAGCTGCCAAGCCGTGGCACGGCTCGCCCTCAATGGCACCAGCAAGCCTCCGGCAACGCTCCGATGCTGTCCACGGAGGGGCGCCTCGGACGAGGAACGGCGGCACCAACGAAAAAAAAGGAGCGTGGTGGGGGGCACGGTTTGCTGCGCTCGTTGCATAGGGATCGATTCGATGGCCGGACGAGCTCCGTCATCTCTTGTATGTGCTTCGTGTGCCGTGAGCCTGAGTCTAGCCGTCTTCATACAGGTACACGCGCTCCTGACCAGCCCGACCTTACAGGGCGCCCAGCTCCTTGAGCTTGCTGATAAGGCCTCCCACGTCCTCGACCTTGCCGCCTCCTTGTCTCGCCTCGGGTTCTGTGTCGCGCTGTCAGCGTCGCCGTTAGTCTCCCTCTCCGCCTGGGGTGACGTACCCGTCACCTTGAGCACCTTGAGCCGCTTGTCGTTGTCCAGCTCGAAGTCCTTCAAGGTCATCTTGTCCAGCTTCTTCTTCTTGGCCTTCATGATGTTGGGCAGGCTGGCGTAGCGTGGCTCGTTGAGCCGCAGGTCCGTCGTCACCACCATGGGCAGCTTCGCCCGCACCGTCTCCACGCCGCCGTCAACCTCCTTGGTCACCGTCACGCTGTCGCCCTCGCCGAACTCGATCTTGCTCGCCTGCGTCGCCTGCGGCCACCCCAGCAGCCCCGCCAGCATCTGGCCCGTCTGCGCCGAGTCGTCGTCGATGCTCTGCTTGCCCAGGATCACCAGGTTGCTCTTCTGCTGCTCCGCCGCCTTCTTGAGCAGCTTGGCCACCATCAGCGGCTCCAGCTCCTCGCCCTCCTTGATCTCCACGTGGATGCCCCGGTCCGCCCCCATGGCCATGGCCGTCCGCAGGATGTCCTGCGCCTTGGTCGGCCCGGCCGAGAAGGCGCAGATGTCCTCGACGCCGCCCGGCGCTCGCTTCTTCTCGCGGATGCGGACCGACTCCTCGACCGAGAGCTCGTCGAAGGGGTTCATCGAGTGCTTGACGCCCGCCGTTTCCACCCCGGTCTGCGCCTTGTTGACCCGAGGCTTGACCTGTTGCCGTGATGCTTGCGTTAATTACCCTTCCCCAGGTTGGGGCGTGCTCCGAAACGGGGACGTACAGCGTAGTCAATGACCCGCTTGACGGGGACCAGGATACGTAGTGCAGACATGGCGGCTGTTGCGAGGCAATGGCACCGTGTTGTTGGAGGACGAGGAACGTTCCCGGGCGCCGTCCCAGATGCCCCGAATAGTCCCGGCTAAGAGCGGCTGCAACCTCGGCCGCCCGACTCACGTGACTCGGCAGCCAGCCCGCGCGTCGGCTCCCAAGCCGACCGTCGACTTGACGTCGCGAAGAGGCACCGCAGAGGCCTGGCCGTATTTCCCTGTGGCCAAGAAAAGGCTGTCTACAAGTAAGCGCGCATCTCCACATGCTGGCGATGAGGAGCTCTGCCCAAATTCAAAACCAAAATGCGGGCACGAGTTGGTCGTTGGCGCAGGAAGCGGTGCACACTCTATTTAAACACCACTGGGACCTGCAACGTCACAACCAAGGCGATACACACCGTGATGCAATCATCAACACTGCAAAGCTCAATTCCAATGTATGCCAATGCTCAAGTTTCGTATGCGTACGCGCCTGGACTCCCGCCGCACCGCCCCGTCATGACCCGGCGGACCGCCTGTGCCAATCGTTTACCAGTCATCCCATTCATCCGACTTCTTCGAAGTTTGCGGCGCCGCGGCGGTGCCTCTGCCTTTCCCCATGCCCATTGCGTTGGTGCCGATGGCGCTGCTGTTCTGCTTCCTCTGGTCCGCCAGGGTGGAGAAGTCGTCCCAAAAGTCCTTCCGGCTCTCGTCCAGCGGTGCGTCTCGGCGGTGGTCGTTGCCCTCGACGAACTTGTTGAAACCCTCCTGAGCATTCTTGCCGGCCAGTTGTGCTTGCCTG
The DNA here is from genome assembly GCA_001600555.1 of Albophoma yamanashiensis. Classification (NCBI taxonomy): domain Eukaryota; kingdom Fungi; phylum Ascomycota; class Sordariomycetes; order Hypocreales; family Ophiocordycipitaceae; genus Albophoma; species Albophoma yamanashiensis. The sequence goes on from BCKH01000002.1 coordinate 2,290,701, forward strand.
GCCAGTTGCGCGGCGGTGAGCTGTGCCTGCTTGGCAAACTCCCCCTCGGCAATCTACGAGGTGTTCGGGTTAGTCTCGCTGGCGAAAGTTGATCAGAGGGGCGGCTCTCCAAAAACGTACGCTCTTTGCCGTAGGCTGAATGTACCCGTCATTCACCGTCTTCGCCGTCTTCGAAACCGTCGACGTGAACCACCCGAAACCCTTGGTCAAGGCCGCCATGGGATCCTTTTGCACCTCGTCGAAGTTGGGCAGCGATCCTTGACTCGCAGGGGTGGAGGTTGGCATGCTTCCAAATCCAGCATACTTGCCCCCCTGGCTGGGCGGCAGGTCATCCGGCCGCGATGCGTTGTCTGCGCCCAGCTTGGCGAAGTACCTGTCGTCCACCTTGACCTTGCCACCCCTACCAGGACTCTGGCTGCGGCTCGTGGACGCGCTGAGCGGCGTACCCGAACGGGACGTTGCCTTCTGCGCCGCCGAGGATTTCAAGGCTGGGGACGGAGACGGTGCGGCTGCGGGCTTCCTCTCCCCCGGGACGTACTCGCGACCCTCGACCTTGCAAGACAGCCTCTCCTTCCACTCCTCACCGACCTCGCCGCTATATCGTTCCGCAATCGTAGCGTCGTCCCAGCTGATGCCTCTCATCTGCGTATCCTCGTGCTCCTCGAAGAACTTCCTCCAGCCCCCGTTGCCTCCCAGGCGCATGCGCTCGATCTCGCTCGCCTTGAACGCATCCATCGAGATGCTGCGCACAAAGGAGATGTGGACGCCCAATCCGCGGTGTACGCCGGCGCACGACAAGCAGATGAAGATGCCGAATTTCGGGGACGCCCATTGCGGGGACGGAGCGTGGCAATCGCAGCAAAGATTGTTCTCGGATTCCTTTTGGAGGGCGGCCAGCTGTTGCCATCGCTGGTCAGTCGAAGAACGGCTGCGGCCAGAGAGTGTTCAGCGTAGGACCGAGGGCGGGATTTACCTTGGACCGCGTCTCAGGATCGACCTCCCACATAGCCTTGGAAGCCATGCTGTCGTCCCGGGCCGTGGAGTGCGTAGGTTGGGGGCGCGCCTGATGCAACTGTTGGCGAGGGGCGTGGTTGAGAGGAGGGCTTTGGATGTTCGAGAGATGCTCGAGTGCGCCCGCAGGGTAGGCAGGGAGGTTGCGCCACTCAATCGACAACTCGGCTGGGCGGGGGCAACTGCAGCGCCCCAGGGGCTGCCCCCCGGTAGTTCCCTGGAAAGCCTGGCTGGCTCAGGGTATCCGTACGCCACGAAACAATACGAGAAGTTCGGGAAACCTTCCTACGCGAATAAGATTGTCTCCTCGCATCCAATATGCGTAGGGTACCTTGAAGTGTCCTCGGTAGCCGCTCCCTCCATACCTTAAATACATACTGGTCCCATACCAGCTGCGGCAGCATTCGACACGAGTAAGTAGAGACTAGGTTGCCGCAATGCGGGTCTTGTAGTTGTCACGGCATCGCCAGTCTACGGCAACCGGCCGTCTCTCGCCCATCTGTCACCTCACCATTGCACTGGCCAAGCACCTGACGCTCATTGATATTGCACCAAGCTGCCCTTTTCCCAGTCGTCGTTTCCCGCTAAGCTATGTTACGACCCAGCAGAAATGTGACGGAAAGGAGACTAGCACAGTTGCACGTGAAAGGTTCATTTGCGTCCTCCGATGCTTGCTGGAGATAAGACAGTTGCCAAAAAATAAGGAGGGCAGCCAGGAACCGCCCCAGGGCCCAAAGAGTCCAGACAAGCTGGAGTGTCTCGTCCTCCCCGAACCAGGCCACGGCCCCAACGCCACTTGCATCCAGAGCAGAGCAAGCATCTACCGTAAGAGATATCATCGAAAATCGCATGCCATATCGTACGTATGCTCATCTAGCTGGGGTAGGCCCAAGCGGTCGACATAACCTTCGCCTTGCGATTAAGAAGTGGCGGCAGCAGGAGCCTCGGCGGCAGCCTCAGCCCCCGCGCCCTCCTCGCCCTGGGGGGCGTTGGCCTCCTCGTCGGTCTTGTCAGGGCTGTCGATGGCCACCTTGACGGCAATCTCACGTCCCTCGATCTCCTTGCCGTTCATCTCAGCAACAGCCTTCTGCTGCAGCTCCTCCGACGCCAGCGTAACGAATCCAAAGCCACGTCCCTTGCGAGCCTCGCCACGAGCCTGCAGCTTCTTGATCATGAATCGCGGGATAGGTCGCAGCGCAATCTTGGCCGAGGAAGGCTCGTATGCCTTGAAAAGCTCAATGAGCTATGACGCGTGTTAGCATCCTATGCTGCGCGCGTTGCATGCCCGGAGCAGCTTTCATGCTCACCTTGTCCTCGGTCAGATCGTAGGGCAGGTTAGCAACCATGACCTTGGTCTTGGATGGAATGCCGTCCGCGGGGGGGCCGCGCTCTCGGCGCTCGCGCTGGGGACGAATCTGGGTCTTGGAAGCCTTGGCCTCGCCGTCAGTCTTGTCCTTGTTCGTGATGTCCGACAGTGGCTGCACCTCAGTAGCACCCTCGGCCTCGGCAGGGGCGTCAGCGACATCGGCAACGGCAGCCGCGGTAGTCTCGCCCTCAAGTTTCTCCTCGCCAACGTCCTGCGGTTCTGTTAGCTGCTTGCTTCGAAGGACGAGATGGTTCGGTAGACGTACGCCAGCGCGGCCACCACGGGCGGTGCGGCCGCCGCGTCCACGACCGCGTCCACGGCCACGGCCAGAGGCGCGACGGCGTGAACCCTCAGCGCCAGAGCCCTCGCCGTTGGCAGCCTCAGCCTTCTCACCGGCAGCCTCGGGCTTGCGGGCGAGCTGGACGGACACCTTTCGCTCCAGTATTTCCTTGCCTGAGAGCTCCGCAATGGCACGCTCGGCCTCGGAAGGGGTGGAAAGATCGACGAAGGCGTAGCCGACGGGGCGGTCGGTGCGAGGGTTCTTTGGGATGGAAACAGACTCCCTGCGGTAGGAGGTGTGGTGTCAGCGAAAGCCTCATAGAGGTGACATGCGTTCGCAGATGGCAGCAAAGGGCAGCTCGCAAGGTAGCGAGAGGGCACGGCAGCGAGGACACGAGGGTAAGAGGTGACAGTCTGCGGAGTCGGTCGAGGCAGAATGGGCAGGGAACCTACACAAGATAGCTCTTGAAGAAGTCCTTCAACTCTCCCTCGGTTGTCGCGTAGGCCAGGTTGCCAATGTACAGGCGGCGGCCCTCGGCAGCGCTAGCCGAAGCAGCCTCGTTGGCGGCGGCCTTGTCGTCGGCAGGCTGGCTGATTGAGGTATTGCTCAGAGTGTTGGCGACGTCATTGACGGCGGCCTCGGGGGCCTTCTCCACGTTGGTAGCAGACATTTTGATGGGCTGACGGATGGAGGATTGGCTGGTGAGTTGGCGGATGACGGTCGAACGTAGGCTGGCGGATGCGGGCAGCAACGTTCGATGGAGAAACTCGGGGGTTGAACTCTGGTGCAATGAGGGAGGAGATTGGACAGGGTAGCTTCGTGCCCTAGATAACGTTGAAGGTGGACAGACGGCGATGCGTTGCGCGGAGACACAAGATTGACTGGTGATATGTGAAGGAGGAGAGAAAAGGGGAGACGCAGGCCGCAGTCGCGAATCTGAAATATTTTCCCGCTGGCCTCGCGGCGCTCCTGCGCTGGTACCTAGGGAGGTGCAAGGGTGCCGCGCGGGGCGCCAGCGGCCGCGAGGCCAGCTCTCAGCAGGCGCGAGGGCGCTGCGGTGCCGCTAAACAGCGGTGGGCAGCAGCACACGACAGAGGGGCTGGCGGCCCCGTTGCCCCAAAAGTTACAGAGGGTCGGCGGCAGCGCAGGGGGTTGGTTTCCCCTCACCGCACCCAGGCCTAAACGCCTGAGAGTAACGGATAGCACTTTGGGCAGAATGGAAGCTTCCATCCTGCTGTGCTATAGGTACATAAACGCAAGGTACCTTTGCGACTGACGGACGGCATCCACCGAGCGCGGCTGCTGCGTCGCGCGCGGCTGCCTCTCTACGATGTTCGGTGGCCGAATGAGCCAGGTGGCCTCTCCTCGCCGCATGTGCGCTTGCCGGCATTACGTGCGACGGCTTTGTGCTGCCTTTGCAGCTGATCTGAAAGATCCTGGAGGGCAAGGTAGGGGCCTCAGGTTGCTTCCGTGCCTCAGTTGCCTGACCTGGGATGGGGCCCTTCGCTGAATCACTCGCCGAGCGTGCAGTGGCCAACGTCAGCCTAACGACATTCGGTAGCTTCGTCGACGCACAGCACCTGGTCATCTCACGGTGCTTCATGCGCATCAAACTCCTAATTTCAAGCCTCGTCGCTGCTGCCAATAGCGCCGGCACCGAAGCATCAAGGCCGCCGGCCAGCGTACATCTCTTGCAAAGTCCTGTCTATCGCCCAAGGCACCCAAGGTAAGGCATAGGCTAGGTAAGGTAAGGAAGGTAGCTTGCGCTTGCGAGCTGGGACGTCGTAGCTCCCCAAGCCCGCCGGCCCACAGGTGCGGATGCTTGACAGTCCCCACCGAAGCGAATGCCGTCCAGGCAGCACTCCACCATGTACGCCCTTGGAGTGTGGTAGATCATGGCTCGACCTCGGGGCTTTTTTTCATGCTCATGTCACAGCCGCTCCTCCAAATTAGCAACCTCCAGCGCCTGGGTTAGAAGACGACTGTTTGCTCGGACAAACGCTGCCATACCCGCTCATGCTCGGTCAGATTTACTGGATCCCTGGGGGCAGGGAGGTGCGCTGTACTCCGCAAGGGCTTACTCCTTCCCGGGCATACTCTTCGACACGGCATCTGCGGCTGAGAAGTCCTTGCATACGATGGCCTCGCAGGAACCAATTTGTCGATTCGAGAGACGTGCAGGAATAACAGATCTTGCCCTGTCCCGCTTCATCTGGGATGCGCCGAGGTGCACCTAATCATTCCGCGCTGCTTTTCGAAGCAAACAGACGGCAAACTCACCGCCTAAAACGGGCGCTGCCGGGGCGGTTCCGCTCCACTGCGGCGCGCCACTCTAGAAGACCCAGCAGCCGCCCCCAGAGCGTCGGGAAGCCCGCTGACGGGTGCCTGTGCTGGCGGCTTGGCCTCGACGAGCTTGTTCGGCGCTGCAGCTCACCTCAGCATCGCGAAGCTTTTGCTGCGGGGCCATCAGTTGCCATTTGAGGGCCACGGAAGGATGACATCCGTACTACGTACGGGGAGCGGGTGTGCTTGGTGGGAAGCGTAAAGCGTCTACCAAAATAGGAAGAAAATCCACGGTCGCAGAAGAATGGGGGGCCCGACCCGGGCGATCGGTTTGATTGATAAGATCTCGGCGCAGAGCCTGAGCCGGCCCCGGCATCGGACTTTTCACCCCAGGGTAGTTTTCAACCACACAACCCGCCCCCATCGCCACAACGCCTCACCCCCGGGACGAAATACGCGCCGCCCACAGCGCGTGTGGGTTGTTCGCCTCGGCAACTGCGGGAAGGGTCTGAGGATAAGCGCACTGCCTGCCGATTCGCCTGTCGAGCTGCCCGTCGGTCGTCGCCTCCGCCATGACGGCTTCGGACAGGACCGCCCTGGTCCTGTACGGATCCGAGACGGGCAATGCGCAGGACATGGCCGAGGAGCTGGGCAAGCTGTTCCAGAGGCTGCATTTCAAGTGTCGTGTCGAGGAGCTCGATGCCATCGATGTTGTACGTCCCCTGCCCTGACGTCGGCGGCCTCGTGCCACGTATCGCTCACATCCGCGCGCAGGGCGCGCTTCTCGAGTTCCAGTTCGTCGTCTTCGTCGTGTCCACGACGGGCCAGGGCGACATGCCGCACAACTCCCTGCGGTTCTGGAGGAAGCTGCTGCGCAAGAGACTGCCCCCCGGGTGCCTTGCTCAACTGCGCTACACGTGCTTCGGCTTGGGGGACAGCACGTATCTCAAGTACGCCGCGGCGCCGCCCCCCACCCGTTGCGCCGCAGACTAACCGTCTCCCTTAGATTCAACTGGGCAGCCCGCAAGCTCATCAAGCGGTTGGAGCAGCTCGGCTCCAAGACCTTCATGGAGCCTTGCGAAGCCGACGAGCAGTTCCCTGAAGGGCAAGTGCTTTCCCCTCCATAGGTCTCCGGCTGAGATGACTGTACTGACATCCTGTCACCTCCTATAGAATTGACGGGAGCTTTGTACGCTGGGCAGATGACCTGAGGAAGCGTCTCCTCGAGCAGAGTCCCCTTCCGCACGACCACCCGCCAATCCCGGAGGACGTGAATCTTCCGCCACGATGGTCGCTGGAGCCAGCGCTGCGAAACACCGGCATCAGCCCCCCAGGCACCAAGGCGGAACCCCTTCTGAATGGTCATGCTGAGCCGTCAACGTCCAATTTGCCACCACCGGACGTCCTCCCGATTCCAGACGGTTGGACGGCTACCATCGCGGATAGCAAGCGGATGACCCCAGACACGCACTGGCAAGACGTTCGCCTCGTGTCCTTCGACATCCCCAGCCGCGGCGCTGGCCAGAAACTCCACTGCGACCCGGGGGACTGCCTTACACTCTACCCAAAGAACTTTCCCGAAGACGTCCAACGACTCATCTCCCTCATGGGCTGGGAGTCCGTCGCCGACCAACCTCTCGACCTCTCCCTGTGCGGCCCCCTACCCCACGCCCTCTACGCCCCTTCGCCGTGCACCATCCGCGGCTTGCTACTCCACAACGTCGACTTCACCGCCGTTCCGCGGCGCTCGTTTCTCAAGAGCATTTCGTACTTCTCCTCAAACCAGGACCACCGGGAGCGCCTTCTCGAGTTCACCACGACCGAATTCCTCGACGAGTACTTTGACTACGCCACGCGCTCTCGTCGCTCCATCATCGAGGTTCTCGAGGAGTTCTCATCGGTCCGCGTCCCCCCCGGCCGCCTCCTCGATGTGTTTCCCCTCATTCGCGGCCGCGATTTCAGCATCGCCAACGGGGGCGCCAGGCTCGTTCACCCGGCGCGAGACGACACGACCCGTGTCGAGCTCCTCGTAGCCATGGTCAAGTACCGCACAATCCTGCGCAAGCCTCGCCAGGGCCTCTGCTCGCGGTACCTCGCTGACCTCCCCCCGGGCACCGCCCTCCGCGTCTCCCACAAGCCTGTGCTCTCTCCCATCCACGGCCCCGCCAATGCCATGCGGCCGCTCGTCGGCATGGCCACGGGCACGGGCATCGCTCCCGTACGGAGCCTCATCCACGAGCGCCTCACACACCCCTCGTCAGCCCCAACGCTCCTCTTCTTCGGGAATCGCAACCGCACTGCGGACTTTTTCTTTGCCGAAGAGTGGGAAACCTTATCGCGGGACCAGCTGCTCGTCTTCCCGGCCTTCTCGCGCGATCAGCGCGAGAAGATCTACATTCAGGATCTCATCCGCCGAGAGTCGACACGTCTGGCGGATGTGATGCCGCAGCTGCCTATCTTTGCCGTCTGCGGCGGATCGACCAAGATGGCAGATGCGTGCAAGAACGCAGTCCTGGACCTTTGTGTCGAGGCGGGCGACGGCCAGGAGCGCAACAAAACTCTCGACACAGTGACCTGGTGGCAGGAGATTTGGTAAGACCTCGTCCGGGCGTTTCCTGGCTTCGTCGAGGCGCGGCCAAATTGCTGTACATGAAGCAGTTTCTTGCTGAGGCGCAAATTCGGGCGAAATGGACATCGGCATTTATAGACGGGTCATAAGAGACCGACAGGAGATACAAGTCATGTAATGTTATTGTCGATGCACTCGCGAGTGGTCAAGCCAGCCTTCTGCTAGCTCAAGAATCGATGTATACGCGTCGTCTTCTCGACGGGCCCCTTAGCTGGTCAACACATCCTCCTACATATTCCACAATTCCACAGCACCAGTCGCGAGGGCTGTGTGTGTATCCCACCACCGATCTGCAGAAGTGAGACCCATGCCTCAAGTATCCAGTCCGAGTCCCATATCATGAAAGCCATCTTCCACGAAACCCATAGTTGGCCTTTGGCCCATGACTCCAATGCTCGTAGACGCGTATGTACGCATGTCCAAGTGAACTACCCCGTATAAACACCTTTTGGAAAAATGCGAGAGCAGATTTGCTCAAATTCGATCCCGATAAACGCAAAATGCGAAAACTCCGATGCCAAATTGAGATTGCGCTCCGCTGTGTTCGGCCCGAGGTTACTCTGCTCGAGACTCCATGCGATTCTCGTCGAAAATCATCACGGTGCCGGAACTCCTTCGCTAATTGTTATTTCCAGAACAAATGAAAAATCAAACCAAGTGGGTAAAAAGGGAGGGAAAGAAATAGATTGGGGCGAAAGCACATGTGGAAATGTGTCCAGCATTTGGGTTTCGAAATAGCCGTCATCCCTCTTCTTCCCAGCTGTATCGTTTATCAGCCATTTGAGGCACGTGGATCAAATCTCTGCCGGGGTCAATCCGTTCATGCCCGGACAAAGTCTCGAGCTCGACATCTCTGTTCGTTGGTCCCGATTCCTCTAAGTGAGGGGGTAACGGCGTCGAGTCTTGGTCACCCCGGTGCGACGAGGGGCGCTGATGCGACAGGCTTGACCTGACATGGGAGAGGCTGGCCTGTCGCGTCATTTCCTCCACAATTCTCTCCTCATCTTCGGTGTAATTGCTACCCAAGCTTCCCTCCGAGGGAAGAGAAACCGCGTGAAATAATGATGCCGGAATGTCTCGCCCGTCCGTATCAATGGCACGCTGCGTCATATTTTGATGGCGAACCTGGACGCCTTGAGGCATCGGCCCGAGGCAGACAATTTTTGACGGGTTTATCGGTGATCTTTGAAACGACGCCGCTGGAATTGATGGCAGAATGTCGGCTGTCGGAGACTCTGGCGCGGTCGAAGTCGCCGATCGGGATCGGCCCGTGCCTCCGGCACGTGAGTCTGGATGCCTACCGCGGCTTGCAGTACCGGAGGAGGAGGATCTCGGGGGCATAGAAGCCGTGACGGGGGATGGCAAGTCTATGGAGTGCGCATTCCAGTCTGTGCGGGGCGAGATGGGGGAAGGCTCTGACGCAGGGAAGGAGTTCGATCCTCCGCTGCGTGACCTCGTAGGGGATATGGGCGACGGCTGGTCGGGCAGTTGGTTGACTTGAGCTGGGCCGACGTATGGGTACTCCTTTTCCGGCGGTAGCATGTTCCCGTCAGCTGGCGGCGCATAGGCCGGGACTGGTCCTTGTAGTTGGCGATCCAGCTTCAATCTTGCCAGTTCGTAGGCACTTAAATTATGCGTGTTATCCGTACCCAGCTCTGTTTCGCCCATGATGGAGTTGTCGTCAGCCGCGCCACCATCGAGCTCGGCCGGAGGATCGGGGGCGGGCAACTCGTAAATTTGACAATCAGGCGCTTCAGATGGGAAGTGAACTCGGTCAGAATTATCGGGCGTGACCTGTAGCGTCCGTTTGCGGCGCGCAAGCTTGGAGAAGATTCTCGACATTGGCGTCCTCGGCGAATCAGGAGCCAGGTATGAGGCGGAATCCTTGGTGTCATCAACTTCAACCGAGCCTTTGGGGCGTCGAGATCGTCGTCGGCGCCAGCAACACCACCCAAGAAGCAAAGTTACGCACAGCAGTATAACCCCAGCCGCGATACCAACCATTTGCCCTGTGGACAGCGTTTGGTCGTCGGCAGGCGTCGGAGGCGGCGGAAACGGACTGTTGGTCGACTGCTTGATTTTCTGCAGGTTGGCATCGCGCTCGGGGTTTGCGGGGAAGAGCGCCTGGTGGATTGAAAAGCGGGCTTCATCAAACTTGGTGATAATGTACGACTCTTGCAGAAACGCTCGCCCGATAACGAAGTCGTTGCCGCTAGACTTCCTCAGGGTGAAGTACGGAACAGCCGGGTCAGCATATTTGATAGCATCGTAAAAGGGGTATTGCAGCAAGCTGACAAAAGCCTGCAGCGGCAACGTGATGTTGACAACTCCGGCAACTGCTAATGGCAAGCCAAAATTATCGTGATTTTCGACACTCGTCAGGCTAAAGGTAAAAGTGAGGGCATCCTTGGAAGTGTAGTCGCGATACTGCTGGTTGCTGAGAGTGTACAGATCAAAGGTGCTGTTGTAGGTCAGATTCAGCGCCTGAGCAAAACGGTCACAAACAGCTTCGGGAAGCCAAAGGTACGGAGTCGAGCTATCAATCATGGCAGTGAAGGAGCTGTTCCAGTCCGACAATATTTCCGTCTGAGACCTCCACGTGTCGGGCTTGTCTTCGCCTTTGTGGGCGGCGATCTGAATTCCTCGAACAAGTGTACGTGGGATGCTCTCTCCCGAGGGCATGGTGAATGTGGTGTCGTGCGGGGTAAACCTAGCGGTATCATATCCGCCAAGTGTTGCTGACACGATTGTATTGCCTGGGAAGTGTCAGCATGTGAAAGCCAAGTTCAAGAAAACCTATGGAGGCACGTACGATAGTATGCGCCAGCTGTGAAGCCGTAGCTATAGCTAGGAATCCACCCGAAGGTCTTGACAGCTTGGGTGAGGGGAGAGTCGGCCACCATGTTTCCAAACCTCCCCGGTTGAATGCCCAGGCCAAACAAGCCAAGGTACGGACTGGTCGTGTTGATGGCCGCCATGAGAACGTTGGACATTCCGAAGCCAATATCGGTGATGGGACTGTACGCATTGACAGTGTCGAGGCCGTACTCCCCATTGGCCTTGTAACCCAAGTATGGAAGCCCCAGTTGCCAGAGTCCCATGGGCGACCAGTGCTTTGACTTGGTCGGGCTATAAATGCCTCCACGAGCAGCGGAACAATGAGGCTCCTCTGTTAACCCAAGGTTAGTCTACGTTCCAGGACAGGCTCCAAGGGGAGGTGCGCCAGGGCGGGCAGAGCAGAGGGACAGAAACGCACTCTCAAGACACCCTCCCGGCCCTATCGCCCAAAACTCGGACAGCGATGTGCTGACGAAAACATTGACAAGATCAGAGTTGGAACCCAGCAGGAACGAAACCGAGGACCAATTGCCATCTATGCCTAGCCTGCATGCAAAGTCAGCGACCGAGGCATCGGACGAGGAAGAGAGGCCAAGACGAACCAGTCGCTGGCCTGCAAAGCAACGGGGGCAGGCTCCAGAGCTCCGGCTATGCCAGCGAAGGCAATGGCAGCGGCTGAAGCCGCCACGGCCAAGTCCGTAGGCCACATTGCGTCGCTTCGAAGCCAAGAGCGCGGTGTGCTTTCACCGCAGGAGGTCGCCCCAGAGTTACCGGGTTGTCCAGATACACGGCGGGCTCATGGAGCGGTTGGTCCGAGAAGGCACGGGTTTGCGAAGAGCAGAGTCCATGAGCGCGCACGCGGCTGTCGGAAATTGCAGCCCGGCTTCGATGCAGCTCATCGACCCCGAACCTGTCCTCTGCTTGGCTGTGATTCCGTGGCAAGGCAATAGACGCTTGTCACAGCGTGGGACCTGGCTAGGTGAGAGGGCGTCCAAGGGCGATGAGCCAACCTCGGGGAGTTGGGACGAGACGAGATTTGGAGAATAACAAATGCACAACGTAGGCCGCTAGACGTGTTGAATGAACGGACGGACGCACGATAAACGAAAAGGGCATGCACGCGTGGGAGGGCACGGCGAGAGCCGGCGGCGCTGGAGGACGGGGAACGACGAAGGAGTATGGAGAACAAAGGACGGACGCGGGAGTGAGGGCGATGAGCGGCAGGCCATCTGGAGACTGCAGATCAGAGTAGACCCCAATGCAGTTAGCGGGTGGGAGTGGGCATGAATTGGGGGGGGCGTCGGCGGAGGGTCAAGGTTACCGTACCTGGGAGGGGAAATTTCCACAGCCGGCAGCCGGCGGCTCAGCACCCTGAGCAGGTACGAGTACATGGCACTCGCGCGGCATCCGTGCCTTGGCCGCGGCTGGACGGGCACCCACCAAGCGGCGGGCGCTAGGTTCGAGTAGGGTAAGGCAGGGAGCGCCGAGAGAGCCCCGGGTGCCTTGGGGCCCGCGCGATCTCCCCAAGCGGGGGGGTCTCGAACTTCAGCAGGGCCTAGCGCCTGTTAGGACCCGATCCGACCAGATTGGCGGGTGATTGGTCATACGGGTGAGCACCCCAATGTCGCCCTCCGCAGCAGCTCCGGCTGGACTGAGCACGACAGGAGGATGGATGGGAAGGCATGCGGTTGGACCGCCAAAGTGAATCAGAATTGTACGGATCCCCTGGGTTACCAATTTCCGCAGTTTCAGGACACGGACCACGAGTCAACATGGTCACTGATTCCGGCAACGACGAAGGGATGGATGCTTGGTGCGTGGGATGACGGGTCCATACGGCATCAACGGCCAGGAGGCTTACACGTATACGCCAGGAGGCTTACACGTATACGAACCGGCGCGGCATGGCGGCGACCGGAAGAACACCCGCGACTTCTGGCAAATTCCCCGGTCGACTTAGAGCATGCTTTTGACGCCGCAGTGGCCTGGCTGATCTTCGAGCGCGTGCTGATAATGCGAGGCAAGTCAACACTACCGGGGGGCCGGATGTCGGGTTCGAAGTTCGATTGCAAATGTCCGCGTGGGCTTGGACAGCGCGCGTGACAGAGCCAACAGGCCCCACGCTCGTTGGCAGAGGCGACTGCACCTCCCGCTGCTGGTGTGGTACCTACGTAGTAAGGTAGTACCTGTATTCAAACCGATGGACGGGTTGGAGCGTCTGTCGTCCGCTAGGAGCACCTGCTGCAGGGCAAAAAACGCGAACCGGAGAGATTAGGTACCCCGCGCTACGGCATCTTGAAGACCCAACTTATGCATCACTCCCCGTCTCTAAATGGCAGATCGGCGTCGTCCAAGGCGCCTTGGTCTCTAGCAGAAGGTCACATCGTCCGGAACAGATCAAGAGTATTGGATGATTCACTGCGACGTCGAGGCAGGAATGCCAGGTGACCAGGTTGTCGGGTCCTGGTCCCCATCGTGCTGCATGCGGCGCGTTGACTTACATGTGCCACGACGAGTCTTGCTTCAGGACTCGAAATGAGATTGCGGCAGGCGACATTACTTACCGACGGGCTTGCCATGTCTTGGGTGCTTCGAGGGATCGGACGGAAGCTGAGGGCGAGCAATACAAAGCAGCGCATGCTTTGTATAACCACCTACTCGTTCCTCGACAGGGTTTGCAAGCCAAGGCTGCCTGCCGTGCGCTTGCCCAAGTGGCGTCTGCCCTGAGCTTCCCCCTTCGCGCCGAGGCTGGAAAGGCAATTCGAGCAATGCGCAGTCCACGCGGAATGCAGAACAGTTCTGCGTACTCCGTACTCGTGAGGTAGTTGCGTACCTTGATTCGCTACCCACGCAGGTGTCCTTGCGCATTTCGCCAGCCGCCGCTGCAGAACGTCAGAGCAGGCTCCCGGGGGGGTTGGTACACCTTGCACAGAGGCTGAGTGTCCTCCACTTACAGCGTTCTTTGCTCCCGCAAATGGGTTCGGCATTCACTATTCAGAGCGTCGGAATGGCAAGGAGGTATAAAGTCGGAACATAGCTGTACTCGTCGACATCAACCCGAGGGTCGTGGGAATGGGCTCGACCACAGCAGACGAAGGCGCCATTTCGCAGCATCGCCAGCGATGAGACTAGTGGCGCCTATTCCACAACCCACAGCACGGACCAGCGACGCTTGAGGGTCAGTCTTACTACCTTATGTACTCCGTACTCTGGCGAACTCCGTTTTTGCTTCTGCAGGCGGCGGTGTCGGACGCGCGGGATTCGCCAAGGGCTGGCAAAAGAATCACCTGCAGACGCAGCTGCTTCTTTCTGTCTGTCTTTTCCCGGTGGCTGATGGCCGAGGGACGAGCGCGACGTGTAAGCTGGCAGGGAGGCGAGAGCCAGAAGCCAAACGCGGTTGTGCATGAATGCCCGGAGCGCTGAGGCATACCTTCAATGCTCGTCTGCACCGATTACGGCTGAGGTCGCACTAGTGCTCGCACTCGTACGGAGTTCAAAAGGCAGCCTCGTGGCCATGTTGGCTGCGTTGCATTATCCTTCCGGCGATCGTTGTCGGCAGATCCCTAGCCTCTCGTAGGCCGTGATCCTTGCTCTGCAGGTTGGGAGATGATCAAGGGAACCGACTGAGCGCAAGCTCGCTCCGGCCAGACGAATGCGAGGCTCGCCATCCAGCCAAAGAGCAGATGGCCATGCACGAGTACGTACTCCGTGCATGGTACGAATTAATACCGCGCATGCAACAGCCATGTCCTCCAGCAGTCAATCTCAGCCCGCGCCGTCCTCCCGCCCGCCAGGTCGTGCGTTCTCCAAAGTCGCCCTGCGTCCCCGCCTGGTCATCAAACGACCTCCGCTTGTCTCCTTCACCCTGCCCCTGCCACGACTAGCAGCCACTCGCAGGCCCTCCCCTGCGCTCCATCTAGAACTAGAACTAGAAGGCGAGCCACCGCAATGAAGCAGGTCGATAACGCAGCCAATTGACGGCGATTGACTGCCTCACGCAACAGACCGTGCATGGATGGTTCTCCCCGGTGCAGCGTTCAACTAGCCCTCCGAGTTTGTAGGGTGACACCCGGGGCGATAATCAATCTGCTGGCCTCTGCGCCTGCGATTGACTGGGTGCCCCTACTCTTTCGTCGCACTATCGTGAGCTGTCACTGACGATTGACAGCATTGCCGCAGTGGATGTTACGGCTGCTTAGGCGCACGGCGTTGTGAGCGCTCTACTACCTACCTACCTAGCTAGCTGTTCCCGAGCTCAGGTACGTCGTGCAGGCAGGCAGGCAGGCAGGCAGGCAAATCACCACGGCTACGACGGCATTTCAGCCTTCCACGAAGGAACTTTTCGCCAGTCGATCAAGACGGGTCGGCTGGGCAAAGTACCAGAATAGGGAGAGGGGATCCTCTCGCAATGTGGACTCCGAATGTCCACGCAATAGGATCTGAGGGCGGCCCCTCGTCACTCCACAGTTGGGAGAGTATCGACGCGGAGGGCCCATGTCGAAGCATAGCAGTCGCCCGCTGGATACACTCAAGAACCATACATACATACCAGCAGACCACTGGGATTAGGGTGTGGCAGCCAATATACACAAGGGCCTGCTGGCCACTCGCACCGAGGGCGTTGCTACGTCCACCTAAGCGGGACTTTGGACAAAGTCATTACTGTTCAGTCTGTTGGCTTGGCTGCATATGGTTACTTGCCTATTCAGAAAGGTGATTCGGGAGCAAGACATCAGGATCACGGCCTCTCCCAACAATGTCTGTCGCATTGGGGCTCTGGGGGCGTGAGCCGAGGGCTCTGGCAACAAGGGAAGCTGTCCATTGCAGCTTACAGGCACCTCGATGGACATCGCCCGAGACGCTGTTCAGTCCACAAAGCAGTATAGGTTGTCAAGGAAGAGGAGGCAATTTGCAACAACAACTCTTCTTCCGCTTCACGTCGAGGGCGTTTGGAGTGGATAACTCGGCGCACGGCGACCTGCCGTGAATGGACTTGCCAGCCTGAGCCACCTCGAGGGTTTGGCCTGCTCTGCGAGAGTTTTGCAGCGGCATGGATAATACGCATCGCTGAGTCTTGGGCCATTTGGAGTTTGCACACCAGGTGGCAAGACGTGAGGAAGGAGACCACTCTTTGTTCGTGTGCTGCGGGCGGGCTGCCCGTACCAGCACACTTGCGCGCAATCTCCCCAAGGTCATGATGGCTCGGCATGCCGCCGTGCACAGAAGGCCCGGAACGCCGATCGGGATGCAATACGGCCAACTCTTGCTTCACTCAGTCGATGTGTCGCGCAACAATACAGTCTTCACGGTCAGGCCTTGTCTACGATCGTACGGGAGTTGGACTTTATGTAAGTGCTCCGCACGTGTACGGGTACGCGTACTCCGTACGTACGAGTAGCACTACGTACGAGTGCTCGTAGGAGCCACCATTGTCTGGGCCTGCCACCGGTCAGCCCTAGTCCTGGTTCGCGATAGCCCTGTAAACTCATGTTCTTGTAAGTGCCGCCAACGCTCTGCTCCGCCTGTTCCAATCCCAGGGGCCTCACCCCGCAGGGCAGACCCATGCTGTGGCGTATGTACTACGTACATCGTACATGGGCATGGGTCAGGGGCTGGGATGAGGGGGATTAAGATCAAAAGCCTCGCTGCTCATCAACGCTCAGCTCGCCGATCAGCCGAAGATAATTAACTCGTGTTGTGAGGTGCCGTGGACCGGGCTCGCTCGGCAGCGCATTCCGTGCCGGAGGCCCGGGCGCTTCGATAAGGGTAGAGGACGAGTACTCCGTACCGTACGCGAACGTAATAGATACAATTCTTCCAGATACGTACACAGTACTGTACGGGCTTGACGTTCTGATTAAAGGGCAAGAGGTCTTCATCTTGAAAGTCGGATACTCGTGCAAGTGCGGAGCACTCGTTGAGGCGAGCTCCCATCTCGGCGTCTGGCTAGGCAGCATTTGTTCTCTCTGCCTTCGTCGCGACTCACGAGTCAGCACAGCCGTCGCATCGGACCTGTCCGCTGCAAGCCACGCAGGTTTCGGATGCAGCGATGAATTACGAGCACCTACTCCGTACTCCGTACACGTTGGCGGTTGAAGCAAAACACCTCGGGGATTGATAGTTGGCTGTGGGCATGGCAGCCGTCGAGCAAGGGCGGTGAATGCGTTCGAAGGAGGCTCCGTGAGACAACCCCCGTCCACACGGCGGAATGGGGCTTTCCAACGGCGGGACGTCGCTTTGGGATGAAGCCGGACGGGAGCATTCCTGGCTGGGATCCAAGGCCAGGGAGTGACGTGCGGGCACTCGAAGGAACACCTTGCGTGTGTGCAACCTTGTCTTGCCGTCCAACGACGTCGCTCCATCACCTCATGCTAACCTGATCGTGAAAAGATGCACCGCACCGTCTACTCCGTACTCGCGGGCCTGCTCGGGCGGAGTGCACAAGTACCCGACCTGGCAGAACGTACGGCGTGTGCGAAGAAGCATCAAGGCCAACTGACGCTGCCCTCGGCACGCACGACGAGCGCGTCCTGCCACAATCCCCAGTGCAGTACTCCGTAAACACCGTCGGCGATGCGAAGAGCAACTGGAGACTGCAGCTACCCTGCCGTCCTCTACGAAGGATGCGGTGCTGGCGCGGCTCCGCGGAGTCGCCTGCGTAGACTTGCTCACTCGTCCATCATCACGCAGCGCAGCGGCGCGACAGCTGGCGCGAGCGCGGCAGGGACAGGTCAGGTCAAGGGAAGACTGAAGAGAGACAGGCAGGAACTCGAATGAGACATTCGGGCTCCCAAGTTGCTCGCAACCCGGGCTGGCAGATGGGGCCAGCAAACGGGCCAGCCTCCAGCGCCCAGCGACCAACCAACGGCCAACGGCCAAGAAGCGGGGCTCGCCGTCAGTGAGACACGGCCGCCTTGGAGGGCCAAGAGCGCTTGGAGGGCTTGGAGGGCTTGGAGGGATCCCCTGCCGCGGGGATCGCCCCCAAGGCATCGCGGGCTCCACAAGGCTGCCCCCGTTGGTGGTTTCTGGCAGTTGGGCTGAACCTTGTCCCGAATTGTCAGCTGGGGCGGGACGAGAGGGGAGATGGAGAGGAGCCACGGCTGGTGGGTGCCTGTGGAACGCCCCGAACCGGCTCGCCCACGGCGGCCGGGGCGGGCGCACCTCTCAGGGCCCAGCAGGGGCCCGCCATGCCCGCGCACGCCACCACCCACCCACCCACGCACCCCAACCCCAACCGCTGCTGCGCGGGCTGCGTGGGCGCATGGGCTGCCAGGCTGCCAGGCTGCTCAGGGCACCAACCCGACGCCAGGTCCGCTCCAGCTCCAGCGCATGAGGCCAGGGAACGTCCCGTCCCCCGCTGGGGATTGCAGACTCCCGCACCGTTTGGCTTTCACTCAAAAGCCACTCTCGCGGCGTCTCTCGTCCGCATCCCCGAGGTGCTCTCTCGCAGTCCTCCGCTTCGGGTGCGCCGAGTCCTGCGCCTGTCTCGCAGCTGTGGGCCCTCCCGACGCCTGATTGTCGCGTCTTGCCCGTGAAGCCTTTCTTTTTCATCCGCCACAGTCATGTTGGGCCCGCATTGCCGACTTCTCTGGCCGCTCCATGGCTGATGCCGCCTGCTCCCGTCCTGCGTCCCTCAACCATCCGTCTTTCGTGACCCGCCCTCGGCGTCCATCCCGACGAACATGAGGATTGACGCGGTTCTGCTGCTCTGCGCAGTCATCCTCGTCCAGTCTGCATCTGCAGCCGGAAGGCGTGGTGCGTTGCCGCGTGGCATCCTCGTTTGGGCCTCGCCCGCTGACAAACTGACCCAGAGCCTCTCGACTATCACGGGAAGAGATTCTATCCCTCCCCAAACACCACTCTTCCAACGCTCCCGCCGACTCTGGCATCTTCGACGCCCACAACTCTGCAAGAATCTTACCCGCCAGCAGTTTCTACAAGTTCTAACACCGTAACGCCGCCGCCGCCGCCGCCGCCGTCGTCGTTGTCGACCGGCGTGTTCGCGTCATCCAATGGCTCCCTCGGCACAAATTCGTCCACCGCGACGATTTCCTCTGTGTCCCTGGGCTCAACGTACTTGATCAGCGGGAGCGCAGCCCAGCAAACGACAGCCTCTCGCCAACCAACGGAACCTGCCAACGCCACTTCACTTGCCGCCCCTGGGCCGGTCGCAACAGTGACGGTAGAATGTCCGATCAATGCCACATATTCTGCGTGCACTGCGCCTCCCACGGGAGGCGGAAACATGACAATTAGCGATGCTGGGCCTACCGCGACGGCGACGGAGCACTGTACCAGCCTTCCCGAAGACAGCACCAAGCTCGTCACAGAATTCTCCGTCGTATATACCTCGACGGTGACTTTTTACGGCAACAGGGCCGACTACACTCCACCCTTCGAAACCCTTGTTACGCCCAATTATTGCTTGCCAACCATGACTCCTTTTGTCCAGTCAGATGTGGCTCCTCACATCTTCCCTACCGTCATCCCGACGAGCACGACCGGCCGAAGGACCAGAGCAAAGCATGGCTCAACCTTCCGCCCCATCATCACCTTCATCACGACGGACAAGAACCCTTCTGTCGTGTTTCCCACAGAGTCTGTACCTGCCTACAAACCAACCCAGGACTTGAGCATACCGGGAGGAAACCCTGACGGTGGGAACCACAAGACTGCTGACGGCGGTGGGGGTCCAGGGGGGGATCCTGCTCAAGGAGGATCGCACCCTACTCCTGATGCAGAGAGCAACGGCGGAGGAACGCTGCCGTCATTCAAAGTCACCGCCCGGGGAACTCAAGTCGTCATCAACGACAAGACCTTTTCGGAACTGGCACCAGGCCAGACATCTGTCGTCACCGTTGGTGGTGGCACATTCACGATTTTCCCCACGGCAATCTTGGGAGAGGGCGCAACCGTCCAAAAGCCTGCGCCACCCGGAACTGCCGTTTCTGCAGCGAAACCGACGACAGGTGTGCTAGGAGGCCTTCCTGTAACCATCTCTGGATCCGAGGCCGTTGTCGGTGGAGCCACAATGACCATTCCGGAAAGGGGCACATCCACTGTCGTGGGCAACATGAAAGTTTCCATCGGGCCAGGGACGCTTGTTGTCGGCGGAGAGAGTCTATCTTTTGATGCCGTTATGCCGGCACGTGAGACTGATGTCTTGGTGAAAGGCGGAGAGCTGCTCACCGCCATTGGACGAAGTGTGGTCGTCATACACTCAACCACATTCACCTATGGTCCTGGCATACCGCAGATGACGGAAGTAGTCAACGGCGAGACAATCTCCGTCGGGCCCTCGGGCGTCGTGGTCCACGGAATGGTGATAGGCGGGCCGTCAGCAGACACCTCAACAACGGCTTACGAGATCGTAGGCGGAGCAACGATTTCGAGAATTGCGCCCTCCATCGCCGTCATCAACGGCGTGACGTTTACGGTAGGACCTGGAAGTCGCTGGACGACTACGGAGATTGCGGGTGAAACATTCACCATTGGGCCCACTGGTATTGTGCTCGCGACGATGACCCTCTCGTATCCGTTTGGCTCCGTCGTCACCACAACGATTGCCCCGACGGGCACGTGGCTCCATGATTTCCCCGTGGAGACAGCCCAACACGCCGACGAAGACAGCAGGGGAAGTTTGCTCAGGCCCGACGCCTGTATCGGGTGGATGTTTGTTTGCATAGCGATTGGCGTTTTGATTCTTGGGTAAGAAAGGTTCATTCTGGGGGGCGTCGACTCGTTTCTCGCTGCGGCAAGACAGCACGTGGTGTCTGAACCAGAGTGTTGGAAGTCTTTGGACACGCCACGCAGCATTCTATCGTGTGGTTTATGCATGGATGAGCCTGGGTCTCTACGGTGTTTGCGGCTCTTTTCTGGAAGGGTTTCCCTCCCTTTATTTTCACGATGCGATGATGCTCACGCCTTGCCGGGCTTGGGCTTGCTGGAATTTGAACTTCTTCTACCAGGCGGGCGGGTTTCTGGAAGGACGCAGACAACGCATTGGCATGTCCGCGCTTGACGAATGCTGTACCATATATATACATACGCTAGAAGTTGGGCGCTCTGTACTTATAATCATGGCCGTGCTGAAAGGAGTTCCGAGGACGGACGGGACGGAGGTATAATCAGTGGGTGAATACAGAAGCCAAGATTTCTCGAGGAGGGGCGTGTTTATGGTGACTTAACCAGCTTGAGCGCCGTCTATAAGTCCTGTTGCGGATGTCGATACAGTTAGCTTTCCCTGCTTGCGTATGCTCAGCATGTGTGAGTGGTGAATCTACAGCACGAAGAGAGACGGCAGTCATGGCTACGAGTCGATTGCAGATATTAGAATCGCAGGGCGACAGACCAGGTTGAAAGCAACGTATCCCATTGATTAATCCAAGCCACTGTGTTGAACGACGGGTTGGTCAAAGATGTTGAAAAGGGAAGGGGGAAACCAAAGCCTTCTACTCTGAAGTGAAACCGCGCTCAATCGCTCTCTTCATTGCAGAAAAATCCGGCACAGCCCAACCGCCCCCAAAGAAAAAGAGACGATACGCTCGCTCTCAAGAACCAGACCCGTCAGGCACGCATACCCACCCTCTCACACGAGCGTTCGTGTCGTCTCTCAACAGCGAAGCGCTTGCGACTAGTCCGCCTCTAGCATCTCCGAGGCCCTTTCCCCTTTCCAACCCCTTCGCTGTCCAGGGGCGGGAACTCCTCCTCCTGAACGGCGAGCCCCCCGCCGGGTGGGGGCGGTGACGAACTCCCACCCTGGTCATGCATGCTGAGGCTGAGAGCAAGTGCCAGCTCTTCATCCTCTGCCGCTGCTCTCGGCGAAAGCTGGTTGCGAGCCCGTGGCGGGCCATTCATGGGTGTGTGGTTGGCCGACGGCGAAGTCGATGCTGATCCAGACTGCCTGCGTCGCTTGCCTGCCTTGGGCTTGAAGTTGATTGAATATTCAAAATCGCCAGAACTGTTGCCTCGCGGCGACTGGCCCAAGTCGTTGACACCCTCCAGCAGTGACAGTCGAATCGCTTGCTGAATCTGCTGCTCAAATTCGCTCTCGTCGTCCGTCACTATGTTTGGCTGCGGGCTTGCCTCTGCGATGCTTGGTTCCGGCGTGACCGTGTCCGTCGTCGTCTCGCTGAACGACGACGCTGTTTCCAGCCCGGCATCGGCTGCTGAGTCGCTGGCTCTTCGCTGCTCATCCTCACGATAGGCTTCCTCGGACACCAGTTGCGCGTAGCGCATTGCCTCTTCTTCCGTCAAGTCCCCCAACGCCCCAAGCCCAAACCGCTTGCGAAGTCGGGCCTGCTCCCGAGCTCGCTGTTCATTCTCCCGTCGAAGCTCGGCTTCTTCGGCGGCAATGTAGCCAGAAACGGTGCCGCCAAGTCGGCGGCTGGCGACGCGACCGTGAATGTCCGAGTGTCTGAGTCGCCGCTTGCGGCCCGTTGGATGACTTGCTGAGCTATAAGTCCAGTACCGCAAGAACGCTCCGAATGACAGAACTCCACGGAGGACCGTGGGATCAGGGTCAAGATAGATGGCCCCCACTGCTGAGTAGTTGCCGTCCCGCAACGCAGGATTCATGACCATCATGTGACGAGGGACGCGTCCATTCGATCTGGCATTGAGGGTCCTGATAGGATCTGTTGTTGACGCCATAGGGTCCCAAGCCTGAACGAGGCCATCACTGCCCCCGTGAACAAGGTACAGCGCAGATGCAGCGAGGCATGAGATCTCAGGCGAGTCCGTCTGGATGATGCGCAGCGGACGAATGCCTTCAGCTCGATCATCCGCCCGGCCATTCCATACGAGTATCGCTCCGCCCTTGGTCCCCACTGCCAAGAGACGTGCCCTACGGCCAGGTATCTCCCCCGATATATGGTCCGCCTTGGATGGGGTAGCCAACGTCGAGGCAGCCTCTCTCGCAACTTGAAGAGGGTCTTCCCCCAGCGTGAGAAGAGACTGTAAAGAGGAGTCCAGGGCACTAGCAGAAATAGTAGATTGGCAGTGGCCTCTCAGCTGCAATGTCGAGCAGCGCCAGTCGTGCAGGTTTGCTGCCGAGTCGGACGTTGATTGCAGGGTTGACTGCGGAGTTGGGGGCGGCGGTCTGGGTGGCTGCGACCCAGGTGTCTCGTAATCGAGCGCAGGAATACTCTGGACCGGTCCAAAGAGGGAACTTGCTGGTCGCATCGATGTCGAAGGCGGCTGATCTGTTGTGACTTTGGGAGGCCCGGCCATTACCATCAGCGACCGCGAGAATCGATTGACGCGGGCCGGATTGTTCTCTGCGAGTCCACAGTCTATCACAAAGATGCCCTCTCCGGCATCTTTACCATCATCGGCCGCAAAGTCCACTTCCAGTCTGCGCTGCATGTCCCAGCCCTCGCAGACCTTACGGAAGTGCGTAGGCCTGTGCAGCAAGAACTTCTCAATCTCCCGAGCCTCAGCAGAAAGCTGCTCCTTGCTGAGCTTCATCGAGTCTGCCGGTGATCGTGGCGTGTAGGCGCCGCGAACAGCATTCTTGTCCAGCTCGTCTGGCCGCGCAACTCGACGAGTGGCCTCGAGGAGATGCCAGTATACCGACCGGCCAGCATGCCAGGCATTCTTGGTGATGTCGTCACCACTGGCGCGATTCAAAGTAGTGACAGGCGTCTCAGTCAAGTAGTACACCTCCCCCAGTGCGTTCAAAGCAACGGCCCATACCCGACCCAGCGACTTGCGCTTCACGCTGTAGTTGTCGTCGACCTTGAGCGATATAATAGGGACGCCGGGACTTAAGACCCATCGAGCGGTCATGTCGCCGTTGGCATACCTTGGCCCGCTAGGATCCCAGCCGAGGGCATATGCCGTGACCACTCCCAGGGCGGAGCCAGTCAGCATACCACACATCGACTGAGTGGTGGCCGGTACTGCTGACGATTTCGCTATCCAAACGCTGCAAATGGCGTCCGACATCTCGGGAATTTTCGGTATGTCAGGGTAGGTGTCGACAACGCCGCTCTCACCACCCAAGTACCGACCACACATCTCATTGGCTCCTCTGAAGTAGGCGCGGCCTCCCGGGACTCCTTCACCTGCTAGGAGTCCGTACGGTTGGCTGACATCCATGACGTTGGGCATGGTGGCAGGCCCATCTCCTAAGCCATATGGCACGACGTTTGGGGCCACATCGTCAAGCTGGGCAGCTGTAAAGGGGTCTTCGAGGCCCCATTTTTCGATCTTACCACTCGTGGGGTCGCCCATGGTAGCTACGCCAAGATCGCTGGTTCCCTGTATAGCTCGTGGAGGTTTCTTTCCATTGGAGAAGACGGCGTGGATGTTCGTGACAAGCCAGGGGAGCTTGGAGTTGTACGTAAGGACTGCACCCTTCTTCCTTTCGGACAAGCTGGTGCGTCCTGAGAGGCCGATGCCTCCAGCGCTGGTCCCTGGCTTGCCTCGTGCCAGGCTTCTGATCAGACGCGTCCTGAACAGGTACTCACTTCTCCAGGTGGCAAGAGGAGTTAGTCGGCTGAAGTATCGAGTCTCGAAACGCACGAGGTCGGACGAGGTCGCAGCCCACATGTCTCCATCTGCCTTGACACCCTTGCCCTCGAGAATAGTATGCCCGGGAAAGTACCGCATGAACGCCATTCGCCACGCGTGCGGCGTCGTTACAAGCGCGTAAAAGCGCTTCGACACGAGGGCAACCGAGGCATGCGAGTCGGGATGGAGATGCGACAAGATGTGCGTCAAAATTTCTGAATTTCGATATTAGCAAGTGCGTTTTCACAATGCCAGAGTCTAAGGCACCGACCATTGGGGAAATCGGCAAGCTGGACACCATTGGAAGGGTCAGAGCGCTTGATGACTTTGAAGCCCATGGTCTGTCTCGGCGTGGGCGGAGTCAAAGCATTTTCATAGTCAAAGATCCTCTGGCCTGCAGCAGGGCGGCGACGATCACCTCCGCTGCCGCCAAGTCTCAATCCGCGTAGTCTCTCGTCGAGTCTATCGGCATCGATTCCGTCTCCAGAGTCGCGTCGACCGTCATCCACGGAGCGTGGCGAGGCGCTACGAGAGCCGCCGGAGTCGGTGGAACGGACGCGATGGAGGCTGCTCGTTTCGCAGTGCAGGGCGCCATCTTGAGCGGGCTGGGAAAGGTTCGCGGGTTGGGTCGGGTGCGGGCGTTGTTCTGGAATCTCTGAAGGCTCAGGTTGCATATAGCTTATCTTGAGGGTCGAGGAGGAAACGGAATGGACCGTGCGCGAGGCAGTTGCACAGTCCTGGGGGCGCTGAGAAGAGTGTGGCGTGCGAAGAGCGTCTCTGTACTGCGTGACGTGGGAGCGTGAGGATGAAAGGTAGAGGTTTGCCGTCCTGAAGCCGAGCGCGTTTCTCGTCGCGAAACAAGAATCGGAAGTGAAGTCACGCCGCGCACTCGTAAGCTTTGCCGGCGATGAGCCGAAGAGCTACTGCGTACTACGTAGTACACCAACTCAACCGCCAGATCCGTCACTAGCGTTGTCGATAGACAACTACACACTGCCGACCAGCGATCAACCTCCCGGGCTTGGAGAGGCGGCCAGGGGCCTTAATCAATCACATCGCGTGGGGACCGTTAATGTCCTCGGTTGAGGTTGTAGAGGAACGGTCCAAGTAAATGGTGGCATTTCGTGCTGCTTGACATTCTCGTGGTCCCGATGCGAACTAAACCGCTTGTTCCCAGGTTTGGGACGGACCAAGCAGCGCTGTCTCGCGAGGCAAGGCGCCGCAAACTTATACCTCGAGTCACTGCGCAATTTGAGGCGTTTGATGTGTGGGCGATTGCTGATGGGTCCTATACCCTCATCATCAGATGAGGGTATCCCACAAAAAAAGAGACCTTAAGGCGACGATAGAAGCGACTAGATAGCTTGGAGGCTATGTGCTCTGTCGTGCGGAAAGGTGCCACAAGGACGCGTCACGATGCACCTGGCGAGCTACAAACCAGGTACTCGGCTGAGGCCTGTCAGTGCCGGTGCCAAAAGCCGGACACGATCGGGGCTGGTGGCCATTCCATCCAAACGAATCCCAAACCAAATCGACGCTTGCACGCAGCCCAGACTTTGAGACTAGTCGAATTCACCGATGCCGTGGGGAGCGTTGGGCAATAGACCCAAACGACCAGGGCCACCATCCGTTGCACCGACAGTCGGGTAGACGCACGGGCGACGACGTGCCATTGGCATGCCCTTAGCTCCGGCGGTTTACTCGTACTCCCGTGCTCCCGCAATCTTCTCTCGACAAAAAGGCCCTGCACCGGCTGGCTCCATCGCAGCGACGCTTTGTGGTGGATGCGCCGGCAGGGTTGCATCGATTGCTTCTTGCAGGGGTTGATGTCCTGATTCCCAGATGCAGCGCTGCCAGCGATGCCAATATACCCTGCCTGCTCGTCAGGAAGGGAAGGTTAGCAAGAATAGCACCGCGTCGGGCTCACTTCACCCAAACGATTCGCTGTCCCGCGACAGACCACCCGGCTACGGGGCTTCGTCCCAGCTACTGGGCGTCGGTTCCTCCAACCACCCCAGAAACCTAACCCGCCAGTGTTACACATGGGATGGGCGAATCGACGTTATGATGTCGTCCATATGAGCTGCGGCATCGGGGCTTCCCGCCATCGCCTGTTGCCAAGATGCGAGACGACTTGGCAGTACTCCGTATAGCTATCAGACAACGAAGGCATTGCGGCGGCTGGACGGACGACGGAGTAGGATGCAGGAGGCGAGGATATGCAGGACACACATGTCGGGCTTTCCAGCGCTCCGGGTCCGTGGAACACAACATCAGTCGAGACTTTCGTTCCCACCCAGGGCGGGCATGCATGGACGGCACCCTTGCCAGATCCTTCCCGTCAGCTGGGAGCGGGGGCCTGTGAGATTGCCCCTCCAGGACCTTCGTCATGACATGCTACTCATACATGGGCTCTGCGAGGAGCGAGTCCAACGGAGGGTGAAACCAGAGCAGAGGCATTGCATGGAGCCGGAGACGAAAGACGGCGGCCACTGCCTACGGGGCTCAATTCGCCCCTCTCCGGTTGACAACTGACGCCTGTGCTCCGTACACGGGGTACAGTTCGGAATCGAAGTCCCACGAAGTCAGAGAGAACCGGGGCTTGTCACGGTCGAGGGAGAACAGCAGAGATGGGGATTCCCTCCGGGGTGCGGAGCCCTCGGTAAGATGACGATCGATTGGCTTCTCCCAGAATGGAAGCGGCGGGACGGCCAGGAAGCGTGAAACACTGCCGACAGAGACACGACGAGACGCCAAGGGGGCAAGGGGGGCTGGCATGACGGCGGCCGTGTGCAGCGTCTTCGGACGTCGTTCAACTGGCGAAGGGCGGTGGCGGCGGGCGGGGGTTACCCGTAGGAACATGTGACGGATCTGGCTGAATCGATTCATCCGTCCCTCGTCTCGGCGCGGCCACGAACACAAGCAACAAGGACAGGTCAAAGACCCACGCAGGCGTTGTTGCGCTGAACTGACACATCAGAAGCCACGGAGCCATGGATCCATTCAAATCCCTGAAGCCACGGCGCCAGCGCAGGCGTGCGGGGACCGAGGTGCGAAGCCACGACCACCCGGCGGCCAAGCAGGCTTAGCGGCCCGCGTTGCTGGGTTCTGGGGCGCCGTGGCGTCGGCACGCCTCGTACGAGGACCCAGAGAGCTGCGGAGAGCTGCGGGAGCATCGACGACCGCCTCCCTGGTACCGGCTCGAGGAATCGGGCCGTGGGGTTCGCGCCGGCTGGCCCGAAGAAGGGCGGGATGGACGGGGGAGGTGAGAGACGCATGCTGAGCGACGGATACGGAGTACTTGCGTGCGTAGTAGTATTACTACTTACGGTATGTAGGGCGGAGTTGTCAACAACCTGAGGCCGCGCCAGCGGCCGTTGCCGTCTGTGGTCGACCCGCCCACCAACGGCTCCCCCCCAAGAGGCCTTGCCATGATGCCATGGAACCCTCCAAATGGACGCAACGCTCGTGCTCCAGCGTCATCGGCTGCCTTGCGTCCTCGTGTTTTCTCTGCCGACGGCGCTCCGATTCGCGTCAGGGCCATGGCTCGATGGGGTGGCGCCGACGCCGAGGATAGGTCACTTGCAGTTGCAGCAGGCGCCTGCAGCTCTGCCCGTCGACGGCGAAGTTGACGACACGAATGGAAGATTTCGGTACCAGGCGTACGTAGTACGAGTAGACGTCTCCACCCCGTCGATGCCCCCCCGCTGCTCCCTGTCCTGTCCACCCGCCGTGTCGGGGCAGCCTGCAACGCCCATTGGCACCGTTCTGTCGGATGCGACACCCTCGCATCCTCGCCATGCTCCGCGCTCACACCCCCCCGGGACCTGGTCCGTGGCGCTCCCGACGCCCTCGAGTTGGCACGGGCTATGCCAGGGTGAAAAAGAAACAACGGGAGTCGTGGCCAGCCACGGCCAAGAGACGCGGCGACGACTTTTTTTTTGTTTCGTCGTAGTACGTACAAGTAGTGCCTCGAGGCGCCCCGTCGCAGCCCGCTCGTCCCAGCAGTGGGGTTGCGCTAGCAGCCGTCCACGGGTTGGGCTGCCCTCCCATGCCTGCCCGTCGCCGGTCCCTCCCTCCCATCCCATTTGCCCATCCATCCGCCCGCGGATAATGCAACCTTGAGCCTCCAGTATTGCTGCCGCGCCGAATTCCCTTGCTAAAGCCGGAATCCTTCCTTCCTCGACGGCCAAAGGTCCGCTCGCGCGTTCCTGTCGCCTCCGCCCCTCCCCTCGCGCCGGGCCTAAAACAAGCCGCCTCCCCACCCCCCTCCCGGCCTTGCTTGCATGCTTGCATGCTTGCACACCTACATATTCGTACTTACAGCCGCTGCTCCGTACGTACATACAACGCACTTGTGCGAGTATGGCGCGCTATTAGTGGACTTGTGGGCCGCCCCGGAAGCGAGCCTGTCGCTCGGTATCGACCTGGTCAGTTGCAAGGTCAAGAGAAGCTCCTCGAGCCTGTGGCGTTGCGCTCCTGCTGGTCGACGAGAGCACTAGGCCTAAGCTTGGCCTAAGCTACGGGCACCGCAGCGCTTACCGGCTTGGTACCAGACTTGGCCGTGCCTCCTCACCCAACCTACCCGAGCACCTGGCTCTCTCTCGTCACCACCACTCCTGGCGTCGCCATCGCCTCTCGCCTCGGTATTTCACCCTCTCCAAGCCCCCTTCTCTAACCCGGGGTCTGCTCTTCACACTCCTGGCCACCTTCCTCTTCCTCACCAGGCGTCCGTGGTGGCCCTTCTCCTCCGCGACGGCCTGACTCTTACACGACAAGTAAGGTACTACCTTAGGTTGCGTCGACGACGTCGTTCAGGTCCCCCGTCTCTCCGCTGCTCCATCCTCATCCCAGCAACAGCAGCCCGAGATACAGTCCCTGCTTGCCAAAGAAGCCCACGTGGCGTCTGGTGTCGAGAGCAGAGGCTGGCAATCAATAAATTGCTTTTGCGTCGGCCTGCGGCACGTATCACATTGCGGTGCCGCGAATCGTGTGCGCTCGCCTTGCCGTGCAACCTCTCTGTGCAACCTTTCGCTTCTTTCTCGCGCCTTAATAACTGGTCTCTCGGGCTTGCAATATTCCTTCAGTGTCACGACCATCCGTCACCACCGACGCTCACCTATCATGAGCTCACCGGAACGGCAAGGGCCGTCGGCGCCGAGAAACGATGGAGAAGGGAACATCCTCGGCAAGGAATTGGACAAGGTTGGGGTCGCATTGAAAAGAGGCGAGTCTTCGCCGTCCATCGCCGGCAAGGAGTCTGCGACTGCAAGGTATGGTCAATACATCATGTCTATCCTTCTGCTCCCGCGTCATCCGGCGTTGGCCCTCGTCGAGAACCACCTCGTTATGCCCCAATCCCTTTCAAACCCGTTGGCCTCGACGACAGCTGACCCGTTGGCAGTCCGGCAACAGCACTTTCAGCGGCCGCCGCGGCGCGAGCCCGCTACGAGGGCATGGAAGGCGTCACAATGCTGTCCAGGTCGCAGCTAATTGAGCAACGAGCAAAGAAGCTTGCTGAGCGGTACGGCTTGGAGATTAAGGTTTCTGACTGGCTATGCTTGGCCGACGACGACACCGTTCTGCGTGTAGACAGGCCGATTCGCATTCGTGTCCGACGAACATGCCACCTGTGCGATGTTACCTTTACCGCAGCCAAGGAATGCCCCAACTGCGAGCATGTTCGCTGCACCAAATGCACTCGCTATCCGCTCAAGCGCACCGACGCCGAGCGGCTCGCCAGCATGGCAAGGAGAGACGCTCTTCTCAAGGCCAACAAGGAGAACCCTCCCATCGTTGCCGACTATTCTTACGACGATAGGGGCATCATCCTGACTCGACCGAGCAAGACTGGTGGCCAAGACTTGGTTCGCAAAAAGCCCCGCCAACGCGTCAGGAGAACTTGCCATGAGTGTCAGACACTGTTCCTGGCGGGTAGCAAGAAATGTGACGACTGCGGTCACATCCGCTGCACCGACTGTCCCAGAGATCCGTACGTTGATCGCCCGTTGCAATATGAAGTGCTCCGTGCCACAGGCTAACTCGGCTCGGAACAGGCCCAAGAAAGACAAGTACCCGTTTGGCTACCCCGGTGACGAATTTGGCCCCAACAGCATTCCTCGCTACGAGTGCGAACGTTGCGAAACCCTCTTCCCCGCGGACGCTGAGGACGGTACTGTCTGTAGGAAGTGTGGTCGAGCAAAATCTGAGGCCTCTCCTCGAGCTCTGCCGCGCAAGGTGGAGCCCGAGCCAGATCCCGATATTCTGAAGTCAATACAAGCAAAGCTTGACCTTTTAAGAGTCGCATAGGGCGCGTCAAGACCGAAGGGAAGGAGGCAAGAATAAGATTTGGGTCCATTCAGGGATCAGCGGAGTTTGAGGCGGCATGATTAGATCCGACTGCAAAGCGAGCATCAGGACAGCAAAGTGACGGCCGGCTTGGCACTTCTCTCCATGTCTATCCAAAGGCGGTAGCGAGCAATTGCGAATTCATTCGATTCCTGGCCGTGGCCATCATTCTTGGGCTCTGCACTTCGCAGGCGTGCACACCTTATGTTCCGTGCATTTCGTGAGGTCCATTCTGGAACGTCACTCGCTGCATTGAGATGGCGCGGATCGAAGCTTCATACCACATACCACGTACACCAACGGGTCCCCTCGTACGCCCCCGGGTTGTCACGGCCCAGGCTCTCTGCCAGCCATCGCTAGGCCTCGCCGGCCTGTCACTTCCCGACGAGCCACCAAAACGGCTCTGTGCAGGCGCGTGTTTCAAGGTAAGTCGGTCAGGGCCTCGCTCACGGAGTCCCCAGTGCAACATGTAGATAATCAAGCACGCAGGGCACGTCATGGGCCGCGATCGAGCCACACAATTACGCGATCCAAGACGGACATGCCACAGCTGGCCTACATGGCGTCTAGAGATGGGTCGCCCATCGATTTATACTGCGTACCCCAGATAATGTTCAGTGGCACCGGGCCACCCTCCCCTTTCCAAGACGATGTCCTCCAAGCACCATAGGTACCCTCCCATAGGGTCGCAAGCTCGACGTAAATCCTCTACCATTCCATATTGAGCGCAGAGCTCTGATCATTGATACTTCAGAATTCTCGGATGAGAGGCTCCAGTGCGATATTTCCATCGTTCGGCACCGATGTGCCTAGCATCTCTCGCCTGTTCAGCTTATACCCAATATATCCCCCCGAGCCATCCATTCTATTATTCAGGTACGCGTATTGACTGTCCACGTTGCCGTCCGCTACGGCGGCATTGAAGCCAGCCTCGTTGAGCACAGGCATCAGCCGGTGCGTGGGGTAGAATCGGCCCCTCACGAACTGCTCTTCCAACAGGACATCCTCCTTGACGAGTACCCAGCGCCAGGGCTGATTTGGGCTGACCTGGCAGCGCCACAGGGTCTCGTCTCTCAAAGGGACGGGCAGATTCTCGGGAGGCACCGCCTTGGCAGAGACGTCTTCTGCCTTTGCCATTTGGTAAACATTGCCGCGGAAAAGGATTGCCATGGTACTGCCCCTGCGTGCGATGATTCCGCGCAAGCCCAGGACAGACGACTCGCCCCAGCCATTCGTGTCTCCCGACAGCGGTTTGATACGCAAGCAGTCGCCGATTTCAACCCTCTCCGCCCCGAAGAAGCAGCCGTAGTAGGGAACACTCTCAGCGTTGACGTCCTCTGCCAAGGGGCACCAAAGAGAGTAGGATGCGTCAATCTTCGACGCGGCCATCTTGGAAGCATCCAAGATGAGGTTGGTGCGCTTGACTCTGTCTTGTCCTGCGGAGTCAAAAAGCTCTTCCCACGCCACCTGGTCGAACACTTTGCCCTGCACCTCGGGAAGCATCACAGCAGGAACGCTGAATGCGTGGAACGGCCTCATCTCCTTGCAGGATTTCATCGTCACCTTTTGGAGAGCTGACCGGTGGCCGACTGGTATGACTTCGAAGCTTTCATTTCCCGGACTTGCAATCACCCCAAGACGCCAAGAAGCCCCGTTTTGGTACCAGACTAGCTCGCCAGCCCGAAATAGCAAGGGCGCTTGCAATGCCCACTGGTAAGGCTGAGGCTGGACATGGCTTCTTTGCTGGGCTTGGGACCGAGTCTGGGTCACAGCCTGAGGTTGACCTTGCGGTAGGGCTTGAGCTTGTGCCTGAAGTTGGGCCTGTGATTGGACCTGCAGTTGGCCCTGAGGTTGAGTCTGAGGTTGAGTCTGAGGATGAATCTGAGGTTGAGTCTGAGGATGAATCTGAGGTTGGGTCTGAGGTTGACCCAGTGGTTGAGCCTGGGGTTGAGCCTGAGCTCCCGCGCGAGTTTGAGGATATGCTTGCGTTGTGCCTGTTGACGAAACAGCCCCAGCCGCGGCGGGGTTTGGAGCCGGGGCTGAAGCGGGCTGGGGCCTTTGGGTGATCTGTCCATTCGCCGCCGACTTCTGAGATGGCTGTCCCGGGATCGTCGGCAAGGGCACCGGTGTTACTTTGTGCGGTACGATCGGTGCCTTTGAGACCGCAGAGCTCGCCGGCGCCACGCTCATAGCATCCAGGACAGATGGAAGTCTCGTAACACTTGGAACGTTGCAGTGGATGCAGCAGCAATCCCTGTACTCCATGGATGGGGTGAGGAGCCAGAGCAGGTGGAGGCCAAATTCTTGCGGAGACTTGAAGAGCTTTGCCTTGATGGGGTATCCGGACACCCATAGGTGCTTGGACTTCTCGTACAGCCAGTACCCTCTTGGGAATTGAACATACCAAGGGTTTCCTTCTGTATATCCTGAGTCAGTGGCGCGTTGCAGATAAGCGGTTTTGTCGTAGGAAAGGACTTACCTTCCGGGTTTGGCGCAAGTTCTTGTTTCAACAATATCCCAAGCTTGATCCTCCATTCCACATATCTAGGGTCGTCCTCGTCCAGGCGAACCATCTGCGCCTTGACTCTGGTGGATGTAGCTGTGTCCTTCCCTGCCTTCTTGGCAACGCTGGCTGCCGGTGCTGCCACATTAGGCCAGTATCCTGGGCCCGTGTCTCTACCATCGCTTCGGCAGACCCTGATGACATCGAACTCCTTCAATTCAGCCATGGCTGCCCGCTGGTCTGCGCTCGACCTCGATCGATGCTGCCGCTGGCTATACCTCTTCTTCCAACGCAATGAGTGCTAGGCGCCTTGCAGTGCCCCGACGTAACTACCGCTGAGTGATGGAGCGCGCGCAATGGTGCTCACAGGGATCCCACAAGTCTCAATGTCCCTCGTCCTGCTCGGGGACACACTGCTGCAGCAACTCACGGGTCCCAGCTTGCATTCATAACGAGGAGGGATGGGTCCCAGTCCCTCGTTTTGGTACTTGAGCCTTGACCTAAGGCAGCGGGATGCCGTGTGAAGGTTTGTTGGGACGACGTGAAGTCGCGGCCTCAAAGACGTGGCTGAGCCAAGTCAACCAATGGCGCCTTGAGAAGCGCAATGAAGAGCAAGCTGCGCCGTCAGCTATTGCGCTTCTCCCCTGAGTACTATGGTAAAAGAAAGGCGCAGGGGAATAAGATACAGGCCGTGATTTCGACAGTGGGGGTGTCTGGAGGTTGGGTTGATCGTAGCCAAGGCGCAGGTCAGAGTACGTGGTTGCAAGTGCCAGATTGATGACTCAGCGTCTTTTTGGCTAGGTAGGTGCTCAGCGTGGTCCTACCCTAGAGAAGTGCCTTGCTTGAGCAGGTTGAGATGGGGGGCAATATGTACTTGTGTTTGCCAAGGATGGGTTCTCCAGTACTCAGAATCCTTTCTCGTTTTTATTCGTTCTTGCCAGTTTTATCTCTTTTGCCGCAATTTTGCTTTCGCAGCCTTTGGGAAGGGTGGGTGACTGTTAAGCGGGATTGCTTACAGTAGCAGCCAACATGCAGATGTGAACTGGCACTGCTGGTGATGCCAGAGCCCAAAGTGAAAATAAAGAATTCTGTGTTTACTTGATCTCACTTCGTTTCATATACATGTAGCTGCGACCAAACGCGAGTTGCTGAATTCTGCCGATGCTAACACCTGTGCCGATGTAGGACGGGTTTCTTACGAGTAAGAAGAGCGATATATGTACGGAGTAGCTTGTGCGGCGCCCCATCTCCGGAGGGGCTACGGAGCACCCCAAGCACGGTAATGGATGGGCTGACTGCACCGCCACGATTCCATTTAGATGGCCGGGCTTAACGCGTCGGGAACGCGTGCCAACTGCACACCCGACCTCAAGCCCTATGCACGGCTGCGCATCCACGCTTCGGCCGCATTGTCCATAGGCATCTGTCTGCAACTCACGGGACCGCCAACTCATCTGCCGCCACGCAGCGAGGGACGGCCCCATGGAAGACCTCGTCAGAAGCGGCTACAACAGCAGCCACCGGGCATTTCTTCAAGCCCTGCTCTCCTACGGCACAGTGACGTTCGAAGAGTCACAGTCGATCCTCGCGGCCATCTTCAATGCAGCGAATGGCGACGATGGAGAGATTCGGCCAGAGCAAGTAACCCAGGAGGACTTCCAGGCCTATCTCGAGGTTGCGTCGGACGCAGCATCCCTCTTCGACTACGAAATCCGAAGCACGATTCACCAGCTCAGCAAGCAGCGCATTTACACTCTCGTGAACACGACATCGGACCCTCAGACGCAGTTGGCCACGACCTACAGCCCCGAGGAACTCGCGTTCATAAAAAGAGTCCTCGATGGCATCTTTGACAAATACAACACGCCCCGCATGGAAGTGCTCGCCATCACGGAAATGCAGGCCATCAAGTTCGCCCGGCCGGACCGGAGACAAAGCCAGATGCCCGGAGACGGGGAGGCATCGACGCAGACACCAAGCGACCGGGGCTTGAAGCACAGCGAAGTGGAAAATGTCCTGGCAAGCCTCATCGCAAGCGGATGGTTCGAGAAGAGCAAGGACGGATTTTACTCCACCACGCCTCGCGCCCTGCTGGAGCTGCGGCCTTGGCTGGTTGAGACATACAACGATCCCGATGCCGGGCCGGACGAATGGCAGCGAATAAAATTCTGCGAGGCATGCAAGGACATTGTGACGATGGGTCTGCGGTGCGCAGAGCCGAACTGCACGCTGCGGCTGCATGATATGTGCCAGGAAGCCTTCTGGAGAGCCAAGAGGACAGGGACCTGCACCAAGTGCTCGCGGGAATGGACGGGAACGCACTATGTCGGCGAGCGAGCCGTGACGATGACCGAGGCATACCGACGAGGTCGCAGACGCAGCGGCGGCCGCCGAAGCACGTTGGCGGACGAGGTCATCCAGCAACAGCAGCTCGATGAAGGTACGCAGCAAGAGGGCATGGACGAGGACAGTGACGATTGATGACTGCACTACGAAATATGGGGGGGATAGCAGGCACGAAATGTAAATGAAGATACCCCGGATGGAATCAAAGCCTGGCCATATGTGCCCGCGCGAGAGCAGCGACCCGACCAAGCGGTTTCATATAGTACTCGTAGCACGGGCGAGGGGCGGGGGGCGTAGCTGAGGTGGCTCATGACATCACCCAGTGGCGGTGCACAACAGCCGCCAACCCCCAACTGCCGCGCGACCAGGTGTTTGCATGCTTGCTTGCAGCTGACGGCAAATAAAGCTAAATGTTGAATCACCCTGACATCCCTTTGTTCGACTTGGTTCCCCAAACACAAAACCTCACGCTTCGCCAGGCGTCCAGAACGGCAGATACCAGCCTCCAGATACCGCCACCACTTCACAGCAGCTCCGTCGATCAACATGCTGGAATACTTCGCCTACAAGAAGGTCAAGAAGCACAGGGCGCAGAAGGAAGCACAGCGCGAGGCCAAGGAGGAGGCCAAGCGCCGGGCTGGCGCCGTCAGGGAAGACGATGACATTTTGGATGAACACGCGGACAAGCTGGACAAGCGCCACGGCAAGCAGCGCGCCGACGCGCGCGATGACGAAGCCTCTGGCCTGGGCGCTGTCCACACGGTTCTGCAGCCGGACGACGAGTCCTTTCTCGAAGAGCTCCTAGCTGGCGACGACGACGGGCCCGCGCCACCTCTCCCTCCACGACACTATTTGGACGAGTTCGGATTGCCGTCAGACAACGAAGCGGATTCGACCAAGGGTGACGATGTGAAGACGGTGGAAAAGGCAGCGAAGAAGCCGAGCCGATTCTCACTCCTCTTCACCAGGCACAAGAAACACGAAGAAGGGCTCAAGCCCGAAGGCGTGCCCCCCGAGGAGGGCGAGCGGGAGACCAAGGACCTCGGCCGTGTCCTGGACCGCCTGAACCTCTCGGCCAAGAACAACAAGGTCATCTCGACGACGGGCGCCTCCGAGATCCTCCAGGACTTCACGCAAGTCTTCAAAGACCTCGTCAACGGCGTGCCCACGGCGTACGACGACCTCGCCAAGCTCATCGAGGACCGCGACGGCACGCTTTCGCGGGGCTTCGACAAGCTGCCCTCGTCGCTCAAGAAGCTCGTCACGCAGCTGCCTGACAAAATCACACAGAGCCTGGGGCCCGAGCTGTTGGCGGCGGCGGCGGGCGCCCAGGGAATCAAGGCCGAGGCTGACGGCGGCATCAAGGGGACGGCCAAGAAGATCCTCATGCCGCACAACCTGGCCGAGCTGGTGACCAAGCCGGGCGCCATCGTCAGCATGCTGCGCGCCATCGTCGAGGTTCTCAAGACGCGATGGCCGGCGTTTATCGGCATGAACGTCATCTGGAGCGTCGCCCTGTCCCGTAAGCTCCGCCTTCGACCCACCACTTGACCGCGGCTAACCTGCCGACAGTGTTGCTCTTCGTCTTGTGGTACTGCTACAAGCGCGGCCGCGAGGAGCGTCTCATTCGCGAGAAGTCCGAATCGGCCATTGACGGCAGCGACCGCATCGAAGAGCTGCCTGATGACCCGGCCCTGCCGGCCCCTGAGCCGCGAGCGGTGGACGTGGCGGGTGAGTCGGCGGCGCCCGTCGAAACGGCGCCGTCGTCAGCTGTCGAAGACGTTGAGGCTACCGCGTCGAGCCGTCGTTGATGCTTCTACGAGGATACGAATATGATTACGGATGCCGGTTAGGACACGGCTTTTACGATTATGAGGGTTTGGGAATGCGACGAGCGATGCTGGGCATCCGCCGAGTCAGGTTTAAACAAACAACGCAGTATTGCAATAGGCACGCGTGCTGAATAATTCCACCGTTTGAACACATTGGGTATCTTTGTACACAAATCGCCAGATGGCTTTGAGCCAAGACCATCGGCTTTCAACGTCAGTCATCCTGGACCAGCTCCTTGATCTCTTCTCTGCCTGGCCCCATGACGACAGCATCGGGCCGCCCCTGGACGCCGTTCTGGTCTGGCGTACCCCCACCATCCTGCATCCAAAAATCTACCTCGTCCACAATGTCGTACACGATGTCCTCGGCAATCTGCTGCTCGTAGCGCTCGGACACTGCCTGAATCTTGGCTCGGTGAGGCTCTTCCGTGGGGACCATGTCGACGTCGCCGTTCGTGGTGTCGTACCCCGGCGGCGGGTACCAGAAGTTGGGCCCGAAGTTGACCTCGGCTG
Organism: Albophoma yamanashiensis; assembly: GCA_001600555.1. NCBI lineage: Eukaryota > Fungi > Ascomycota > Sordariomycetes > Hypocreales > Ophiocordycipitaceae > Albophoma > Albophoma yamanashiensis. The sequence goes on from BCKH01000002.1 coordinate 2,328,165, forward strand.
CGCCGCCGCGGAATATGCTGACAGCCGGGTAGTAGCCAAGCATGCCGTCGTCGAGGCCCTCGCGGGCGCCGACCTGGGGCATGGGCTTGGAGGCCGGCGGCAGGAAGCCCAAGAGATTCTGAAACGGCGTTCCCATCAGAACGCCATTCTTGTAGATCCTGATGTACGAGTTTGGCAAGGTGCGGAGCGCAGGAGATGTGTGGAGCGGGTTTGGGGTCTCGGATGACGAAGAGCCGGGGCCGACGGGAGACGGGTTCATCAAGTCTTCCAGCTCCTTCGTCGTATGGTACTCGATCTTCTCAAAGTAGGTGTGGGCCTTGAATCGAATGGGCACCCGGTCGCGCACGATGTTGGCGGCTTCGGTCGCCGGCGGCGGCTCGTCATCCTCGGCATCGACAGCCGGGTTGTAGTTTCCCGACATGATCTTGCGGTGCAGATGCTCCGAGGGCAGCTGAATCTCCAGACCGATGACATCGCCTTCGTGGATGCCCTCTCCCGGAGGGAAGAACTCCTTGGGGCGCGACATGTACACCTTCTCCCCAGACACATCACGAATGCCGTAGCTGTAGGCGTCGAAGCCCACGGGCGCGTCCAAGGAGGCTTCCCGTCGGGCCCAGCCCATCCGCACGTGGCGACCGCCGTCCGGCTTAGCGGCACCGTCCTTGGCTCCTCGCACGCCCTGCGTGACCTTGCACTCCCAGTACCACCGGCCTTGACGGACGGCTACGTTGGCTCGCGCCATCCGAAAGCCCTTGTCCGTCGTGACATGCCGTGCCGACTTGTCGAAGAAGACGTGTGTCGCCGCGTCCTCAAAACTCATGCGCGGGCCAAAGGGCTCGGGCTCGCTCTGGCGGTAGTATATCATGGAAGGGAACAGCGGGTCGGCTATGCAATGCGTGTATCGGAAGTTCTTTTTGTTGAAAACGCTTCACGATGTTAGCGAAACAGCAGCTCTGGACCGCGACGGCGGGCCTTGACCGCTTACTGTTCTGACGTCTCCAAAAACTCGACACCCCGCCCATCATGCAGTGTCAGGTCGTGGTGCGGCGTCATCACCGGGCCGCGAGGCAGCTCGAAGTCGGACCCCTTTGGCGGCGCGAGCTTGTACCGCAGGGGCCCCGACTCGTCGTGGTTTGGAGTGGCAGGCGCCTTGGGGTCTGGCGTCTCGTCGCCGCCCTTGGCCTCGCGCTTCTTGAAGGACTCCTTCTTGAGGCGGGAAGGCTTGGAGCGATTCGGCTGCGACGCGTCCTCGGGCGGCGCGGACTCGGAGGGCTTCACGTCCGGGTTCAGCGGCGACGAAACGGCGGGGCCGTGGCCCTCGTCCAGCGCGCGTTTCTGGGGGATTGAGGCGAGCGAGGCGGCGGGAGTGGGCTCCCTCTTGGGGGTCTCGACGTCGGACGACATGCTGGGCGATGCTGGCCGCGGAGGACGGGCGCGCTGCGGTTGCGAGCGACGTGGTGTTTGCAGCTCCCCGAGGTACAAGGCTGAGGTACTCGGTACTCGGTAGCGCCGCCGACCGAGCTGCGGACGTCGGAGATTTGATGGGAAAGATAAGATAGCGCCGGGCGCATGCGGTCGACAGTACTACTACGCGTACGTACAGCCATTAAGGCACGCTAAACAGGCGGCAGCACGCAAGGAGGCCCAGTCAGCAGCGGGTCCAATCAGGACTAGTCCTGCCGATGACCGATGGCTTGGTCACCCCTGCGCTGCCAAATGGAGCGCAGCCAATGGCGGCGAGGCCAATGTAATCAGCACCGCTCGACGGGCCCTGCGCTGGGAGGCTAGGGGGCTCCCCCACAGCGCGAAGGCTTGTCAAAGGCCGTGGTGACGCTCTGGAGGGTCGCGGCAGCCGGGAGTCGAATCATCGTGGAAGCAAAAAGACCCGAAGGGGGGGCATGGGACGCGCCCACAGGCCCCAAGACGAGGACGGCCACGATTCCAAGATTCGCCACGGCCGATTTTGGGTTACTCTTGGGAGGCTAAAATGCGGCCGTAGAGGAGCTTGCGGGCGTGCTCGCTGCCGCGTATCCGGAAGGCCACTGGCGAAGGGCCCCCAAGCGCCGCCTCTAGACCGCTACTGGACCCTCACCAGCACTGCCGCGAAACCGACGCAGCGCACCTCATCCTCCGTGGCCCCGCGCCGGCTGCCAGACAACACCTCGCACCTCGCTTTTCCCACCACCGCTGCAGGCTCTTCTCCCGTCCTCCTGGAACCACCAGTCTCCCCGTCACCACCTCCCGCAGCGCTGCGTCGCTGCCCCTGTCCCGCTGAAACCGCGCACCGTGCTTGACGGCCGGCTTCTGGTTGTGTTGCATCCGGACGCAGCACGCCACTCAGCCCCTTGACAGGCATCCCTCCCGCCTCGCCCGAATACGACTCAGCAGGCTCGGTTTCGCCTCCGCGGAGGCTCGGACGAGGAACCGACAACTCGGCGGCGCTGCGCGCATCATCGTCGAATCGTCGAGGCTTTCGTCATCTGACCCCCTTTCCCTCGCCTCCGCCATCCTCCCGCCCATCGTTGTCCTCGCACCGTCAGGTTCTTGACGGCGATCGGATCCGCAGGTTGCCACCCGTGGTGACCGCGTCACCCACCCTTCTCGCCGGCGAAAATCGAAGGCATCCGTCGACCTCCTCGCCCCGACTGCTTGCCTGCATGGTGATGAGCGAAGCGACGCAACCGGCGGCGCCTCAGGCCCATCATCGAGAGCCCGGCTCGATGCGAACCGCCCTTCCGTCTCGACCCATGTCGTCCAAACCCCGCGACGCCGCGGAGTCTGCTGTCCGGGAACCGGCCGGCAACTCTGTCCCCGACGAGAGCCGTGCCTCCGGACGCAGAAATGGCAGCGCCTCCCCGAGCTCCAAAGACAGCCCCATGAATGACGGCGACGGCTCCTCCAGGGGCCCCAGCCCCGCCTCCACGATCGGCGAGGGGAGCGTCAAGGCGAGTACCAGCCAGGGAGGACAAGTGTGCAGGTGTGTAGCATCCACTCGGTGTTTCTTCGTCACCCGTTAATCTTCGTGCAGCAACTGCGGCACTACTCGAACCCCTTTGTGGAGGAGGTCTCCTCAGGGCGCGACGATATGCAACGCCTGCGGGCTCTATTTGAAGGCGAGAAACACGTCACGGCCGACGAGCCTCAAGAAGCCTCCTAATGTTGTTTCTACGGGGGCGCCTCGGCCAACCCTCCCCAAGACGAACTCGTCCACAGGCTCCAAGCTGGCACCGAACATGACTGGCGCGACCTACGTCTCGGCAGAGCAAACACCAACGGGGACCTGCCCCGGCGGTGGACGGTGCAACGGAACTGGCGGTGCTGAAGGCTGCAATGGATGCCCGGCCTTCAACAACCGGGTATCCAAGAGCGCGCAATACGGTGTGATGCAGAGGCATAAGGGCTGCTCCAGCCGCACCGAGTTCTCGAACGATGGACCCACACCGATCGATGTCAACGCTCTCCAGGCCCAGAGCCAGGACAACACTGTTGTTATTGCATGCCAGAATTGTGGAACCACCATCACGCCGCTGTGGCGGAGGGACGAGAGCGGACATACGATCTGCAATGCTTGTGGTGAGTAATTATAGATGTTGGGGTGCGGGGTCCTCGACGATGCTGACGCATAGTACAGGCCTCTATTACAAACTGCATGGGGTGCATAGGCCAGTCACGATGAAGAAGGCGACGATTAAGAGGCGTAAGCGAGTCATCCCCGCATCGCACGAGGACGACCAGGACGAAGTGGCGGAGTCGAACGACGCCCTCAGCCAGGAGAAGACGCCCGAGAGGGGAACCGAAAACGACGACGGGTCTATTAATCTAGGGATGCGACGACGGCCGGGCCAGCCCCTGACGATCGAGCCCTCGCCAGTCCTGCGACCCAGCGGGCAGAACTCTCCCCTGCCGCCCGCATCTACCTCCACGTCCGGTCTCGCCGCGTACCACCAGCCGAGTGGCATGCTGCGGCACATGCCGAACCCGCTGAATGACGACAATCGGTTACCGCCAATGACGTCGATGACGGCGGCCATGTCGGACAGACAGCCCTCGTTGTCCCCGGCGTCGTTTCTTTCCCCGAGACGGAAGCGGTCCTTTTCCGCAACCGAGACGGAGGCGGGCAGTGTGGCGGACGGCGGCCACGAGGGCGCCAAGCGCCTGTCGTCCATCAACTCGATCCTGAATCCCTCCATGCCTCACGATGACCGGCCGATGTCAAGGCCTGGGAGCGTGGACCGAGGGGAGTACACTCTCCCGCCCATGCGATCATCTGGACCCGGCTACGCGTCCACTGCAAGTCCCGCACCATCCGCGAACAAAGAGTCCGCCTTCCACGGCGGACGGGCAAATGACGCACGAGGCTCGCGGGACGCCGGAGACGGCGAGCGGGTCAAGGCCGGGCGCCGACTGGCCCTCCAACAGGAAGCTGACCGGATGCGAGAGATGCTTGCTGCGAAGGAGCGGGAGTTGATGGAGCTCGGGCATGACTAGTGCCACGGCGGGAAGACGGAAGGAGAACTTCCGGATGCGCTCACGAATCTCTTCTGTCAGCGGAGGAATCAGCGACTTCAAGGGCAGCGGCCAGAAGAATGCGGCCAGGGCGCTCAGGGACGGAGAAACGGGTGCTCAAGGGCGAATCGTGTTTTTTTTTTTTTTTTGCTAATCCATCATCTGTCGGAGGCGTTGCGGAATCCCTCGCAGGGCTTGCTACGGGTTTGCCTCGGAATAAGCGATGGCACAAATGTACGTTTTAGTTGTTCTCTACATCATTAGACAGATACCTTGGCGGCCTTAGCTCCGCGACGACGATCATCATGGCCCAGCCTGCCTTGCGTTTGATATTTTGCCATGTGGTAGCGGCCGCATAGCATCCCTGTTGACGGCTACGGACTCGATCGGTTCTTGTAACAGAACGGCCGCAGTCTGTAGGCCGGGGTCTCGAGTACTTTGGATCGGGCTCTGGGCTAGCAGGTGGCATCGAGCAACGCGACTTTGGAGGGATCGCAGCCCAAGCCGGCTTACGGACACCAGAACTTCTGTAGCCGTCAATGGGGCGAGATTGAGCGCGCTTGCAGTCCCGATACCTCCGGTCCCTAGTTTAAACGACCGCTCTAAGCCGCAGCTGGGCGCAACCCGCGAGATTCAGGCGATGGCTCGGCACCGGACTTGGCCACAGCTGAGGCTTCTGGCTACGAGGAGCCCATAGATGGGCTGAACAATGCATCTGGCGTCGAATCATGGGTGCCTCGGCCTGACCCAGGGTAGAAAGCGTCCCGTCGGACCACTATGCACGGAGGGCACGTGCGAACGGCGTGATTGTTTGGCAGCGACGGCCGCGAGGGGGAGGGGACATCACACGCAACCCCACAAAAAGCCGGTCGGTGACTCGGAGCAAGCGCCGGCGACGGAGCCTCCGTCGACCATGGCCTGATGGAGACGGCCAGCGTGCTCGTACGTCGTCAGCTCGGGCCAGACGACGCCGGCGCGAGGATGGAAGCTTCCAGAGCCGTCTACTGATCTGTCTCCCGCGTTGCCGATGCTGCGAGCGAGGTGCGGTCAAGGCAGCGTGCCAGCAGCGGGGGTGGGTGGATGGGAGGGCCGTCAACGGCTGTTGCTAGGCGGGCCGGGGCTTGATTGCGTGCGTGCATCGCCGTGCAACACCCGTGCGTACGGGTGCAGACGTGCTTAGAGGCGGCGGGCGATTGTGGCAGTGGCAGTGGCAGTGGTGGTGGTGGTGGTGGCCGGCGGCGTGAATGTCTTCTGCTTTACTAATCCAACTTTGAGGCTGGCTGTCTCGTGAGCTAGAGTCCGCCAGCAGCCGCAGGACCAGGTCGATAGCCGACCGGCTGCAGCCTATCAGGCGCGGCGGAAGTGCGAGTCCAAGATCTTGGTTGACTGCTTTGGTGGCTGCGTGGAGTAAGGTGGCTGGCGGTGAAGGTCGACGGGGATAAAGGGATAACGGTGGCAGATGGAACTTGTGGCTGCCGTGGCCGAGGTGGGCCGGGGCCGGTGTCGGGGTCGGTCTTCGGGGGGTCTGCGACGTACATTATGCGAAGCTGGGGACGGAGAAGCACTCTCCGGTCGCTGCGGTGCCAATGCAGCCTCGGGGTAATTAATTAAGCCATCGATGCGCGTGAAGGGCACGGGCGGTTGATGCATTGGGGAGGGAACGGGCACGACGGACGACGAACCGAGGGCAGGCCAGGCACGGCAGCGGTACGCGCCGCACGCGCCGCGACGAGACGAGATGGACGGAGGGAGGGAGAGATGAGGGATCTCCGGAGCATGTATCAAGGTGGCTCGTACTCGTATGCCCAACGACAAGCCAAGATGGATGCATCCGAGACGTGGGACGTGGGACGTGGTCGCAACAGCAGCAGCGTCAGCACCGCATGTAGGCGTCTCCAGAAGGCGCCGGTCGCGGGGCCTCTTGCGGCGCGTTGGCGGCGAGTTAGCGTGGAGGTGGGGAAGGCGGAGAGCGCGGAGCGCTGCTGGCTGTCAATCGAAGGGCGCACAATTGACATGAAGACTGGGCGCGCACCCCTGCCAAACCCTGCCAAAGGCGAGCGCTGGGGCCCACGGCTGCGGCTGCCCGCTGCGCATGACTCTTTTGGCTTTTTGCTCGAAGCATCCATCTCCAGCCCGGGTTGCTGGCGTCCGGCCGGGATCATCAGGTACCTCCACTTGGCCCGGCCGCCGGCTGCCTGCCCATGTACCCCCGTACGTAGTACACGCTCGCATCTCGGCGTCCTCGCCGTTGAACAAAACTGCCGGCGGCCCTCCGCACCCGCGACCTCGCCTCTCTTCCTGCTTCACCCATCTCTGCCATTGCCGTTACAGATTTGTCCTGATTAATATCCCCCTTTGCTTTTAGTTGCGTCGCATCTGATGAGTTGATTGGACGGGTGCCCGTTCAACCTCCCGAGAGTGCATCCGCCAAACCGTTGTATCGCCACATCGTCGCCGTCCTGGGGTTCGCGCCCTTCGGCAGCCGCCCACCAGCGAATGCGATCCGCGCCCTTTCCCTGATCCAGCAGCTCACGCCCTTGGTGAGCAGCAGTCAGCGCCGCCATGACCACCATTGCCGAGATGGAAGAGTTCGTCAACTGGGAAAAGGCCGCCGCCAGCGTCGGCAACCCCTTCAGTCAAGAAGCCTCTCTCCCCGGCTCCCTCGCCGCCGCCGGCCCAGACACCGAAAACATGGGGCTCGTCTTCGAAAACGTCAACGAGGATGACTTCAGCTTCTGCGCCCTGCAGCACTTTTCCCAGGACGCAGAGTTCGCCGGCGGCCTCGTCGACCTGCCTGTGGAGAGCACCCCGGCCCTGGACTTCTTCGAGAACACCAACTCTCCCTGCACCCATTGCACCCTCGGCGGCTACTCCTGCAAGAAGATCAGGGAGGGTAGCTACAGGGGCTACTGCACCAGCTGCGTTGCCCTCCGCGTCGAGTGCAGTTTCGGCCGGTCCGGCTCGGACGCCTTTGACTTTGACGCCGCTGTCTTTCCCGCCAACCCGTGGCCCGTCATGGGAGACCACCCCAACACCATCTCGGCCCAGGATTTGCTGGGCGACGCGCTTCACACGGGCTCCAACTCGCCCGCACTCGACGTGCTGACCCTGTCGTCGAGCAACCCCGCCGACGACGGCGGCCTGGCGGGCAGCGCCAGGCCAGGGCCGCCCGCCAAGATCGGCGCGCGCTTCTCCCGGGAGTCGGTGCGCATCCTGAAGAACTGGCTGACGTCGCACAACCGGCACCCCTATCCCAGCGATGAGGAGAAGGAGGCCCTCCAGCGCCAGACCGGCCTGAACAAGACGCAGATCACCAACTGGCTCGCCAACGCCCGCCGTCGCGGCAAGGTCCAGGCTCCTCGCTCCACGTCGCCTCACGTGGGCAACCTGTCGGGGTCCATCGACATCCCCCAGAGACGGGGCACTCCGGCTCTCGAGGCCATGAACCCCCTGCAGCGTTGGGCGCACTCGCCGCCCGAGAACGAACCGGCGTCGGTGACCGCTATCGCGAGGGCCGTCACGGCTTCGTCGACTTCGGCCTTGTCCTCGGGGCTCAACAGCCCGTACAGTTTCAACTACACCGACGACGGCTCCGGCAGGTCCGTCTGCAACCAGTCCTCCACGAGCAGCTTGGGGACCTCGCACTCCGGCAGCGGGTCCCGCGGCTCCGCGTACTCGCACGGCTCGCGCAACTCCTGGGGCTCTTTCGGATCCGCCCCTTTCAGCACGAGGGGACGTCGCCGCCGCCGGCGGAGGGCGACGCCGGGCCAGCCCAAGGAGGGCCCCAACCCCCTGGCGGCCCCCCTCAAGACCTTCCAGTGTACTTTCTGTACCGAGACCTTCCGGACCAAGCACGACTGGCAGCGGCACGAGAAGTCCCTGCACCTGTCTCTGGAGAGGTGGGTGTGCGCGCCTGATGGGCCGCGAGCCGTCAACCCGGAGAACGGCCAGCTGTCCTGCGTCTTCTGCGGGCTGGCGAACCCGGACGACGCGCACATGGAAGCCCACAACCACTCGGCGTGTCAGGAGAGGACGCTCGAGGAGAGGACCTTTTACCGAAAGGACCACCTCAACCAGCATCTCAGGCTGGTCCACAACGTCAAGTTCATGGACTGGTCCATGAAGCAGTGGAGGGTTGCCACGCCCGAGATTCGGTCTCGGTGCGGTTTCTGCGGTATCGTGATGGACACGTGGACCATCCGAGTTGACCACTTGGCGGAGCACTTCAAGACTGGTTACTCCATGGCTGACTGGAAGGGCGATTGGGGTTTCGACGTGCCCGTTCTCGACATGGTAGAGAACTCCATCCCCCCATGTATGCGGCCTCTGCGGTATCCCATAGACCAGCTGCCCGTGTCTAACTTTTAGATAGATCTCATTCATCATGAACGCATGTCTCCTCTGCCGTACGTAGCCTGCCAGTCTCCGCCCGAGTCGCCGCGCAACGCGTTCGAGCTGATCAAGCTGGAGCTGGCCTACTTCGGCGCCAACCATTTCGAGCAGCACCAACGAGCGCCGACGGACGAGGAGATGCAGCTGGAAGGGTGCCGTATTATTTTCGCGTCAGAACTGCTGTCGCTGCAGGGAATCGCCACGCAGGAATCGTGGCTCAGAGACTTGATCATGAGCTCCAGCACGATCGCGCAGAAGGCCAGGTTCGGTCCGTTGCGTGGAGCCGCCGAGAGCAGGCTGGCGTCGCTCAAGATCAACGGCAAGGACAACTTATTCGAGGAGTGTCCCATGGAGATTCAGCTACAAGCCTTCGTCAAGGCCAAGCGTTTACTGGGCCTCACCGCCATGGACGACGAGCTGCAGGAGGAGGCTCGCAAAATCGTCGGCCGTGTTGAGGAGGTCTGCACCACGCCATCCGAAGCCGTCGCCAACTGGTTGCTGCGGCTCATCACGCAGTCGACAGACTGGCTAGCTGCCTTCCGTCGCCGAGCGCATCTGCCGCGGACCGAAGACGTGCAGGACATGGCTGTCAGATCCACGGACCCGACGTCCATCGACTCCACCATCCACAGCTACTCGCGGCTGGAGCGCGAGCTGGCAGATTTTCTGAGGCACAAGCGGTCCATGGGCGTCGAACCGACGGACGAGGGCCTGCAGAAGCAGGCCCGTATCATCATCTATGGCGAGTTAGACGGCTGGAATCAGAGCGTCGCCGACAACGCCCTCTGGCTGAGCTCCTTCAGGCAGCGCCATCCACCGGAACAGAAGGCAACGGGTGCTCCAGGCAGTGGCCGCGATGTCCCGTTGCTCTCGGGGAGTCAAGGATCGCAACCCACATCCACCACACAGTCTTCTCCATCTGCCGGCCACAACGACTTTTCGAACCTCCTGACGCATGACGCCGGCCATGCCAAGGCCAACCTGTTCTTCCTCAACGATGCCAACTGCTACCGCAGGCTGGCCAGGGAGCTGAGGCGCTGGACGATTTCTACGATGTCAGCCAAAAATCCGAATTGCCACGTCCCGACCGATGATGAGCTGCAGTATCAAGCTCGATGGATTCTGTACGATGATGATGATCCATTTAATGGCACGGCTGCAGACAACTCTGAATGGCTGCAGCGATTTAAGCGCGACGTCGGAATTGTCAAGGAGGGTCCCGGCCTACCGAAGGGCTACGCGTGGGCTCTGGAGCAGGGCGGCTCTGGCTTTGCTCCGCCGTATGCATTCCCAAAGGGTCACCTCGAGCCGTTCAGCGACAATGTGCAGGTGAACATGCGGAATGGTGCCAAGTCGTTCACGGCAGGGCAGTCGGCGGCAAACAGCTTCCTGGAAACGCTCACGTCGGACGATAGCCGCCGCGCCAACGTCTTCTGCTCCCGAGAGCTGGAAACTGGACTGGTGGAGTTTGTGGAGCAGACGGTCAGCGACGGCGGCCGGCTGCCCGCTGACGAAGCGATCCGGGAGCGGGCAAGGCAAATTGTCCACTCTCCCCGGACCGCGGCGGACGACCAGACCCTCCTGCAGAAGTTCAAGGACCACATGTTGGAGAAACTGCCGCACGCCCTCCCTGCCGCGGACACCGATGGACCGTCGCTGCTCCCGGCGAACATCGACGTCAACATCTCGGACGAGGAGCTTGGCAACATCTTGCAGGACATGGACTTTGATTTCGAAGCGGCGGACATTGCCATGGACTTGGGCATGGGCACGGGGATGCTCGAGGAAGCCGAGGACGGAGGCGGCGTGAGCCTGCGGCTCGACGAGCCATCCGTGTACGATTAAAGAGGAATTTGGGTCTGCTGACGAACTAGACGATAGCTGAAGGAGGAGGCGGGGAAGCGGAGAGCATTCAACTTGTGACCTGGCATGGTAAATTGGGAGCCGTTATACCTCAACGGATGTCGGGAGAGACGAGACATACAAAAGCGATGTTTTGGACGCATTACGAGCGCAGGTCCATAGGGGGCGTTTTGAAACTGTTTGGAAATACCAATCTCAGCTTTGATATATATGATACATACTATGATTAACCTCACTTGGTGGTTTGCTTGATGGCATGAAACAAGAGTGTACTCGTACGAGGGAACTCGCTCGCACACACTTTGTCAGCGCCTCCTGTCGAGGCCGACGCATTTTGAGGAATCTGACAATTTACCATTTTCGCAGGCCGTTATGTACGCTGCTTCGGCCTCGCGCTGCCTGCCAGTGGCTTGCAAGCCACCCACCCACCTGAAGGATGGGAGAGGATTCGACGCAAGGACGGGAGGGCCCCCAATCCCACCCTATCGCTTCTGCCTGGGGCCTTGAGAGGATGTGGTATGGGAAGAAGGTAGGGCATTGGCCTCTTCTCGGCGACGGGATAGTCAGGTAGTATTCGAACTCCTGACGCGAAAGGCCATACTTTGCCCCGATATCGACCAGCGTTGAGTACAGAGCCTCCCAACGCTGTGCCTCGCCAGAAGTAATTGACTGTTGTTTCCAGCGTGAACCCGTCCAGAAAGAAAAAAAAAACGCTCTGTCAGGTGTGACGGAAAGTGCCTCGTCAATCACTGGGTTCCTGGTCCCCGTTCGCATTGCTTCGAGGGCCCGTTGCTGCTTTTGCGGCGTCCATTTGCCCCAAAGCTCGCCCCGCTTCTCATGCGTCCCAATGCAGGTGAAGATATGGGTCATGGTGGCCGTGTTGCATAGGACATTGTAGCACCAGGCTACGCCTGCCTTCCGAGATTCAAGATCCGACTCGTCTCTCGTCCGGAGGCATGCTGCCACGATAAGGATCGCGGTCGAGGGGCTCTGCCGCTTGAGCCTATTGATGGCTACCATGATCAAGCAGACATTTGGGGCAGCGTGGTAGGCGATGTTTCCCTCGGAGAGGACGAAAGGGTATGTAGCCTCGACGGATAGCAGCCTTGGTCCCAGGCCCCACGATATCTCAAGTCCCGTAGAGGTCCATCTGAGAGTCGGGCCAACCCACAGCGCGCTCGTCGGCCAGCCCGCCACGCGCGCCCAGTCGTCTCTCAAGCGGAAGCGCGCGCCCGAGCCTGCCACGGTTAAGCAAGACGTCCCAATCGCCAGCGCAACCCTGACCCCGTGGGCGATGAGAACATCCTCGCCTTTGTCCGGCGCATCGAAGGACATACCGAGGCGTCCAGGCGTTCAACGCTATACGCAATAACGCCAAGTCCGAGTCCGTCCACCCGCTGAGTGACGCCTAGATACTCCGTTACCTTGGAAATCTAACAGACGACCATTCTCTCCTGGGTCTCTCTACGCAGCAACAGCTATACGCGTACATTCTAAAGTCGCAAGTGCCGTCTACATCGATACCTCGAGTCTATTACCCCGTCTCTCCCTGTAGTAACTATACCGCAATCACTCCTGGTGTCAAGAAAGCTGTGGTCTTAGCCTTCCCCTCAACCGACTTTCAGAGTCTCCGCCAAAAGGTAGACGATGCACGATCAGAACTCCTCTCCAGAGTGGTCGTCATCGAGGCAGCATCCCCCAAAACGCCCACTGTCGTCTCCCACAGCCCCCGACGCTCCGCGAGATGACGACGACGATGAAGACCCAAGCCATGGCACGGCCCGCAAGGCACGCCGCACCGCGCCGACAGACCCACCACGGAGGGGTGGGTCTCCACTCGGCGCCGATCGTCTCGCATCGCGGCGCTTCCGGCACCGCCCATGCCTGCCCCCATCGAGCACTCTGACGTCGAGCTCGACGGCGACACCGACTTTGACGAGGACGACGCTATTTCGCAGGATGGACAAAAACCTCCACAATGCCGACCATATAAAGCAACTAGTCATAAGAGATTCTCTCTCAACAGAATTGAGCAGCACACTCATCGATCGCGATAACGGCACTGTCAGAGCCGCCAGGTGCGCGGCTCGGGCAGGGACGCCTCTTCGTAGTCCAAGCGGGAGTTGACATGCTTGATGGCTATACGGGACCATATTAGTCAAGAGCACGACGAACCTCTAGGACGGGAGACAATTACCCTTACGCTTCCGGGGCGCGGCGGGAGTAGCTGGCTGGTCGGCGGGAGTCTTGTCAATTGCCGCGGCGGCTCGACGCTGCTGCAAGCGGAGCGAGGTTCGTCTGGTGGTTGGAATTTTTGACGGCGTAGACGGGAGGGTTCGTGGACAACCGTGTGCCCCTTTCCGAAGCCCGACTTCGTGGAGTCACTTACAGCAAACCCGACGCTTCGGGGTCGTCTTAGACCCCTCGCGACGCGCACGAAGCAACTAAGGAAGCCGGACTCCAGAGAGCTCCGGCTACAGGGTCTGAGATTCTTCCTCCGCGACAAGAATGCTGCAAGCTCCTCCACTCGGAAGAGCGACGGCGGGAACACAACAGCGTTGTCGAAATCGAGAGTCGACGGGAGCATGTAACGGTCGGCGTTGAGGGGGATGAACGGCGCAATGCTCGAACAAAGGTCTATAGCGTGATGATCCTGCTACGGGATAGACAGATTTGCGAAGCTGTGGCATCTTGATGCTCACTACGGCGGTAACGCCCGACAGGGAAGGCGCAGTTGCCTTGCCTGTATCAACTCAAAGGCAGGCTTATTAACATAATCGGTCGGCATCCATTGTAGAGCGCGAGTGGCTTGCTATTACACTCTCGCGGTGAACGTACGACGGAGATATTGCAATATCTCCCTGCTTCCCGGCATTGGCACATTGCGTTGCCATCGCAGCGTCTCCAGCGCCGTACCATGGCGGCGTAGACATGTCGGCGCCACGGAGCTACATCCTATGTGGGGATAAACATCCGTCAGTGCGCCGTAATTATACTGCGTTAGGTTTGTAAAACGAAAGTCTCGTTGCAGCTACGTTACCACGGGGGGGTAGCGAGGTGAGCATGGTCGCTGCACTCTTTGCACGGCATGAAATCCTGGGGCTTCGCGGTGGAAAGCCCCTGGACTTGGAGGCTGGCGGCGTTGGCGCTCTCGGCGCCGACCGTAAGCCCGCCCTCTGCGTCGCTACTATTACCAGCACGTAAGATAGTCTTTGCGGTTAACGAAGACTCCTAGTAGTCTGTCCGACACTTGTAGGGCATTTTCCCTGTATGCTGCTGCCGCTCGCGAGTCACCCGATCGCCGGATTGTGCGAAGCTCCTCTCGCAGCCTTTCCGACACTTGAAGGGCTTCTCCCCGGTGTGCAGGCGCTCGTGCCTCGTCCGATTGGCGGCATTTGCGAAGCTCCTCTCGCAGCCTTTCGACACTTGTAGGGCTTTTCCCCCGTATGTACCCGCTCGTGAGCCGCCCGATTGCCACTATTTGCGAAGGTCCTCTCGCAGCCTTTTCGACACTTGAAGGGCCTTTCCCCCGTGTGCTGCCGCTCGTGCCTCGTCCGACTGCTGGCATCTGCGAAGGTCCTCTCGCAGCCTTTTCGAAACTTGTACCTGAATGCGGAGGCCCATTGTTCCTGGTCCAAGATACTTGGGCGGGATCTGATTCCTCACCGACGCTGGGGCATTGTCGTTTATGGTGGACCAGGGCACCAGCATGGTTGAACTGGGCACTGCACTCGTCGCAGGCGAAGGAGCCATCACAACGTGAGCCGTTTCCAGGTATCCAAGCGTCCATGGACAGGAGGGGGACGTCAAACTCTGGTGCTGGTGGTTGAGGCTCGATGGATCTATCGGCCTGGCAGCCCCATATCTCGTTGCCCATGGCTGGATCCACGCGCCAGAACGGATGGTGGAGAGGGATGCTGCAGAGGGCGGACCGGATAGCTTCCCATGTACTCCGTACTGGTCGGGGCATTCCACATCCCCATATTCGTGGCCACGGTGTCGATGATGGTCACCGTGCAGCGGCTTAAGTCGATATCGTTGACTGCGTCAAAGGCCTTGCCTTCCCTCTCCACAATGCCAAACAACATAGCGAGCGATGCCGTGGTCTGGGCCTTTGCAGAGCGACGCCTTAAGCAGGTTGCCGAACCATGGTACACGTACAATCGGCAAGCCCCATCGATCGAGGACAGAGAATGCAATGTCGTCCCGAACGGATTCCCATGGGGCACCAGGCTGCGTCTCCTCAGACTCTCGTTTGAGGCTCTGTATCTTATTGCTATAATGGTGTGCCATCCAGCAAACGAGGCGGGATTCGTCCATGCCCTTCTCGCCAAGCCAGCCTTGCTTGTTTACACTACTTCAGCCTCGTACCGCCTGCCAGTACGTAGTAGCTTGCAAGCCACCCACCCACCTGGAGGCTAGGAGGATTCGACGCATGGACGGGATGGGCTGTCCCCAAGGACGCTGCCCCACTGTAGCTTCCGCAAGCGCACCGAGCCGCCGCGCGCCAGCACCACCCACCCTCAGTAATAAATCATGGTTGTGTCATCCTGTTCGTCCAGTTCACCGAGCCTGCCGCGTCCTCGATAGGCACGGGAGAAATGGTGACTGTTGCCGCAGACGAATGCACGGGCAGAGCGTTCCGACGGCCAATGGGTGGATGACTTCACGTGCAACACGGGGCGCGCAGCAGATTGGACCGAGTCGACGACTCCCCATCGCGACACCTACGCTCGGCCCGCCGCCGCGCAACAACCGCCGCCGCACCATGCCCGCGGCGTGAGGCTCTGGCTCACCGAGAAACCACCGGCCGGCGCACGACCCGGACCCGGAGCCCGCGACCGCAAACATGCCGACGTACCTGTGCCACGGCTTCCGCTGGCACCGCCGCGACATCCGCGTCTTCGTCATCGTCAACAACCTCGAGGACGCCGCCCCCGACTGGCTCGTCGGCCGCACCACCTCGGCGCTGATGCTCGACGCCTTCGCCGAGGCCTTCGACTTCCTGCCGAGGCGGACAGCACCGCCGCGGCCAGCCAGCGCCTCGCCGGCCGAGGGCAAGCAGGTGGCGGCGCTGCACCGCGACGAAGACTTCTCCGTGCCCCCGCCGCGGGTGCCCGCTCGCGACGACAACGTCATGGCGAACGAGTGGTCGCCGGTCAAGTTGCTGGAGGAGTACGACCTGGAGGAGACGGCCAGCGCGGCGCGCCCGTACGCCTACGTCGCCGACTACGCCGTTCGCGTGGACCTGGGCGCCAGCGTGGCCGACGAGATGGCCAAGTACGAGGCCGTGGCGAGGCAGCGGGAGGGCGCCTGGTTCGACAAGCTGAGGGACTCGCTTCAGGCCGGAGAGCCGATACAGTGGTACGTCGTGGTGTGTGCAGACGAGGAGCGGGCCGTGCCAGGCGAGGACCTGGACGAAGACCTTGAGGAGGAGGAGGAGGAGGAGGAGGAGGAGGAGGAGGCGGACGATGACGACGAGAGCTCGGACCAGAGCCCGCCGGCGCCGGCGAGGGAGCTCCCAATGAGGCAATACCTGCAAACCACAGCCGTCGCCCCGGCAGACCGGCCAGCTTCAGGCGCGGGGGGTTCCGCAGCGGGTGCCATAACCAAGCCCGAGGACATGCAGCTGCCCGAGTTTCTCAGCGAGGACCCGTACAAGCTGAGCCAGCCACACGGGCTGAGACACAAGCTGTCGACCAAAGGGCTACGCCGACTATTCTCGAAGCGGGAGGGGGCGTGAGGTATGGGGAGCAGTGGGGATGTTTTCACGACGAGGGGGGGATCGCTCCATGTCTACGAGTATGTGTATATTGACGTTTTCTCTGGGCGATGTATGGCGATATGGCGATATGGAGACATGGCGTGACGGCGAGAGGCTTGCAACAGTAATGTCTGGGGTGCAACCACGGCCTGAGGAGCCGGGCTGCGTGAACTGAAGAGGATGCTTCATTCTACTCCAACAGGCGCGGGTTCGTGGGTACATGAGCATCATCCTATGTAGAGCTCGCGCGGTGCAACGCCATGACAGCCGGCGCAACCTGCCGCCTCTGAAACGTGCGATTTTCATGTTGATAACGCCTGCTGGCCATTTCCCATAATGCACCGGCAAGCGGTCGCAGACGTATTTTGGTGGTGTCCTCTCCATCCTCGCCCTGGACGTGTCCGATGTCGCGTCCAGCAAGACCCTGCATGACGTTGCCGTCACGTGTGGACACCAAGGCTGCCTGGTACGGTACGAATACGATGACGGCAGGTCCGCGACGCAGCTCATCCAACAGTCGCATCTACAGGCGCCCGCGACATTGGCCGCAACTCGTTGCACAGCAGGGCGCGCCGTTGCTGCTGCTGCTGCTGCTGCCGCAATTGCGCATGGGGGACCACCACCTAAACCGAGACCACCACCAGCCGCGACCCGCCGCCGAAAAATGTCCTCGCGGCCCCCCACGGACCCTCGCGCCCGGTTCTCCGAGGCCGAGGCGTCGCCGCCGTTTGCACAGACGGGCGCCAGGCTCAGCCTCGACGACGACAGCAGCGACGACGAGCTGGACGACTATGACGACCTCCGCTCCCAGGTGGGCGGGCCGGAGGCGTACAAGCTCGTGAGCGGGCGCGAGGCGTCGGGCGAGCCCGCCGGGCGGCGGCGGCGGCCCAGCACGAGCACCGTCGCGAGCTTCCAGCTGTACACGCCCGACGAGGACCGCGCCGTCCGGGGCAAGTTCGACCGCAAGCTGGTGCTCTTCGTGGCGCTGCTCTTCATGCTCAGCTTCCTGGACCGCTCCAGTAGGTCCACCCGCTCGAACCAAGCACGAGCTCGAGACGCGTGCCCCTCCCGTCACTTACACGGACCGCACAGACATCGGCAACGCCAGAATAGCTGGTCTTGACGAGGACCTCCAAACAGACCCGCCGCGCGACGACTGGTACGAGTGGGCGCTCACGGCCTTCTACCTCTCGTACATCGCCTTTGAGTGGATGAGCCTGCTGTGGAAGCTCGTCCCCGCCCACGTCTTCGTGTCCATGATCGTGCTGGCCTGGGGGCTCACGGCGTCGCTGCAGGCCGTCGCCACGTCGTACCCCATGCTCATCGCCCTGCGCGTCCTGCTCGGCATCGGCGAGGCTGGCTTCACCGGCATCCCCTTTTACCTGAGCTTCTTCTTTCGGCGCGACGAGCTGGCCTTCCGCACCGCCATCTTCATCTCCGGTGAGCATCCCCCGCGAGCCGGGTCTGAGAGTGGAAGAGGGGAGGGAAAGACACTGACCCGCTCATAGCTGCGCCTCTCGCAACGAGCTTTGCTTCGACCCTCGCCTGGGCCATCGTCAAGTTCGCCGAGCTCAGTCCCATCGCCCCCTGGCGGCTCCTCTTCCTCGTCGAGGGCTTCCCGTCCGTCGTCGTCTCCGTCATTGCCTGGCATGTCATCCCCGACTCGCCCCAGACGGCGTCGTACCTCACCAAGCGCGAGAAGAAGGTCGCCCGCCTGCGCCTGCGCAACGAGCACTCTTCCTCGGGCGCGAGCGCCACCAAGCCCGCCTCGGGCCTCCGCGGCCGCGACCTCCTCGCCGTCCTCTGCGACCCCATTGCCTGGATCACCGCCACCATGTTCTTCCTGACCAACATGGCCTACTCGTCCCTCCCCGTCTTCCTGCCCAAGATCATCACCGAGATGGGCCACAGCGCCGTCGCCTCGCAGGCCCTCAGCGCGCCGCCCTACCTTGTCGCCTTCGTCGTCGTCCTCTTCACCGCGCACCTGTCGGACCGGCTGCGCGCGCGGACAGTACCGATAGTCTTCCACGCCCTCGCGTCCTCCTTTGGCTACGCGGCCCTGGCCTTCTCGGAGACCCTGAATCTGCCGCCGTCGCTGCGGTACGTTGCCGTCTACCCCGCCGCCGTCGGCTTCTTCAACGTCGTCACCCTCATCATCGCCTGGGGCATCAACAACCAAGCCAGCCAGACCCGCCAGGGCGGCGGCTTTGCTCTGATGCAGCTCATCGGGCAGTGCGGTCCCCTAGTGGGGACCCGTCTGTACCCGAACAAGGACGCGCCGTACTACTCACGCGGTAATCAGGTATGCGCATGCGCTATGTGTGCTGTCGCCGTCCTGGCCATTGTCTTGCGCATGTTTCTCCAGCTTCAGAACAGGAAGATGGACAGCGCAGAGGCGAAAAAGGTGGAAGACGACACAGCAGCCGAGCAAGAAGCATTGGTCGGCCCCGAGAAACTGAATGCAGCGCCTGCAAGCAGCTTCAGGTACATGTTGTGAGGATAATTGAGCACCTTGTTTGTTTTGTGAGCCAACTCTGGATGGGAAAAGCCGCATGGATTACATTGTCTACCGTGGCATGGGTATACTGTAGCGAGGCATTTTATTAAGATAATACACCACCTCTTTGTGACGTCGCACGCGCGTTTCAAAGGTATGATAATAAGGGTCCGAGCACAACAACTACTTCCGGAACAACATCCACGATGGCGCCCGATACCTGGCTACCCCCTCCTTCCACCACTCCTCATTCCCAAATCGGCTGCCTTCGAACGAGAACGCCCCGAAACCCTTCTCCGACTTGCCCTTGAGCGCGTCTGCGGGCCGATGCTTGCGACGGTTTGCTTTCGACGCCTCGAATTGTCTCCTTTGCGGCTCATTTTGCTGCCTCCATCTGTGGTACGCCTGGCTGAGACGCCCGCCGCCGCCGTGGCAGATCTTGCTGGCCCATTTGCGGAGTCTCAAGAAACGAGGACGTTTGGCAAAGGGCTCGGTGAAGCTGCGGAGGGAGAAGAGTGACGCTTTGCGCTTGGATTGTCGAGGGGCTATTGACGCCGTGTCTGTCGTCGAAGAAGCAGACCGGGTTGTTGAGAAAGCGAGGCTCCTTGGTCGATGTGATTCAGCGGCACCATCGAACTGGTCCTTGATGGATTCGACGCTGTTTAAGACGTGTCTCGCGGGATGTTCAAGTTTGTCGCTGCTGGACGTGAGGCCACCCTGCTGGGATAAGGAATGCCACGGCAATACCTCTGAGCTTTCTGCAAGCTCGTAGGGGCTGCGACGCCTTTTCTTTCCCGGTCTAGGCTCATCCTGCCATTGCGAGATTGCAGCCATCGCCTCGTCGATGATGTGGTGATCGCTCGTGTCCGCTCTTGCGTCATGTGTAGACGACGCTGGCGAGCTCGACGCGAGGAAGGACAGTCTATCGTTCCCATGGCCAAACCGACCCAGGTCCGAGAAACTTAGTCTGTTCACACAGACTGTAGACACGGGTGACTGCATCCGAGGAGAGCCGTAGTCAGGAGAAGGATACTCGGACGAGGTGCTTCGGCCGAAGCAGTAGGGCTTTGGTGCCGACGACAAAGCTTTCTGTCTTGAGCTCCCTTGTAGGCTTTCGTCCATGATCTTGGGGAAGCCATCCGCGGAAAGTGATACATTGGCTGGTGATAAAATGGAAGGACCCTGCAACAAGGATGTGTCTTCATCGGAAGTTTGCTCGTGTTGATGCCAGTCGCGAGGCCAGTCCCGCCGAGATACCGGGCAGACGGCCCCACTGTGGAGGAATAGCAGAGTCTCGATGCCCCTTGTTGTCGAATTGGCGGGATCAAAGATGTCTGGTATCTGTCGTAGTCCCTTTGACTGGGAGGGCCCTGCTGTCTTGCTGTCCATGTTCTCCTTCTCAGGTTCCTACTCATAAGAGGGAACAGTCTCCATCTCAACCGGCTTCAGCCCTGGTGCGACGGTCGTCAACCGACGGGGGCTCAAGGAGTTGGCTTGTGAATTAGAGAGTGCGCCGCCGTGCGACGAGGGAGGGCTCGAAGGTTTCGCGTAAGGCTTCGGGCGTGTAGGCAGAGTAAAGCGATGAAGCATGATGGCGGCTTAGAATGGGGACCGTGGGGATACTGGAGATGCTTCTGCTCTGGTAGATGTGGCTTACTGGATACCTTGGACTCGGAGTAGGCGAGTTTGCTGAAGGCGAGATTGTGAGGGTATTACTCGGCAGAGCAGTCTGAGCAATCGAGGGGCAAGCGCCGTCGTCAACCTGCCGATGCTTGAAGCGAGGTTGGAAGTTCCCCAGAGAAAGAGCCACTGATCATTCCCGTGAGCTCAATCGGGCAATCTTTGAAGCCTGCCAAGTCGTCTGCGGCAGCTGGTGAGGTCGGGCATGTTCTCGCCGCACCCGCTGCGCCATCATTGTCTTTTTTTGGCTTTTGGCAGGTGCAGAGGTACCTTAGGAGTCAGATATGGGCGAGGATGCGCGTTTGAGATGCGGTTCTTCTTCACTTATACGAGATCTGGATAGCTGCGTTCGCGAAAGTCAGAAGATGAAGGCGGCAGGCATTGCTGATACTCTGGGCTTACACCCAGAGACTCTACTGAGCCCGTAAACGCCGTACCTTAGGTACCTTAGTCACATTCACGCTCCATAACCCTGGTACGCTTTTCGAGATGGACGCAATCCGCCCGGCGAGGGTGCGGCTGAGTGACTGCTCGCACAGTAAGCAGCGTCGATACGGATGTGCGGGGCAGGCTGCATTAGATGCTGAGTACATCATCACCCGCAGAATCGCAGGCACACCAAGGGTACCCGTTATCCGTAAGGCTGGCACAGTGCGCGAAGCCGCGCCCTTCCTAAGCGTTATGGTCTCCGGCGGCGGAGCCGTCCGTCTCGCATTCATCGCGAAGCGCCGGTACAAATACGTGAGGACCCCCGGAAACCCCTGCCAGTCGGAACACATGGACCTCGATTTTACCTCATGGCGTCGTCTTCTGCATCCACCCCCGTGAGTCTCTGAAGCGAAAACCATGAGCAGCCAGCCGTCGCCGTCATCAGTCCAGCCAGGCGCAAAGCCACGGACAAGACAACGCGTCTACAAGGCGCCCCCAGCACTGGACGTCCCAGACATCGAGCAAGATGCGGCGGAGAGGAAGCGCGTCTTGAATGTGCTGGCACAGCGCAGATACAGTGCGTGACTCTGCTGTGCAACACCCCCGAGATTGGGTTGCTGACAACCCATCCAGGAGAGAAGAAGCGGCAACGACGCTTAAAGGCCGGCGGGCAGGCTTCTGACCCTGTCCAGGAGGACGCCAATGAGCCGCCGTCTGCCTCAGAACAAGGTCCAGATGATGTTATCGAGATTGGCCAAGGCAACTCCTCGGCGTCGATGGGCCTAAGTGTTCAATCCACGGCCGGCATTGACCTCGACTTCGGAGCCTGGGATCCGCTGGGAGATCCGACATTGTTGCCCATGATGCCGGATTCGGGGCAGCTGCCCGAATTCCTCACGGACGAGACGTCGGGAGGCGAGGAGAGCCTCATCCACTCAAACTTTCCTGCGCCCGGCGGCATGGCTGACATGCTGTCCGCCGTCTTCAGCTCTCCGTCGTCGTTCGACACCATGTCGAGCTCTTCAGCCTCGGACAGCGACTTCCCAGACAGCTACCTCTTGCCCGTGCACGAGCTGACTCTGCTTCGCGCCATGATGCGCATCGCCCAGCGCATCGGCTGCAAGGGGCAGGTCTGGAGCCTCGACGCCGTGTCGCCCTTCAACGAGGGCGTGGCCACGCCTCACGACCAGCTGCCCGTGCCCTGGCGGCCGACGCCCTCGCAACTGCTCGTACGGCACCACCCTCTAGTCGACTTCCTGCCGTGGCCTGGCGTGCGCGACCGCATCATCGGCATCCTGTCGCTGCCGGACGAGGCGCGGCCGCCCAACGCGACGGGTCCGCTGGCGCTCGTCAACTTTGCGTACGACTTCGAGGACAACGCAGAAGGCGTGCGGATCTACGGCGGCGACCCGTACGACCCGGCCTGCTGGGAGGTGGGACAGGTCTTCTTCGAGCGATGGTGGTTCCTCTTTGACAGGAGCATCATCGACAACAGCAACCGCTGGCGGCGGCTGAGGGGGGCTCCGCCGCTGTCCATCAAAGGGGAATGATGGTCAGGGTGAGGCACGTGCGAGGAGAGTCTGGGGCTAATGCTTTTTCTTTGGCGTAAAGGAGATATCTGGCTTGCGGCGTTGCTATCATGGGAGTTACATTCTGCAAAGGATACGTAGGGCGGGGTTGCACGCGTATGACGGGAGCGCACGGAGAAAAACTACACAAATAAATCTGTCTGCTCCATGCAATCTCTGGCTGCTTTACGAGGACACCAAGGAAGGCAAGGTAAAGGCCCGGCATGTGTACGTCTGGGTCTCTGCCGAGGGTCTCTGGCGGCCTCTTGACAACAGCCGGCTGAGCAGTGAGCGCTCAACGGTTGAGTGAATCGAGACATGGGAAGGCATGTGCGGCTGGGCTCGTGCCCAACGTCACAAGCAACGCTGCCATGTAACTAGAGGCTGGGCTCGAGCAGTCTCCTCGGCGCTCGTCGGCAGCCAGCTTGCATGGCCGAGTGGTGAGGTTGCTGAGACGTCGGTAACACGCGGGCATGTCCGTGGTTGCAGTGGCTGTCCTCGGACAGATGGATGCACGGCTGGTCGAACGTGGTTGGGTGACAGTCAAACGGAGGCTGAAGTTACTGGACGGTCGGGTGGCCACGGCATTTGGCTCGTGCTGTGGGAGGCGGTACGATGCAGGGCGGCAGGATGCGATGCGACGCGAGGCCATGCGAGACGACGACGCGGTGGGATGGAATGGGATGGGATGGGAAGGCGGTCTAGGGTAGGCACTTACATACGTGCACGGAGTAATTAGTAGGCCGCTTCATGAAGTGGGTGCAGTGCCGACGTGGAGGGCGGTCTGGCCAGCGAGAGCCCCTCGCTCGTGCCCCTCGCTCGTGCCCCTCCGCAGCCCAGGTTGGATTCTGCCGCGGTGGCGTCATCTCGGTGGGAGGGGTCGGACCCCCGGCATGTACGTAGCACTCGAAGAAAGGGGACTGACAGGCGGGGCTCCGAGGCCCGTCTGAGGGAAAAAAAAAAGAGCGCGGCGGACAGCTGAGGAATGGGGGATGGGGAGGGGGTTGGTTGCTCCTTGTCCCAGGCTGCCATTCCTCGCAAGTGGCCGGCCGGGCGGGAGGGATCTGAGGCTGCTCCAGTCGGGGCTCGTCGTATTCGTTTCCTCGTTCGTGCTTTCGCACCGAACTCGGCGGAGCCTCTCCTCGTAGCGCAGGCCTCCGCGGATGCGACACACAGGTGGGGGAGCCATGGGGGGGCGGCCGCAGACAGTCAGCGCACCGCTCCACTGGAGCCAGGCCGTCTACGGCGCCCGATGGCCCGGCCGTGGAGCCGCCAGCCAATGGCAGCGCCCCAGCCCGCCTCAGCCCGCCTGTTCTCCAGGTCCAGTCGCTTCCCGCCTCCCGTTCTCGCTACCTCGAGGTGACCTTAGAAATTTCGACCTCTTCCACCTCCTCCTCATCATACATACCTCACCTCGCCTCACCCTCACCTCCCCTTGGCCCCTGCGGCGCGCGAGGTATTCGGCTTTTGCGACTTGCATGTTTCGGAGCATTGAGCTTTCCCCGGGGCCCCCAAGCCACCTGCACCCAGGCATCGGTTGTGTGTCCTTTCACCCCTCGTCACGCAGCCGGCCGTGAATCATCGCTTGGTAAGTCGTGGATGACGGCCCCGCCGGCTGGGGATCCGAATCCTCTTCCGACCGCAGCTGGCTTGGACTGAGCTGACCGAGCCCAGACCGGGCCATCTCCCGTTGACGAGGAGCGAGCCACCTCCTGTCCCTCTCTGTCTGTCTCTTCTCTTCCTCCCACGACGAGCTTCGCTCGGTAGCCTTCATTCGACCCGCTGCCCATCATGCACATCGCCGACATGCTTGCCGAAGCCGAGAAGGGCGGCCAGCCCTCCTTCTCCTTCGAGTACTTCCCCCCAAAGACCTCACAGGGCGTCCAGAACCTGTACGAACGAATTGACCGCATGTACAACTTCGGGCCCAAGTTCATCGACATCACCTGGGGCGCCGGCGGCCGCATTGCCGAGCTCACCTGCGAGATGGTGCTCCAGGCCCAGTCCGTCTACGGCCTCGAGACCTGCATGCACCTCACCTGCACCGACATGGGTCTTGAGGGCGTCAACGACGCGCTCAGCAAGGCCTACAAGGCTGGCTGCACCAACATCCTGGCCCTGCGCGGCGACCCGCCCCGAGACCAGGAGAAGTGGACCGCCACCGAGGGCGGCTTCCAGTACGCCCGCGACCTCGTCAAGCACATCCGGGACACCTACGGCAACCACTTCGACATCGGCGTCGCCGGCTATCCCGAGGGCTGCGACGACAACAAGAACGAGGACGAGCTGCTCGACCACCTCAAGGAGAAGGTCGACATGGGCGCCACCTTCATCGTAACCCAGATGTTCTATGACGCCGACAACTTTGTTCGCTGGGCTGGCAAGGTCCGCGAGCGAGGCATCACCATCCCCATCCTCCCCGGCATCATGCCCATCGCCACGTATGCCAGCTTCCTGCGGAGAGCCAAGCACATGCAGTGCAAGGTCCCCGACCACTGGATGGCCGCCCTCGAGCCCGTCAAGAACGACGACGTCGCCGTCCGTGAGATTGGCAAGACGCTCGTAGCCGAAATGTGCCGCAAGCTTCTCGCCAATGGCATCTTCCACCTGCACTTCTACACCATGAACCTTGCCCAGGCCACGCGCATGGTCCTCGAGGAGCTCAGCTGGGCGCCCAGCGCCGAGAGGCCGCTGCAGCCTGCCCTCCCCTGGAAGCAGTCCAAGGGACTGGGCCGCCGCGCCGAGGACGTCCGGCCCATCTTCTGGCGGAACCGGAACAAGTCCTACGTTCTCCGCACCCAGGACTGGGACGAGTTTCCAAACGGCCGCTGGGGAGACTCCCGGTCGCCCGCCTTTGGCGAGCTGGACGCTTATGGCATCGGTTTGACGGGTACCAACGAGGCCAACCGCAAGAAGTGGGGTGAGCCGACGACGGTGCGCCATATCGCCGACACGTTTGTCCGGTACTTGGAGCAGAAGCTTGACTCGCTTCCATGGAGTGAGGCGCCGCTCACGGGCGAGGCCGACGCCATCAGGCAGGATCTCGTTGCCCTCAACCAGCGCGGTTTCCTGACCATCAACTCCCAACCCGCCGTGGACGGCGTCAAGTCGTCGCACCCGGTGCACGGCTGGGGCCCTCCCAACGGTTACGTCTACCAGAAGGCCTACCTCGAGCTGCTCGTTCCGCCGTCCATCCTCGCCGAGATCGTCGGCCGTATCGACTCCCAGCCCAGTCTCACCTATTACGCCGTGACCAAGGACGGCGAGCTCAAGACCAACGCCCCGTCCGACGGGCCCAACGCCGTCACTTGGGGAGTTTTCCCCGGCAAGGAGATTGTGCAGCCTACCATTGTGGAGAGCGTCAGCTTCCTCGCCTGGAGGGATGAGGCCTTCCGGCTGGGGATGGATTGGGCCCACTGCTTCGACTCCAACACACCCAGCAGAGCATTGATTGAAAGCATCATGAATGACTGGTACCTCGTCAATGTTGGTATGTAACTCCGTTTGAACGTGTTCCGCGAATGCGCTTGGCGGGCACGCAGCTGACAAGTTTGCAGTGAACAATGACTTCCACGAGAACCGCACCATCTTCGAGCTGTTCAAAGACCTCGAGGTCCCGGATGTTGACAAGCCGCAGGCTGCTTAAGATATCGGCGACCCGCCCTTTCTCCATTTCTTTCACGAAGCCACATTGCTCCAACGCTTGGCTTCTTTTAATGGCAGCAGTCGCTGCCGAAACGGGACCACATCAACTAGGTCCCTCTGTTCTCACTTTGCATTACATTACTTCGTTTGTCACTAGCATGCTATGGGCGGCGTTAACCACCTTTTGGGCGGACAGGCGGGGGCAAGGCGTGACTTTTTCAACAAAAAGCTACACACTGATGATGGGAGACACGTAAACGATCTACCACGACTTGGACTGTTTTCAACGCGCCACGACTGATCGAGGACAGAGGCTGGATTTGCTCCTCTGTCCCGCATCTTCTTTTTTTTTGTGCAGACGCATCTGACAAATCTCAACGATACCCCGCCTACGACAGCCATGTGTTTAGACAGAGGGCGAGACGGCATACTCGGACAAGGGGGAGGACGAAAAGGCCTGCGCGGGAGGCCAAATATCAACACAGCAAATTTTGCCGGACAAGACACGGTGGCACCTGTGCCTGTAGCTCGAAGTAGCCTTAGAAGCAACCGAGTTTGTGGCTCCGTGCCATCTTTGGATCCGCAACACTACATTTCCCTTTTCCCGAGACTAGATGCGTGATATTACTCAAGCTTCGCTTGCATTTACAGCGTATACTGAGTCGATAATATGTGCTGTGTGTATAAATATCAGGGCAACGCAGGCCATTATAGTCGCTTTCCAACCAGTCGCATGGAAACTCGAGGCCCTCCGTCAAGTGTCTTTGGAGCCTTTGAATGCATCGCGCTCGCGGACAAGGGCTGGGACCGTTCCCCACGCCCACGCATTTACTACCCGTGCTCGTACAGAATACTCGTACGACCGACTCTATTTCGTATATCCAACCGGCGCCTGGCCGGCGTCTCACCAGGCAACGTCGTCGCCAACCTCGTAGTCCATGTCCACCTCGCGAGGCGACCGCGAACGCTCGGGCTCGTTCCGTGGGCCCTCGTGCTCGTAGTCCATGCCGGCCGTGGCGTCTTCGGACGGAGCCATCGCCGAGTCCTCCGGCGGCTTCTTCGCAGCCACGGGCGGCAGCGGCGACTGGACCCACGCCAGGTCAAGCTTGCCCTCGACGCCGGGCAGCTCCTTGCCCTGCAGGCTAAAGTAGAACTTCTCAGCCGTCTTCCGATCCTGGAACGAGACGCGAGTGACCGACGGAGTCGTCTCGACGGACTCGAATTCCCCCAAGTTCTGCGTTCACCCTCACGTTAGCATGTGGTTCTCGACGAGTTGATAAGGGTCCCGGCTTACCAAGAGGAAGTGGCGTAGCAATTCGTCCTTGTCCGTTGGCGTGAAGTCTGCCCCGGTGACGGCTAATTTCTTGGGCCTGTTGTCGAGCGAGAACTGGGCGTAGGCAGCGTGTCTGGCACCTTGGCCCCGGAACGACGCACGGCCTCTAGGCCCGAGTCCGCCTCGGCTGCGGAAGCCTCGTCGTCCCCTGAAGCCACCTCGGGAGCCAGCCATGCCAACGTCGTCTGCTGCGTTCGGGTCGATGCCTAGAATCTTGGCCTCCTGTTCCAATGCAGCAAGCTGTGCTCGCAGCATTTCTGTGCCTGAGGAACCACCATTTGCGTCACCACCGTTCCTCTCGGACAGCTTGGCTCGTAGTCGCTCCGTCTCTTCCTGGTGTTTTGCAAGTAGATCCTGCTGCTGCTTTGCCAGTTCCTGACGCTGCCGGTCTAGCTCCGATTTCTTTTCCACTCTGTCCTGGTGCTGTTTCTGTGCCTCTTCTTGCCTTCTGTTGAACTCTTCCAAGTCGAGCTGTGGCTCGGTCCCAGGCTCAATCATTTCGGACGTTGAATTTCCGTCGAACCTCGAGCCGTTGGCGCCATGATGCGTGGAGGCAGCGGTTGGAGCGTCCTTCTGGTCCTTGTGCCAGAACACTTTAACGAATCGATTGTCGAAAATAACTTTTGGTGAGCGGTACGCGTCGTTCGCAGCGGCCCACTGGTCGAATTTGACGATGGCTAGGTGCTTGTACGGCTGCATCGAGACCTCGACAATGTTGCCGAACTGCGAGAAGAAGCTACGAACTTGGTCTTCGCTAAAGCTCTCCTCGGGTATGTTCTCAACCACAATGGTGCTCTTGGAGCGATCATGGACGGGCCCCTCGGCTGAAAACGACGCACGCGAACCGCCCTTGCGACCACCCCGGTTGATGTTGCCTCGGCCTCTGCGGCCACCTCGTCCCCTAGCTACGTCCCCGTGGGGAGGAAACGGATTCGCCTGATTCGGTGGCATCAACATTTGCGTTGCCGCACCGTTGGAATCATGTTCTGATACTCTCGTCAGCTGAGTTCCCAGGTAATCCAATCCATGGCAGGAAAGATTCGGGTTGGCGGCCGGCGAGAATGAACCGGCTGGACAGACTACCCCCGTCATAGGCTCCGCAAACGAGTGACGGCATAGTACAAAGACGGCGCTCATAAAGCGAAACCGAAGTAGGAAAGTCCATCTTACCTTGACCCCCTGGTGCCATGGGAGAGACATAGACAGACTCATCGCCGTGGTCATACATGCACGTGCTCCCTCGAGAACAATATCCTTTCATGTCGAAATCTCGGCACCGGCCTCTGCGCCGTGGCTGATTCCTCTGATTTCGTCCGCCGAAGTCTTGGAAGTCGGACATGATCGGGAAGGGCATTCCCATGGCCTGCATCTGCAGAATTGCTTCCATGGGGTTGTTGGGGTCAAACTGCGGCATGCCGGGAGGAGGAGCAGGCATATTCATGCCAGAGAACCCTCGGCTGTCGTCTATTCCTCTTCGATCGCCTCGTCGATCGCCTCGCCGTGGCTGCTTGTATGCGCGCCGCCCGCCGTGGTCATTGTCTTGCTCCCCCGAATCGGGGAGGTCGGCTTGATCGTCAAACGCTCGCTTCCGTGAGCCAGAGCCACCCTGAGGCGGTGCGGTATCCCGAGCAGACTGAGATCGAGGTCCCGCCGGAAGTTGCTTCGGCGGCGGCGGGGCGCCAGGGACGTAGGACCTGTACTTGATGGCCTGGAAAACATCGTCGAGGAAAGCCTTGGGATCTGGGGCAATGGGAGATAGAAAGTCAGCCATGCAACCCGCTGATTTGGGGCGGAAGTTGCAAACCTTCCGTCAAGAAGTCTGGGATCTCTTGCTCGCAGAGCTTGCGCACAGCGTCCTCGTCGCCGTCGTGCTTCAGCAGCGCAATCACATACTCGGCGAGGACGTCGGAGTCGGCGTCGGATCTGAACTAGGGCGTCAGCATCGAGGCGCGGAGCGGTTCGAGGGAGGGCGGCGTGCTGCGTACGTATTTTCGATTCTCTTGACGATCCACGCCTTGAGCATCAACGCGTCGTCTTCGGCGAACAGCATGACGGCGCAACGGGAGCCGTCTAGAGGCTCAAAGCGCGTCGGATCGTGCCGGAACCGCGGGCTACAGCTCGTTCGCGAGAGAGAATGGGATCATGAGCCGGCGAGAAGGGCGTGGTTTGCACAGTGCTAGCTGATTAACGTGTTGGAGGTTGAACGGTCCCGGGGGGGCCTGTTTCGGCTAGTGGCAGCGCTCGCGCCCTGGCCCGCTACAGTATCATTATCGTAGCGTACCTTGGGTACCTTGCCTTACTGTGGTGGCAGAATCCGGCGCCCATCTACAGGTCCATCCTCACAGCTTTGTTCCTTGGCCCATTGCGATGGAGTCCAGGACGATGCAGCACGGGGCACGCAGCCTCTGTTGGCAATTTTAATTGGCCCAGCGTACGAGAGTAGCTGGCTTTCGTGCGCAGGAGTCTTATAACTGCGTGTCTCGGACATCTCTCAAGAAGACAGCAGCCGGCGGTGGCGCGGGGACCCACCCTCTTTTCTTCTTCACTGACAAACCTTGTGAAAGGGCTACGAGTAGAAATTATGCGACGGCCGGAAAGCACCGTGTCAAGGGGAACCCGACGCATTCTTACGAATTCCGATTCATCCGAGACGACATAACTACATAGATGAAAAGCCAAACAAGCTTCCCTTGGTATCAGCCTCACCCCGGCATTCACTTGTTGCCGGTTGGCCCGTCCTTCAACCAACCGCTTTTCATGCCCAGCAGCAGGACTGCTCCCAGGACCCAAGAGGGGACCCTTTACTTGCGCTAGCGGGCACCCGACGGCGTGTGCCCGTTTCGGCGCGAGACGTGATTCTATCGGCACAAAGGGGAGCCCTTTACAGCTTGTCGTAGTACTAGTGCACGTTAGCGGGAAGCCCAGGCGCCCAGATGCTCCGACGGTGTGACTTACGTTCTCAACGCCCGGAACCTCGACCTTGATGCCCTTGCGCTTACGCATCTCAGTGACGATCTGGCCGACCTTGGAGGTGGAGTCAAGAGGCGAGCCGCCAGGCAGGACCTGCCAGTGGTCGAAGACGGACTGAGGGAAGGCCTGGCCAGAGGTGGCAGCGCGCAGGTCGCCGTTGAAGCCGAAAGACTCCAGGACGGGCAGGTAGGCCTTGATGTTGAACAGAGGAGTACCAGGACGCTGCTCCTCGTTGAAGACGTGACCACGACGGCGGGTCAGGACACCGTACACGCCACCCATGGCCTGCTCGGGCACCTGAATCTCGACCAGGTAGACGGGCTCGAGCAGAGCGGGCTCGGCCAGCAGGGTCGACGCGTACAGGACACGGCGAGCAGTGGGGATGACCTGACCGCCACCACGGTGGATGGCATCGGCGTGCAGGGTGACATCCAGGATGTTGAAGCGGATGGAGCGCATGGGCTCCTCGGCAACGGGACCCTCGCGGGTGGCCCACTGGAAACCGGAGACAACCGAGTCCTTGATCTCGTTCAGGTACTGAACGGCCTTGGTCTGGTCGACCAGCAGGTTGGCACCAGTGCCGTCGGGACCGAAGGTCCAGATCTTTCGGGCATCGGTGACGTCCCAGCCGAAGTCGTCGGCCAGAACACGGGCACGGGCCTTGAAATCGTCACGGGCGCTGACCTTGCCAGCCTCAATGGCAAGGGACAGCTCCTCGTCGATGGGCTCGGCAACCATGTACAGACGGTTGTGCTTGTTGGGGGACTTGGACAGGGCAGTCATGCTGGACTTGCCCTGGACGGTCTCACGGTACTGGACGACGGGGTCCGAGATGTTGAGGGGAACACCGGCGTGGTCCTCCTCGAGGTCCTTCAAGCAAATCTCGAGATGCAGCTCACCGGCACCGGCAACGACGTGCTCACCGGACTCGGAGGTGTAGGTCAGGACGCAAGGGTCCGACTTGGACAGGCGCTTGAGACCCTCGACCAGCTTGGGCAGGTCCTGGGCGTTCTTGACCTGGACGGAGCGCTGCACGACGGGGGAGACGGAGAACTTCATGACCTTGAGGTTGTGGGCAGTCTCGCTGGTGGTGAGGGTTCCGGACTTGAGCAGGAACTGGTCAATGCCGACGAGGCCGACAATGTTACCAGCGGGCATGTCGTCAATGGGCTCGACCTTGCCACCCATCATGAGGACGGTTCGCTGAATGGCCTTGATGAAGAGGTCCTCCTTCTTGCCGGGGGTGTAGTTGGGGCCCTGGATGCGGACCTTGAGGCCGGAACGGACGGTACCGGAGAAGACACGACCGAAGGCGTAGAAGCGGCCCTTGTCGGAGGTGGGCACCATCTTGGAGACGTAGAGCATGAGGGGACCCTTGGGGTCGCAGTCACGGATGCCGATGGCAGCCTCGTCATCGAGGGGACCCTCGTACAGCGTCTCGGCACGGTACTTCTGGGCGGTGACGGGAGAAGGCAGGTGCAGGATCATCATCTCCAGCAGGGAGTCGGCGGCGGGCAGGAAGGTGCGCATGACAGCCTTGAGCAGCTGCTTGCCCTCCTTCTGCTTGTCGTCAACGCTCAGCTTGAGGTTGAGCTTCTCAAGGAGCGTGGCGGTCTCCTCCTTCTTGAAGTTCATGACGGCGGAGAAGATCTTGAAGATGGGGTCCAGGATGAACTGGTTGAAGGCACGCTCAAGAGTCTTGCCCTCGTAGGTACCGTTCTTGGTCCACTTCTTGGTGTGGGGGTTGAAGTAGTTGTCGCCCCAAAGACGCTCCATCATCTTGTTCTTGTCGACACCAAACTTCTTGGCATATCGGACAGCGAACTGGCGGACGGTGAAGGCCCAGCCGTGCAGACCGGAACCGAAAGCGACGGTACCCTTGTAGGGGTAGACCTGGACGTCACCCAGGCTCTTGTCAAAGTAGGTGGAGATGATGACGTTGACGGACTCGATGGTACGCGAGAAGGACTGGTACAGGTCCTCCTTGGAGACCTGAAGCTCGAGAAGGGCGCGGTCAACCTTGTTGATGATGATGACAGGCTTGATACGCTCACCCAGAGCCTGACGGAGCACAGTCTCGGTCTGGACGCAGACACCCTCGACGGTGTCGACGACAACCAGGGCACCGTCAGTGACACGGAGGGCAGCAGTGACCTCGGAGGAGAAATCAACGTGACCGGGCGAGTCAATGAGGTTGATCAGGAAGTCCTGGCCATCGGTCTTCTGGCCAACGATGTCCTTGATGTCCTCGGGGTCATCGAGGTGGCCGTACAGGGAGATGGCGGTCGACTTGATGGTGATACCACGCTCCTGCTCGTCGGCACGGGTGTCGGTCGCGCGAGCGTCACCGGCCTTCGCCGTGGAGATGATACCGGCCTTGGCCAGGAGGGAGTCGGTCAAGGTAGACTTTCCGTGATCGACGTGGGCAATGACGGACATGTTTCGGACATTGCAGGGCTTGTCCATGAGGGCTCGAACCTCATCGACGGTGAAGCTATCGCGGGGGAAAACCCAGGTTAGCGACTGGGCTTAGGATAACTTAACTCCGGGGGTGGTGGGAAAGGTGGTGCGCAAGCCACAGCCGTCGCCAGCAACAAGGCTGGGATGCTGGAGCGCCCAAAACCTCGCACGGGGTCCGAGATTCACAACAATGCTTCGTAGCAAGGGAAAGAACACGTACTTGACCATCTTGGCGGTGTTGCGAGGATGACCTTGCTATGTGATTTTGATGTAAAAATCTGGTGATGTCGGGGAGAGCAAAGCGGGGTTGAAGATTTTGACCCCGCGCTCAATGGCTTGCGAACGAGACACAATCAGAGGGATGAAGCCTCTAAACGTGTCGGGATGCGGCTCGGAGCGACGAAGGAAAGAGAGACAGCGAGGGTCACTGTCACTCTTAAAGACGTCCCTTGGGTATTCGGGTGGGCTGAGGTTGGGAGGAGGAGAAAAAGGTCGAGGGGCGGAGGACGAGAGGGAGGAGACCTAGGTAGTTTCTGCGACAGCAGGCCGAGCTGGGTGCTGCTGCTAGCGCAAAGGCTTTTGCTCGCCCAGTGAGAGCGCTGCCATGCGGGAAAAAAAATTGGGCAGGTGGGGCACAGGCAAGGCCCCGCCAGGTGCCCGCAGCAGCGAGAGCAACAGCAGCAGCAGCCAGCAGCGGCGGCAGCGGCGCCGAGCTGCCCGCCCCCTCCCTCCCCCCCCCAACGTTCCAGTGTTTTTTTTTTTCCGCCGCCCGGTGTGACTGTGGGTAGTCTTGCCGGCACTGGCACTGGTTGCAGGGCAACAACCCTCCACCCACCCCCTCGTGCCACCTCGAGCTGCTCGCCCCTCACTCGTCGTCCCTCCTGATGCGAGCTGCGCGGGCGCCGCCGCATGCTGCACTAACAAAGAGTACATGACCCTGAAGCTTGCTGCTGTATCCGGAGATCTGCACCTACATACGAGTACCTACTTTGTACGAGTACGTACTATGTAAGGTGGTTGCACGTGTACAAGTAGTCACCACCAGTCGCATCGAGTGTCATCGGCCAATATGACACCTCGCCGGCTGATTCCATCGCTTCCTCCTGTCATCGTGCCGCTCCAGGCCGTCGCGGGCTGACGCCTCCAACGGCTCTGGTGGCCTGCGCCTCCAGCCCTCCGTTGATGCCCAGCCCCAGCCGGCACCAGGCAGGCACCATCGTAGACAGGCTCGAGCCTAGAGTGACTGTGATATCTTCGTCTATTGAGTCACCTGCATAGAGCACGTATACGCCCATAATGTACATTTCGATCCTCCCCGTCTACTCCTATGCGCTCCCCCTTGCCGTATGTACATGTGCTTCGCGCCGCTCCTCGTCCTGGGCTTCACGAGGACCCCAATATTCGGGCGTACGCATCTTCCACCTCCCCCGCCAGCTCCAGCAATGACACGATGACGATCTGATGAGTCAAGTTCGGCAGCTTGTCCCTGTGCAGCCCGATCCATTCTAGAGGTGGCGTGGCCTCTCCCATGTCTCGAAGCTGCGGCGTCTCGATTATGGCTGGTTCCAGAGCAACGTAGCTGTACTTGGACTGAGGCACGTTGACCTCGGCCGTGATCTTCCGCTGCTCGCCCTCCTTGTGCTCCCCTTCCATCTCTGGCACCCCCGTGATTTTGACCGCTGTCAGCGGCAGCTGCCGGCCCCATATCTGCTCAAGCGACTTTGCGTGGTTTGCCCACATGCCGCGGATGTAGCTGACCCGCGAGTAGTTCCATCCCACTTCCACCTTGCCCTCGAAGGCGCTTCTGAAGATGTACTCGATTTGGTTGCTGTTCGGCGTTTGCCACGTCTCCATCGCTGCCTCCACTCGAGGCACCTTCAGAATTGTACCGCCCCTCGACCCTGTCGAGCGCAGCACCACGTCCTCGACCGTCATCTCGCTCAGGGTCTTGGGTGCCTCAACGTCCCTCACACCTGCCAGCCCGACCCTGATCTGGCCCAGCGTCATTCGGAGAGTGCTGTGGATCCGTCTCTGCTCCACGCTGGCCGCGAATCTCGCGTATGCGTTCAGAGCCTCCATCTTAAACACTTGGTGGTCGGAGAAGGTGCCGGGGAACACCCCGAGATTCAAAGCCTTGAGTGTCACCACCACGTCCGTGTCGAGAGAGATGGGAGACTTGGCCATGGTGTCGTCCTCGGGTAGTTTCGGCACCACCGCAGAGGGATGAGAGACGCTTCGCAGCGTGACGGACTTTCGCCTCATGAACTTCTCAAGTTCCCGTAAGGATGACTCGAAGTTCTCCTTTCTCTCCTGAACAAGCTTCTGTACAGCTTGGTACAGTGCGACCACCTGGGCCGCCGATGTTGTCGTGCCGAAGACCTGCACTGCATCGCCGTTGAAGATTGCGACTAGTCGATCTCCCCTCCCCTCTCGTCTCTCCCGTACGTTGTACATCAGAAGCTCCAGGGACGTGATGTCCGCCACCAGGAAAGCCTGGTAATCGAAGGCCGCCTTGACGCGCAGCGCGTTAAATGCCAAGGACGCTTGAACCAAGGGAGTCTCGTTCAAGGCCTCCTCGCGCTGGGGCCATTGGATCGATGTGCGCAGCCTGAAGTCTTGCAGGGCCACGGAGCCGCTCAGCCGACCAGTGCAGTCGACACCAATCTTGCCGAACCCTAAGCATAGGTTTTGCTCCCAATCTGAAGTTTTCTTGGACGACACCCAGAAGTCGTTGATTTGGAAAACCGACTTGCCGATAGCTTGACCGAGGTCGACACTGACGTCGAGAGCGGCAATGGATATCGTTGCTGTCCAAGGGAACGCGGCCGTGGCCGCAACCTGCTGGTATCGCTGGACAAGGTGGCCTTGCGAAGCCTCCGTCTCCAGCTTTGCGACTGGGGCTAGCGACGCATGACGCATATCTTTGGGGTACCAGATCTCCCGGAAGAGCAGGAAGTCCTGGACTTGCTTGGCGTTGATTGACACCTTCATTGGGCTCACTTTTAGAATGGCAGACACGCCGCTTGTGCCGCTGACGTGCCTGCTGTTCATGAATGAGAGCGTTACCGTGTCGACCTCAAAACTTGCCGTCGATTCTCTCGAGTAGACGTGCTGCACCGAGGCCACGGGCTTGGTCAGAGTTCCAGAGATGGCGAAAAAGTTTCCTTGCTCCTGCGATACCACCGTGTTGATTGTGAAGTATACGTTGTCGAAACATGTCGTCGCGGCTACGCGGGCAACAGGCTGGCAACTCAACGAGAATTCCTGCCTGCAGATGCGCAGCCCCAAATTGAGCCGCAACCGACCCAACACTGCACTTGGATCTGCAGTGAGAATGTTGTCCTCATCTCCGGTCTTCTCCGGCTTTAATTTTGGCTGCGTTTCATTAAGGGGTCGTTCGTTCTTGGGATTACCACTGACAACCTTCTTCACACTCGAAATGATGTCCATAACGAGGGGGACGACTGACGGATAGAGGATATTGCTTGACGCGTCGATCTTGATCTCGCCATACAGAGAAGGATCCTCGTTGCCACTGTCCCTGTACTCGGCTTTCCACGCCAAGCCGGGGCTGCGTAGCACAGCTCCGCTACCAGAGTCGTCCGCGCTGAATTGACCGTACTTTCCAGCCAGCGACGGCCGCGCAAAGGTGTCTCTGGCAGGCGATATCGAATGGCCACTGACCTTGCTGGAAATATGCACGACGGCACCGGCGAAATCAGCGTCAATGAGAAGACTTTCCAACCGCTTCTTCCCGAAAAGACTTCGTTGGCGCTGCAAAATTTGGGGCTCGTCCTGCTTCGCGGTGGTCGACGTCTCCATTGCCCATTGTGACGACGCCTTCTGGACGTTCTCCATCGACAAGGATATGGACTGCACAAGATTTGCTGCAGGTACAATGAAACCCGAGGTTATCCTGAGATTCAGAGACTCGCCTGTTGCCTGGAATGCCATCCGGCGAGCATCTGCAGTTGACACATATGCCACGTTGAAGATGACTTCTGGGAGAAGGGCTGAGTGCATCGATCGCAGATTCTTGTCTTGGCCAGGCGGGACCATTTGAAGCTGAAGATTTCCGATGGTGAGCCTCGCGGACTTCCTCGTCTTTGTCCCGAATTCAATCATCTTGATCGTCAGCACCAGGTCCTCCTCGGTAGAGTCTTGATCTTTTGATTCCTCTGCAACGTCCCAGCAGACGCGGATGTTGCGTAGCTCGAATTGGTAAAGTACCGACGCCAACACAGAGTCCAGGATGTCCGCATCCTCGTCCAGCTCCTCTTCATCGTTGATGGCTATCCGCGGTTTTGATTGCCTCAACTTTCGCAGATACTCAAGCTCTCTGGAGGTATCCAGATCCTTAATCTTCGCCCCCATGTAGCCCACGACGTCGACAACGGTGGAGACCGTCTCCGGCGATAAGCTGATATCCAAGTCGTCGCTGCGGAAATTGAAGTGCCAATCCTCTCTCCCATCGCCCCCGCGCCTAGAACTGGCAGACACGGTAACGCTAGCTCCCAGTCTACCGCACGATCTCATGGAGTCTTTTCCGCCTCTGCGGATGTCGAGGCCAATCTGCCGTAAGTTCACGTGCAGATCTGGATATTTCAGAGCTGGGCCGCCGGAATCCAGTCGATTGCAAGCTTGAAGGCACACCTTGTCTAGCGAGAACAGGATCTGAGCCATGGGTTCAGCCTTGGACGTCAATGACGTCTTGGCAAAGATTCGCAGACCAGCAAGTGTCAGGTGCACATTGTATGCCAAATTTGAATGAGACGCATGGGATTCTGTCGGTGTCGTTGGCTGGCTTGTCCCGAAAATGTCGGCGACGTGTCCCTGTATGATCTTCGTTTGCTGCTGCGCTTCCTGTATTGCACTGGCCACCTGCGGTCGGTTCAATGCCGCAAGCAAACTATAAATTGCTGATGCATCTAGTTGAACGACTTCAACAGAAGACAAAACGTCCAGGACGGGTCCTGATCCGTTCGTTTGGCTCCTAATACGCCCATTGGTGGGCGGGATCTGAAGGAGAGAAATGCTCTGAGGCTCATTTCTTACATTGATCTGCATCTCGTGCGAGTTTTCCTTAATGTCGAAGTCAAAAATCAGTTCATTGCCAAAGTTCGCGGCACACGAGGCTCTCGCCACGACACCGGAGATTTTGTAGGTCAACGACTGCAGGAGGGGGATGCTGATTGTGTACTGGTCTAGGAACACTGCGCTGTTTATTTTGATTCTGGAAAGTCGATCGACTATTTTCGTAGGCTCTGGAGATTTTGGCGAGGCAGGGAGCTGGCTTTTTAGGCGGTATAGTTGGGCCGCCTCATCCTTGATGAGCAGGTCGAGAGTTTCCAGCAAGACAATTGGATCCTGTTGTATGGAGAGCGTCAAGCTTTGGCTGCTAGCTGTTGACTTGATTGCGCGCATGGTGGAATCCTCAGTCTCTTGTAGCTCGTGAGACACGAAGGCACTCGGTTGCCGAAGTTGATACATCCAAATAGGCTGCGAGCGACAATGTAGTCTTGACGTGACGGCATTGCAATTTAGCATCAAACTCGCAGACTCCATAGCCTTGCCGGAGTTGTACAGCAAAGCCGATGCCTTAAGCCCATCGCTCAAGTTTTTTAAGCTGAGATTCACAGTTTCCAACTCGAAAGACCCTTCCACCACCTCAAGCACGAGGTGCCATGCGGAAGAGGGCTTTGCCTGAGGCTTAACATGTGGTTTGGCTGATGGGTGCTTGTTTGAGTCTTGCGCTTGATTGCGGTTGTAAAGCCGCAAGATATCGTCTGCCAGTTCGCACAGTTCCCAATTCAAGTGAGCGGTCACTTCACCACAGCTTATGTTGAGAACCGTGATGGGTCCAGAAAAGTCCAGCATCCCTGGAAAGATGTTTTCTGAACCAGGTGGCTTCCGTTCAACCATGGCGTTGATTTCATGGAAGCCGATGTGATTTTGTTTCGGCCCTGGATCCAGCACGAAGCGCATTTCTCCTAGGCGACAAGCCCCGACCATAGGGCTCTCGCTTTGAGCTCTCGTTTCGATCCCTTTCATATTGCCAAATATATTCTTCAGCAAAACCGACTTTGAAGGGTCTTCCAGGTCCCAGCTGCGCCATCGCTGGAAAGCAGCCACCACAAACTCGGCAGCATCCAGAGGAACAACAGCCGACGCTTCTTTGCATTCTTTCAACAAGGCGGCGCTTTGGCGACTTCCCGACGTCGACCAGATTTGACGAAGTCGCATGACTAACTTCCATGAATCGAATGTCCGCAGATGTTCGTGAGCCGACCTGAGGACAGCAGACGGTCGAATGAGAAATGAAGGGTCATTGGTTGATTGGCCTTCTTTCAGGAGTCGATACGTTAAATACTTGACGCGGCGACTGTGGCGAGATGTAGTTTCAGACAGAAGGCGCTCGAGATCCGACGCAACACTTCCTGTACGATGTATGAGAGACGCCAAGTACTCAATCTTGCCCGATGCAGTGCTGCCAACGATGGATCCAATATCTGCGTCAAAATTCGTGACATCTTTCTCGCCCAAGGATACCATGACGTTGTCAACCTCGACCAAGACGGCTGCCTGGGGTGGTTGTGTCGGCGACAAGCGTTCGGACGCGGATAATTCAGCGGATCTCAGGCGGAAGTGTAGTGACGTTCTGGAAATCTTAGGATTGCTATCCTCGGCCACTGTCCGAGTGAGCAGCGCCACCTTTGATATTCTCACATCATATTGATCGTGTTCTTCTTGGGAGTCGTCTGGGGAGTCCAGGGTCGATGAATTGAGGAGCCGTATGCTGGCCTTTGGCAGCCTCACGAGCAAGTCCTGTATCTTTCCACGCACATGTTCCTGCTTTTTGGAAGCAAAGATCTCGTCAACAGCTCCCATCTGCAGAGAATCAAGAATATCTTCGGGCTCGCTCGGCTGTAGTGCTGCCAAAAGCGACGAAGCATGCCGAATTGCCTCTGGACTGATGACGGCATTTATTCCTGAGGCAAACTCAACGAGGGCGCTTGCGTGTGCGTGCTCTTCGCTGAGATCACGCGGATCAATGTCGTCCAACTGCGCCGCCATTTGTCCAAAGACGTCGTCATTGTCCTCCTGAGTGATCATCGAGATTGCATCGCCAGTACCCGCACGAATGTTCTCCATGGGGAAGTGCGGGGCGAAGTACTGGCTTGAAAACGCAACAGAAGAGTGATCGTGGTGAAACCCCTTTGCAGTGTGGTCTGCATTTGCATCATTGGATGACAAGGCGCGTCCATTCGATGCGGAAACATCCCTTCGCTCAGCTGGGCGCCGCAGCATGTCCTGAGAAGCCGGGGCAGCTGACAGGCTATTTCTCTGCCTCGCGTACCTCCCGGTCCGTCTTTGTAGGCCCCGCATGCTGCCACTACTGGAGCTGGAGAGAGACAGGAAGGACCTCTGACTCTTCAAGTGGTGAGATCGACGAGATGTGGAGGTATTCTGAGATGAAGCCGTATCGTCTTCAGTCTTTACCACTGGATAGGGAGGCGGGGGTGAGCATTGTGCCGGAGGGTCAACTGCTTCTGGAATAAAATCGCCCTCTAAGCCGTCAAGAAGAAAGAACGGGGTCCTGTTAGTACGCTGATCCTCACGGCGCACCAGATCTTGTTGCATTTGCCGTTCTGCGGTGAAGTGATACTTCCTTCCAATTACGGCAAGACGAACGTCCGTCTGCAAATAAGCCACTGTCTCAACCGGATGCTGACGTCTCGAGTGGTGATTGTGTCTTGCTGCTGATTCGGCATTGACGCATGATACCTGCACGTTGGGAATGTTGATATTGGCACGCTTTGAATAATGTGTGCGGGCCCAATCGTTGCTGCTGACGTCAATAGTGTCCGTTGAAATGAGGAAGGCAGCCTCGTCGACAAGAACCCAGAGATGAATGGATTCGACAGCTACTCGTACAAAGGTAATATCGTGAAATATGAGGGTCGAGTAGGGGACGAGGGCGTTCTCGACGTCATCAAATGTGAACCCGAAAGCCGCCGCGGCCTTTGTCAAAGAAGAGAGAAACTCCACCGTGCATTCTCCGCTCACGTCCCCAGCAGAGACATCCCAGTTGCAAAGATATGTTGGCTCGGATGGCGGAAGCCCAAATGCGCGATGACCAAAGACTCGCAAGCCATCGAG
This sequence comes from Albophoma yamanashiensis, assembly GCA_001600555.1. Lineage (NCBI taxonomy): Eukaryota > Fungi > Ascomycota > Sordariomycetes > Hypocreales > Ophiocordycipitaceae > Albophoma > Albophoma yamanashiensis. The sequence continues at coordinate 2,369,432 of BCKH01000002.1, forward strand.
GAACATTTGAGTATTGGACACGCTCGGCGTCTCCGACCCAGCGTCTGCATTACCCAGCGACAGGCTCAGAGGGCTAAGGTCTAATTCCAGATCCATGTAGTAGTTGGTGAAGCGAAGATCGACAGACAGATTTGCGAGTTCGCATTGGACGAAGCGGCTGGCCGAGTACAGATTGACGGGCAGCATAATGCGAGGGTCGTCCGCCTTGATGGCTAAGATCACATCCAAATCGTTGGACTTCTTTTTCGGAGGGCGGGTGACGGATTCTGCACCATGCTTCTGCGCCTCGTTCTGCAACTGCTCCTGGTACTCATTGAAGGTTCTGAAGTGGACGTGGTCTCCGAAATAGTTATCCTTGAGCAGGAGTGCATACCTGACGACGAAGCCGTACAGATAGGCGTAGGGGGACTGGCCATGGACATTCAAAATCAAAGTGTCCGTGTTGGCGGGCGAAGTGGATGCGTTGTATTGATAGGACCCGGTAACCGCCAGTCCGTCTGCATGGCCAAGCTCCCTCGATGCTAGGAAAGCCGCCTGGGTGTTTGACTGTGGAGTATGCAGGGACAGGTCAAATGTCTCGGCCCGTATATCGAAGGGGATCGAGTTCTTGCTTGGCCGGAAAACGTCCAGCGGGATGGATAGCTCGGCATGAAGAAGCGGGCTGGACAATATCAAGTAGGCGTTGTCATCCAGAGCCGTCGCCTTGTCGATGATGTTCTCGTCGTTCACATCTATAAAGAGCTGCAAGTTTCGGAGATTAAGATGGAGGTGATATTTGTAAGGGGTGAAAACGAGGTACTCCGAGGGTGGCCCGCTGGACCAGTCGTCCACCAAGTCGATGAGTAAAAAAATGTGATCGCGAAGAAGATACAGCTTCATGTCGTTGCAGTCGACAGTGAAGTGCCAGTTTCGGAGTTCATTCCAACAGAGGGGGTTGGACAAATCGCAGGAGATCCGCTGAGCTCCAGACGTCCAGAGCAAATCATGATTGACGCTGCTCCATAACTCCGTGCTGGGTAAGTCGATGTCTAAGCGATTCCTATACCCGGTGGAGCTGGCAAGCATATCCATGGAGTATGCCACCGTAGCGTTAGCCGGCACCTTGAATTCCAGCCAGCCGGCAGGGCGCGGCTGGGACGTGTCACCCTTGCTCTTCCTAGCCCGGCTCCGCTGCTTTCGTTTGTTGGGTGCTCCCTGGTGCCGGATCGGCGGCTCCTTGCCTCGCCACCGCCAGTTCTTGGACTCTTCCCGTATTGGGATGCGGATGGTGACTGTATCCTCCAGCTCGACAAACAGCTTGAACTGAGTGGCGACCCTCCAGGCGCCGGCAGGTAGAGGAAGTGCAGGCGAAGCATCTTTGGCGAGCGTAGGGACAAAGACGCGTTGCAGATCGGCACGCTGCCGGTCCGCCCATGGACCATAGTTCATCGTGCCGCCTTTGACAGAAAGGCTCATGCCCCAAGCCGGTGGCTCGCTGCCATTAACATTATTGAAGGAGCCAATGTGGCTGTTCGAGCAAGCTTTCTCTGTGACTCGGCCTACCGCATCCCAGTAAATGGTAAGAGTAGCTTCAGGAGAGTCCAAAATCGTAGTCACCGCGGCATACTCCACCGAAGACCACCGCGCTTTGTCGTCCTGATACTGGTCGTCAAGATATCTCGATAGACCCTGCCAATGTATCGATCCTGGAAATTGCGACGCACCAGCGCCCATTGCTGCTGCTCTCGAGTCGGCCGAGAAAGATTCCACAGACCGTCGCCAATAAGGGACCATGTTTCTCAAGGAGCTGATTACCTTGCGCCGCTTCTGTCTGAAAAAGGATCTCTGGGGAGGAGGTTGGGAGGCTTCAGCATCCTCTCTCTGTCTTGTTGCTCGAGATGCTTGATCCTCCTTAAAGTCCTCGTTGTTCTTCATCTCTACCACCGGATGGTGGAAATGCACCTTGAAGAGCTGTCTATACGGATCGCATGTCTTCGTGTCCGAGGCATCCACGTCAGCTGCTGCGGAGTCTGCCTTGACTACCAGAATAGCTCTGCTGGCATCATTGCCCACAACCAAGGCTGGCTTCTGGCACTCGACGTGGATGGGAAAGAGCTGCAGGAGGAAGGGAAGCTCCGCATCATCCGCCCGGCCGCCGATATTGCCGCTATCGGAGCCCGTGCTCGACTGAGCACCAGCAGTGTTCGGTCGAGAACCAAGGCTGGCCTTCTCGAAGGCTCCAGGCTGGTTGCCCGTCCGGCCTTGAGGCGCAGGTGCATCCACGGACGCCTCGTTTGCCCTCGTCTTCCGAAACCTGACGGCCGTCTCGTCCTTGTCATCAAATATGTCGCTGGATCTTGACCCTGAGGGGCCATCGTCTTTGAGACCAGCGAGGACGCCATCGTAAGCCGGGCTGCGGTTGTACACGAACCATTCCAGACCAACGAGCTTAACGTGGATGCGGCACGGAAGGGAAGAGTTCTTTCCTCGTCCGACAGTTGCGTCCTCGTCCGCACTTCTCGTGGCCTGCACATCGACCTCGCGAACCCGTCGCAGCCAGTAGCGCCAAGTTATGTCGCCGTGTTGGACCAAGAAGGACTCGTTGGAGCCGTGATAGCGCAGGCCCGTGAAGAAGATTCGGCCGCCGAGAAGGGATATCTGCAGGGCTCTGAAGTCTACATACACCCGGTAGCGGTGCCAGGTATATGTGCGGACGCCGTATGAGACGATGGACGCGAACACTCGGTTGAAGTATAGCAGGAAGAAGATGGACAGCAGGCCGCCGACGATGAGGAGGACCAGAAACGAACTGGGCGCAGCAGACTGTCAGCTAGAGGGGCCAATTCGCGCACGGCTCGGGTGCCTACAAGTTGAAGCCAGGGTTGAAGATAGACCTCGGCTCCATCACGTCATGAAGCGTCGACATTGTGCCGGATGCAGTGGCGGCTGCGCAGCTCCCCTAGCTCGCCAACGACGCGAAGCATCATAGAGAGCGCCCGTCAAAGGCGAACGCTACTACAGGAGAGCAGGCGTACTGCGATCAGTCGCCGACGGTGGCACTGGCAGCATCGCGCCCGTGGAAATGCTGCGGTCGAGCTGAGGCTGAGGTGTCGTTCGGAAAGGCGGACCCGTGGACGCGACTGCTCACTGCCGCGAGACGAGACCGGGGAGCTTCCAAGCAGGCGAGCTAGCCGCTGCGAGCTCTCGCTGCCGAGGGCCCCACCACCCCAGCACCATCCCCTGCGGACAGCTGCAGTCGGGTGGCATCCGCAGCGCCCGGACATATTTCCACCCGGCTCCCGGCTAATTAGCTGGCTGGCTGGGTGTCGTACCCTGCCTGCGTCTCGAGACGCGAGCCAACCGTGCCCGCGGTATGCCGACTGCGTGCGTTTGACGCATCAAAGTCACACGCGGCTCAAAGCAGTCCTCCTGCCTCCCCACAGTGCTGTCGTCATCGCCCTAGAGCCTCCTCTTGAACACCGACACCAGGGCCGGGCCATCCTCCACATCCTCGGGGCTCGTCCAGCCATGACCTAGGCTCGACACCCGCTCCATCTCGCTCGAGGCTCCTCCCCCCTCCTCTCTCCTGCCGGTAGCCTGCAACACCGCCGCTATGGCTGACGGGGGCACTGGCCAGAAGTTCACCTTGGCCACAACAATCATTGCGGGGGTTGCCTCCTTCGCAGCGACCGTGCTGTCGATTGTGTACGTTCGGACGCACCCCTCCCGTCGCTTGGTAAACTCGCTAAACGGAACTAGATCGATATGGCTGCAAGCCAAGAACTACCGAAAGCCGCTGCTTCAGAGATATGTCATTCGAATCCTGCTCATGGTCCCCATCTACTCGATCGCATCCTGGGTGAGCATGGTTTCGTTGACGACCGCCGCGTTCCTTGACCCCGTTCGGGACATCTACGAGGCCTTCACCATCTATACCTTCTTCCAGCTCCTGATCAACTATCTCGGCGGAGAACGGGCGCTCATTATCATGACCCATGGGCGAGCTCCCGTCCATCACCTGTGGCCCCTGAACCATGTCCTTCCCAAGGTCGACATCTCGGACCCGTACACATTCTTGTCCATCAAACGTGGCATCCTGCAATACGCGTGGCTCAAGCCCATTCTCGCCGTCGCAGCCGTCTTCATGAAGGCGACTGGGACCTACCAGGAGGGTTATATCGGGGCTGGATCTGGATACCTCTGGAGCGGAGTCATCTACAACCTCAGCGTCACCGTCAGTCTGTATTCGCTGGGCCTGTTCTGGGTGTGCATGCACCGTGACCTGCAGCCATTCAGGCCGGTCCCCAAATTCTTGTGCGTCAAGCTCATCATCTTTGCGTCGTACTGGCAGGGGTTCTTCCTATCCATCCTCGTCTGGCTTGGAGCTATCCCGGATGACGTCGAGGGCTACACCCCCGACAACCTCGCAGCTGCCATCCAAGATGCTCTGATATGTATTGAGATGCCGGTCTTTGCCGTGGCCCACTGGTATGCCTTTTCGTGGCAGGATTTTGCCAACAACAACATCTCGTCCGCGAGGATGCCTCTCAACTACGCCCTGCGGGACGCGTTTGGGGTGAAGGATTTGATTGAGGACTCCAAGGAAACCTTCAGAGGCAACAAGTACGGGTACCGAGCCTTTGACTCTGGCGACAAAGTCATGGCACACGAAGACTCCAAATCGAGGTTTGCGAGGCTTAGCGAGGGCATGCGTTACGAGCGAGGAGGAAAGGGCAAGTACTGGATACCCAAGCCCGGAGAGGTCAACACTACATCGCCGTTGTTGGGGTCGAATGGTAACGGCGGTGGCCCGAGCTCATCTCGTCCCGACCAGCTGAACGAGCACGCTCATGGGACGTTTGAAGAACCCGAACTTGATGGAGACGACGAACATCTCTTCGACTCTGCGCGACAGTTGGAGTTTGGAGACTGGAACGTGAGTAACAGTATCCCATTCTGTCGGGTTGCGTCGAGACTAACGCATTTTGCAGTATCCCGTCATCACCGCCACCGAGCCGTTGTGCGAGCGCTACCCGTCGACGGGGAACTTTGCCAGTCGGCCACCAGCCAGGACATCCCATGCCTCGCGGCCACCTGCTGCTGCCGGCCCCGCCAGCCCGCCGCGCCCGAGGGGTGCCCAGCCATCTGTTGAGCCGCAGGCAGTTGTCCCTGTCAAGAAGAAGAAGATGAAGAAGGCGAAGAAGGTCGTCAAGCACCAAGCGCCGGAGCCGTCGAGCCTAGGCCTTGGCCGCGGACCACCGGCACCAGCGAGCGCGGCCCAAAACTATGACGGCGCTTCTGGAACGGACGCAGTCTCGGGACCGGGCGACGATGAATCGCAGCAGCAACCAGAGGCTAGCGGCCCGCGGTACCATGTGCCGGACAGGGATGAGTTTCGCAACGTCTGGGGCGGTGACAAGTAGTATCCTAAGGCGAAGCAGAGGGAGTTGTCGTTCTGATCTGTGTATGATACCGCGTTTATGGGGCTCACCGGACCTTGGTGAAGTTCTAGCAGCATAGCAAGGCGTTCGACGGTGAATGTGTGGGTATTAAGTAACAATTGGCTACATATGGTGGCTGCAGATGTCAGCGTTGGTATCAGATATACAAAGATGGTCCGTCTATCGCGTCTAAATCCCTTCCCCAAGTCTATAAAAAAAATATAACATCGGTCGTAAATCGTCATATCCATGCTTGTATGGGTACAATGTTACAGTTTTACTTTGGTAATGTTGCTGAGCGTGGCCTTGGCCTGGTCCAAGGTCAAGCTCGCCAGGCTAGGAGGCGGCGGTCCTGTGGCCCAGTTGGTCGGCTTGCTGCCCAGCTCAAACTCGAGCGTCCCACCGCGAGCGAAGACATCGTCCCACGTCACCCAGGTTCTGTCCCAGCGGACACCGTTGACCTTGAGCGACTGGACGTAGAAGGCGTCCTCGCGGCCGCCGGTGGTGGTGACGTGGAGCTTCCTGGCGGCGCCAAGGTCGATGGTGAGGTCGGAGAACCAGGGCGAGCCGACGAGGAAGATGGGCTGGCCCGTCATGGGATACAGGCCGAGCATATTCCAGAGCAGCCACGACTCCATGGCGCCGGCGTCGCTGTTGCCCGGCAGGCCGCCGGGCTTGGGGGCGTAGTACGACTTGGCAATGGCGCGGCTGCGCTTCACCGAGAGGTCCTGGCGGTTGACGTAGCTGTACAGGTAGGGCGTGGTGAAGCTGGGCTCGTTGCCCGGGTTGAAGAGCGTGTGGTTGAAGGCGGAGTTGCCCTTGAAGACGCCGGGCTTGAAGGTCATCTCGAGGCGGTCGACGAAGCGCTCCTTGCCGCCGCAGAGGTCGATGAGGTGAGCCAGGTCATGGTGCGCGTTGAACGAGTACTCCCACGGGAGGGCCTCGTAGTAGTGGTCGCGCCAGTAGCAGCCGCCGCAGTCCACGGGGTCCTGCTCGAGGAAGCCGCAGGCAGTGCGCGGGCCGAGGAAGCCAGAGAAGCCGAGGGCCTTCATGTCGGGGTTCCACTGGTTACGCCAGTTGTGGGAGCGCTTGAAGTACTTGAGGAAGTCGGCGGCGTGGCCGAGGCCGACGGCGACCATGGCCAGGGAGAAGTCGTTGACGGAGCTGAAGAGTTTCGTCAGCGAGGGGGAGCGCACGGCCCCGGGAGGGCGAGGGTGCACTCACTATTCTACGGCGCGGCTCACGGACCGCGAGAACTTGGTGGTGATGAAGCCATGAGTTAGCCAGTCCGGCAGCGCACTCCTCCCTTCCTTTGTCGAGCCAGTGGGATCGCGAGGGTCGTGGTTGTTGTCCGGGACCACCTCTGCGTTCTTGACCATGGAGGCGAAGGCGTCGGTCCAGTTGAGCTTCCCGCGGACGCCCTTGAAGTAGGCATCGGCGAAGATGTTGTCGCTGTTGGTGCCTCCCTGCAGCGCGCCGTTGGTGAAGGACGAGCGGGCATCGGGAACCCAGCCCTGGTGGCGCCAGATGTCGACCAAAGACCGGAGGAGCTCCTCGTAGTAGGTCGGCTGCAGGATGTGGAGGAGGGCCGTGGTGCAGCGGTACTGTCGAGTCACAGTCAGCACAGGAGGCATCTCGGCCGAGACGGAGCGGGTCTAACCGTGTCCCAGAAGGTGAAGATGTCGTCGTAGTACGGCTCCTCGGACTCCCAGAGCGGGTTCTCGCCCGTCTTGTTGGTGGGCATGAGGTGCATGAAGTACAGCGCGGAGTACAGCTGGTTCAGCTTGGTGGTGTTGGTCGAGGTGGTCGTCACCTTGCCCAGGACCTCCGAGTTCCAGGCATCGCGAGTCTGCTGCCGGGCCGATTCCAGGGAGGTGCCCTCGGGCAGCTCCCTGTCGACGTTGGCGCAGGCCCTTTGCGCCGAGATGAACGAGACGCCCACCCGCGAGGTGACGGTGGTCTGGTTGAAGGAGAAGAGGGCTCCGAGCCTTGCCTTGGTGGACTCGTGGCTCGGCTCAGCTGAGAACTCGGCAAGCTTGTCGCTCTTCTTGTCGACGCCGAGGAATGTCTTGTAAGTTGCGGGAGCGTCGAACCGCCCACAGAAGTAGACGGTCCAAGGAGCAGCTCGGTTCCACCCCTGAGAATGCGTTACTTGGTTAGCGCCGTGCTGGTTGAGCGCGTCCGGCACCGGGGATATGCATGGCCACGGGCACTCACGTTATCGTAGGTGCCGAATCCCGTATAGTAGTAGCCGTCGGCGCCGTCCTTGTGCACCGTGATGTTGCCCCCGAGGTACTGCTGCTCCAAGCCTTGGTGCCTGTACGACGACAGCACGTGGGAGACGTCGACGAGCACGTGGAAGCCCTCCTTGCCCTTGGGAAAGGTGTACTTGTACATGCCGGCCTTGTCCGTGGCCGCAAGCTCCAGCACGGTGCCGGAGCCCAGATGAGCCTTGTAGTAGCCAACCTCGGTAGAGTCTGGCGCGGCGCGGGTGTCGTTCACGGCGTCGCTCAGCGGGTTGTCGACCCTGCCCACCACCGGCATCTGAGAGACGACGCCGTACTTGGGAGCCCCGCCGGTGCCGCTTTCGTGGAGCATGGTGAAGCCGGTGAAGTTGCCCGTCGGCGCGTACCCGGAGTAGGCATCGTGGCCAGTGTACAGATCCGGGCCGAGCTTGACCATGCCCAGCGGCCGGGACACGCCGGGGAAGGTATTCCCGCCATCTGTCGATCCGGTCTGGCGGAACCATGTTAGCAGCAAGACTCGCACGCGTAGACGCTCATACACATCATCTCACTCACGTCGGTCAGGACATATCTGGACAGGTCCTGGGCCGTCGAGGCGGCGGTGCCAAGGGCCGCCGCGAGGGGCAGCAACGCAGCACTACAACGCATGCTGGACACAATGATGAGGCAACGACAAGGGCATCCCGTAAACGCTCAAGGGTGTTCATCCGACCCCAAGAAACTTATAAGCATCCGTCAATGCCTGCCTGCAACGGGGGGCCCCACGCCGGCAGTCATCCGGAGCAAATCCCGTCACGCACACCACAAAGGACAGGCCACATGCAGAAATAGTTTTCACGCCGATGGCGTGAGGAGTGTGGCCATGGACAACGTGCAATCCGCATGACGTTTGGATGGACAGGGCAGAGCAGTGCGAATGGGGCCCGGTGGGGGGTGGGAGGACGGCCGGGGAAGCGTCGTTGGCCTCTCAGACGGGCACGACGATGAGCCCGTTGTCGCAGGGGGCGCGGCCAACCGGAGAAGGCCAATTACGGATGGCATCACACGCGATATGGGGCCAGGAAGCGCAAGGGCTCTCGGAGGCGCGTTTCGGCAGCCAGATTCTGGAACTTTGGAGCGGGCTGCGGCGCGGTCAGTCGGGCTGTGCCATGCTACCCTGGGCGCGCGGCCAACGAGTGCCGTCAACGACATGCTCCATGCGCGTCAGAGCCCAAAGGGGAACGCCCCGAAAGGCACGAGCATGCGCGCGCCGCATTGCGATCTGCGTGGGAGGCAGCACGCAGTACGACGCTCGACGGGCGCGCGTGGGAGACTGCCGGGGCCCATGACGTGCTCCGGGACGCATGCGCAACCTCCCAAAAACGGTCCAGGGACGTTGGCAAGCCACCAACTAGCAGCGTCAGGCCATGTGTCGCCGCGAAGCCGAAGCCGTGTTTCCTGTTCCTGGCGGCTCTGCTCAGCCCAGTTGCGGTGCGTGTAAGCCAACGAGGGAAATAAAAAAGGGTCCATGGCCCGAACGAGGCGCGGGTCGAGGCTGCCGCAGCCAGGGCCCGTGTGCGCCAGGCTGCCGCTGAGTGGCTCGGGGCACCGGGGGGGCTTGATTGGCGTAGTTGGGGGCCCTGGGGCCTCAGGGGGGCGCTGCTAGCCTAGGGGCCACGCCGGGCTCGCTGGCCGAGTGGAGGCCCGGAGCAGCGCCTCGTACTGGGGCGGTTCTTGACTCGAGACTCGAGCAAGAAGTCGCACCACGACGGCCGTCTGGCCTGACATACAATGGTGCGTGTGTGGGTGGGCGAGAAAGACAAACTCAGGGACGGCGTGCATTGGACCGAGACAGCCTGAGCGTCCCTCCTACGTACGGGAGTCGCCCGAGGTGGTCCGTGGCCTTGTCGGGCCCTGCGGCAGCCCGCCCTGCCCGCCCTACGGTGATTCGGCTGGGCCAGCGTGCCGTGTTGCCGCCGTCTGGCCCGAGCTTCCGCATTGTTGTGGCTCTCGAGGAGGCTCGGGGAGTTTTTTCCTTCTCGTGCTCGTGGTTTGGCCGCGAGCCTGTGCTGCGCGGGCTACCATCACGTCCGAGTCGGTGTCACCCCAAGGCAGAGATGCACGAGTGCTCGTATCAAATTAACAAGGCAAAAGGCGTCTTGCACGGAGCACAACTACTAAGTATGTAATACTCCCTGCGTACAAGAGCTCCCTGCAAGCTGCAATGGCTCCCCCCCCCGTCACGCGGCTGTGGCGGGTCGCGCGTGGGCTCGTGGACTCGTGCCAAGACGACTCAATCTTGGTCTTGGCGATGCGACTGCCGACCCTGGGAGCCAACCACGGCGCGGCGGGTCTCGGATCATCGTCCCGCCGAGCCCGCCCACCGCCCTGGGCGGTGTCTGGGGCGGTGTGAGAATTTTGTCGGTCAACGCAGGCAGAATCCGTCTTGCCGTGAAGCCATCATCATCATCGTCATCCGCCGCAACGCGTGCCCGCAAGCCCACCATCCTGCGCAGTTGAGGGCGTCGCGTGCCAGACGACCCCTCGGACGTGTCCGCCGCCGGAACTGCAGGCTGTCCGCGCGCCTCCGCGCCCGTGCCCCCCGACGACGCGCCATGGGCCGCAAACCCAACCCGCTCATCCTCGAGTACTTCGAGCGCGGGCCCAAGCTCAACGACAGCAGCAACCGCTACCCGCACACCTGCAAGCAGTGCGGCGAGAACTTCCCCAAGGGACGCATCGACAGCCTGACGGCTCACATCACCAAGAAGTGTCCAGCCATCTCCGACTCGGAGCGCATGCGCGCCTGCCTCGAGCTGCATGGCATCACCCACGCGAGATCCGCCGCCGAGCGCCACCAGCAGGCCCTCGCCCGCGAGAACGGCCGGACCGTACCGCCAAACGCCCTGCCCCAGGGGTGGAGCGCCCTCGAGACGCTTGCTGAGGCGTCCCGGCAGGTCGACCTCAACGAACACAACCGCGCCCAAGCCGGCCGCGTCGCCCAGAATGCTGCCGCCAACGGCCCCTACACTACCGAGCGCTTCGAGTTGCAGGAACAGTACACGCTGGACAACCCGCCAGTGAGCTACGATGGCCGCGCGCAGGGTAATGTCAAGAAGGAGGATCATCTGGCACCCGTTGACCGTGCCGCAGCTCCCCTTCAGGCGTCGACCCCGGGGCCCGAGCTGTCCCCCGAGGAGCGGCTGCAGGCGCTGCTGCCCGCCAGCGAGTCGTCGCCCGACCCTTCCAACCTCTCCGTTGCCGTCGCGGCAGCCGCGAGGCTGAACACGTCGTTCCTCGACCCCCAGCTTGTCAATCACGAGCCGTCGTCCGCGTCGCCTCCCGTCGCGGACTCTGCTCACACGACTGCCGAGGCAACTCAAGACCCGGCCCAGACGGCTGTTGCTGATAGCCACGTATCACACCAGCCCTGGGGCGAAATGACGTACACGACGTCGACCGTCGTTCCGCCCGTCCTCGACGAGAACGCGCCTGCGCTGCTGACTCGTGGCGGCGTTCGCATGGACACCAGCGGCCCCATCTTCAACGGACGATCGCGCCATTTTCGATCCAAGTTCAACCCGACGAGACGCCAAGAGGTCAAGGAAGTCCGCAAGCTTGGTGCCTGCATTCGATGCAGGATCTTGCGGAAGATCTGCAGCAAGGGCACCCCTTGCGACACGTGTCGAAAGGTCCTGTCACCGCGAGTGTGGATGACGGGTTGTGTGCGCTCGCGCTTGCACGAGCAGATTGATCTCTATTCGGCCGGTGTCCAAGTCGTCTTGTCGCAAAATCGCATCAACCTCCACAAAGAACAGCTCCAGCTGACAGACGTCAACTCGACCATCGAGGCCTCGCACTTTCCCGACACCGGGAAACACATCAGTCTGGCCACGCTGGCAGTCCTTCTCGACACAGTCGGCAACCTGAATGACGCCGTGCCGACCAGGGACCACCAGGTCATCATGGTCAACCAAGACAAGGAGGACGTCCCAGCCAAGATAGAGGCCTACATGCGTGACGTCTTGCATCTCTTCATCGAGCGGGAGCCCTCCAAGTTCATGCGCGTGACCCTCGAGACTGCCATGCAGCAGTTGGCCGGAGCGGAAGACGAGCTCCTTCGCAGAGCCCTCGAACTCTGGGGCCTGGTCGAGTGCATCGACCGCGAGAGGCAGTGGAGCATCGTCGAAAAGCTGCCGGGAGAGGGGCAGAAACCACGGCCAATCAGGGAGGCGCAAAACGAGAACGACGTCGACATCTACACCATGATCTGCATGCAGCTCAATGCCGCGGCGGAGCGCAAAGCCAACGCCACCTCCAGAGGCCTCCTCAACCTCATGGATCGCCTCCTCGCAGACAGCAAGACCAAGGCGGGCTTCAGGATCTACCTCACGGGCCTCATTTTCCTCAGCTGCGTCGAAAAGTCCACCTGGGCGTTCAAGGCCTGGGAGCAGGACCATCTACGGCCCGGCTGGCCGCTGGAGCGGGACCCGAGCGTCTTCACGCAGCAAGGCGGTAACCTCGCCGCGCTCCTGAAGATGCTTTTAGGCATCCGCAAAGCTCTGCCTCAGACGACGCGCAGTGAAGACGGGAAGCTGGTCACCGTGGACCAGGACCCCGCCGTCGTCAGCTATTTTCAGAGCCTCGACATGGAATGTATGCTGCCTCCGTGCGCTGTTTTTTTAAAATGAGTATACAGCTGGACTAACAGTGCTTTCCACCTCACCTAGACGACACGATCCAAGCCCGCCAGAAAGGCTCGCAGTTCTCCCCCGCAGACTCCCGCTCCCTCGAGCTCATGTTCTGCTCACACCTGCTCCTCCCGAACCCGACGAACTGAGTCCGCGTGCGGCATCGTCGATCGCCGCTCCGGACGGATCAGACTGGAATACATTGAGGTGCTGCCTCGAGGGGGTCCGCCAACGGATTTGCTCCTCACGGCTTACGATTGGAACGTGCACACGAATTGATACCTCTGGATGACTTTGCTTCTTTTTTTTTTTACTTTCTTTTGGTTTGGCCTTTGCCATTCCAGCCAGGCGTTTGGAAGGCGGAAAAGGGAAGGCGATGACGGCCGCAGCCACCATGGGAATAGATGCATGTAACCTCGATAATCGGCTTCGGGCCACCAAGGACGCGGTATGGTAGAGTCAGTCATGTACGTGCGCTGAAAAAAGTTGCTTGTCAAAACCTTCGCAGGTGGCGACGGCGGAAGGGGTCACGGCCTGCGCTAGATCTGCAGGGCTCTCGAAAAAAGTCCAATTCATCAAGAATTCTGCTCGTTCTCGGCTACTAATGCTGCGCGGCCTCCACACGAGCGTCTCATAATGTAGATTTCTATCAAGCCATCTGAGCTGGCGCCCCGCTGCTCTCTGACTTCGAGATACTCTGCCCCTGCCGCTTGGGCTTCTTGAAGCACGCAAACTCGTTCTTACTCGCCTCGCGCAGCTTCTTGAGCACGCTCCGCATCTCGGGCAGCTCGCTCTGCAACCTGGCACGCGCGTCGTTGTCGGTGCGCCCGTCGAGCTCCTGGTAGATCTGGCCCTGGAGCTCGGACGCGCGGTCCGTCGTGTAATGGCTCAGCGTCTGGGCCACGAACTCGACGTCGAGAGTCGCCTGCATCAGGGCCTCGAGCGAGTACCGCGGCCGCTTACGGAAGGCGTCGAGGAGCTGCAGGGAGGTCTGCTCCAGGAGGAATGAGAGCACCTGGGGCGTGAGGGAGGACGCGGTGGTCGACACTTGCGAGTGAACGAGCACAAGGGTGAGGAGGGCCTCGTAGACGTAGGGCTTGGCGGTCTGGGGCCGCTCGTTTGTCGCGGGTGCCCAGTCGGGGGCGGAGAGGCCAGCGTGGACGATGTCGCGGAGTTTCTCGATCGACTGCTTGGTGTAGGACTGGAAGAGACGGGCGTCAATCTGGCCGAGCACGTCCCGGATTGTCTTTGACTCGTCCGTCAGCTTGACAGAAAAGGCATTCTCGAACTGGGCGTTGAGGCTTGGCACAACCTGAGCCCTCAGAGACTGCAGATTGCTCAGCGTCAAAAGCATGCGAACGTTCTGCGGCGGGGTTAGTTGGAGCTGTTGAGGCTGCTTGACGGGAACTCATGAATAAATTCGGACGTACTCGATCTCTGGCATCCAGCGTGCTCTTGCCAGTCTCCTGCGTACTGGAACCGGAACCGGAACCGGAACCTTGCCAGCTTTCTTGTGCCATCGTCCACTCATCCTCCCCCTTCTTCACCGAGCGCTCCGCGTTCTCCACCATGCCGCTTAGAGCCTTGTACAGAGTCGTGACGTACTGGCTGCGCACCATCTGGAGCAGTTTGGTCGGTGGTGGCGGCACGACGTTGCTCGCCTCAGGCTTCGCCACCGCCTCGGGAATGTACAGAATCTTCTGCATGCCCGACAGCAGAGCGCCTTCAAATGACGCAAAGGCCACTGGCATACGCGTCACGTCTCCCGCTTCCGCTGACCGTTGCCAGTCTTCGACATATTTGATGTTCTCGGCGTCTCGGTTCCAAGCGGCACAAAGGGCAGTGACGCACCTTTCTCGGGACACTCCCACCAGAGACCTCAAGCCGTCCAGCAGTTGAGGATCTCCCGACGCAACGGGACTCATGCTCGCCATATCAGACGCCCCTGAACCAACGAGAGCCAGCATCTTGGAAAGGTAGTCCACGCCGCTCATCGAATTCGACCACGGCGGCCAAAACGCCAGCTTCTCCCATGGCTCGCCTCTTGTAGGGGACGGAGGTGGGGGATTCTTGGGATCGAAGTTGAACCGCGGATCGCGAAGAGCTGTCGGTGTCAGCCCACCCACAGTCGCTGGAGAATGGGGAGACGGTGGAACAGGCGAGAAGAGCAGCGAGATATCTTCCGGTGGTAGACCAGCGAAGAAGGCATACAGATGCTCTCGCAGCAGTTCTACCAGCTCCACGACACCCTTTTCCAAGTCCGAGACGGCTTGCGGAGACAGCTGGTGGTGACCACGAGATTCGCCGTTGTAGCCAACTGGCAGGGCCTTCTGCGTTCTGCCGTCAATGAAGCCTTGCGCCGTCTGCCAAAATTCCACCAATTCTCCCAGGATGCCTTGCGAGGAGATGAGATTCGTCAAGAAGGCGAGCATCTTCTCCCAGAGCTCGATCACGTCAGCAGAGTCGGACGACGCATGTTTGCCCTCTATCACTTGTCGACCCAGTGATCTGAGGTGGGAGGCAACAGTCTGAGGCTCGGGCTTGTCGTTATTAGCCAGTCTGCGTCGCAGCACCTCAATCTCCACCTTTGAGCGGTCGGCAGTTGCCTGGATCTTGCCCTTGAGGTGGTCGTATCTGCTCAAGAGCCACACCCAGATGGGGTTGTCTTCCACGCCAAGCTCGAGCAGCAGGCCGATGATATCCATGTGCTGATCCTGCACAAGACCATTCATGTTTTCGGATTTAGACGTCGAATGAAGCGCAATCAGCTTCTTCCAAATGTCCCTCTTGAATACCTGGATTTGATGGTCGACATCCTGCCACACCCGTCCGGCGAGCACCATTTGATAGAGCTGCTTATCGTCTGGCGCCTCGTCCCGCAGCTCTTGCGACAGCCTCCGAGCGTCGTCAGCGAACTTCCTGGCGCGGTTGTAGCTCTCCACCACGGTCTCATAGTCTTTCCTCTTGATACTGTCTGCTATGTTTGCGCTGAGCTCAACGTATTGCTTGAACTGGTCGAGTTGGGTGGAGACGGTCTTGAGGTGCACTTCCTTCTCGCGTCCTCCGAGGGCTGGTCCCCAGACATCTTCAGCCTTGGCGGAAACATCCAGCAATGGGGCCTTGATGCCCATGACACCGTATTCGCTCTCCTTTGCGAGCGCGTTCTTCTTGCGAGCGTCTTGCACGAACAGGTTCTGGGGGATGTTGAGCCCGGGCCCGCTGCCACTATTGCGGAAACTAGATCGACTGGCATGGCGAGAGTGGCGGGTGCCTCGACTAGGTTGAGCTGGCTCAGCACCGCGGAACTTCATCTCCTTGTATACGTTGTCGATGGTTGCCTTTGCCCTGACGAAGCGCTCGAAATTGGTCTCGACAAGCACCTTGAGCGACGCGGACTTTTGGTCAATCGACTGCGAAAGAACATCTAGACCCTGGAGTAGGCTCCTCGTATCGGCGCCTGCGTGCATCTGCGATAGAAACAGAGCAGGAGAGAACGTGGTGGAGGAGAGAAGAAAGCGATTGCCTGAGAAGCATGCGTGTTAGACATGCGTCGGGGCTGGGGCGCAAAGGGGAGCCTTACGCAAGCGCAAATCATCCTGCAGCGGCACGCCCATGCTCTTCAACGATCGTACCACGCTTTCCGACGTCCCCAAAGGGTCGGGCTCGTCTGTCTGGACCATGCTCCCGACGCCTCCCTGGCCGCCTTCGGTGCCCGACAGGAGACTCCTCCGGTCGTTCATCGCTGACGCGAGAGCCTGGTACCGAGACCCCCTCCGCCTGTGCTTGGGCCCGTCCCCGTCATCGTCAGTTGAGTCGCCCGCATAATTCCTGGCGGGCCATTCCGAGGGATAGGGCGTGGGTAGCTGGTAGAATTCGAGAATCGTCCTCTCGTAGTCGGCCATGTCGACGGAGAGGGGTCGCGAGGGGCGGCCTGTTACGCTGAACGCATGCTAATCATCAAACCGGAGGCAGGTCGCGTGCAACGGGAACAGCGCCAGGCAAGGAGGCTTTGAAGCTGCGCGGCGTCGCGTCTGCTATGCCGCTGCTGTCGACGCCAGGCTGGTGGTGTAGTGGTAGTTGGCAGCTGCACGTCAAGGGAGCTCCGATGCAGCTCAGAGCCTCAGACACACAAGCAGGGGGGGCGGTGCCACACGAGGCTGCAGCTCGGGGCGCTGCGCCACAGGCCCAGCCGGCCGCCCCAGCCTCGCGCGCGGAAACCCTCGGCTCGGCGTGCATAAACGCAACTCCGACGGCTCCGAGCAGCTGCGCCGACGAGCTGTCGCGAAAAAAAAGAAAAAAAAGATGGGGCCTGCGCCACACGTCCCATCTGCGGCAGCACAATTCGGTCCTGCGGATGCTCCGTCGCTGCAACGTCACAGCCACAGCCAGACTGCCGGCGTTTAGATTTTGTCCCCAAGGCTCAACCTCCCAAACCTCTTCGTCTTTCTGCTCACCTCTCCGGCCCAGTGTGTTGCCCGCGTTTCCTTGGACCGAACTCCCTCTGCACACCACACAAGATGCTGGCCATCCGAGCACTCTCCAGCCCCATCCCCAGGCAGTGCCTGCGCGCGGCCCCTCGCGCCGCCGCGACCTGGTCGGTTTCTGTATGCGCACGCCCAATCCCAGCTGCGTCTCGTCCAAGTCTGGCTAACGCGACGCAGCGCTGCTACTCTACCGCCGGCGAGCGAGTCGCGAAGTACGAGGGCACCAAGGACTCCAAGGTATGTCTTGCCCCTCCACCGCATCTGCAATTGAGCGACGCGGCTCTTCGGTGAGCTCGCTAGCTCCACGACGAGCCGTGGCATGTCCAAAATCACTCAAGTCGCGATGCTTGGCTCGCCAAACACGAGGCTCACCACTTTGCAGGGCAACTACCTCGTCAGCTTCATCGAGGGTGATGGCATTGGTCCCGAGATTGCCGTGTCCGTAAAGGACATCTTCGCTGCCGCCAAGGTTCGTACGCCGCCGCAAAACGCTCGCCGCCGCAGCTCGCAGACTGATCTCGCCCATCTAGACTCCCATTTCTTGGGAATCGGTCGACGTCACCCCTATTCTCAAGGATGGCAAGACGGCGATCCCTGATGCTGCCATTGAGAACATCAAGAAGAACAAGATTGCCCTCAAGGGCCCTCTCGCCGTATGATGCCCCCCGCCCCGTGTCTAGGCCGTTTCGGCGACTCGGCAGCCAGCTGACCTCTACGTGCCCTCATCAGACCCCCATCGGCAAGGGCCACGTCTCGCTCAACCTCACCCTGCGACGAACCTTCAACCTCTTCGCCAACCTGCGACCCTGCCGCTCCGTCGCCGGCTTCAAGACCCCCTACGACAACGTCAACACCGTCCTGATCCGCGAGAACACCGAGGGTGAATACTCGGGCATTGAGCACGTCGTGGTGGACGGCGTCGTCCAGAGCATCAAGCTCATCACCCGCGAGGCCAGCGAGCGCGTCCTGCGATTCGCCTTCCAGCATGCCGAGTCCATCGGCCGCAAGAAGGTCCGCGTCGTCCACAAGGCCACCATCATGAAGATGTCCGATGGTCTCTTCCTCAGCGTCGCGCGCGACGTCGCCAAGGACTTCCCCAACATCGAGTTCGATGCCGAGCTGCTGGACAACACCTGCCTCAAGATGGTCACGGACCCCGACCCA
Organism: Albophoma yamanashiensis; assembly: GCA_001600555.1. Taxonomy (NCBI): domain Eukaryota; kingdom Fungi; phylum Ascomycota; class Sordariomycetes; order Hypocreales; family Ophiocordycipitaceae; genus Albophoma; species Albophoma yamanashiensis. Next base: position 2,387,416 of record BCKH01000002.1, read on the forward strand.
TACAACGACAAGGTCCTGGTCATGCCTAACCTGTACGGCGACATTCTGTCCGACATGTGCGCCGGTCTGATCGGCGGTCTCGGCCTTACTCCCTCTGGCAACATCGGCGACGAGTGCTCCATCTTCGAGGCCGTCCACGGCTCCGCTCCCGACATCGCCGGCAAGGCCCTGGCCAACCCCACCGCCCTGCTCTTCAGCTCCATCATGATGCTGCGACACATGAGCCTCAACGAGCACGCCGACAGGATCGAGAAGGCCATCTTCGACACCCTGGCCGAGGGCAAGTACCTGACGGGCGACCTGGGCGGCAAGGCCAAGACGCACGAGTACGCCGGGGCCATCATCGACAAGCTGTGAATAGACCCTCTGCGCCGCCGCCACCCCTTCTAGATACCTACCGACCCTTCCGCACATCTCGCGAACCACCATATCACACCACCTCTTCACCCGAATCTCGCTTTCCTGTCGCTGTCTAGGGTAGTGTTTGTGTAGAGTGTACCAAGAGCCGGCGCCTAATGCAGCCAAGGCGCTATGAATTGAATTTACTTAGAGCTTGCGTGAAGAGCTTCGGGTGAACCTCACCTCTCAGTCCCCTTTGAATGAAGCTAGTGAGACGACTCGAATCGTTCCCTCTGGTCGTATGTGTTTCTTTTCTTAATTGCCGCATGAAGAGGTGGCTCCGAGCAAGAAGCGGAGGAACAACACACCCACTGCTCTCCGGCAAGTCGGACACTCTTCACCCAGCTCACATCCCCCCTGTTCTGTGACATCTCCAGCACCTCTTTGCTTTGAATATCCAAACATGGTGTTCAACGGCCACTGTCGAATGTCAATAGGAGCTCGGGGTTGTCGACCTTACTTAGGCCTTGATTCATGACGAGCGTGGCATTGCGGCCACCTCACAACTCATCCCGCTCGACGGGTGGCTCTATATTACATGTATCTGGAATGCAGTGGCTAACTCGAGCGACTTCTGTCTGCCGGTCGCCGGGCGCGGGACAGCCACAGGGGTCTAGGTGTAATACTTGTACGTGGTATTTCCTAGAACAGTACAGAGGTTCCCCTCCTTCATAGGGGAAACCTCAATGATCGATCACGGTCGGCCCCCTATAAACTCTTCCGTTCATTCTACCAAAAGCCAATGCCGCAATGCCCTAGACAAATCCCGAACATCAGGAGGAGATGTGTTAGACGAGGCTATCTCATGACCGGCGAGACACGTCATGGCGGGCAAGCCTCGCTCGATGTGCCGCCACTGAGAGAGGCTTTGCATCTCGCCACAGCCAGGTGGGTAACGGAATCGGGAAGCTCTTCTGGCCCGGCAGCTTCTCGACACCAGGCTGCTCGCTCTTCGTCTCAGCCCAGCGGTGTCTCCGTATTGAGGCATGGAGGTCGGTGCGGGCGTGCCGCGGTCCACCTTTTCACAATCTGGGGCCGTTGATTTTGGCGATCCAACCTGCCCTTTTTGCCATGAACAGATTGAATTCCACTTATTCACTATTGCAAAATATTGCTCCGATTCTGTTTGTTTCTCGTCGGTGACCATGTCCTTCGAAGTGCACATCGCGGAACGTTGTGCACTGTGCCAATTCGACATCGATGTGAGGGATAAAGTAGCCATACGTCTGTCTTCTCCTCTCTCTCAGCTTCGAGAGCGGCGCCTGCTGAATCTGGGAGTGAGGAGAATGTGCTATCGCCGGGGCATCAGGAGTTTGTCTCAGGGCGTCGTCAGGAGAGTTTACCATAACTCACGTTGCAAGTCCATTAGAATGAAGGTATTTTAAGAGAATAAGCGGTCTTGCATTTGCATAACAGTATGGGGAAACCTAAAATAATAGGGGAAACCCCATACTAGTCCGCAATAACTCGCCATCACCAGCTACAATAATGCTCATTGTTGAACGGTTCGCCTAGAGCCTCCACACTTCACGCTCCTAGTTCTGTCATTATTTGGACCCAAATTAGGCACACTCTCATCCAAGCCTTCCTCAATAATCGAGTTAGGGCGGCAACCAGGCGCTCTGTTATAAGTGATTAGAGTAATAGAGGTTGCAGTGCTAATTGCATCTACACTTACTCAAAAAGATCGCATGAAACCTCATAGATGCGAATAGACCCTACACCTACATGCAACCTAGTTTCCAATTTAGATAAGTATAAGGTCTCAATTGTTTTATTAGCCTGAAAAACATGGGCAACATACAGATCTGGGTGGACATTGATGCATTTGTTCAGCCTAGTAACATCTTGCGATGTGCCGTGATAATTAAATGCGTCATACAAAGTCGCCTATCCGGAGAATTAATTGTCAGCCTGCCTTCATAAACGGTATGTAGTGTTAGAAAGAATGCGGGTCGTGAGCTACATGGATTTCGTTGAGCTCTGCTGCAACTGAAGCTCCAGCCATGGCACATGCTGTCAACGCGACTGTAAAAATCGTCGGAAGATTGTGCATAGTGGTAGTGATTGAGAGTTATTGTCGTAGTATTGTTATATCTTGCGCGGTAAACAATATTGGAGAAGGATAGAAATACGGGAGGAATAGGGGACTTTTATACCTTTTTCGTTCACTCTTTCTTCTTTACGTCGTGCTTCGCCCCATAGTCAACTTAAGAATTCACAGTTGACAATGTTCTCGAAACCACATACGGCAACCTCCGCGCACAGCTGATGACCTTGCACCTTTCGAGACGTCATATGTGAGCTGAAGGAAATTGCAAGACAGTTGACGTACGTAGTATGCTGCCAGCGGGTAACTGCAGCCTTGTCAGCTAGCCACCACCGTTATTGCTTAGGACGAACTCGTCATGGCTTACCCACTTACCAGTGTGAGACATGCCGTTTGAGATGCAGGAAACACGGCAAGGGGGGGGGCATACGGTCACGCATGAGCAGAGTGATAATGCGAGATAAGTTACGGAGCACAAGCTTCTACGTTGGTAGCTCGGCTGCTATAGAAATCTCAACTCAGTTGGTGTCTTTCCGAAATTTAAGTTGAACCCGTGCGCCGAAGAGCATCTAGGTTGTAGCCGGATGTTCTGTCACTTTCTGTACATCTCTTGTGACAATTTTTAAGCGAACAAGAAATCCACGTATTGCGACCTCATGCACGATACAAGAGAGCTTGGCGTCGAGCGGAGGGGCTTCATTGCCAAGGAAACGATCGCGGGATGTTACAAGCTGAAAACTGTTGGCTTCTAAGAAAGTTTGCAACACGTCCTGCAGGACGGCATGGATTGGCCAAAGGAACATAGAGAAAAAGAGGAGTAACGAGAAAGACACTGGGATGTGACGAAAAAGAGAAAAAGAAACCTCGCGGCTGGCTAGCACGGCTTCGCCACGCATATCAGACCTGCATATGGCTGGCTTCGGTTCGTTACCCGGATAGCGTGGTGAAGGTTATCGGCTGAGTGCCGGGGTTGGGGCGGGCTCAGCCGAGCTGCATACCCTAGTGGAAACGCCTCTGCCGTCACCCGAATGCACGCGACGACGTACTGTCGGCATGTTGGCACACAGTTGGCAGTAATTTCACGGCGGGACTCGGGTTGCCGTTGAGCCCCCCCGCTTGCAGGCAGACTCTGCAGGAGGACATAGTTCGACAAGTGGCAGGCTATGACTGGAGAAGCTTTGGAGGAGGCGCTCTTGTCAGAAACTGAACCAGAACAGGTCCGGGCCTTGATGATGTGATGAGTTCTCGGGCCGCTCATCCAGCACGCCACTTCCCACCTGTGCGGATAATACCACCCCTCCCCAACGACAACCGCTTCGACGCTACGGTCCAATGAGAGCAGTGACGGTCTCAAGACCCTCGAGGAGGGGCCGAATCGAACTAGTCGCCGCGAGTCATCCGATTTGATACAGGACATGAAGCTACTTGTGAAAGCTGAGGCTTAAGCCATCTGAACAATGCAAAGCAAGACGGTAGCTTTGAATATGGGGTTCAAGACTGAAGTCGCTAAACACCGAGCTCAGTGGCAGCAAGCATAGTTGGAAGAAATATACAGATGAATGATTGAAAGCGATGTTGTGCCTAGCAAATCGGGGCGGGAGGTGCCGCCGCTTTTAGGTGGCCAATCCCGGTCCATTGCCCGACCTAACACACTTGCACATGCTGCTCGCGCGCTTTCCTCGTCTGCCATCTCGCAAATAGAAACCAATGCCCGTTCCGCCATGCCTAGGCGGTTGTCCACTAGTTACGCCGTTCATATCTAGATAACACTTAGTCCCAGCTGTCCAAGGTCACAGGCGGGAAGTTGAGAAAGCGACGGTGCCCAGCATGATACTCCCTACTGCAAACACTTAAGTCGGACTTATCTACGGAGCACCTCGCGTGAACAGCAGAGCCTTCGATCGCAGAGCATGGGCCTTCACATAGCCGAAGTCATCGAACTAATGATACGCAAGGCCAGGTTGACCTATCTCATGTCGTAGGCCCGCAAGCATGTACGCCGACCCATCACTGCCAAATCGAAATGGCGGCCGATGCAGAATTCTTGTGTACATCATCATACGCTGAAGCTGAACCATCAATAAGGTATCATCCCAATCTCAACCCCCTTCCCCAACCATGTACTCCCGCTCCCTTGCGCCGTACCCGACCGCGATCACTGAAATAGGAGCTGTCGTGATCCGACAAGCCTTTCGATATCACTCAGCAATGGTCCCGCTCTCATGGTGCGCCTGTCCCTGGTCACAGAGCGGCCGCCCACTCCTCGCCTCCCCAACTACATTCGCCCGCTTCGAATCTCCTTTTCGAAAATCTTGACCCCCCAAACATCGTAAAACTGCAGTGGGCCTACTGTCTTGAACCGCAACCGCGTCCCGCTGTCGAATCCGTCGTCGTCGGTATCGCTCTCAGAGTCCAAACCGTCAAGGGGCAGTAGCGGGAATGCGCCATCCGACGTTACACCGACCGGAACGTGAGACTTTTCCTTGCTTTTGCCCTTGCTCTTGGACCGCTTCGCGGGCTCGTTGTCGCGCACCGTCTCCGACGTCTCCGACGGCCGGACCACTCGGTCTACACGGTCGTCCTCCATTGCAATCCACTCCAGCTTGAGCTCCGGGTGGTGAGACAAGTTATCGACGATGAAGCGCAGAATCTCCCGCATGACCCAGATGCACGTGTCGTTGTTCCTGAAGTGGAGGATGTTGATGGCTCGCAGATTTGTGAGGCCCGAAAAGTACTGCATGAAAGCGTGCTGGGAAGGTGTGTTAGCTCCGACATCACGGCGGATCGGCCGGCTCAAAACGTACCACGGCGTGAATGTTCATGCTGAGCGCTAGTTCCTCGAGGCGCGCACCGCGCGTGCAGGCGAGGATCATGGTCTTCTCGTTCGCGTCCCAGTTGGGCCCGTTGGACTCGTCCTTAATCATCAGGCGCTTGAGCGTGTGCATATGCTTCTTGAGCACCAGGCGCCGAATCTGGTCGATGGTCGTCGTTGACCGAGGCGCGAAGCTCTCCGGCTTGTGCTTGACGCTTCGCTCGAGGAGGAAAAGGTCGTGAAGCTCGGGCAGTTGCGCCATGCACGACAGGAAGACATTTGTGACGTGATCGGTGTAGACGCTGCGCAACGCCAGCGGGCGCACCTTGCCTTCCTTGATCAGCTGTGACCAGATCGGAGCCTGGTTTCCCACGTTGAGGAGCGTGAGCTGCTTGAGGTTGGCTAGATCGACACCGCGCGACAAGACAGACGCCTTGACGGGCACAAGGTAGATGCTCAATGACTCCAACGACAGACCTCGGGTATCGCGAGTGTAGGCGTCCATGTAACGCCGGAGACTTTCGCCCCGGGGGGGCATCTCCAACATCCGCGCTGGAATCCCTGACGTCAGCGTGTCAACTTCTGCCTCCATCACTTGCATGTCATTGAACATGTCGCCGACGCTCTTGTAAAGCGACTGCAGCTCTGCCTCCACGGCACGGATCCTGGAGGGCTCGATCCCTTCTCCAGTGGCACGCAATGCCTCCACCCTCTCGGCTACATTTTTGACTTGCTCCTGCAGATACCCGAGCCTCCCCGTAAGTGGATCGAGCTTGGTCTTTTCCGCTTGCACTTGGCGGGAGACTCTGGCTGCCGTCTCTGCCAGCAACAGTGCGTCGGTGGTGGTGCAAGCCAGCTTTGTGAGATCTGATGGGGCAGAATCCTCCATGTCGGCCTGGCCTGTTGGCGTCGGCTGGCCCTCGCTCGTCTTCTCCACCAAGGGATCGCTTGGCGGCGTCTGCTCGTCAGACTCATCCTCGAAGTCGTCCCCAACGGTCTCTAAATGAGCGATGTCGATGTCATCCGGAGACAGCTCTTCTCCGCCAAGCTGACACTTCGCGGCCTTGGATAGCGTATCTCTGCCTGAAGAATCGGGGCCTTTGGATGCACCAGCAGCGGCAACATCATCGCCGACGGCGGCGCTCTGCTGTCCAGAGCTATCTTCCGAGCCTGTGGCGCCAGTGAGACATCCGGCCTCATTCGTCATTTCCTCTCTTGATGGATTTGCCAATTGAGTATCCGCTCCTTCGCTCTTGGTCGCGGACGTGAGGGCCTCGGTGTAAATACTTGTCTCTTCTTTGACCCGCAAAGGCGAGTCGCCGGTGTCGACGTATTTCCTCGCGGCTCTCTCGATTGTGTCCAAAACGTCTTGTTGCGAGATTGAGAAGGCTCGGGAGCCATTCTGCAGAGCCATCAGCTTGGCAGAGGCTTCCTTGATGGACGTAATGAAGTCCTCACGGCCGTCCTGGATGCTCGGCTGCTTCTCTGGATCCTTGCCTTTCGCGCCAGCCAAACCAGGGCCATGAGAGTTACGGTGGATCGGGGACTTCTTCATCAACGTTTGCTCGACATCAAAAATCCTGCCAAGAATTGCCTCCTGGATTTTGCGCTCCTCCTGGGCTCGAAATACTTTCGCGGGCCCGCTGGCATCGTAGCTCGTATTCTGCGAGGCCGGGACGACCTGGAAGTCGTCGTCGACGTCAGAGTCCTCGGCATCGGAGTCGGGAGGAGGCTTCCGGGCCTGCTGGGCCAAGGAGTCGGATAAGGATAGCTGCAGCTCCTTGAGCGTTGAGTAGGAGTTCCTCACGCAGATCCTGATCTCGTGGACAATGCTGGTATTGTCAATGTCTAGGACGCACAAGCTCTTGAGGTTTCTGAAGCCGGAGATGGTCGACGGCTCTCGGGATGCCAGGTTACGCCTGGCCGCCCTGTGCTTAGCCGCAGACTTGGACGGCGGTTCCAGGGCGGGAGGAGGGCCACTGAGCGGCGGCGGCGGTGACGAAAAGGCCGGCGGTAGAGGGGCCGGAGGAAAGGCGCTGGGGGGAAGGGAGCCGGGAGTGGGCGGTGGCGGTACGGCGTACCAGTGACCTGTTTGGTTTTGATGACCATGCGCGTCAACAGACACTGGCAGAGGCGGTGGTGGGTTGTAGTAAGATTCGCCGGCTTGCATGCGGACATGCAGCCTGGTCAGGGTCGCGATGCGGTGCAGTTCCCGGTAGACGGGTCTGCTAAGCTCAACACGTATGTTCCACCTGCACGGTAGCCGGTCAGTAGGGTGAATCGGGGGACGGCGCTGCGGCCGAAGGAAACGGGGACGGACCGAAAAGCCTCGAGAGACTTGGCCTTCTTGAGGGTCAGGTAGAGCAAGGTGTTGAGGAATTTGCCACAGCTGGCGCTGTAGAGATAGGATTGGTACGAGTGTTCGCCCTTGACGCCAGCGCTCAGCGTGTCCATGGACAGGTCCCTCAAGTGCTTAGCGTAGTTGTATTCGCTGGTGGTGAAGGTGTCGAGGCCGCCGGCGAGCCCGTCGATGGGGGAGTCAAAGTTGATGTCATCGTCGTCGGGGAAGACGATGTGAAAGTTGCGGTAGAGCTGCGCCGAGGCCAGCTCGTGGAGACGCCTGCAGACGAGGGCGAGGCATATGAGGTCGCCCTGGGAGCACTGGGAGGATGGCAGTCAGAGAGGCGGTCGTTGGCGGTCGTCGGCGGTCGGCGGCAGGGCCAGGCGAGGCCCAGCTGGCGGGCAAGCAAGGCACTTACATGTGAGACAATCTCCTGCTGCGTCTCGGCCGGCAGATCGAGGAGCTTGAGCCCTGTCTTGGATGGGGACTCTGCGGCGGCGAGGTCGTCGTCGGCAGGCTCCGCTGCCATGGTCGCGGGCGGTGCGTGAGCAGGAGCCGAGGGCAAGTTGGCGCGAGAGCGAGGCGGGAGGGGGAGGGGTGACGAAAGCGGAGAGGAGCAAGGTTGAAGCAATCAAGGGCCGGCGCCAAGCGAGGCGGCAAAAGCAAAGACAACAACGGCGCCCTGCTGTCGTCGTTCTGCGCTGCGCCGGGGCCGAGGGTGGCAGCGATGCCTCATTCACTCGCTGCGTGATGTTCCGCTGGCTGGCGGCAGTCGTGGGGATGATGGGGAGCGGACGGCACGCCGAAGGGCCCAGGTGGACGAGGTGAGCTACTGGTGGAGATCCGGAACCGTCGCCGCGCCGCCGCCGCCGCCTTTAGCCAGGATGGGTGGATGGACGGAGAGATGGGGGGGGGGATTGGATGGGCTCAGCGAAGCGATTGGCGCCGATGCTGGTTAGATTGGATCCGGCCGGCGCCCGCGCTGCGATTGGCCCGTCGGCGGAACGTGCCTCCTGGCCATCGCATGCCCTACGTATGTACGTAGCTATGTATGCACATACGGAGTAGTATGGATGTATGTATGTACGTATGTATGTACTCCGATGGAGATGACTCCGGGCTCGCTTGACGGCGGACTGGACGACCGTGGAGGCGTGCCGACTCGGGCGGCTGGCAAGCATGGATGCCATCGGGCCCATCCCACATGGGGACTCGACGCCAACATGGACCCCGGGAAGCTCAAGAGGCGTCACGTCACGGATGCCCCATATCTCCGCGTGTACGTTCTCGTGGGGGGGTCCTCTGGGTCCACCGCTGGACGATGGCAGGGGACCAATTGAGCCGCCGTTTCGACAGTCCGTACTGTACTGTACGGCAACGGACCTGGGCCTTGGGCTGCCTGCATTCATCCCCACAGACGTCTCATCTTGAGTGTGGACCGTTGGCTGATATTTTGGGGTGCACGCGCTGGAAGGAGCTGGCAGGAAGTGGACTCGGCGTTGACTTGCATACCTAGGTAGGTACAGCGACGTGCTGGCTCAATCGACCCGCAGCCAACTGCAGCACCCCAGAGTGAGTCAATAGCGTCCGTGCCGCAATGATGGGACGTGATGCGCACGCATACGAGCCAGAAATGCCTGCACGAAGGTTGATCCAGCTGCGAGGACCTCATCCAGATCCTGTTTTTTACGACGGACTACGTTCATACGTACAGGCCCTCGATGGGGGCTTGGGAGGCTTGGGAGGCCTGCTGGGAGCGGCCGATCGCCGGCGCGGGAGAGCCGCTAGGGGCCTTGCGGGCGGGTGGATGCCCCCAAGGCCCCCACCGACAGGGCTGTGCAGTCAGTCCCCTGCGGGCGGCGTTTCGCGCGTGTCACCATCCACGTCGGTCCTCCGGCAGCACAGCTCGCCCGTCCAAGCCCGTCGACATATACTCCGTAGAGCCGCTTGCGAGGCGCAGCCAGCCGGCTCGTCGTCTAACCCGTGCAGCCGCATCTCGTGCGCGTCGCGTACTCTTTCGCATGCGCGTTTCTGTTGCCACGCGCCCCCGACAAACACGCCGTGCAACTCGACGACAAGCAGCCTCAGAGCCTCTGGCCACCCCCTGGCCCGCGCCCCACTCTCCGGCCCCCAGTGGGCACTGCAAGCGAGGTGGCGGCTCATCCCCCGAGCACGTTCCACGGTTCGTGCGTCAACGAGTTGGTTGAGCCTCGCTGGCACAGCCCGGCGGGATCCCTTCCCATATCTTCACGGCTGCTGCCACGTCCCGCAGCCTCTCGCTCTTGCAGCCGTCGACCGCAACCATGGCCGACGCCGAGGAGCCCCAGTTCAGCACCCTCGCCGAGCGCATCGCCGCCCTCAACAAGCAGAAGAACTTCAACGGCGTCGACGCCGCCGCCCGCAAGCGACCGCCGCCGCCAGCGCCCCCCGTCCGCCCTGCCGCCATCGAGCGCAGCGAGACGGCTCCTCCTCCGACCGTCAATGGCTCGACGCACTCGACGAGCCCGGCCCTGCCTCCCAGGCCCAACAGATCCAAGCCGCCGCCGCTGCCTCGCCGCGATACCCAAGCCTCCGTCGGCTCCAATGGCGACGCTCGCCGGCCTGCTCCGCCGCCGCTGCCATCGCGGACCCCTTCACTGCAGCCCTCGCCGGCGCCGGAGCCACGCCGCGCCTCGACCCAGTCCAGTTTCCTGACGGCCAGGCGCAACTCCGCCTCGTCCGAAATATCACAGCTTTCGAACGTGTCGTCCCTGTCCATTGGCCACTCCTTGTCGTCGGCTACGAGCCACGGATCCAACGGCGGCGGCCCACGCATGATGGCCCCGGCAGCCTGTGACCCGGCCGACTTGCCTCCGCTACCACCCACTCGACGAGAGCTCGAGGCAAAGGCAAAGGAAGCTGCCGAAAAGGAGACTGCCGACAGGAAAGCGAGGGCAAAGGAGTACACCATCAGGCAGGCGGCCAGGCCTCGTGAGCCTCCTAAGCCTGAGAGCCCTGCGCCGCCATCCCGGCCCAGCCTGCCTCCCAGACTGCCGTCTAGACCTTTAAAGTCGTCGAATGTGCCTACGACGACCGTAGCCGAGGCCGAGGAGCCGAAGCCCGGTCCTCGCAAGTTGCCGCCCATTACCATCAAGGGATTTGGCAGCGGCCAGTCGACGCTCCCACGCCCGCCGATTCCGGGCAGGCCATCGTTGACGCCAGAGGACGATGCCCCTCCCCCAGTGCCTCTGGCCTCGCGGCCATCTCTTGCCCAGATTGACGCCATCTCAATTCGGCCGGCGGCCAAAGCAAAGCTACCGAACGACTGTTGGGTCTGTCGGGACTGGAGCGGTCCGGACGGCGTGGCTGCTCAGTTCCCGAGGGAGACACTCCCGAGAGGCGACCCTGTGGGACACCTTGCTCGCGGTCTTTGCGAGCAGTTTCCCTCTTACACGGACAAGGCTAGGGCGATTTTCACTTGGTTCCATCACAACATCAGCTACGACACCGTTGCCTTCTTCGGGAACAATGTGAGGTCTATGTCGGTAGAAGACACCATCTTTAGCGGCAGAGCCGTTTGTCAGGGCTATGCGGATACGTACAAGGCGATTGCCAACAGAGCTGGATTGGACTGCATCGTCGTTACCGGCCACGGCAAGGGCTTTGGCCACACGCCTTTGAAGAAGGGCGAAAGCCCACCGCCCCCCAAACCGGACGGCCATGCTTGGAACGCCGTCAGGGTCGACGGCGGCGACTGGAAGCTCATCGACGCCTGTTGGGGGGCGGGACACATCTGCGGCAACAACAACTTGTACAAGAAGGAGTTCTCGCCGGAACAGTTCACCAAGAGCAACGAAAAGTTTGGCCTGAGGCACTTCCCTCGCGATCCCAGTCACCAGTTCCGAAGCGACGGCCGTACTGTATCGTGGGAGGAGTATTTCAGGGGCCCCATCGACGGCGAGCCACCGGTGTTTTACACCAACGGGCACCAGGAGGGCATCGCCGAAGACAGCGTCGAGCCGAAGGAGCGGGACATTCCCGTATACAGCGGGCAGGTCGTGCGCTTCCAGTTCTCCAAGATCTGCGAGCACTGGACGTCGGAGAAGAACGGGCTGGGCAAGCCCCCCCTACTGCTGCTCAGCATCCACGGCGTCGACGGGCGCAAGGATGACATGGTGCCCTTCGAGACGAACGGCTTTTGGCACTGGGTCGACGTGGACGCCAGAGACTTGGGGGCGCCGGGACAGAGTGTCGAGGTTGCGCTGATCACGTCGATAGACGGGAAGGACGCGCGTGGCGTGACGGCGAGAGAGTACTTCTCCAAGAAGGGCAGGGTCGGCATGGCGTGGGCGTACGTAATGAAGTGGGAATTGGTTTAAAGCAAAGCGAGGCGAAGCGCAGCCACAGCACTCACGCGAATGAACTTGACGACAACGGGGAACACGCCCAAAGCAACTGAATTGGAAACAGGCATAGCATACGAGTAGATTACGACAGATACACACTATTGACGGTTGAACAAGAATGGGTACCTATGTTTGCTGTGCAGCCGTGTATGCAATGGCTTGGAGAAGGGGTGCGGCATTCAATATCAGAAAACGCGAATTCCCGACGACTGTTCTCATTCAGGTTCCACAGCCACGACGACCGGCGCTCGCTGCAGGCATCATGGGTCGATACAACAATGTTCCGGGAAAGTCCGCGATATGGCTGCTTGCATTCGTAACCTGCGAAGCAAGCCAGGGCAGTTCGTCGCGGCGGCGTCGGCAGTTGGGGTTGCAGATTCCAACGCCCCTGTGGCGCCTCTCCCTTGCTGGCACGTGCGGGCCGCTAGGTGCGACAGCAGCTGCAAGCTTCGGCCCAAGACATCGGTACCTTTGTTAATTTGGCAGCCGGCCGACCATCCGTCAACGTGGCCGCAGCACCACCGCCCTTCATCGATATCAACCACCCGCGTTCTGCGTCCGCTCGCTTCCTTCTGGCAACCTCGACAGGCTTCTTTCTGCAGACATCGCGCGCTGGTACGCGGTTGCACCTTATCTCCGTCGCCCGGCTGCAACAACAGCGCACCTCCCGGTCGACGTCACCGCTGTGTGTGAGCGTCTTGCTTCCGTCGCCCTCGTTTGCTCGCGACTCCATGATGCGCTCCCGTCGAGCTGCTCCCGTAAACGGCTGATCCAGACAGCCTCGCCTCAGCTTCTCCCGCCCGTCTCCCCCCCTTTCCGCCGCCCGCAATGGCCAACCAGGCTTCCTCCTCGTCGGCGGCGACCTCGCTCTCGCGACCCGAAACGCTCTCCCTCCTGACCCTCTCGGCCCTCTCCGTCGCGATTATCGCAAACACCTTCCACGGCGATGGCGAGCCCCTCGTCGCGTCGCTCGCCCTCTCCATTTTCGCCTTCTGCCTGTGCTACGCAATGATACGCTGGCTCGGCCCGACCTTCATCAAGGCTGGCTTCCGCGGCCGCGATCTGAGCAAGGCCAGCCGCGTCGAGATCCCGGAATGCATGGGCGCCGTGTGCGCCGCCGTCTACCTCCTGACCGTCATAGTCTTCATCCCCTTCCCCTTCTACAAGGACATTGTCGCGGCGACCAGCGGCGGAGGCAACAGGGACGTAGTGCTCGAGGTGCATCACGTCGACCAGGGGCGCTTCCTGCACCGCTTCCCGCATAGCAAGGTGAACACCGATTGACTCTGCTTGACCCCCGGCCTCCGCGCGCGCTGACCCCATTGCCCGAATCCAGCTCGCTTCCTACCTGGGCGCCATCATCTCTCTCCAGACAATCGCCCTCCTCGGCATCGGCGATGACCTCTTCGACATCCGCTGGCGCCACAAGTGGTGGATTCCAGGCCTAGCCTCCATCCCCCTCCTTGTCGTCTACTTTGTCGACTTTGGCGTCACGTCCATCGTCATACCCATGCAGCTGCAGCCGTATCTCGGCGAGCTCTTCGACCTCGGCGGCCTTTACTACCTTTACATGGCCTGCATCGCCATGTTCTGCCCTCAGAGCATCAACATGCTCGCCGGTATCAATGGAATCGAGGTTTCCCAGTGTGTCGTCGTGGCCCTTCTGCTCGCCTTCAACGATTGCCTATACCTCTTCACCCCGTACCCCCATCCGGCGACCGACTCCCATCTCTTCTCCCTTTACTTTCTCCTTCCGTGGATTGGTGTCTCGTGCGCCTTGCTGTACCACAACTGGTACCCAGCCAAGGTCTTTGTGGGCGACACTTACTGCTACTTCTCGGGAATGGTCTTTGCCGTCGTCGGCATCCTCGGCCACTTCTCCAAGACGCTGGGCCTTCTGCTGGTGCCTCAGATCTTTAACTTTCTCTACTCTTGCCCCCAGATCTTTGGTCTCGTCCCCTGCCCGCGCCACCGCCTCCCCAAGTTCAACGCTCGCACCGGCCTCCTCGAGCCTTCTGTGACGCCTTGGTCGCCCGACCGCCAGCCTCATCCCCTAGTCGCCCAGGTGCTGCACTTGTTGGGCAGGCTCCGCCTCCTGCGTGTGACGGTCGACGAGAGGGGCCGTTTCGTGGAGACAAGCAACTTTACCATACTCAACTTGTGGCTCGTCTGGCGCGGTCCGCTTCGTGAGGGCCGTCTAGCCTGGGAAATCACGCTTCTTCAGCTCGGCATCGGCCTGTTCGGGCTCTTTGTGCGACATAAGCTGGCTCTGCTCGTCTTTAAGGAGGACAACTGGGGCACGGCGCAACCATAGGAGAGGGAGGGGGGCTGGGTTCCCGAGCAGAAGGCCTGTTGGGGACTGCAGAAGTCTTGCCTACCAGTTTGCAAGACGGAGGGGATCGGAGCTGGTTAGAGATGAGTTTCCTACCTTCAAAGAAGTGATACCCCGTGTCTCGTTAGGGAATGGAGGACACCCTAGCATTGAGACGGCTTTTGACACACGGTCACACCTGGAGCAATTGCGGACAGTGTTGAAGAGTGACTGGAAAGTCCCACGGCCATTAGCCCGCTTCATCAATTCCCCAGTGTGGAAAGCCCCTGGCGGTTTGCTACAGCTTCAGATGAGCTGGCACAGTAGCTTCCGTGCCACCACCTATAAATACATGAATTGAACAGAAATGACAAGCCAGCCGTGCCCCGATGACAAACGCCCCGTATCTTGGTTCCTTTCTTTTCCACAATGCTGCTAGGTGCTAAACCCCCAAGACTTGGCGGGCTCGTGAGTGACCTGGCGAGCGACAGACTCCATTTCCATGACGGCATCAAGATCCAAACGCCCTTTCCTTCCCCCTGCGCCAGGCATCTTAAATCCTTGGCCAAGCAAGCCTCGCAAATTGCCGTCCCGACGCCGCGTCGTCCATCCATCTCTAACGCCCAGCCCGGTTGTGCTTTCCGACATGCTCAATTCCGGGGGTAGAAGTAATACAAGAAGAGCATCCAGCCGAATGCTGATGGTGGTGAGTCCAAAACAATGCCCGGACCTCTTCGCACCGTTTTCCCCAGCGACAAAGTAAAAGTACAAGCCCATCCTACACATCAAAGGCCGTTGGTCGTCGTGGCGGGCGGCGAGAGCAAGTCGTCGGGCTTTTCCATAGGCTCTGGCTCAATGGTGACCTCGACTTTGATTTCCTCGGGACTCGCCAAGGCCGGCTTGAGAAGAGCGGACCCGCCCGAAACCTTTCCTGCAGCCTTGTTCATCCTACTCTTTGTGTAGTCGCTGAGGCTCAGCTTCTTCTTGGCTGGGCTCGGGGTTGTTGCGATGCCGTTGACTGCCGGCGGGACGAAAGGGCTCGCTAGTGTACTGGTGGAGAAGGAGGGCAGTCCTGCGGTACTCGTAGATGACAGAGGCGTCGTGGCGAGCCCGCTGTTGTCGAAGGCTGGCACCGGAGGCATCTGAACCCGAAGATCTGGAGTCTTCACTTTGCCTGGCTCTGGTCCCGGTCCAGGTCTGGCTGTGCTGAGCGCCTCCTGAGACGTGTCGGGCGAATGCACGTCTCCAGGAAGTGGAGTTGGCGACTGCGGATCGACCGCCAAACCCAGGGCCGATGCTTTGGGCTCGGTGGCTAGTGCATCAACGTACATGGTGCTGTGGCCACAGCTTTGCCCGCTTAGGTCATGCCTCTGGGGTTCGCCTCCGCAGCCTCGATTCTTGAGTCTGCTGTTCAGCAATCGCTTCGACAACGATATGACTCGCCTCTTGACGCACTGCGGTTTGCAGGGCTCGCTGAACCATTCACCCTCGACCGGGTCTGTCTGAACCCCGGTGTCGCGATAGGTGGACCGGGGACCGGCCGAGGGCTGCCGCGAGCCAGGTCGGGATGGGGCTTTTATCGGTGCAGAGGGCTTGGGAAGATTTGGGATGCTCGGCGACCGTGCGCTCGATGGAGAGCCAGACTTGCTCCTGGAGGTCCCGGCGTCCACGTATTGACTCGGCGGGGCGGCGGAGCTGTTGCGGGACTTCGGCTTCGACGATGTCGAGACTGTGGTACCGTCGGATACTCGCTTCTTCTTTCTCGGCGGCTGTTGCTGTTCCATGCGACGGAAAGAGTCTTCAACCATTGCCACCTTTCTCTTATCACGGTCAGTCGGCTCGGTTAATATCCCAAGCTGGTCGAATTGCCCCAGATGCACCGGCGTAGGGTCCCTGCTGCTAGGCTTGCTACGGGACGTTGCGGATTCGTTTCTCGCACCGGCGTCTGCACAGTCGTCGACCTGGCCCTCACTAGCGGCTCGGCTGTTCGTGGCATGGCCAGTGCTTGTTGGCGAGATGGCTTGGTTCCGCGACTTTCGCGACTTCTTCTTAGTAAGACGGCCGTTTTGTTTGCCAAACAGATAGTGGCGATGAAAACGGGCAAAAGCGCAGTTGTTGTCCAAATCGCATGCGCAGCCGCCGTACTCGGACAGGATCCGGTCAATCCAATTCGAGATGGCCGTGTATTCCGAAGCGTCTAGTTCTGGCTCGTCTTGTGACGTGGTATCGTCGTCGCTAAGACCGAGAAGATGAAGCCATCGAGCGTGGACGCTCTTTTCGAGCCGGAAATCCCACGGCAGCGTGATCTGTTCGTTCGCGGGGATGTGGCGGTCACTGACCAGCCAAAAGTGATATTCCGATCCGCCCGAAAGGTACGTGTCCAACTGGGCGTTTGGCTTGCAACTCCTTCGCACATATCTTGCCAACGATCCTTCCTTCCGGGTGTCGATGTAGAGAGGGAGTATTGGATGGAAAAACACAAAAGGTAGGGGCGACGAGAGATCAGCCCACAGATTGTCGGGGTCCGCACAATAGTCCTTTTGGAACCCGATGTCACCGTTGAGCTCAATGAGGGGAATGTCCTTCTCAATATGAGAAGTCGATTTGACAAAGCGCCACCGCAGAGTTGTCCCCGGCTCGATGGACCGTGTTGAATCCTTCACCTCGAGTGTCGGTTTCTTCTCTTCGAAGTTGGGCGGCTCATTCTGAAAAACTTCCGAATGTGTACGCCCAACCTCTTGTTTCATCGTGTCGGGCTCTCGCAACCATCGAGATAAGGCGGTAGGGATGGCGAGGCTCGCGAAGGCGTTGTTGTGGGTGTCGGGAACATCGTGCTCGTTGTAAAGCGAACAAAACCCGGCGGAGTAGTGATGTATCTGAAAGTCATCAGGGAGGTCGGGGGGAGTGGTAGCGGGGCTAGGAGGGTGCGCATGATTCGATCGCGAGTTGTTGCCGTAGGATGGGCTGCGCTTCGACGGCTGCGAGCTAACGGAGTGCGACGGGCGATGTGAAGATTTCGACTTCTTTGACGGAGGGAGCTGGTCGCTCGGGCTGCCGTGTTTCCCGCTTTCAGACGAGCTATGGCCATTCGTCTGCAGGTCGGTAGGCCTGGCCTTCTTCTTGTTGCTCTTCGAGGGGGGTCTCCGCGGTTTCTTGTCGATCGGCTGCGCAGCTAGGACGGCGCCCTTCAGTCGCAGTGTTCGTTCGATGGCCTTTTGCCGATCTAGAGGGCGAGGCTTGCACTCAGCACAGGAGTGAGCAAAGTCCTCGCGTATCGCCTCGTCCCGGTTGTCCGGGTAGAAGCAATCGATGTGCTGCCACGTGTCGCATGTCTCGCAGTATATCGTGTTTCCGTCATCGTCAGAGAAGTTGCATATACACTTGATCGTGTACGGCTCTTCCTCCGCAGTCTCTGCGACGCCGGTGGCGACCTCGTCCTTGACGATGGGTGCCAGCGGCGCGGCAGGGGCGGTCTGACTGGGAACTGCGGTCTGCGTCGACAGCGTCGGAGGCTGGTCTGTCATAATATGCGGGGGGGCCTCGCGCGGGGAGTTGGCGTTGGAGGGCCTCAGTGAATTGATTACCGTCGCAGTCTTTGCGGCATGACGCCGTCAACCGAGACGTGCGCCAGCGGTCACGAGCGGGAACGCAACCAAGCAAGCGTCGCGGTCTAGGACCTCATGCGTCGTCGCAAGGATCGAGCAGCACTCGAGCCTCGAAAGCCTGGGCGAGGCCGAATAGCGACGGCGAAGGGGCGCCCAGGTGCGCTGCCGCAAGGGTAGAGACGCGGGCGCGAGGGTACGGAGAAAAACTAGGCGAGCGGCGCGGTCTAACCAATCCGTAGAGTCTGAAAACGGGGGTTTGAGGACGCGTCGGGGGCGGTGGTGGGCGTGATCGGTCGAAAAGCCCTTCTCGCAAAACTCGGAGGACTCGTCACGACAGGATTGGCGGCGATCGAGGTCGGTTTCTCGCGCGCGCAGGAGCAGGGCGCGGAGGGACGGAGGCACAAAAGAAAAACAGACGTGCAGCTTGACTACTGGCGCAGTGGATCCAGTTGAAGCAGTCGTCGAGGGCGTTCCAGGTCAGGAAAACAAGAGAGAGTGGGCGCGAGAGAGTCGTGGATGCACGAGGAATGGAAGACGGGGAGGAGGAGCAGGCGAGGCAGGATGGGGAAGAGCGACAGAAACACTGGGCGCTGCGCTTTGCAATGGGTGCGGCACCGCATGGATGGGACGTGCTGGTACGTACCCCCGACGCACCCAGGCGGCACTCATCTCAGCGTCTGGGACCTGGGCGACGGAAGAAATGGGCTGGGGACCCGGAACCCAGCCGGCAGCCAGCGCGGCGGCGAGCGACCGAGCGAGCGCAGCGAAAAGAGGGCATTGGCGCTAGACCCAACAGCGCATGGGCGGTGGGAGGCTAGGACGGCCTAGTCTGCGACGGGGGTGTTGGTGCCTCAGGCAGCCAGGCCGGGCGAGCGCTCTCCGCGGCGGGCGAGGCGGAGCTGAGGTGAGCAAGCAGGCAGAGGCGAGGAGGGAGGGGAGGGGAGGGGAGGGGACGCGGGAGGGGGCGCCCGAGGGCTGCGAAATTGCGGCCAGAGACAGCGCCGGCCCGCGAGCGCGCAGAGGCACAGCCAAGCTCGACGAGAATGGACGCAGGGGCTCGTCGGCGGCCTTGGTCGTCACGCTCGTCTCGCTCGTGGCCGTGGCCGTCGTCATCGTCTCCGTCGTGTCCGAAGCCACGCGTCGGCGGCCGCGAGCCTGAAATCGTCGATGACGGACGACCCGGTCTCAGACAGCGCTTGGGACTCTTGGGAGAGTCGAGGTGGCAGACGTCGTGAGCGAGCCGAAACGAAAGTTGGGCGGATCGTCCTACCGTGCTGGGCACGGAATATTTCGCCGCGCCGTGCAGCCCACCCCGAGCTGGGGCGGCGAGTCCAGGGTCAAAGCGGCGTAAGTACTGGGTAGTATGAGTGAGTGAGCGGGTGCTTGCGAGCGGCTTCATGGTTTTCGTGGTCGACATGGCCCGCCTGCCCGCTTACTAGCAGGCCCATTGGGGTCGTGGTGGCGCCGATGAGAGCGTACGGACGTGCCTGTCACCGTTCACGAGCCTGTGAGTGTCCGTTTCGCAGAAGGTTGCCTCGCACGGCAGCGCTCACCTGCGCTGCAATGCAGCTCACGTCGCAAAGCCGTCGCCCAGCTGCAGCGCCACCTCTGCTCGCACATGCCGGCGCCACGGGCTGCACAGTGCCCGCGTAGTCGACATGGAATTGTCCCTGCACTAATTACGAGATGCGCATGTTGCAACTACAACTCGGATCACTGCAGCTGTCGTGTCGAGCTCTTCGACGGCCCAAATCACATGCCCATGGTGTCCGCCTGCCGGGGGCCCTGTTTGTCCGCCCTACTCGTACGCGCGGCAACTCGCCGCGGATGTTGACCTCTGGGCTGCGTACCTTAGGTACCTAAGGTACTTCGGGTACAAGGTAACGGCACCAACTGCCAGCACGTCGCTGAACAAATGCCAGCGTTCCCATTCCGCTGCATCCAGCGGACTCTCGATGCTTGCAGATGACGTGCGACAGACGGCACCATATCGGAGCCGCGTCCGTTCACGGGCCTCAAGTTTCCAGTGACGATTTAAAGTTTAGCACAGTGCGAGCAGTCCGCAAGCGGGGGCTTCAGGCTTAACACGCCAACCCCTGTCCAGCCCCAGTTAGCTGACGGTAACTGAGGTCGCCTTTTCGGAAAAGGTCACATGCCCGCTGCCTGTGATTGGACTACGAAGTATGGCGACAGAGCAGGCGGCTTGGAGCGAATGGGCGGGCGAGTTCCCCGACGACTCCAGCTGCAATCGCGATGCGATTGGGCTGGGTCGCGCAAACGGCGCCAGCTAGGTAGAACGAGACGCGCCCGGGAAGGGCGCCAGAGGCGCAACGGTTACGGAGCACCATACGGAGTACTCGTGCATACCTCGTAGATGTCATAAATTCTGTATCCGCAGAGGGGGGAGACATGGCGAACATCTCCATGGTTTCAATCTCAACCGTCCTGAACTCAAGAGCTTCGTCTCACTGTTCACGTACGGAGTCAACCGACCCGCGAGTCAGTCTTAGCCAAGCCTGCGTAGTGCCTCGGCCGACGCAAACGTCGAACCAACAGGCGCGTCGTCACCTTCTTCGTGTCACGACCTCCAGTCGCAGCCACAATGAAAGCGAGTTGACAATCAAAAATTACGCCCCCAATGGCCCCGAAGGACAATTGAGCGCAGGTCGACTCCGCGATGTGCAATGCAGGCCTCCTACACTAGTGCTCTGGATGCGTGAGCTCAGAGCACTGGAACAAGGTAAGTATGAAGAAGAAAGAGGGAAAAGACACAAACGGTGGGAGGCAACAAGAAGATTTATAGCAACGAGGGCGTGGCCCGTGCGTCCGCTGATGCCTGAGGGTGTCCGGAGTAAGGAAACCTGGTCAATAATAATACGGAGTACGGAGTACTGTACGGAGTAGAACAACCGCAGATGCATTGATTGTCTGGCGGCGAATCGAACTCAATTACCAATGTAACCTGGGCTGACCAAGTCGAGCTTGCAACGAACGGGATCCCGTTATGCATGCCAGAATTAGATTGCAATCTGGCACTCGAAACTGACTGCCGTGAAGGCGATGTTGGAGCGCTTGTGCCTCGTCGCGGACCAGTCAGTTCGTCGGTCACTGGTGCAGGCTGGAGCGTGGCTGCAGGCTCCCCCGTCCTCCATTCCATTGGCCGTGGCCAGGGCGAGATGCGAAGGGGCACTTGAGTCGGGCCATGCCAACGGTGCGCCTTCATTTGGAAGTATGAGATGCCTGCGCATCGTCTTCAAAGGAGACAGAATATTCCGTACGTGGATGATCACCAAGCCATGGCTGTAGTTTACTACAAGGAGTACGAGTAGAGTTGGAGCCCGCCTGGGCGGGGAGGTTGTGCGGTCAGTGCCGGTCCCCTGTCAGCGTTCACCAAGGCGCCATTGGCGCCCTGGGGTGCCACAGGTGTGACCAGCCACTCCAGGCCCAATAGGAGACAAGGCTGGGTCCCATGACGCACCCCCAACGATATCGCTCTCGCCTCCGCCGAGCAACCTGCCTGCATCGTACTGTACCTCCGTCCTCCCAAGTCTCCGTCTCCATCCCCGAGGCTTCTCACTCGACATTCCCCTACCTCTACGACATAGCCGCTATCTTCTAGGACTGTCTGCGCCATGAGGTTTTCTGTCGCCTGCCTGTCCGCGTGCCTGGCACCGGCGGCGGCGTTGAGCATCTTCACAGGCAATGCCCCCGATGTCATCGCCAACGACGACCTCGATATCCCCGGAGAGAGTCCCTTGAAGCTCTGCGACCGCGACCACGATGGCGATATCCTCAGCATCACGAAGGTTGATCTCACACCGAATCCACCGACCGCGTAAGGCCAAACCCATCCCCCCTCCAGGAACAGACGTTTGCTGAACGGTGGACAGCGGCCAAGAACTCGTCATCAAGGCCCGAGGGAGTGTCAAGAAGACCATAGAGGAGGGTGCTTACGTCAACCTGACCGTCAAGTATGGCTTTGTCCGTCTTATCTCTACCAAGGAGGACCTCTGCAAGCAGATCACCAACGTCGACCTCGAGTGCCCTGTCGAGCCTGGCGACATGAGCATCACCAAGACAGTCGAGTTGCCCCAGCAGATTCCTCCCGTATGTTACCATCGCCTCGTTTCGATGAAGGATGCATGCTGATCAACTACCAGGGAAAATATACCGTCCTCGCAGATGTGTACACGAAGGACGACAAGCCCATAACCTGCCTGACCGCCACCGTCGAATTCAAGGTGGGCAGCACGGGCTTCCTCATCAACGAGCTGTGAAGTGCCTTCCATTCAACGAGACCTTGACGTGTCTTCGCAAGGCAATGGTTTCTTGAACTTGGGGCTTGAATGGCACCTGTAGAGTGTACTTCAGCATGACCTGGCATGTTTAGTATGGCGAACACGTTTGCGATTTTTCGGCATCATATTTAGCAACTTCTTTTCCAGAATGCGGGAGAACCTTTCCGTCTGTCGACCTTACGGGGCTATTGGAAAGCTTCATGTTTCTCGCGTACACAAAGGCAATGAACACAGGGAGAACCCTCCGCTAGAGTATCCATCAATGCATCATCGTGACCATGCAACCGTGCAGTTCTTCATATACATGCATACGCCTGCCGCTGCATCTCCCATAAACCTCCTTTCTCTATTCGCCAAATAGACGTCGCACTCGTCTCAACACACTGTCCTTCTCGGGGTCGTAAGGGTGGTCTTTGCTGGGAATCTCTAGGACAGTCGGGAAGGCCGCGGTGTAGGAATCGAGCCGGTGTCGTATTCTGTCGGCAACCTGGGAAGTTGTCAGTGCTAGATATATATAGGATCAGGCGGATTACGCACGTGCTGGTTGATCAGGACGATGCCAACGTCCTTCCTCTCCTGGGTGAATCGGTCAAAGGCCGACTCGATGGCGGAGGTGTCCGTCTTGCCGTCGACGACGAGGAAGTTCTTCTGTGCATCGGCGCCAGCCGTGACATGCTGCGTCTCGTTAGTTCTCGAGTCCAATCTGTATTCCCGTCTGTTCCTAGGGTGAACGTACGCCGATGCCTGCAAGGAGCAGTCCCGTCACCGAATCCTGGCCTACGTCAGCGGTTGCTCATCGCGTCGCAGCGCCGTCGAGTTGCTCGTGCACCTCTGATCGGGGGGGACTCACCTCGTCGCCAATGACGGCAAGGAACTGTCGGTCCTTGAAATCCGCTTGCGAAGCCATTTGGACAATCGACGGCGGCGGTCTTCGTCCTGCAGCAGCGGTTGAGGGTGAGGTTGGAAACGACGCTCCACTAGCAGGCGCCGGAGCCGCTGACTTCAGCGGAGCCAGCACTTGGCCGCTGCCCCGCGTGCTAGCGCCCCTGGCAGCAGCTCGGAGGGAGAAGCTCCAGCCAGCGAGAAATTGCCGGGCCGCCAAAAGTAAACAATCGCCAACCACCAACGCATCGCCGGCGGCTGCTTCGCCTATTCCATCGGGAGACCTGGTCGCGCGTCTCTGCAACTGTAGCTGCGACCCAACACGACATTTGCAGAGACACACGAGCCCGCCCGCAAACGAGCCCCGAAATGCCTAGACTCGTGCGACGACGGCCCCTGTGGGAGCGCATCTCGTCGATGCTGAACCCCATGGACTTTCTGCTGTGGCTCTCGGAGGAGCTGGAGACGAGGGACTGGGACTCAAAGTTGGTGGGCACACAGCTCGGCCTGGGGCTGAATTTTGTCTTTCTCTTGGCGCGAGCAAACTCGGGGTCGTCGACATCTCCCAGCGACGACATATTCGGCGAGGATGGGAGCGCGAGTTGGCTATCGCTCTTTGTGAGTGCGCGCCGCCTGCTCCATGCCTGCCCCAGCGCCATGGCCTTGGCTGATTACATTTGACAGATTTCACCTTTGGTTTGGGCCCTGGTGGTCTTTTCTGCGACGAATGCGATCTACACCATCTCTCGGACGCGAAAATACAGAATGTTCGAAGCAAACATCGAGGTCCGGCCGTCCACTCCCTCTGTGCGCCGAGTCAAGGTGCATTCCTCACCCGTCTCCTCCTCACCTCTCCGGTACATTGCCGACCTCGTTACGCCGGAGTCTGCAGAATCTCGAGCACATCCTGATAAGAACCGCGATGTGTGGGAGCTCGCTGTCTGGGATCCGTTGCCCGTGTCCATCCGGCTGTTCTGTCTTTTCAGCCCGGGGCATGTCCTCGTGTACCTGCTCTTCCTGCCGCTTGCGCCGCTGGACCCTCGGCCGAGTATGACAGTGTTCAACGCTTTGATAATGCAGATTGTGTTGTCGGCTCAGCTGCTCCTCCTGTGCTCGCATTACTCTCAGCAGGTCAAGGACAGCGCAATCGTCCAGAAGGAGGTCATGCACGAATACGACGCAAAGTTTGTGCAGCCGCGGCTGCACCCAATCGTCAGAGATGTCGGCACCCAGATGTCGGCCGACCAGCCCATCAAGGCCCGCGAATTCGTGCAAACGGGCACCCCCACGACGCTTATCCGACGCACTTTTCGAGCTCACGACAATCCACACGTCGATTCACGTGAAACCACTCCAACCAGCAACAGCAGCAATGTCATGAAGCCGCAGATGTTTACACCTCCCGCAGCCAGCAGACGGCCAGAATCATTCACGCCCGCGGCTTCTCAACGCAGCTCCGCACTGCGTAATAGCTTGCCTGCCGGCTATACACCTGCAGCGGCGCAGACCACGGCCAGTATCCCTCCTTCGACAGCCGAAAAGTATACATTTGGAGGAAGCACGAGCATCTATACGAACAACAAGTCACCACTGAAGAAGGCGATGAGCATGGGAAACATTAATAAGGTTGACCACCTCTCGCCCAGAAACTCTCGGGAGATGGCAGCGTATGAGCAGAGGAACGTTGAGCCCCCGAGTAGCCCGACGAAGCGCACCGATGGTAGGACATCGCTGAGTGCAAGCATCAACAGCTCGCCGCATCCATTCGCAAACATGGGTAAACATAGGCCGGGTTATGAGCGATATCCTTCACGGTGGTAGATGAGCCTGGTGGCTTCGGAGGACTGAATAGACTAGTCGCTTCCATTGCATCTTCACGGCGTTCTTCCAGTTTTGACTTGGGTTGGCATGACATTGCAGTGGGGAGGTCTGCATAACCAACGCAGGAAGCGAGTAAGGTAGGTACTTGCCGGCATCTTTCATACCTTAATAGTGCAAGATACCTAAGGTGCCTTACCTCACCTACCGTACCGTACCGTATCTTGAAATGTAAGCCCCCCGCGCTTGATACCGCACACGCCCCTGAGCCGACCCGGCCTGCCTTAAGGCGAAAAGGCAGCTGCTGGTGAAAGTCATGATCTTCAATACTCTTGCCGTCTGTACCTCGGGTTGGTTCGATTCCCGTCAGGCTTCTTTTCTTTGCCTCTGTGCATCGAACCATCCAACGCATCCTTAATGCATTCCCCGAGGCGGCTGGTCTGGCTCTGCATGATCGCTTTGCAGCTCTGCCAATGATCGTTGAGGTCATTCTGCGACTCATAAGCCAACGATGTGCTACTTCACATGACTCTGCACTGTCTCTTCGGCTGATGGACGTCTCAAGAGATCATGTCGAACTATTTGACACCGAAGACGACGACTCCTCCCCCTGATGCGACATCAGAAAACCGCTCTTCGTTCAAGAGGCTTCTAGCAGAAAATAAGCCATATTCAGTCCGTCAAAAACTGTCCTGGGGCAGCTGGATCAAAACCATCCTCCCCAGCCACCGTCCAGAGCGTGGAGGAACGTTACGAGAGCAGGGCTTCTGGGAACGTGACGACTTGAGCCGAACGGAACGGAAACTTCGCCGCCACCTCACACAGAGCCAGAGTCGCATGAGCGATACCGCTGCCTGTGATCAGGCTGTCTGGTGGAATATTGCAGGGGAAATATTGAAGAACCGGCTCAGGACTGATCCAGCGCGAGCACGAGCGGCTTCCGTAGCGCTTGGGATAACGAATTTCAGCAAGGAACAGAGCCGGGCTCCACGAGATCAAACCGTGGTATGGCAGCCAGCAAAGGGCCACAATGTAACAGTTCAAACCTGCGACCGGGGCCGCACGATGGGTAAGGCATCTACCGCCGGGAGATCAGAGTCACATCCAAGATCCACCATAGACTGTGGCCTCGCTCAAACCCGTCAGACAATCAGGGTAAAGAGTGAAGCGCGACGCCAAAGGCAGCATCTGAAGAAGACCAGAGACTACTTGGGGATCCAAGGCATCCCGAAAGTCATAACTCCGATGGAGAGTGCAGGAAGCAGTGCAAGTCAAGATGTGGAGCACGCGTCTAATTTCCTGCGAAATGCGATCATTGACACGAGATATTCGCACATATCCTCAAATTCGCAAAGCGAGACGCTTCCGAAGAATGCTGTACTCGGCTACGATCATCGCCAGCTGAAGCTACTAGAAACGGACAAGCCGATGGTAGAGGATATCAGCCGCAAGACTAGGCTGCATACAAAAAAGGGCTCCTCAACCTTGGAACCGCAGTTCAGCTCAATCACTCAGCCAGGTATGAGCAGCGCGCCTTCTTCTGCTGAAGTGCTCTTTCATTTTGTCTCCCTTCCAAATGTACCGTCACTTGCTCAATGTCAAGACTCGGGGCGACTGCCAAAGCACGACGTCATGGAGCATACAACATGTGCTGCAAAAGAAAACCCCATCGGCGTGCATCCTCCAGTACGGGAGTCGATGCCAGCCGAGATCCAGAGGCCCGAGGCTGGACGCGTTGCTAACATGCCCAGCACGGCAGAGAGATTGACTGGGACCACCCATAACCAAAGCCTTGAGGATCTGACACCAACCACGAACGAAATAAACTTGGACGTCTTCGGAAGCTGCGATCCCCGGAGGCAGCAAGACAAACCAGTTCACCCCCTTGATGTTGCAGTTGACGTTTCTGAAGAAACCAGCTGCTCTGATGGAAGGGTCACTCGAGACCTTGCACCGCTTCAGAGGAAGCCGCCTGGTAAGACATATATATCAGACAAACAAACACAACTTGCCAAGGCGATCTTTACAGGCAGAAATGTACAAGATTCACGCAGCCCCGCCGACGAAGCTCTACTTTCAAACCGAAAAACACACCCCTTTCGCGAAGCAATACGTGGAGGTGAATTGGCAGGCGCCTCTATTCAGGTGCCCATGGCGAGAAGCCCGCTGCAGAAATTCATAGGCCCACACAAGGCTTTCAATATGGGGAGACAGGACAGGAGTCGCAGTCGGCATGGTCTTGCAAAAGAGGCGTTTCCGGCGACCCTTCGCTCGGCGGCTTCCCTAGGGCAGATTCACAGATACAGAAGCCTCGAAAAGACTAAGACATTTCTACTGCGGAAGCGAGCAGCCGTCGCACAGTCACTAATGCAAAGAAGCCCGAGTCATACAACAAAACCAAAGGGATGGGAGGGCGAGATGAATGAGCGCAGCACGAGCATTCAACGCCTAGAGCTGGAGTTCTGCACGACGAACAAGAGCCTGGTAACACGAACGAGAAGTGGAGCGAGGACGCCATACGTGACATCACGTTCAAGTGCAACGAGCTCGCGAAAGAATGTGCGCCTTTACCCATCTCCATACATAGTGGATACGAGGATGCAACATCTTCAAGTCCGGTCAATGGGCTCACGGCGAGCCTAGGAAACAACCAAGGTTCAGCCAGGAGACGCAAGCTCAGCCTAGTGATATACAACATACTAGACTCGGGCTGTCCTGAACGCGGTACAGGATTCACTGCGACAATTCCATCGCCGAAGGCAGCGCAACTCAGATGGGGGCAAGCGGCAGATACCAGTTCCACGAGCCATATTGAATTGGCGAAGAGAAACCCCGGGTTGCTTGAGGCGAACGGCCCGGGGCAGACAAGCGCAGGAGACAAGAAAGGGGCGACGCAATGCAAGGCTTCATCCAGATCGACGTATGGGCCACAGCGAGATAAAGCGCTCGGCATCGATATGAAGCAAGAGGCTGAGAGAACATATGACCATCCGGTCTTGGGCTCGGATGGGCTGGTACCAGCAGCGCGCAGAGTGGTGCCAGACAAACCAGAAAACATGTCTGAGGAGCAGGGCCTCGCGGTGCGCGTACCGGGGGCCTTTCCCTCTCATACAGACGCGGACGACGACACGGGGGAACCTTCTTACGGTGCAGCTGTTGAAGAGGCGGCTCAAATCGACTCGGAGACGAAAAGTAACATCTCGGCGGCAACGAAAGAGGTGTCTCAGACAATTCACCGTCAAGTCAAAGTGCTCCTATTCCTGTACTGGCAGACCGTGGGGCCTGTGTTGGACATCGGATCCGAATACTGGAAGCGAAACGCGAGGAACCAGGCGACGCTGGCAGATGGATGCGCATTGGTGCTAGCTCTTCCGGGAGCGATTCTCGGGACGGTGATGCTCGTGTAGGGCATGAGACTTGCCTTTCTGCTGAATACCTTCCTCGAAGAGACGACGTCTGGGCGTGCAAGCAGCGAGGGCACGCTGCCGTACGGCGTGGCCTGAGTTCCTGTGGCCGAAGTATAAGTCGAAGGTTGCGAGAGCCGCGCCGCCGGCCCAACGGCAGTGGATGCAAGGAGACGGTGGAATGAAGTTAGGGATTGGAGGTCGGAATGGTACGAGTTGGCACATGTCACGGCGTCGCGGCTCAAGGGATGTCAGACGACTGGGGGGCCCCTTGGCAACAGTCGAGACGGCGGGTCGCAGCGAGCCCAATGAGGATGGCGGAGGCTTTATTAACGACGATACACGTAAGAGGACCAAGGCACAACGCACGACAGCAAGGCTTCGGTCGATTGCGACGCGAGTAACTAATTAGACAGAACAGGCAGCCAATACCAGCCTTGCATCGAGTACCTTACAGCAACTGCAGCAATCCATGCCTCACTCACATGACAGCCGCCGCGCGCGGAGAGGCGCGACAGAGCCTTGGAACGGGCGGGCGGCAGCAGAGCCGCTCCGGGTGCCGGTGGCGGCGACAGGGCCCAGCTGCCACATGCCGGCGCCCACCTCGTGCTCGGCCTGTGCTGCGCCGACGGGACGGGTGGTACGAGGGCGGCTCCACGGGCGATGTGGGTGTTGCGAGACGTGCCTCCCCCGTTCGTTACGCGTCATGTCGTGCTACTCCGATACAGGGGCGTTCGAACTGGGCATCGCGGGGAGACCCAGGACGTCGGTCCGGGACGGGGAGAGAGGCCAGACGAGCTGCTGGCGCGCCGAACGATGGATGATGATTTCCTTTTGGCTGCGTTGGGTCGGGGCGCGCGTGCTAGCCGACGTGCCCTCTTTGCCTCTTTGCAGCAGCTTCCGAGCGCGCGCGGCCCCCGCCGGGGCCAATCCCAGGCGGCGACTTAGCAATCGGCGGCAGCGGGTGGAGCGCCAGCCAGTGAGAAAATCCCCTGCGCCCCCCCTGCTCGCAGCGCTGACCCCGCGCCTGCAGGCGAGCGCAGCCCACTGCCCCAGGCCGGTCCTGGGCCGGCCTGCAGCGGCTCCGATGATCGGAGGCTCCGACGCCGGTGATGGGCGCAGAGCCGAAGGCGACGATAAAACCAGGGGGGTGGGACTTCTGTCCTTTCCGTCTCTTCATAAAGCATCGCCGTCTGGTTCTCGTGTTGCCTCGTCTCTCCTGTCGAGTTTCCCCCCAATTCCGCGTTGCGAGGCTGTCGTACGCTGCACCTTTTTGACGTCGTCGAAACATCCCACCGAACCACCGCGCTGTGCTGCTGCTGCTGCTGCTGCCGCTGGCCCCCCACCACCACCCGCTATCATCGCCACCACTTATCCCGCCACCGCGCCCAGCTCTCGAGCTTAGGTTTGAGACTTGCACGTTTTGCTTTCCGTCACCGGGAGCCAACCAGGCGATTCCTCGTTTTGACCGCTGCCGACCTGCGCTAGCCGTCCAGGCTGTTGTCCGCGTCCGGATCTTCCTCCCGTCTCTTCCTCTTCCTCTTTCCCCTTGCCACCTACACATCGCAATCTCGAGCACAATGCCCGTCTCCGACAGGAATCCGCAGACCCTCTACGACAAGGTGCTGTCGCACCACGTCGTCGACGAGAAGCTCGACGGCACGATCCTGCTGTACATTGGTTCGTCCGACCCCGGCGCCCGGCGCCTTGGCTGTCCTGGCTCTCATGCTGACCTGGGAGCGCCCGCAGACAGACATCTGGTCCACGAAGTGACATCACCGGTACGGAACACCCTGCACCCTGCACCGCCGCCCGCGCCCGCGCCCGCGCCGGTAACCCGCACCTGGCAAACCGCGCCCCAAATCCATCCACCACTGTCACTACTACCATCACCACCACCCCTTTTTTGTTTGCGCCCGCAGACCGTTCCCCGTAGCTGACCAATGTCTGCCGACAACAGCAAGCCTTCGAGGGCCTCAAGAATGCCGGCCGCAAGGTCCGGAGACCGGACTGCACTCTGGCCACCACTGATCACGTATGCTTCCCTCCCTCCCGACCGCCGCGTCCGCGTCTGCTAACCGGCGTCGCCCTCTCCAAAGAATGTCCCGACCACGTCGCGCAAGGCCATGAAGGACATCGCCTCCTTCATCGAGGAGGACGACTCGCGCACGCAGTGCGTCACCCTCGAGGAGAACGTCAAGGACTTCGGCCTCACCTACTTCGGCCTAGGCGACAAGCGCCAGGGCATCGTCCACGTCATCGGCCCCGAGCAGGGCTTCACGCTGCCCGGAACCACCGTCGTCTGCGGTGATAGTCACACCTCGACGCACGGCGCCTTCGGGGCCCTGGCCTTCGGCATCGGCACCAGCGAGGTCGAGCACGTCCTGGCCACCCAGTGCCTCATCACCAAGCGCAGCAAGAACATGCGCATCCAGGTCGACGGCGAGCTGGCCCCCGGCGTGAGCTCCAAGGACGTGGTCCTGCACGCCATCGGCAAGATCGGCACCGCCGGCGGCACCGGCGCCGTCATCGAGTTCTGCGGCTCCGTCATCCGCGGCCTCAGCATGGAGGCCCGCATGTCCATCTGCAACATGTCCATCGAGGGCGGCGCCCGCGCCGGCATGGTCGCCCCCGACGACGTCACCTTCGAGTACCTCAAGGGCCGGCCCCTGGCCCCCAAGCACGGCTCCGACGAGTGGGACGCCGCCGTCGCCTTCTGGAGGTCGCTGCAGTCCGACGCCGACGCCAAGTACGACGTCGACGTCTTCATCGACGCCAAGGACATCATCCCCACCGTCACCTGGGGCACGAGCCCCGAGGACGTGATCCCCATCACGGGCGCCGTGCCCGACCCCGAGACCTTTGCCACCGAGGCCAAGAAGGCGACGGGCCGGAGGATGCTCGAGTACATGGGCCTCACCGCCGGCACCCCCATGGAGGACATCGTCGTCGACAAGGTCTTCATCGGCTCCTGCACCAACTCGAGGATCGAGGACCTGCGCGCCGCCGCCCACGTCGTCAAGGGCAGGCGCATCGCCGACAACATCAAGCGCGCCATGGTCGTGCCCGGCTCCGGCCTCGTCAAGACGCAGGCCGAGCAGGAGGGCCTCGACCAGGTCTTCCTCGACGCCGGCTTCGAGTGGCGCGAGGCCGGCTGCAGCATGTGCCTGGGCATGAACCCGGACATCCTGGCGCCCAAGGAGCGCTGCGCCAGCACCTCGAACCGCAACTTCGAGGGCCGCCAGGGCGCCGGCGGCCGCACCCACCTCATGTCCCCCGTCATGGCCGCCGCCGCCGCCATCGTCGGCAAGCTCGCCGACGTGCGCAAGCTCTCCAACTTGGGCACCACCAACCCGCACGCCCACGCCAGGGTCACGCCCGCGCCGTCGTCGGAGAAGCCGCACGTCGACGAGAGGGTCGGGGACTCCCCCCGCGAGCGGGACGTCATCGGCGACGAGCCCCAGGACTCGCAGCCGCACACCAACACCTCGGTGGTGGCCCAGTCGGCGGGCCTGCCCAAGTTCCTGACGCTCAAGGGCACCGCGGCGCCGCTGGACATGGCCAACATCGACACTGACGCCATCATCCCGAAGCAGTTCCTCAAGACGATCAAGCGCACCGGCCTCGGCACGGCCCTCTTCCACGCGCTGCGCTACAACGCCGACGGCTCCGAGAACCCCAACTTCGTGCTCAACCAGGAGCCGTACCGCGGGGCCAAGATCCTCGTGTGCACGGGGGACAACTTCGGCTGCGGCAGCTCGCGCGAGCACGCGCCCTGGGCGCTGCTCGACTTCGGCATCAAGTGCGTCATCGCGCCGTCGTTCGCCGACATCTTCTTCAACAACACCTTCAAGAACGGCATGCTGCCGCTGCGGGTGACCAACAAGGCCGACCTCGACGCCATCGCCGCCGAGGCGCGCGCCGGCCGCGACGTCGAGGTAGACCTGCCCAACCAGCTCGTCAAGAACTCGGTCGGCGACACCATCTGCCGCTTCGACGTCGAGGAGTTCCGCAAGCACTGCCTCGTCAACGGCCTCGACGACATCGGCCTGACGATGCAGCTCGAGGACAAGATCACCGAGTTCGAGAAGAAGATGACGGCCGCGACCCCCTGGCTCGACGGCTCGGGCTACCTGCGCCGCAAGGGCCAGGGCGGCAAGCTGGCGGCCAAGGCGGTGCCGGTGCCCAAGACGAACCGCGGCGAGGAGAAGACGGAGCCGCTGGAGTGGTAGACCAGAGCCGGGGTCGAGAGTCGCCGGGTTGGCCCTCGTCGTGTTGGGTGGAGTGGCTGTTTTTCTTCTTTGCTTTGGGACTGGTGTTGGGAGAAAAGTGCCTGATGAGGAATATCTCGGCCCCGTCGTTGGAGGAACGGGGCCGCAGCAAGTTACGAAAGAGATACGCCTGCGCCGCGTTGCGCAGAATTCAAAAGAACATTTTTACCGTCTCAATGGCATGCACAATGATGATGACTTTGATGATGATTCTGATGATGACGCGGAACCCCAGGCCGTAAAATGCTCGCTCGCTGCATCTACATAACCACACACCCACACCTCAGAAGGACCACCACAGAATAAACCCAGAATAAACCATTGCATTCACACGCGAGCGTCCCTCAGCACACCCACGTGGACCACGAAGCCGGCGGCCGGCCGCAGCTCGGCGGGCAGCATGTCGGGCGGGAGCTGCCAGACGCGAAAGCGCCGCTGGAAGGCCGTCAGCCAGCAGATGAAGACGTCGTCGTCGCGCAGCTGCTGCGCGACAATGCACACGCACGGCTGCTGCTGCTGCTGCTGCTGCTGGTGGTCCTCGTCGCGCGCGCGCAGCGCACACGCGTCGGCGCACGTCTGGACGAGCGGCTCGACGAGCGCGTGGTTGTACACGCAGTCGCAGGCCAGCACGGCGTCGAAGCTGCGCGCCGGCGCCGCGAGCGCCCCCGTCACGGCGTCCGTCTCCCAGTCCAGCACGCGGAAGCGCACGTCGCCGGCGATGCTGCTGCTGCTGCTGCTGCTGCTACCGGCGCCGCCGCCCTTGCGATGCCTGGGCGGCGGCGGCGGCGGCGGGTTCGCGGCGAGGTTCTGCGCCACGAGGCGCTGCACGTAGGGCTGGTCCGAGAGCACGTACGACGAGACCACGGGCCGCAGGGCGAGCGCGGCGAGGGGGCTGATGCCGCAGCCGAGCTCGAGGACGGCAGGGCGCGGCGGGAGCAGGGCCAGCAGGGCGTTGGCCGGGGCGGAGAGGTAGTCGGCGAACAGGGGGGTCACCTTCCAGAGGACTGCGCGAGAGAGAGCAACGTCGTCAGTCAGTCATTTCATTTCATTTCCCTTCCCTTCTCCCATCTGTCCGTGGGAAGACAAAGACGCACCGGCTCCGGTGGTGCCGCCCGCGCGGCTCGACGACAGGACGGCGGGCGACTGGTGGACCGTGTACTCGCGGCCGCCGACGGCGACCTCGACGGACGCGGCCTTGGGGTCGACGAAGCCCAGGTTCTGCGAGGCGATGGGCTGCGAGTAGAGGAGGAACGTTTCTGCACGGCTGGCGGTGAGCGGCGGGCTCTTCGCCGTCGGGCCCTCGGTCGGACTCTGTTTCACTCGCCTTCCTCGGCGTCGGCCACCTCGTCGCCGAACGCCGCCGTCAGCCTCTCGGTGAGACTCATCGCTTCACGATGCTTCCATGGACGTACCCCCCCGTGTCCGCTGGCTCGTCGTCGTTGAAACCGGGCGAGGATGGGGTTTGCGAGTGAGTGAGCGAGTGAGCGAGTGAGCGAGTGAGGTTGGTGGGTAGGTGGGTGAGTGAGCGTTGTCGAAGGTAGCATCACTCATTCGTGCCGTATTCCGTATTCCGTGCCTTTGGGAGAGCCGCGGTCGGAGCAAAGCTCCGTGCGTGGGACCCACTTCGTCGCCGACCGGACTTTTCGTTCACGCTCCGACCATGTGCGGCGTCCGCTCCGGAGCTGCCTCGCGGCGCTGCGTCGCCTCACAAGAGGATGACTAGATGATGATAGAGCAGGCGTTATCCCTCTATGTATAGCTCGTCACAAGGCCGGCTGATATTGGCGTAGCTATCAAACGAATTGTATCGGCCACCTGCTGCAGCTACTACTAGCTAGCAGCAAGCAAACGGGGTCAGCAAATTAGTGGTCGAGACAGGGATACCGTTGCTGCACTGGTGCATGTCAAGGTCGTCGCAAGACTCGTCGCGTTCTTCAGTGCACACTCAAGCGTCGAGAGCGGTCCCAAGAAGGTCTCGTGTCTGTTCAATGCTACGCTCATCCTCCCGTCATGGCCGTCACGCGTCATGCCCGCAACTAGGGACGGCTGTAGTCAAACTGCAAAATCGTTTTTCTTTCCATCGTCGCAAGCTCGTGTTAAGCAAAACATGAAACGGCACCCGAGCTTCTCCCTCCCCTCCCCGCGGCGAAGCCCCAGCAGTCCCGTTCGTCTACCGCGCGACCGCTCCGAGTGCCACCTCTCCCGTCACCGCGTCGTCGACCTACACGAGCCCATCGTAGAGCGACAGCGCCGACACGATGGTCTCGTCCCGCTTGCTGCCCTCCTTGAACTCTTCCATATCTAGCGACCCGTTCTCGTCCTTGTCCATCATACGGAAAATCTTCTTGACGCGCTTCTCGGGGGTATCTTCGTCCTCGGGCAGTTTGACCATGGATCCGACCTATCCCCAGTCAGTATCATCCTCTCCGGGTGGCGTGGGCAGACGGCGGGGCCTACCATCTTGTAGATGGCTTCAACGATTTGAAGCATCTCGTCGTAGCTTATCTTGCCGTCGCCGTCAATGTCGTACAGCTGAAAGGCCCAGTCCAGCTTGTCCTCCATCTTGCCCCGGCTGGTAACACTCAAGGCGCAGATGAACTCCTTGAAGTCGATAGTCCCCGACTTGTCGCTGTCGAAGACGTTGAACACATAGTCGGCGAAAGAACTGGGGTCGCCGAATGGGAAGAACTGCCGGTAGATCTTCTGGAACTCCTCCTTGCTGAGCATGCCCGATGGGCAGTCCTTGAGGAAGCCTGCGCGCACGAGGTCAGCCGAGCACGGCGATGCAAGTCAAAAGTTTCGCTCCCTGGTGAGAGAGGGTCGTTCCGAGGCGGGACGGGAGGCGCGACACGCCCCGACGGCGCATTCTTACCCTTGTACCATTGTTGCAGCTCCTTCTTATCAAAGTGAGTCGACTTTTGGAGCTCGACTAGCTGCTCCTGAGAGAGCTTCGACTGTCTGCAGCGGCAAACTGTGGTCAGCAAGATGTGCCGAGGCAGGGCAGCGACGTTTGCCTTCAATGTCCGGGGCTCCCGGGTCTGGCCAGGGCAGTTCCGGTGACGGCGCCTCTGGACGCTCGTGTCGCCCGAGACCTTTGCATGCCGTCACGGAGGGAGCGGAAGGGCATCCAACTCACGATTTTCCCATGCTCGTGTCACCAGGTTGATGGGCGTTGGCGTCAGCGGTTGCTTGTCAAGCGCAATTGGCGCGGCGGGAGCGAGGGTGCGCTGGAATTGCGCTGGCGGGGGCTCGATGCGCAGCGAGGGATCGAATCAGTCGGCAGAGTCGGTCGACGAAGATCAGGGCCCACAGGCAAGGGAGTCGCAATCGGCACGCACGAGGCGTCGTCGTCTGGGTGCGTGGGCACGCGGCGATGGCCGTCGGCGCAGCGCACGGTGCGTGAGACGTGGGCGCGGGCGACGAGGAACGAGGTGATGGCGTGGGCGGCGTGGGCGATGACGGAGTGGGGGGCCAAACAATGCGGGAAACGATGCCGTGGTCGAGACTTGGTCGTGAGCCGGGGCCGCGTTTGATCTCCGAGAGAATGGGAGCTGGGCGGTTGCAGGTTCGCGGGCTTGATGGGCACCAGGGGAAGCGGATGAAGGAGAGGAGAGCAGGCGGCGGCCGTGGTTCGTGCCAGCAGCGCGGGCGCTTTCTCAGCCAAGGATAGCTGGAGGCGCTTCCCGAAACCCGTGGAAGTGGTGGGTTGGACGGGGCTGCTGTGGCGGGCACGCTATGGGTGGTGGTGACGGGCCCCCCGGCGTCGTTTGATTGTCTTCTGCAGCGGCAGGGGCGGGAAGCTGGAGGGTTGCAAGCAAGGTCCTGGCGGTCTTACTCGGTTCCTCCAGGTGGTGCGGTGTGCGTTGTACGTGTCAAACAGGTCAGGTCAGGTCAGGCAGCTGCTTGGATAAGGTCCGATCCGTGGGTGCTGTGGAGTTGCGGACCCAAGGCAGGTACACACGTAGGAGCATGCAGCTGAGCTGAGTAACTATGTAGCAAGAGGCAGCCAACTCGCTGATGTGTGTGTGTGCACGTACATAGTAATACCAGAGACTAATAATGATGGCACCGACACCCGGTTGGCAGGTTGGCAGCTGGCGCGAGCCTCATCTGGGTCCGCACCTCGGTACCGTGCCCAAGGTAGCGGATACCTAAGGTACGATACGCGCAATTGCCCAGGCGCCGTCTCTCGCCGTACCTGGGTGAAGTGCGTGGTGCTTCTTCGGCGGTTGCGTCTTGTGTCTCTCGTCTCTGCTTCAGGCGGGGTAGTGGCGAGCGGCCCCTCGGCGGGACGCTGAGGTGCGCGCGAGTGCGAGTGAGGGGTCCAGCGCTGCCCCTGTGACCTCCAGAACCTGCTCCCCCCCGGTCGCCGCCGCCACAGGGGACGAGCGCGTGGCTCGACGGGATCCCGTCCAGTAATTATTAGTTGGCGGCGACGCTCGACGCTCGACGCTCGACGCTCGACGTCTCTGCTCGCGCGACAAGACCACGCGCCTAATTGGCTCCTTCACCACCTTACTTTGTCCTCCTCGCCCGTTTGGCGCTGGCTTGTTGGGCCGGGCAACCTACCTGTACCTACGCGCACGTACTGTCCCAGTATGTAGGTACGTACGAGCATCCGTCCATGCCATCCAAGCCGCGTGTTATTACTTACTCGTAGGTGTGCATGCGACCCTCGTTGCACAGCCCCTCCTCGGGCTGCTAGCGCGCCAGACTAGGGAGGTCGGGAGAATGGCGAATGGAAGCTTCAATGTCTCTCGTCGCCCAGGCTTGGCTTCCCCTTGGTCCCCACCGCTGTCTTCTGGAACAGGATCCCTGGCGGCAACGAGGACATCCATGTCCGTCTTAATCGTACAGCCGCAAACTCAAAGGGGACCTCCCCTGCGTCGTCGACCCCCCGACTCCGCTCTGTTTGCCTCTCCGTTCCAACGCCGGGCTGTTCCTGTGCCTTACTTTCATGCGACTGCCAGCTTGTGTTGCTGCGAGGGCAAGTCACCAGGTCACCCAGCCGCAGCAGTGCGGCGTCTTGCTGTGGGGAGGCTTTGGACTGCCATGTCAGGACTCCCGCGGCATTCAGTTGGGTAGACGAGGAACCGCTGCCGTTTTGCGCACAGTAAACTCATTCAACGTAACATATGCAGAAAAGATATCCGCCCTAACACATGTATGCCATCTGCTTCATGAAAACCCCATGCCTGACTCCCGACCAATAAAAGGTTGCGTGCGCTCGCCCTGGATATACCCACCCCATCGTCCGTGTTCTTTCATCCCGCTCGCTGGCTTGTAGGTATTAAGACAAGCAACAGAAAGTTTAACAACAACGCAGTTGACTAGCCCACCACGGCCTTCGTGCTTAGGCTCTCCAGAAACCCCCCGAGGTCCTCCTTCCTGACCTCGACGACAGAGTGTTCGAAGCTGTCGACTCGTACTCGCGCGTTTGTCTCAGCCACAACTTCCTTGAAGGCGTTGCCGAACCGGTTTAGGCCGAAACCTTTGTCCTGCTCCATGTCGTCTTCGTCCGACTCGTCGTCCGACTCTGATGCTTCCGAGCCCTCCGACTCGGTCTCGAGTTCGTCGTCATCGTCGTCGTCGCCCTTGCCCGAGGCGCGCTTGGCCGCACGCTTGTCCTGCCTGACCTTTTCCTTTGCCTTGCGCGACTCTTCCCTGGCCTTGGCCTTGGCGTCTTTCTCGTCCTGCCTCTTCTTCGCCGCTTCTCGGTTGAGGAAGGTCGTGTCCGGTCCCCCCCCGCCACCGGTTCCGACGACAATGTACATGCCACGCTTCTCGTTCAAGCTCGCCACTACGAGGGGCGTGCCGCGTCCGCCGTGAGAGAGCTTGCCGTGTGCGTCCCTCTCTTGCTCCGCGAGCGCCTCTCCGATCCAGAGGGACAGCTTCGTCAATGCCGCGGGGTGGTTGAAGAGGGAAACGTCGGGGCCATCCCTGACGACGCACATGCGGAAAGCGCGTAAGTGCTTGATCTGTTTCTTGTTGATGAGAGACGTGCCCGTGCGATAGATGGCACGATGCAGGAATTGGGCGGTAGGGAGGCCAGCTTTGAGAGCGTCGATGCTGCCAAGCTGACGTTAGTAGACCATCACCATCTCAGGACAAGCCGCCTCGACTTACTCTTCCAAGGCGTCGTACGCCTCCCAAAATCGGCCAACCCATTCCTCGCCTTCAGCGGAAAGGTCCATGTTCTCCTGCACCTCGCGGGCTGCTTGGCTCGCGGCGTAGACAGGTTCCGCAACGTGGGCGTGCTTCCCAACCTCGAGGAGAGCTCCGATGACTACGCCGACGTCCTGTGCGCTTAACGTGGCTCGCCACCCCCAGCTCCTCACGAATCCCCACCCGTCCTTGGCGCCGGCACGATCCTTGCCGTCCGTGTCCACGGCAGGTACCATCTCGTCGAGATTGTAGAGCGAGCCATACTTCAGCAGCTTCGCTCTCAGCTCGCGCTTCAGCATCATGTCCATGTGCGTGTAGCTCTGTCTGCATTGTGCGAGGCTCACTCCCATCTTGGCAAGAAGCTTGTGGAGACGTTTGATTCCCGTCTCGCTCCATGTCTTCAGCCGAGAGAAGAGATAAGGAGAGTGCAGCATGCTGTCGTACAAGCTCCAATGGCGTATGAGAAGGAACCGAGGCTCAGGCGACAAGCGAATGCCGGTGTCTTCAGGGTTACGGGCTGTCGTCGGAATGACGCCCGTGTTCTCCACGGCGACACGGCCGTTGGTGACCTCCGGGGGATTCAGGCGTCGGACTTCGTCACGCAGCAATTGTCGAAGTCGTGCTCCCCTCACGCCCATCCAGCCTGTCGGCCTGCTGTTGTCGGTTCCGCGAATCGGTGCGGCGACGCCTGCCGAGGAGCGTCCGTAGAGTTCCATTGAGCTTACGCCGACAATGGTCAGCCACAGCAGGTCGTTGTCATCCCGGCCCAGCTCCGATGCCAAAGAATACATCATTGACGAGATGGGCTCAGCGAATGACGACCCCGTCGTGTAGTACTTTTGAAGCACGGATTCGTTGTCTCGCCGCAGCCGGAGAAGCCTCCTCCGCAGCGTACGAGCAGACGGCGCCGGGGGCGGTTGGGCTGCCGAGGGCGGCTCGCTGGGGTCGCTGGAGAGCGCAACATCTGGATCTCTGAGAGAAAGAAGCCCTCTTGCCTCGGGGCGACGAGGGGAATCGGGAATTGGACTCGACTGTGGCGGGTTAGATGAGATAGTCACATGCGATGCGGCTCACTTA
The DNA here is from genome assembly GCA_001600555.1 of Albophoma yamanashiensis. Classification (NCBI taxonomy): domain Eukaryota; kingdom Fungi; phylum Ascomycota; class Sordariomycetes; order Hypocreales; family Ophiocordycipitaceae; genus Albophoma; species Albophoma yamanashiensis. Next base: position 2,427,234 of record BCKH01000002.1, read on the forward strand.
CTGAGTTGCTTCTCCGTCGTTGTCGCGGCCTGTCTTCGTCGTCGCTCGACTCCTCTTCGTGTCCATCCGACCAGCTCTTTCTCTTTTTATCGGCACGAACCAAGCCTCGTTCAAAACCATCTTCGTCATTTTCATCCTCATCGCTGGCGCCCAGGTCATCCCCGTCGTCATCGACGTCGGGCATGTTGAGCAGGGCCATGTACGCGTCTCGTTCCGCCGCTAGATCTTCCTCAATGTCGCCGTCATCAAACACCACAATGCCACCCTTGCCAGCTCTGTACGTGCGACCTATCTGCCCTCCCTCTACGCCAGCAGGAACTCTCGACTGGTACGAGCTTGCAGCTTCTGGAGCGGATTCCAAGGGAAAGCCGCCAAACATATTTCCCAGATTCCACGGCCGATGGGAGTCAATGACCCAAACCTCAACACCGCTGTAGGGGGTGCCGTCTCCTTCTGGCTCCAGCCCCAGCAACGGGCCAAGGTCGACCATGCCGCCCACTCCCAAGCACACGACGACACCGCCGCTGCCGCCTTGGCTCTCCATCATGGGTACCACGAGCTCCTTCCCAGCCTTTTCCAGGTCACTGTACCCTGCGACAGGCTGGATCTTGTGCGGGATGTAGTCATGCTTGAGAAGCCGGGTGAGAATGCGGCAGGCGCAGAGAGCATCAGGTTCGAGCGCGACGAGGATGAGGACCGGCGGCGAAAGCGGATGTCGCGTGTTCTGGAGATGAATGTAGAGCTTTGAGATCAGCGACCGCGGAAGATACATGGCGATGCAAATCTACACGCGTGTCGAGAGAGTTGCGCGCGTGGATTCATGGAGTGTCTGGCGATCTCGGCAGGATGTCCTCGTAGGAGTCGTTGCCGAGCAGACGCGCCTGGCGCGATACGGTCGCGCGTCGATGGGCCGCTAAGGGAGAAGAGACGATGCGTATAAAGGATGCAGTATATAAATGACAGACACCGAGAACCACGAGGGAAAGGATCGTGTTCGAGGCGCTCTCGTCCAGCTCAGGGCAGAGATGCTCGTAGTCGAAGGAGGCGGCGGATACTGGAGTCGGTGCGACGCAACGGCCAGGCTGCTGGAGGAAAGTGTTTACGGCTAGAACGCGCTGTCCAACGCCAATTACGCGCCAGCCTCTTACACCACGCGTTGCGATTTACCCTGGCGGGAAGGCGGGGCCCGAGCCGACAACCAGGGCGCTGCACGGGTAGGCGCGCCCTGGTGCAACCTCTGTCCGTCAGGTAGTGCCAACCCGAGGTACCTAAGCTTAGGTGCCAACATCGTACATTACGCAGGTACTTTGTACCATCTGCAAGAATAAGGTACCTTCCTTATGAATATGATAAGGTAAGGTACAGGTACGTACGACACAGGTACCTTGGGCAAGACAACACAACGGTATTGCGAACACCACTGGGCTTCCTGTGAATCCACGACCTTCAGCAAACATGCTTTTCATCAGACGGCCAGTGCTGAAGCCTCACCAAGCTGCAATATGGCATATCATTTTCGAGGGGCTGCGCGGTACCGGTTTAACTTGCAATGCATTCCTCCTCTCGCGGCCCCAAGTCCACGCCAATTCGGTTCATCCCCTGGTCGATGCGGTGCGGCTCAGCTTCAATGGAAGGGGTGCCCATTGGCCTCCTCGCAAGCACAGCATGGCGCAATGCGATGCCCAAGACAAGATCGCGGTGCCTCGATCGGCCGGTGGACTGGACGATCTGACAAGTCCGCCAGGTCCACCATCTCCGTGACAATCCACCATGCCACCGTCCTGACCTTATTTGCCCCATTCGAATCATGGCAGCGGTCTGAATAAGCTCCTCTGCTGTCGACAGAGCACATCCAGAGCTATCGCTCGCACGTCGCTGGATTTCGATGTACTGGATGGTCGCTCCTCTATGATGCCCAGCCCGACCGAGCTCCGCTGCGGTCATCCACCGCAGTGGCAGTCAACGCCGATGTCCGCCGCCGATGCCATACGAGGCGGCCCGTGTTGCGCTGCCGGCTGGTAGGACCTGGCCCATCAACGGTCTGCCCGCACGGAGCACGGACTACGGGTCATCGCCAGATGAAAGCTGGCCGGTGTCGACGGGCCCTGAGCGCCAGAGATGCAGGTCACCGCTTCGGTGCATTGGGGCCCGAACACGTTCGATACAACTAATTATGCGCCCTTGCCTCAATCGTCAGCATACTCGCACTCTTGTCCAGACCGGCAGGTTCATCCGTTGTGGATTTTAGAGTGATGGCCCACGTATATGTCGACGTCCGCGCGTGCTGGGCTCGTACAGACGTGTGTGAAGAATGACACGCGTCGCCAAAGCCTATGACGAACCCAGGCATCTTTGATATTGGGTAATACTACAACAGCCATGGATTTCGAACCGTGGCTTGGTTGAATCGTTGTGGCGAAACCAAAACTCTGTACTCCGTACAAGCACAGCTCGACACAGCCGTGCCAGTCACGAGCCTGGTCACAGGCCAGACGATGACGGGGTGGCCCGGGGGCCGTGTGACGTCCGGGTTGCCTACTCAATGGCCAATAGAGCAGTTTCGTCAAAGGATCTGCGTGCATTAGTCGACCTGTCTATCATCCGATATGGCGGCCCAGCCAGGACCACGCCCCTGCCGCGCAGCGACCGGGACCAGGACTCTTGTTATCGGCGCGTACAACTATTCACACATGGATTGTTCTGCGTACGAAAGACGAAGTCCGGTCAACAGACAGATGCTCGGGAAATCAGCACGAGCTCCGGTTTCTATCGGGATGCCATGGGCTTGTGACGTTGTCGAACAGCCATCTGTGTCCCGTACCTGCTCCGGTCCACCGCTCGGGTTTCCTTTGATCGGATTAGCGAGAAACAGAGACGGGCCCCCCAAGCTGCGAACAGAGTCGCGGAACAACTGACAGGAGCCGGAGGTGCCGACGGCCCAAATGGCTAGGGCCAACTTGAGCCACAAATCACATTGTCCGTGCGCTGTACAAGCTAGCTTCATCGTTCACTTCGTCCTGTATCCTCAACGAAGTTTGCCACGGTGGGCGCTTCATGCCAGCAGAGAAATTCAAATCTCAGTCTTTGGCAAGTCCCGATCGCCATTGTCTCTGCAGCAGCGTGCTGGGTGCCGTTGGCCGTAGCCGAAGGGCCATGGCTGCAGGACCCCGCGGTCGCTTTGCGAGCCCACCTATAGCTCACGGTATTATACAACCAGGCCCGGGGACTGCTCGGACAACTTTTCATCTAGGTACGACCCAACTAAGCTAAGCAACGGCCTGCTGCCTACGAACATGGCGTGACTACAGCTCATAGCGTTCCAGATCGGCGCTCTTCTTTTCTTCTTCGAGTCCCTGGCGCGGCCACGCCCAACGCGCACATCAACGACTACGCAGCGACCTCTCGCCGCCGCGGACGCCTCGACGTGCTTCGAGCGACAGGACGGTCCACATACCGCCAACGCGTCCCCTCACGATGGCCGCAACTAGCTTGCAGTCGCCCGTAGCGTAGCAACCCCTGCCCGTAGGCGATTGGTTGTCGACAACCACTCCACCCGCTCCCGGTTTGCTGGGTCCGCCCTACCCAGCCCCCAAGCCTACTACGTCTTACCACGAGTACGTAGCTCTCTCTGTCTCTGGGTGCGGCCGGCTTGTATCGAATTCAGGCGCGAAGGCCTGCTCGGCTCTAGCCGTCGCAAGGAAAACTCCGTCGCGTTCAAAAAGAACGTCACTCCCTCCCGAGGCCGCATCTTCAAGCCCACTGCACGTCCTTTCTGTCGTTCTCGGCCTTGCCCTTGATGGTGCCGTTGTTTCGTCTATCCCTGTCTCGCGTGCACAGAGAGTCCGCCAGCAAGTGCAAGTCTCATGACTATACACCCCATGGGCTCACAGCAACCAGAGGAGGACGATGCCACCTCTGACTATGACGACTCCGTCTCTACTTCGGAGTTTACCACAGTTAACACCGCTCGCTTGGTACACTCATATGAACACGGCAGGCAAGTACCATACCCTCTCTGAGTCGACCAAGGTCCTGGCGTTGACTAACTCGAATCCCTAGGCGCTACCAAGGCCTCCTTCGGGATCGTTATGGACTGCCAAACGATGACACAGAGGAACTGAGGGAGGGAGTCAAGCACAAGCTGTACTTGGACTACATACTCGATGGGCAGCTATTCGCCGCCCCGATTGGAGAGAATCCGCAGAAAATTGTAGATTTGGGCACGGGGTTCGGATTCTGGGCACTGGATGGTCTGTTCAGCCGAGCGAAAGAAGCGCCTTCAAGGCTAACTGGTCTACCCGCCTCTCAGTTGCCGATCGATACCCCAGCGCTCGAATTATCGGGACAGATCTGTCCCCTGTTCAGCCGAGTTGGACACCGCCAAATATCGAGTTTCGCGTTGAGGATCTTGACGACCAGTCTCGCCCATGGTCAAACATCTACGCCAGGGCGGATCTGATGCACTTGCGGTTTGTGCTGCCGACTTTTCGCAGACCTCGGCAAGTTCTGCAGAGATGTCTGGAGTACGTCCTCCTGTTCCATCCTGCTATTCTGACCATGACCGCCTGACAGCCAATCAAGAAATCTGAAGCCAGGTGGGTGGATCGAAATCCATGACATGGTCCCCAGGGTGTTTTCGGATGACGGCAGTGCTAGCGACGATCATCCTATCCAGACTCTATTTCATCTAATCGAGGGGCCGTACTCGAGACTCTACGGATGGAACTTGAGATTCCCGTTGGAGGCCGCGAACACATTACGCGAAATCGGCTTTGTCAACGTTTCGGTGAGGCACAATATGATACCTGTTGGTCGATGGCACCGCGAGGCGAGATTGAGGGAGATGGGGATGTTCGCGCAGAGCCTCTTGTCAGACTGGCTCGTTGCCATGCTCACCCGGCATGAGACGTTAGGGCTCAACGCAGAGGAGGCGTACACGCTTGGACAGGATATTCTTGACGCTTTCAACAACCCTGGGGTCCGTGCTCAGCATGACTGGCTCGACGTTTGGGCGCAGAAGCCGCTCCCCTAGGTTGCGGGTGTTTTGAGCCAGCAGGTCGTCCCAGCATGATGCAGGGATGGGGCCCAAAGCCAACGGCTCCTACGGAGTACTGTTGGCTTAAGATAGTCAAACGAGCGACTCCGCGACAGACGGCTTTACCCAGAACACCCGTCACGATGCCCCGTCTCAAGGCCTCGTACCCGTATGCAGGGTTTGGCGAGAGCCGGACAAAAGCAAATACTGCCGCGCCGAGATGACGAAGAGGCGAGCGGGAGCATGGATCATCTGCTGCGCGTTCGCCCCGCCGTCGGCTGTTGACGACAGCTTGGACAGGTTGTGTCGACCGGGATGAGCTGCAGGGCAGAAATGACACGTCGTGTCGCCACTCCGCTCGAGTGCAAGGGATGGGGGCCAAGGACGCGGTGGTTCGAGGGGCGGAGGATCCTGCAGTGTGTAGCACGAGAGCATACTCGTAGGTGTTAACACCTGCGGGCTGCTACGCACGAAAGATAAGGGAGACTTCTGTCACACGCAGTTCCATTTCTTCGAGTGTAGATGTGGCTACCGGGCGCCAGATGGGTGCTGCATCTGGCAGGCTCGGGCCCTGAAAATGTGAAAGTCTGAACAAGATGGTCTGTATCCCGCCACAGCTTTGATGTTCCTTTAACCCCCCATCCCGAAAACTCCGTCCATTTGGCGCAGGTATTGCAACGCCGTACAGTCCCGCCCGTCCAAGCCCCAGAAGTCATTATTCGTCTATATGGGGCGTCGTCATTTGGGGGCGTCCAATTCATCACAACATGTCGTTCACTGGTTTCCATACATGTTTCCGCCACCATGTGGTCCGCCCATTCCGCCCCCCATGGGGGGCATGGGATACCCGAATCTTCCAAAGTTATTGAAACTCGGAAAGCTGCCCAAGTCTTGGTATCCGGACACCAGGTACGACCAGTCCATGTCGTTCGTCTCCTGAACCTGCGCGCTGCCGCCAGGTGCAATAACCGGGGCCGAGCCTCCCATGGCGTGATCCATGGACGGAGGCGTCATCATAGATGTGCTTTTTGCGTCCACTGGCGCCTGGCCGACCGCATGAGAGCGAGGAAAGACGACCGGAGTCGGCTCCAGGCTTGCATCCTGGCGATTCTCCGCGCGGGCTTTGCGACGCTGCTCAGCACGCTCCCGAAGGCCGACGATGAATCGCGGTGCGGTGACTTGCTTGCCACTGCTATTCTGAGCCGCCTCGTGGGCGTCCCAGGCCTTGATGAAGAGGCTTCCGAAAGCCGTGTGCATGGGGCTATGAAGGTTGTTGAGCAGACCCCTGAGGTCGTAGTTGGCAGTAATGGCGTCCCACGCCCGCTCCACCATTGCACCCGAGCTGCGGGTGCGCAACTCCTGGACCAGGAACATGTACGCTGGGAAGGGGAAATGGTGCATGGAATACCACTTGAACGGCCGAAGGCTTTCCGACGATTGGACCACGTTGTCATACTCGATCATCTGCGTGGCCTGCATGAACAAGCTCTCCCTCTCGACTTCCTTCAGCGGCATTGCCTCTGAGTTGTGCATTCGCACGAGGAAGCCGATGATGCGCATCTTGCACAGATTTTGCCGCGTCATGGTCAGCGTGAAGAAGTGCAAGGGTATCTTGGGATCGCATTGCGCAAGATAGGTTCCTTCCACATGGGCACAGAAGCCGTCAAGTGTGTACGAGGGGGAGTCCTGGCCGGCTATTCGGATGGTCGTGGCTGGTGTCCTTGCGCCGGAGCCTTGGGAGGATGGGCTCGCCTTGTCAGGGTTGTTCATCTTGAAACTGTCGCGATTGCTGTTGCTGGCCACAGCCATGGCGATCTCGATACGCGCGAGTGCGAACAGCATCTCCGTCGGCCCCGTGTGCGGTGCCGGCATCTCCTTGCCTTCGATGTGAAGATCCGAGTCGTTGACGTTGAGGGGGATCTTGCAGTCCCCCCCGCTCGATAGGGCCGTGACGGTAGAGCCAGTCATTTCCCCGATCCGGCGGTCATATCCGACGATTGTCCACCATAGGCGACGGCGTTGCTCGACCTCAAAGGGAGGGAGGCCCGACTCGCCAGGATCTCTGTGCAGACCCATGCGTTGAGCCATGCGCACAGCTATTCCTATCAAGCAAAATACCTGGCGGGGATCGACGAACCACCTCACAGCGAACTAGGAATCGTCAGCCTACGATAGCATAGCTGCCGCCCTGGGAAGGCATACCAAGTACAGCACATAAGCTTGGAGACATATGAAGTCGTCGCTTCGCATGAAGCCGGCGTTCAGCAACGCCTGCTGCAACGCGGTAAAGTATCGGCCCAAAAGCTCCCTCTTCGGTTCGCCAAACATTCGATGAACCTCCGGCTCTTCGAGAGACGTGATGGCCATGACGTAGATGGCAAACATGAGAGCTTCGATGTTCTTTGGTGCCTTGTCTAGCTGTGACGTGGCCCCGATCACCTGGCCTTGGATAGTTGGGATGTGTGTGATTTTCAGCAATGGATTAATATTGTCAATGTATATTTGCCACAGCTGGACGATGTGTATGATAGAAGGGTGGGCAGCCGTGACGGACTGAACCCGGCCACCAACGATGAAGGGAAAACCGTCCTGGTCGCTAAACATTTTGTCAAAAGCGCGATAGATGGTTGAGCCTCCGTCGGCCTCGTCTTCGGAGGAGTCGTGAAGCAATTGCTCGCTCGCTCGGAACTGTGGCCCCCGTTAGCATGCCTGAAGGAGAAGGCCCGTGGAGTCGAATGCTACCCACTTCTTTGTGGATGGAGAACCATCTGCCAGGTCTATCGAGCCTCGGTCAGCGAGGACAAACATGGATGGGGAAGCCATCCGTCGGGCATACTTTTCCTTTTGAGCCACGGGCGGCGATGCGCTGTTCTCGGGCGAGGTGTTGAGCCCTTCAAAGTCATTCTCCAGCTCGTCCACCTCGTCCATCTGCGGGCCTTCACTCCTCAGATCGTGGCCGATGGCATCGAACTTGACGCCATGCTCGGTCAGAAGGTTTTCGTACTTCTTCAGCCGCTCGATGAGATCCTTCTCCTGCAGGCGCTTCTTGCGACGACGGGGAGGCGCGGGAGGGATGACCCTACACTCCACGCCGGCCTTGACACAGTTGGCACACGGCTTGTTCTTGTCGCAGCGGACCTTGCGCTGCTGGCACAGCACACAGCTGGTGCCGCGCGTCAACTTCATGGCCGCGAGGTCGACCTGCTGCTGCTGCTGCTGGACCCGCGGCGCCGGAGCCGCGCCGGGACCCGGGTCGGGCGCGGCGGCGAACTGCTCGGCAGACATGTCTTATACGAGCCCGCGGGAGCCCGGCGTTGGGCAGCCAAGACCGAGGACCGGGCGTGCGTGATACGTGCGTTGGAAAGGTCTGGACGCGCCGCCCGCGCCAAGGAGGCCAATACGCAGCTGGCGATCAACCTCTATCGCCTGCATACGCCTCAGGCGTCGACGACGCAGGAACACGGGTGCGGAGCCCGCGTCCGTAGGGCTGAGTCGGGGCGGGTGGGCAGGTCTCGGGTGCGGGAACGGCCTGTGCTGTCCGGGGGATGGCGGCAGGTGTTCGGCGCAAGCACAGGAGCCTTGCCTGAAGCGACAAGCGTGCCTCGGGGTACTTGGCGTGAACGAAGGGGTGATGGTTTGGCGCGGCGGACGAAGGAAGCTCGGCTCGGGCCTCTGGCGCGAGAGCTCGCGAGGGCTGACGCCGAGCGCTGACGGCCGTCGCCCTTGGCAGGCGGTCGCACTCTTCTCGATCTGATGCTCGCCCGGGCTGCCGACGTCATCCAGGGCGCGTGCGAGTGCGTGTAAGCGCTGCTCCGCGACGCTCCTCAGGCACGGGAGCTGGTGCAGGGCGGATGCAGTTGTCGGAGGCTGGCATGGCCCTCGGTCCCGAAGCGCGCCTGCCCCTGGGCGCTGGCGCCCGACCGGCTGCTGGATAATCCGCCTGGCCCCAAAGCGGCATGGCGCCGGCCAGGGCCACGCCCGTCGCAGCCACCAGGGCCCACCGCCACGGGTGTCGTCCGCCGAGACGCAGACATCACGACTAGCACCAAGTCCCGAACCCCGACGCGCCGTCGTTTTGCGCGAGGCCATCGTGGGTTCTCGGCGTTTTACCCGTCGGTGGCTGCAACCGTCTCCGGCCCTAACAAAATGTTTGCCCGTTTTCTTCACGCCGGGCCCGTGCCGAGTGGCACCGGTCACGGGGAGTTAAATATGCCATGGGACCCTTCTTTTCAGCGAACTGAAGGACCGTTTGGAGCCTCTCCTCGGTAGCAGCACTATCGAATACAGTTGCCTTTTTATGTGTTGACCCTTTCCGCTGCTGCCATGGCGATGCTTAACGGCGACCGAGAACGGAGGTCTGCGGAGAACAACACAGACCACGCCTCCATCTCTTCAACCAGCATCCAGAAGGATTTTGACCAACCACAGCCTGCCCCAGAAGGGACAACACCAGGCGACAATGTAGAGCCGAAGCCAGCGTCGGCGTCTCCAGCGGATGAACCAGACGTTGAAAGGCCCGCCGCGCCAGGCCCGGCTTTCCAGCAGGAGGCTGAGCAGAACTACAAGCCCAAAACCGCCAAGTTCTGGCTTGTCGTGCTCTCGGCCTTTGTTTCCATGTTCCTCGTTGCCCTCGACCGCACTATCTTGTCGACCGCCATCCCGCGCATCACCGACGATTTCAAGAGCTTGGGCGACATCGGCTGGTACGGCTCGTCTTACATGTTGACGACGGCTGCCTTCCAGTTGATCTTTGGACGGATATACCGCTTCTACAACTTGCGCTGGACCTTTCTCTGCTGCGTCGTCGTTTTCGAAATCGGTTCTGCCATCTGCGGAGCTGCGCCAAGCTCTCCCGTCTTCATCTTCGGACGAGCTATTGCCGGCTTGGGCTCGGCCGGCATCATGACCGGCACCATGATGATCATCATCCCCATGGTTCCTCTCCACAAGCGGCCCATGTTTCAATGTTAGTCAACTGAACCCCCCGAACGTCAAATATCAAGCCGTGGGCTAACACAGCCTAATCCACAGCCTTATTCGGTGTCGTCTTTGGCATATCCTCGGTGATTGGTCCTTTGCTCGGCGGTGCCTTTACCGAGCGGGCGACTTGGAGATGGTGCTTTTACATGAACCTGCCGGTTGGCCTGGTCGCCTTCATCTTCCTCTTCTTCTTCTTGGAGGCGCCAAGCAAGCCCCAACCGAAGGTGCCACTCAAGGAACATATCATGCGACTGGACCCCTTGGGCACCTTGTTTTTCGTGCCATCTGTGGTCTGCCTCATTCTGGCATTGCAGTGGGGTGGTTCCATGTACCCTTGGAGCAACTGGCGCATCATCCTCCTGTTCGTCGTGTTTGCCCTCGCTGGAATTGCCTTTGCCACGGTCCAGGTGATGATGCCGGATAGGGCCACTCTCCCTGTTCGGGTCATCAAGCAGCGGACCATGCTTGCTGGGACCTTTGTCATGTTCTTCCTCGCTGGAGGCATGCTACTCACCGTGTACTACATCCCTCTTTGGTGTAAGTCGCATGTTCCCGCCTCCGTCTGATGCTTCATCTGTTGCTGACGTCTCGTCTCGTCCAGTCCAGACCACGCACGGCATCGATCCGGTGCAGTCCGGTGTCTATACCATTCCGCTCGTCTTGAGTCTTGTCGTCGCGTCCATCATATCCGGTGCCTTCACGCAGCGGGTCGGATACTACGTGCCGTCCATGATCCTCAGCCCTTGCGTCGCGGCCATTGGCCAAGGCCTCATGACCACGTTTACACCTACTACGGACTCTGCGCACTGGATTGCCTACCAATTCCTCGTCGGCTTCGGCATTGGTCTGGGGATGCAGACCGTCGGCCTGGCTGTACAGGCGACCCTGCCGAAGGAAGATATTCCTACGGGCATCTCCATCACCTTCTTTGCGCAACAGCTGGGAGGCGCCATCTTTGTGTCCGTCGGCCAGACCATCCTGAGCAGTGTACTAGTGCAGCAGCTTGCTCATCTGCCAGGACTGGACCCTCAGGCCATCGTCCAGACCGGTGCTACCGAGCTTCATCATGTGGTGCCTGCTCAATTTTTGCAATCGGTCACGGACGCGTACAACTACGCCTGCACGAGAATCTTCTTTGCGGCCCTTGCTCTCGCATTCGCTCAGCTTCTCTGCGCGTGCTGTGTGGAATGGCGAAGCATCAAGAAGGGAAAGCAAGGCCCGCCCGTTCAAGGCTCGGCTGAAAAGGTACCGGAGAGCAAGTAATCCTCCAATCAAGAGTTCATCGACGAGTGTGACAAGAGATGCGGTAGACGGTCGGAGTTACGGGGAAACGGCGTTGTAGGCGTATGCCAGCATGGCAGTGTACTTAGACGGGTGACACCACCTCAGCTCATTCAGAAGGCGCATTGAATCCACGCCGTATCTAGCAATAATAAATATACTATATCTTGAATCCTCAGCGAAATATGAGTTTCAACGACTTCCTGAAGTGTATTTGAAAGTCTGGGCCTCGCAGAGCGAGGTTAGTAATCGACTCGAGGCTGCATCGTCAGCCGGGGTACCTTTGCCATAAGTTCCAGGCTATCCGTACTCCGAACAGCGGGGTACCTTAAGCGCATGGCAGTGAACCCACCACACGTCAACTGACGCGGGGCAGCAGCTTCCCGACTTCAACATCACAACCCGCCACCGCCATCTTCTCTTCCTCTGCGATCTCGATCTCTTTCGGGCGAAACTGCCGGCGCGAGCGATTTCGTGGCCTTCTCGAAGCTTTAGGCTGGGCCGCACCGAGGCATCATGGACGCTCGGGGCCCCAACCCTCTCATCTCCAGCCAGAAGAGCTCCCAGCTCCAGACGGTGCTCCATCCTCTCGTGCTCCTCACCATATCCGACTACATCACCCGACACACCTTGCGACAGCAGCAAGGCCCTATAATTGGCGCTTTGCTGGGCCAGCAAAATGGACGCGAAATCACGGTAGAGCATGCCTTCGAGTGCCACACGCTTGCTGCGCCGGACGTAGCCGGCGGCTACCTGTTGGATGCTCACAAGTTTGGGTTGAGGCTGGAGCAAAGTGCGTTCCATTGCGCGACGACAATGAGCAGTCACTGACTTGTACCAGTGGTCACGGTGCATAAAGAGAGGCAATTGGACCTCGTCGGCTGGTATACTCTCCTCCCGTCCTCCGGTCCGACGCCCACGATCCTGCCAGTCCACGGCCAGATACTCGACGGGTGGAACGAGTCAGCAATCCTGCTGGGGTTTCACCCGGAAGAAGCTCTGAATCACTCAGTCGGCGGCAAGCTTCCTCTCACGATATATGAGAGCACGTACGAAGTGGATGACCCGAAGAATGACCAAGACGGCGAGGACAAGAGGATGGACGACGGCGAATCCACGCTGAAGCTCAAGTTTCGCGAGGTCCCGTACTCCGTCGAGACGGACGAGACAGAGATGATCAGCATGAACTACGTGGCCGGAAGCGGAGGCAACGCGAGAGCCGCCGCTGCGGCGAAGGAGGAGCGCCCCGCGCGATCCATCGAATCAACCGGTAAAGGAAAGCGAAGACTCGTCGAAAGCGACGTAGACGAGGCCAAGGAGCAACCGCAGGAAGAGGACAATGACGTCCTCACGCGAGAGGAAGAGGAGATGCTCGCATCTCTCACAGCCAAAGCCAACGCCATCAAGATGCTCCATTCTAGGATCCGCCTACTCATCACCTACATGGAGCGCCTGCCGCCGTCGTACGACAACATCGAAAATCCCGACGCCGACAGCATGGATACAGACAATACGACCCCGTCCTTGTCCATTCTTCGACAAATACAGGCGCTTGTCAGCCGCTTGGACCTCGTCATCCCTTCTGACAAGGAGGCGTACGAGAAGGAGATGCTCCAGGAGTCCAACGACGTCCACCTCATAGGCCTGCTCAACACCGTCATGCAGAGCCTGAGCCAGGCTCGCGACGTCGGGAAGAAGTTCACCATCCTGGAGGGGTCCAAGCAGGGCGGCCGACGCGGACCGCCCGACTTCACGGCCAGCTCGTCCTTTAGCATGCCTGGTCCCGGAGAGTTGCTGATTTAGGGCGCGGCTGCAATGCTGCCGTATTTTAGAGCGCCTCCGTTGGACTAGGCCCGGCGCCAAAGATGGGAGGAATGCATGGAGTTACAGAAATGATTGATGTACGACTGACGAAGCCGGTAACCCCAAGGTTACACTGTTAGCCAATCAGGGGCAGATTGGCTGCAATTTCGAGGAAATGACGAAAGTAATTCGTCCACTTCTTGAGTGACATGATACAAAAACGTGAATTGCCAACATAGGCCTTTGCCGGCCGGCTTGAAAGGTGCATAGCATACAAATGTAACTCGGAAGGCTTCTCAACTAAGGAACATGATGGGGTGAGGAGGGTACACCGATGGCATGCTAAGACAGTAGGACATCCCAATTCTGCGCCACCCGAGAGTCATTCTCTCAAAATGTGCTCGTCGCTAGACGACTCGCCGCGTTCCTGGCGTCGATGCGATCATCATCATCCTCATTAGGTCCAGCGAGACCAGAATGGCCTCCCAAGCCTGCCTTGCCGGAAGCAGACTCCTGGTCCTCCTCGCCGTCGCCGTCTTCCGCCACCTTGCCCATGAAGCTGCTCGAGACGTTGCGGTTCGCCGCGTCGGAGCGCCGGGGGACCCCGCTCCAGGCGTCGCCCTTGGGGCCCTGGCTCGCAGCCATGCTGGCGCGTCGGACGGTCGGGTGAGCTTCACGTCCGAGACGACTGAGGCCTCCGGAGGCGTCGATGGAGCGGATGTCTGGGCGGACCGTCTCCAGGACCGCAAGAGTTCGTCGCTCTGCCTCAATCTCCCGCAGCACATACTCTCTGATGCTCAGGCGCAGGTCCGCAGCCGTCCTCGAAAACCACTTTCGACGCTCCTGCACAAGGTTCTGGGTGACTCGATGGGTCTTCTGGTGCAGGGCCATCTCATTTTGCCGCGCTTCGTCGAGGGCAGCAATCGCCTCATCCACCTTCTCGCGGCGAACGCTGGAGCTGGCCTTGAGACGGTCGGCAGCATTCAGCTTGCTTCGAGTGGCCTCTTGCGCCTGCAGGAATTCCCGGAGGAGAATCTGGCGGTTCGTCAGAGACTCCTTGACGATGCAAGCATCCTGAGAGTGATATTGAAAGGGATCCCCGATGGTGGCCGCTTCAGCCGTGGCCTGAGCAGCGTGGTAATCGCCCACAGTCTGCACGACCTTGCCGAGCTTCCTGTAAGCGTTTGCAAGTCCAGGGTGCGGCTCCTGGACCTGCATGCTGCCCAGCTTGACTCCGTAGTCGGACTCTGCAAGGCCGAGCCCTAAGAGTTGGTCAGCACGGTTTCAAACGTCGAAATCAAGGACGACTGCGAACCTCTTCGGGCCTTGACCATCTTGTCGACCTTGTGGCCAGCATCCATGGTGCCAAGGTAGAATAGCTTGACGGTAGGCCGAGCATCGGCGAGTTCAGGGGTATCATCGGGTGGAGGCGCGAATTGCTTCAAGATCTTCCTGCGAACTCCAGTCGCCGGTTGCTTCATTTTCACCAGCGGACTGTAACCAAAGTCACTCTCCACGAAGAGGACCACCTCATCGTCTCTCATCAGGACCTCGCTGCTGCAGACGTAGTTGAACCATCGTTGCATCATGGCTTTTACCCGCGACTCGTCTTCATCTGTACCTGCGCCAGCGGCCGTGACAGAAGGAGGAACGGCGGGAACAAGAGCCTCGGGGTTGGCGGATATCAAATGCTCGCCGAGCTTAACAAACTCGGAATGCAGGCGTCGGACATCGCGATACTGGGTTGTGCGGAACCGCGGTAGGTTTGTCTGCAAATCGATCAGTCTTCCGCCAACCAGTTGCGGGAAGCGCCTTATGAGGGAAGTACATGGACGTCGAAACGGAGTACCGGGTCCTTCTTGCCGGTTCTTTCGAGGCCGGTGATCTTAGCTTGCAGCCTGAAATGAGGGTGAGATGGCTTTTGAGCTTGTCGCCCCTGCTCAAGAGGCGCCTCGGTTCCAGCGGGCTGCTGGGGCTGCTGGGACGCGGGGGCGCTGCCGGCATGCTGCGAGCCAGTCACTGACTCCGACGCGGCCGTTTCGACGGTCGCAGAGTCCTCGGCTTCGCCTTCGGTCCCGGACTCGGTCGTGGCAGTTCCGGGCCGCAGGAACCCTTCAGCATCGCCAGCCTGTCCGAGTCCGTTGGAGGGTTCGGCGCTGTAGGAGAAGGGGCCCGGCTCGCTCGACGCGGTGCCGAACTCGGTACGGTTGTGCCGAGGCGAGGACCTCGGAGAGTTGCCCCATGGTGAGGCTTCTACCGGATCCTCCGCATCGTTGATCGGGGCGCTGTAGTCCATGGTGACGGCGGAGGACGTCCCGACGAGGGCGTGGGCCTCTTTCGGCGATGGCGGAGAATGGTACGGGGGGCTTGGGGGTGGTGATTGTCGGCGTCAGACCTCAAGCATGGCTCAGACACGATCCGCACAGGTCGGAGCTGCGACGTAGCAGTGTCAATCGCGAGCACGACGCTGACGCAACGGTGCCATGGCGGCGACCGCTGCACCGCACGGGTCGGGGGGCGCAGCGGCGCAGCCTGATTGGCCTGACAGGCGCTGCTCGTCGCGGCTGAACAGGCGCTGAGCAGCGCTCGCCAGGCCCAGTCGGGACTAGTGCGGGGCAGCCAACACGAAATTTACTCGTACCTGCGATGAGCCGTCTTGAGCGCTCACTGACGAATTCGGCCTCTCATTCGCATCACGCACTGGCACGATTTCTAAAGGGATTCCTCATCCGCTACTACAGGCGCTGCAGTCATGGGCAAGAAGAGGTCAAGAGAGGAAGGCAAGGATGCCCCTCCCGCCGACGCTGGCGTCGACAAGATGGACCAGGACAGCAGCGATGACGAGGTAGGCCTCGCAGGCACCGCTCCCAGCCAGCTGTGCTGACAGACACACCCAGGACTTCGACATGGTGGATGTGGAATTCGAGTGGTTCAACTTTGACCAGGAGGTGGATTTTCACGGCGTCAAGTCGCTCCTGCGGCAACTCTTCGACGTCGACGCCAACCTTTTCAACATGTCAGCCCTCGCAGACCTCGTCCTGTCACAGCCAACCATTGGTTCAACCGTCAAAGTCGACGGGAAAGCCACCGACGCCTACGCCATGCTCACGGCCCTCAACACGGTTGAGCACCGCGAGAAGGAGCCCATGAATGACATTCTCAAGTATCTGGTGGATAAGGCGCAAACCAACGACTCCCTGGCCGCCATTCCCAAGCTGCTCAACAGCGACAGCCACGTTGGCTTGGTCTTGTCTGAGCGTCTCATCAACGTGCCCCCCGAGATTGGCCCACCCATGTACTCGATGCTTATCGACGAGGTCGAGGCCGCCGTGGAGGACAAGGAGCCTTACGAGTTTACGCACTACCTCATCCTGTCGAAGACGTACCAGGAGATTGAGTCGACGCTGGACGTGGAGGACCGGAAACGTAAGAAGGCCAAGGAGACGTCTTCCATCTACTACTTTCACCCCGAAGACGAGGTTCTCCACAAGCACGCCGTGGCCTATGGCAGCTTCAAGTACACCAAGGAGGAGGACGCCGTTGCGGATAGCAAGCGGGCGTTTCAGGAGATGGGCGTCAAGGCGTTTGGACACATGATTCTGATCGAAGCAAGCAAGTTCGAGGGCGCCGCCAAGGCAATCCAGGCGTATCTCAGCCCTTCGAAATAATATGAACACCTAAGGAATTGGTTCCAACCTTTGCATCAAGTACTCCACCTCGACTTCCTTCGTCAGCGGAATGACAAAGTCCTTGTACATGGCCACGACGGCATCCACGTTGATCTTGGTTGGGCCCTCGGTGCCGTCCGGCGCGTACGGGTCCTTGCCGTACGTCATGGCTTTGAGGCGGAGACGCTCCAGGATGGTCTGCTCAACGGCCGAGTTGGTGATGGACTCGGCGATGCCTTGGCGGTCGCCGGCCTTGATCAGGAGAGTGTACTTTTCGGGATCCGAGCGGAACTTGGACTCGGCGACGAACTTGCCAAAGTGGATTCTCCGCGACAGCGCTTGTAGACAGGCAAAATCGGACGTGGCTGCCGATCCGTAGTTCTCCTGCGACTCTCCACGGTCCTCGCGGCCGAAGTCGGGGCACACTGCCGGCAGGAACTTGTTGATGTAGAAGTCCTTGATCTTTGCGTTGGCGTTGACGTCGTTGGGGTGCAGGATTTGCGGGTAGTTGAGCGGCTTCAGTATGGGCTTCTGCACCGCTTCGGGGAAGAAGGGGTACTCGTCGGGAGACTCGTAGCGTCGGATCAGGGACTGCAGCTTCTCCTGCTCGGAAAAGTACCAGTCGAAGAAGCTCAGGCTGCTGTTGGGTATATGGATGGCGCCGGGGGTGTAGATGGTCTGCAGCGCTCGGTCAGAGCCGCGGTGAGTCAGAGCTGGAAGAGACGCTTCGTCGCACCTTGTTCAACGCAAACTGCACTCGCTCGATGAGGTGAAAGGTGATGGTATCCTCCATGCGTCTGCGGTAATTGGTCAGCGCTCGGCGTCCCTTGCTTCGGAGGAACGGACTGACATCAGCTGGAAGCGGATGCGCGACAGGTCCAGCGCCTTGCTGGCGTCGGCCATGTCGATCACAGAGTCCATCGTCGCGGGTAAATGTCTCGGGGCTGTGTCCTGCTCGACGCAAGCACGTATCGCACTCAATGGCAAGTTATGGTGGCCGGGCTGGAAGCTTGGAGTGGAAGAAATAAGCTTGCTGTCGTCTCCGAAAGCCGGAGCCTAAAAGAAGGGCGAATACGATGCCCGAGATCCTCAGTGGGCTTTTTCGCTGTACGAGTGCGTAGTACGGAGTACAGTACCTAAACCTTAAGGTAGGCATCACGTCACCCGCCTGAGAGGGGCGGCAGCTCTCGGCCCTCCCACGGCGGGCACAGCACCCACGCGCCGGCAAGGTCGCGCGCTGCGGTGCCTTAGGCCCGGCACTCGACTCGTGCGGCGGCCTTCAGCCTGGCGCCTGCCCGGCCTCTGCCCCGGCCAGGGGGCCCCGAAGCTGAGCTGCTGGGCAGCTCGGGCAGGGTCGGCGCGAGGCCAATCACCTCTCGAGGCTCGCTCCCCACTCGCCCGGCTCCTTGACGGCTCCCCTGCCGCGTTGGTCGCATTTTGGCTCCGCGTCCTGCGACCTGCAATCCATCCGAGCGAGCCCTCGGCCTCTGCATAGACCTCTCCAACGCCTCCTCAAGCCCGAGCCGACGTTGTCCTGAGCTCCTGTGGCGTGAGACTGGCCGCCGAGCCATGGCTGATCAGGACGACGCCTATGGCTTCCCCGATGATGCCGGCGCCGACGAGGACCTGTCCATCATCTCGGTACGTTTGACCTGCACGCGACCGCTGTAGCTGCCGCTGCGTGGTGGCCACGGCACAGGACTGACCATGGCCACGGCACGCAGACCCGCGGGCTCGAGGCATTTGGCCGCAAGGTGACGACGACGGCGACGCATCTGATGGGCCCCAACGCCGAGGCGACTGCGCAGCACTACCGGTCCGCCATGACGGAGGTGCACAAGCAGCTCCAGCGGCCGGCGGTGCAGCGCAGTGTCTTCTCCATGGCTCGAACCACGCCGACCGACCTCGTGCGCGCGAAGCTGTCGACGGCCGAGATCCAGCACCGCGCCCTGACCCATCTCTCCGACGAGCTGCTGGCCAACATTCCCGAGTCGGAGAACTCGTACTCGCTCTTCCAAGGCTTTCAGGCCAGCTTCCCAGAGCTGACGGACGAGGGCAAGAAGCATCGCCGCCGGGTCTCGAGGGGCAGGAAGCTGCTAGAGGAGAGCCCGGCGACGCCTGAAGACGGGAAAAATCTGGCGCATCTGAAACGTGAGAAGGCGGCCATGATGCACGAGTTCGAGCTCCTCAGCGTGCGCAAGAACATGGCCAGCAGTGAGATCCGCGAGGTCGACAACAAGATTGCCAACTTGCACGGCATCCGGAGGATTGTCCTGGAACGACTGGCCGGGCTTGAGCAGGAAGAGGCGTTGCTGGAACACGACAGTACGTGCCGCGCTCCACAGAACCCCGTTGCAACGGTGCACTAACACAACCGCCCTTGCTAGTCATCGACGTCGAGGGACGCCTGGAAGAAGCACAAAGGCTGGTCGACGAGGCCGAAGCCATCGCTCAAAGCAAGCCCAGCAAGGAAGACGCCGACCTCATCGGCGATGCCGACGACCACGACCCCGAATTCATGTCCCAGTCGGTCTACGAGAAGCTTCCGGGGTCGGCCAACAGCACGCCGTCGCGCAAAACGAAAAGAGTGCATCGTCGGGTATCAATGCCCATCTTGCACGAGCACTTCGAGGCCGGGTCGAGCATCCGTGAGATACGAGCCCACCGCGACAACATCACGGCCGTGGATTTTGACGCGCCGTTTGGCACCATGGTCACCGCGGCGCTGGACGACACGGTCAAGGTCTGGGATCTCAACGCCGGGAGATGCATGGGGTTCTTGGAAGGTCACGCCGCATCGGTCCGCGCCCTGCAGGTAGAGGACAACATCCTCGCGACCGGGTCCGCCGACGCCACCATCAGGCTCTGGGATCTTAGCAGGTGCCATTACGACCCCCATGGCACTCAGCTCGGAAAGGACGGCGAGGCCGAGGACGAGGACGCCATAGCGTTCCAGAACCCCGACGACCAGCCCATCGACCCGCCTGAAGGCAGCATGGAAGACTGCGCCCTCTTCACCCTGCAGGCCCACGTGGACGAGATCACGGCGCTGCACTTCAGGGGCGACGTCCTGGTGTCTGGTTCGGCGGACAAGACCCTTCGTCATTGGGATCTCGAGAAGGGCCGCTGCGTGCAGACGTTGGACGTCATGTGGGCCGCCGCCCAAGCCTCGGCAAGCTCCGGCGCTGGTGACAGCTCGTGGAGACCGACCGGGCGTTCGCAGTCTGGAGCGGCGGACTTCGTCGGTGCTCTGCAGGTGTTCGAGTCTGCCCTGGCTTGCGGTACTGCCGATGGTATGGTCCGGTTGTGGGATCTCCGGAGCGGCCAGGTTCACCGAAGCCTGGTGGGCCATACTGGCGCCGTGACATGTCTGCAATTCGACGACGTGCATCTGGTAACCGGCAGCCTGGACAGGAGCATCAGGGTAAGCAACTATTGATTGGTACTCTCGCCATGCCGCGTCGGCGTTCGCTAACCCGCGTTTCTAGATATGGGACCTCCGGACGGGCTCAATCTACGACGCCTACGCATATGACAACCCCATAACGAGCATGATGTTTGACGCTCGGAGGATAGTCAGCGCGGCTGGGGAGGACGTGGTCAAGGTGTACGATAAGGTCGAGGGCCGACAATGGGACTGCGGCGCAGGAATAGCCGAGGCCGAGGAGGGCAAGAGCCCAGCCGTCGTGGAACGTGTACGACTAAGAGACGGGTATCTGGTCGAGGGTAGACGGGATGGAATTATAGGCGTATGGACATGTTAAGAATAGCAAACCCGAGTTCAACTCAGATGGTTCAAAGAGCGTTGCATTGGCTTCTTCGAGGGACTCGTTGAAGGCGACAGCTAGTCAAGCGCATGGTACTGTGTAGGGTAGCTTCCTGAGCTGTGTTAAAGTTGGATGTTCAATGCCCCTCTACAGACGAACACGTGAAGCCAGTGGTTCTGCGATATTCGTAAACATATTGAGATCTTTCACGGTATTATTTTACCGTTAATTTAGTCGCAAAATCTGTCCATGTCTCTGATGGTTGCTGAGTGTTGCGCAGGACAAGAACGTCGCGTAGCCGGTCACCTACCATTCGTGACATTTGGTGGGGCGGACGACCTTCACCAAACCACCGCCAGGCCCATATCCCTTCATCTTCCGACTACAGATACAGAAAGGCAGAAATCGATGGAGCCTCTAAATTTGAGAACTCCAGAAAAGCTTGCCATCGACGAACATGGAAATGATGCGTGACCGCCTCCTATCGCGGTACTTTGAGGCTGCGAACATCATTGCTAGCGAAAGCGACACACAGGGCGATGAAGCCAGCTTCGCTGCCATGGAAGAGCTTCTCAAGCGCCAGGCCGTCCTCGTCGCCAAAATCCATGATTCTTCGAGGGGTGGCGGGCCAGAGGCTCCCCACGAAGTGGACGAGGAACTCCTCCAAAGACGGCTGGGCGACCTGGCCTCAATTGCCATGAGCAAGTTCTACTCGTACCGCTACGACCGGGTGCCGACGCACTGGCGGCATCTCTACACGGATACGCTCATCCTCACAACGCACCACCAACTGCTATCGTCCCTGCCCACGCAAGGGCGGTTGGATGGGGACGTCCTCGATAGCATAGTCGGCTCCCTCGACAGAGCCCTCATCACCACAGGCGGCGTCGGCAAGCTCGGAAAAGCCTGGATAGAAACGACCCTGCAGATGCTCGAGGAATTCTGCCGCGCCCAGCAAGACACACAACAGAGGCCGCCCAAACGCCAAAAGATGCAGGCCGACGAGCCGCGGCGCACCTTTTCCGACCGGGAGCCGTTCGGCCGGCCGCAGATGTCCCCGGACAAGACGTGCCCTCGTTACGAAGGCTGGGCGCTGGACAGGTTCGAGGACTACATGAACGAAGGCGCAGGGGAGCCGCGGCCGGTCGTATTCACGGACCTCATCGCCGACTGGCCCGCTCTGACGGATCACCCGTGGAATCAGCCAGACTACCTCCTGTCCAAGACATTCGGCGGCAGACGACTCGTTCCGGTCGAGGTCGGACGGAGCTACGTCGACGAGGGCTGGGGCCAGGAACTCATCCAGTTCAAGGATTTTCTCGCCAAGTACATCGCCCCGAGCCTCGCCTCCGGCGCCGACAATGAGGCCAGCCAACAAGTCGGCTATCTCGCCCAGCACAACCTCTTCCACCAGGTCCCCTCCCTCAGAAACGACATTACCATCCCGGACTTTTGCTGGGCCTCCGTCCCGCGCCATCCCTTCGACCCGTCGAAGGACCAGCCTCCCGTCGACACGCCCCATCTCAACGCCTGGTTCGGCTCTGCAAGGACGATCACGCCGCTGCACACCGATGGCTACCACAATCTGCTGTGCCAGGTCGTCGGCGCCAAGTACGTGCGGCTGTACCCCCCGCGCGCGACGCCGCACATGCGTGCCCGGGCGCCCGAGCACGGCGTCGACATGAGCAACACGAGCGGGCTGGATGTTGGCGTGCTCGAGGGGTGGGATGAGCCACCCGAGGGCTTGGACGACGGCGAGCTGGAGGAGATGAGGGCGGGGATCAAGGGGGTTGAGTACTGGGAGTGCGTGCTGCAGCCCGGTGATGCGCTGGTAATTCCCATCGGCTGGTGGCACTACGTGAGGAGCCTGAGAGTCAGCTTCAGCGTCAGCTTCTGGTGGAACTAGACCGATATCACGGAGACATTGAACCGCGTCGAGCGCGCGAATGAGTTCGACTACGGAATGCGCACGCTTCGGCGGCTACACTTCACATCTGGCGGGCATCATCCACGCTCTCGCTCGCCTGCGCCTCTCGGCGGGCCTTGGCGCCCGCCTTGAGCATGTCCCACTTCTCGCGGTACTTGTCCAGCGTCTTCTGCATCTTGCGGTTATCCTTCTCCAGCCGCTCCATGTGTCGCGTCGCCGCGGCCAGCTGCTCCTCCATGTCCTGAGCCTTCTTCCTCATAGCGTCGTCGACGGACTTGCCAGGCGGCGCCGCGCTGGGGGACCCCGGGCGCATGACGCGATAGCTTTCCGCGAGAGCCATGGCTGAATGCTGTGAGCTGGCCTCGAAGGCGTGCAGGCGTTTCGAGACGTTGTCGAGCATGTCCTTGAGCGATTTGTTCTCGAGGCTTAGTTCCTCAACAGTATTGCGCAGATCCCTCTCGCTGTGGCTTCGTACGACCTTGCGCCTGGTCCCGGGGGAGAGCGGGACCGGAGTCTCTCTGGCATCCACAAAATCGTCTTCGTCCTCCTCAGCGGGCACGGTAAGCTCGCTGTGCGTGGACGCTTCCAGACGCCGTTTCTCCTTCTCGGCGTATGTGAGGATGTTGGCGTAAGACATGGTGTGCCCGCTTGTTGGAACCACGTAGAAGGAGTCGCTCGCGCTGTGTCCCTCCCTGGCCAGAGCCCTCATGGTAGCCTTGGAATAGATATTGGAAAGATCCGGCTCCAGCGTGACGGAGCTAGGCTGTCGAGCGGCCTTGCGCCTGGAGGACGGAGAGGGCGTACGGGCTTTGGCGTCTGCGGGCTCAGCGTCCTCAGGCAACACGGTGGACTCTTCCTGTATAAGGGGCAGACCGGCGAAGGCCAAGGGAGCCGAAATCTTGTTGATGAGGCTGCCAAATGTATTATAGAATCGGGCGTACCCGACTTCTTCGGGCGCCGAGGAACTGGCACCTGCTTGGGGAGATGTCATGCTCCTGGCACGGCCGTCTGACTTGGCAGGCGAAGATGTCGGCGGAACCCACGTAGGCTTACCAACCTGGTGGTCAATGATGTTCTGCATCTTGGCTCTGGACCCGTCCCTGCGGGGATGAGGATCCACGTTTCCCGGCGCCTGATCGTTGGAGACGCTCGGGCTGAGTGGTTGACCTCTGTACTTGGAGCGGATGCCACGCGCGGATGCAAGGTTGCTTGCTATAGAAGACGACATCTCCCGTGACGCAAATCGGCGCTGCTGAGAGAAGCCCGGTGCGTGTGCCGCCTTCGAGCGAGGGTCCGCCTTGGCCTGTGCATTGTCGGCAGCGACGTGTCCCTTCTCGGTCTCTCGTGACTTCTCGCCGACGTCGTCATCGCCCATCTGCGATACGGGCTCCGCGGGCAGCTTGAGGATCTCAGCCAGCTTCCTGTGGTGCTCCTCCAGCAGCTTGAGCGTCCGCAAAGCTTCGATGCTCGTGGTGCTTCTGGCGGCGTTGGCAAACTCGCCGGCAGCCAGCGTGTGCTCATTGATGGCGACGGTGGTGTCGGAAGCCTGCCTGGTCGCAACGGCAGCGGCGGCAGCGTGATCGTGCGCCTTGACGAGCGGCGACGAGTCCATGATGCGGCGTCAGAAGCTTCAGTCGCTATGACCAGCTGAGTGCACGTTGTGCGAGGCGAGAATGCGGGTGCCCATGTGCAGGCGTGATTGTGAAGGGGAGTGATGGATGGGATGGAATGCGAGTGCTTGGCTGGGGGACGTCCAAAGCCGCATCGGCACTAGCCGCAGTCTGGGGCGATTGCCTTACCTTACCCCACACGAGCTGTGTGCATACAGGTACCTTAGCCTTGGCCCAGTGGCCCACAGGGCTTGCTGGATGTATGGGCACCTTCGAGTACCTAATACTGGTGAACTCTTGCACGCACGCACTACTCGTAGTGTTGTACGGGGCTTCCCCAGATGGCGCTCCTGAAAACATCCACGTCACTCCCGGATTGCGAAAGTTCCAACGCGATGACAATGCACTTGGGCCCATGAAACTGGAGGCCTTTATGAATGTGCATAAGTCCCAGGCTCTATGAAGTGCGGGGCGTTGCCGGAGCCCAACGGGGAGGGCCGAAAGTGTCGTGAGCCGCTCAGGCTCCTGGTCCTCACAAGCAACCTTGACAGCGCCCCTTGTCAATTGTTGATGGTACAGCAGTCCAGGTGCATACCGCATCTTAGCCGTCGCAAGCCCTTAGCGCCAGACCACGCCGGGATCCCGAGCTTGGAAGCAGCTTGGAGCTGTCGAGATGCACTGCACAGCCCACGATGAGGTGCCGGGACGGAGGTGCGAAGAGGTCTTCGGACCACGAGTACATGTGCCGCTGTTGCTGTTGCTCAAGGCAAACCTACTGGAGCCCCAAAGCCGCGGAGCTCCCGAGGGGGTGATTGGTTGCGGGCGTGCAGAGCACACGACCTGAGCCTGTTGAGGACGGGTGGGGGTGCGGTCTGGTACATGTACTACTGCGAGCTAGAGGCACTGATGACGGCTCGACGCAATCGACGATGGTGGCACCCGTCCGGGACTTTTCTTCCAGCGCAAGGCAGCATGCACCATGAGGTAGGCAGGCAGGCGTGGCCCCACCCAATGGCCTCTCACAGGGGGCAGGAGGGGGCACGTCAACCAGACCAAGGAAGGGCTGACGGGACCAGCCAACTGTCGAAGCGTACTCCGTAGTACTCCGTATACCTTGCCATAATTGCCTGGGCCGTGCTGCCTGCTTTTTTGAGACTCGACTTGATTCACTGTCCAAGCTGGATTTGACCTCATCGCAACATTCCCCAGGCCCATGACCCTCCGTGCCGCCAAGTCCAAGTCCTGTTCCGCAGCGAGACCTCCAAGAGGCGACGATATCCCGGAGCAACTCCAGCCACTGTCGGCTGCGAGGCGCGCGCAAGAGGTGACAGCTCGCCGATAGCAACCCACGGCGACGAGCGCTGCGCCCACACGTCGCTTCGACTCCGTTCCCGAGAGCCTGCCCTGCCCGGGCCCTCCGATTGCCGGTTGTGGCATAGGCGCTGCGGCCATGGAAAGCAGCAATGGCCTGAGCAAGCTTCTGCCAAAGTCTATTTCCGCCAAACGCAGACGCAGAAAGCAGAAGAACGCCGAAGCGGAGGCGGCCGATGACGACGCAGGCGGACGCAGGCTGTCGACCCGCGAGCTGAGCGACGACGGAAATTCGGCCACCTTGGCCGACGATGAGGACCTCGACGACCGAAGCTTTGATTCCTTGGAATCAGGTGCAGAGCCGGATCACACGGATGCGTACGTTGCTTGATTCCTCTTTTGTCCCCGGCCCCTTGCCCTGCTGGAGCAGCCTCGCGCTCGTCGGACCCGCGCGTTTGCGACACCAACCGTGCAGCTAGCCTGGAGCTCAGCTTGCAGCCGACGGGTCCGCTTGTACGCTTGGATACGGAGCTGGCAATTCCTCCACGCTCCCAACTCACCTCCCCCCTCCTGCATCACATCGCATTCGTGACGAATTCAACGGCGTTCCTGTCCCTGCGCCCCAAGTATTGTTGGAAGCATTGTTCAACGCGGTTGTCTGACCCCGGTCTGAACAGAGCTCGAGCCGCGGTCGGCTCCCCACTAGCTCGTCCTACCACGATTTCCGCGCACCCGTCCCTGATCGGCTACCTGACAACGTCATCACCCATCGTGCAAGCGAAGCACCTCGACTCTCAGTCACATTTCCAGGCTCCTCCCGAGCCTCGGAGCGATCGCAGCGATAGCGACCGGGGCACTTCCCCCGACGCCTCGACCACGTCCATCGGCGAAACTCTAACGGGTGCCAAGATAGCTTCTCCTGACCAACGGCCGAGGGCGCCGCCGCCACGGATCGAGACGGAGCCTCCACGAACTCCGCCGACGAGCGACCAGCCGGCCCCGGTCATTGTTAACACGCCGCCGACGCCCACTGAGGGAGGCGACTCTGCCGCCGGGTCTTCGCCGCAGAGGAAGCCGGCGCGGACTGGCGTGAGCCCTCGGGCGAGCACAGATGGCAGCCCGCCCTCCCGGAACATGAACTTGCATCGAAAGAGCAAATCCGGATCCGCGACTATCGTACCCAGCAAACTGTCCAATATCACTCTCGCGCCGCTCACTCCCACGGCTGAGAGCGGCGAGGTCACACCGAGCACCTCTGGTTTCTTTTCGTCTGTGATATCCGCCGCCCAGAACGCGGCAACTACCCTCAGTAACAACATCCCCGGCACGAGCATCAACATAGGCAGCAACAAGAACCGGTCGAGTCTACCCAAGTCGCAGGGCTCGTCAACCAACAGTCCAGCGGAAGCCGAACCAGAAGCCGAGCCTGAGCCTCGAATCGAAGACACCATGGACCAGAAAGAATCAACCGTCAGTACACTGGGGAGTGGTGATCTCAGCTTGAGCCAACTCGGAATCCCAGAGCCTTCTAGCTCTGCTGCGTCGCCAGTCAATGCAAGGTTTGCAGATACGTCCGATACGAGGACGAGGTCCGAATCAGCACCAGTCGATTCGCAAGCTCGAGATACAGACATTGTCCCAGACGAGTCCGCCAGCAGACCTCGTTCCTTGGTGGAAGCCACGAGCGGGGATCGGACACCGCCGCAAGCTGAGCTTCATGATAACAAGCCTGCCGCTCTCAAAAAATCCTCGAGTGTAAGAAGTGCCGTCAAACCGCACAGGAAACGTGGAAGCTCTGTCACCACAGGCGGAACCGGGACAACCGTCGGGGCCGCAGCTGCGCCAGCTCACCACTCTACCATTACTCCCAGTAGCAGTTTTGCGGCGCCGAAGCTCACGGGGTTTGCCATCGCTAGTAAGAAGCGAAATCGCGACTTTCACACGCTCTTCAAGAGCGTGCCAGACGATGACTACCTTATCGAAGACTACAGCTGTGCTCTGCAGCGAGAGATTCTGGCGCACGGTCGGCTGTACGTGTCCGAGGGTCATCTTTGCTTCAGCAGCAACATTCTAGGGTGGACGACGACGCTTGTTATGAGCTTTGATGAAATAGTCTCGGTCGAGAAGAGAAGCACTGCGCTGTTGTTCAAGAACGGACTCATGATCTCGACGTTACACGCCAAGCATATTTTTGCAAGCTTCACTAGCAGAGACGCAACCTACGACCTCATTGTGAACATCTGGAAGCTCGGGCATCCGACTTTGAAGAGCACACTGAACGGGGTTCGTCTGGAAGGGACTGGCGGAGACAAGACCGAAAAGGTCGACACGGAGCCTTCGAGCATGGACAACGAGACTCGGGAGGTGGCTTCTGATTCTGAGGCCGAGAGCGAGGGGGAGCAGGACGACGAGGAAGAATTTTACGACGAGGAAGAGAACGAGGAGATCCCGGACACTCAAGCGACGGAGGTCACGAGCGTGGATGCCGACACAGAGAAGTCTGTGGTTCGAAAGGCTTCCAATATGACTGCCTCTAACGGTGCCCCGACTGACGCGGCAAAGGAATCCCCATCATCGCCAGGCGGGTCAGTGGACTTTCCAGGCCCTGCGACGCACCCGCCAACCAACTGTGGCGACGCCGCGTCTCATTACGACAAGGTCATCGGCGACGACGTCATTCCTGCTCCCCTGGGCAAGGTGTACAATCTCGTCTTCGGCCCGGCTTCCGTCACCTGGATGGCGAAGTGGCTGACGGGAGAGCAAAAGTGTACGGACCTGCAAATGGAAGACAAGAAGGGTCTGAGCCTCGACAACAAGACGCGCAATTTCACGTACATCAAGCCTCTCAACGCGTCGATTGGGCCGCGGCAGACCAAATGCATCGTCGCCGAGACGCTGGAAAACTTTGACCTGGAAAAGGCAGTCAACTTGAGCGTCTCAGTCCAGAACCCAGACGTCCCCAGCGGAAGTATGTTTTCCGTCAAGACGAAGTACTGCTTGTCCTGGGCCGAGAACAATGCCACTCGTGTGCAGGTCAACTGTACGACCGAGTGGACGGGCAAGAGCTGGATCAAAGGTACGTGGACCGAGCGACCTGGACGTGTGTTTGATCTCGGAATATTGCTAACATTGTCTAGGCGCAATCGAGAAGGGCGTCAACGAGGGCCAGACGCAGTACTGCAAGGACCTATTTGCGGCGCTCAAGGCCTCGGTCACGTCCAGGCCGCGGGCGGGCACTGGAACCAACGGGCCGGCGAGGGCGAAGAAGAAGCTCAAGAGGAGTAAGGCTCTCAACGCAGCTGACGGTGCCATGGAGCGGAACAACGGATCCAAGCATGCCGCCAAGCAGGATTGGGGACCCCTGGAACCGGCCAGGGCCATCATGGAACCGTGCATCGACGTCATCCGGCCGATACTCTCGGGCAACGTTATGTATGGGCTCCTCGTGGGCTTGCTGGTGGCGATGTGGTTTGGATTCGGCTCCGGGCCGAGCAAGAATGCGGCACCGTACGGACCGGGCATCGGATTCCACAGCTCCAACCGGCTTGCTGCGTACGAGGAGATGTGGCGGCGCGAGGACAGCGAGCTGTGGGAATGGCTCGACGAGCGTGTCGGGCTGGACCGACTGAGCTCGGGCGGTTCGAATGTTCGAAAGAAGAGCCTTGATCCCCGCGTCATGGAGGAAAAGCTGCGGGAGGAGCGGATGGATGAGAGGGAGGTCGAGGAGGCGATTCGAGTGACGGAAGAAAAGCTGAGGGTGCTGCGGGAGGTGGTTGGAAGGACGAGCCCGGACAGCGCACAGCGAGAGACCCATTGAGGGCACACGACGCTTCGCAAGCTTTACATTTGTACATCATCTAAATTAGAAACTCGGCCACACGAGCAACTGTGTATTTTGCAGCCGCACGACTCGTGGAGACACTTGGGGAGGGTGGGCAGCTCAGCCTTACACCACGTGATCACATCTGCCTTCGAGTATCTTTGCCCTCTGCGACAAATGTTGCCCTCGCCCTTGGTAGAACCCGCTCGGGTAGGGTCTTCTTCGTCTTTTCTGGGGTTTGGTATATTCATTTATCACTCACGAACTGCTCTCAGCGCGAGAACAGTTCAGCGGCGAAGACATCATCTCATGGTCGTTTTGGGCTGCGGCGAGAATGAGGTGCTTCGAGGCGAGGCTACCTCTTCCTCAACTACGGGAGCGACCTCTTTGTCTGACTGTACGGAGTACGGCCGTCCCAGTTAATACAATGCGCCGATTGCAATTGGCGGCGGCTTGCCCTCTGCAGACTTGATTGAGGCAGCTTGTTCGGCATCCACCACCTGATGGAGCCATCGGGCCCCTTGGCAACGGCGGCAACGGCCCGCCTCGGCGCGCGTCGATTGAAGCCACCAGCTCACTAATTAGCTTGCTTGCCCGCAAGTTTAGTAGCGGCCCGGGCCCGTGAGATCCGCGCCACAATGCTGGTATGGTGCAATGTACTAGTGTGTGGCAGCCATTTCTGCTATCGCTGTTAGGTATCGTGCAGGGCAAGCTTACGACGCTTACGGTACCAGAACATCGAGACAGCAAGGGGTCGCAATATGGTTTTCCTCGCACAAGATCGATCGCAGCGCACCTTGTCTGGTCTCACTAGACGCTGAGACACAGCAGAAGCAGCCGCTGCCGTTATCGTCGGCGGACCCGATGTCTGCCTCGTGGGTCCGTGTGTGGCTTGGCTGACAGCGGTCGTGGGCTGCCTCCAACGACCCCGGATCGGATCCCGTGCAGTCCATTCCCTTGGAGGCTCAGCCACTGCCCGGCTGCATCAGCACGCGCTGCGCAGTGCGGAGGTGAGCGACCCTGGCATCCTGGCAAAGTCCTAGGCCTCCCGCCAAGTCCTACATCTCTTAATCGCCCTAGGACCTCGCCGTGCCTGCTGCCTCCAGCCTCATCCCGCCAGACTTGCACGGGCGGCAACAATTAAAACATCATGTGTGGCGACGTGTGAGAGGGCGTCCTTGGGTCCTGAACCGTTCGTCGTTCTCTCCCTTATGCTTGTTTGATTTGACGACGCTGCCGAGGGACAGTCGCCACTGCCATGGAGAGCTTTAAGCGCTCCTCGTTTGAGGAAGCAGGCCAGGCCCTGCGACGATGGACCCGGAGTCCCACGGGCCCCCGCCTGAGCCTGAGGCGCTCGGCAACGGGCTCGACCTCCGCTGCGTCCATCAGCTCGCTCGAGAGTGATAAGAGCGCCAAGAGCTCGTCGACGACAACATGCGTGTACGAACATGGCCTTTCCCCTCCGGCTCACCACGTGTCTGTTGGCCGTCTGGCGGGAAGCTGACTTGACCTCGCAGCGCCCGAGAGACGTCCAGTGATGAGTGCGCTCTCCACAGATTCATCGTCTGGGCGGCCGTCAAGCGCAATGCCTGCCCCAGCATGACAGCCGAGGAGAGGCGGGAGTGTCCCATGCTGCGCTGCCGCAAGCGCTTCCCCAACCATGAGCTCATGCTGCAGCATGTCTACTCGTGCGAGCACCTCGCGTCCGGCGAGTACTGGTGCTACGACTGCGGAAAGGCCGAGCAGCTCAGCGACATCAAGTGTAGGCGCTGCCTGGGGCACCCGTCCAAAAGGAAGAAGATGATGTCCATGGCCAAGAGCTTTTTCAGCTCGCTGGGCCACAAATCGAGAAGCGGCAGCCTCCCGGATCTTGACATTGACATGGAGGAGGAGCTTGCCGGCTATGGCTTGGTCCTCGACCAGCCCCAGGTTGAGCTGCAGTCCAACGAGATTCACGAAATTGACTCGTGCGAACTGCCACTTCCAACGATTCCGGAGGCTAGGGAAGAGCCCAGCCCGGAGCCCTCTTCCGTGAACCCGTCGAGCTTGTCCTCGGTGCCGGCGGCCTCGGTTCCTCGCCCCTCGCCAGCAGAACTCGGGCCTGGTCAGCCTGTCATCGACGAGTCACTCATCCGTTGGGAGCCGTCTCCAACGCCGCCAGCCGTCGCTGAGGGCTTACCGCCGCCCGAGCCTCCCGGTGCGCCGGATCGGCCTGTACTCCAGCTCAACACCCAAGGCCTCGGGGGTTACTACCGAGCGCGATCGAGGTGCCGAAGCAAGGTGCTGGCCCCGAGTTCATCGGTTCGGTCGACGACCAGCACCGTCAGCACCAACAGTACCTCGAGCACAGCGAGTCAGAATATTTCGCCCTTGTCGGCATGGTCTGGAGCCTGGAGCAAAGGCCCCGGTTTCGACTCGACCCTGACGTCGCCGACGGACGATTTGACGGAGCTGGCGGACATGTTTCCTCGCGCCGAGGATGCCTACCAGCGTCAGGATGCCTACCAGCGTCAGGATGCCGGACACCACGAGATGGACCTGACTGAAATTACGAATGATGCTTTCCTGTCGGAGCTTCCTGCCGAAGTACCCATGTACATGCTCCCCTCTAACAGCGAGATTGCTGGTGATGTAAACTTGGACGAACCATCGATCTTGTCGTCGATCCCAACTGAGCAGCCCGTGGACGCAGATCTGACCTTTACCGAGAACCTGGGCATACCCTTGGACTCGACGCAACTTGCGGAAGACATTGCTCGTAACCTGCAAGTCAGCGCTCTCTCTCTAATCCATACCGCCAGCAACATGCTGAGAGTACATGTTGCCAGCTCCATGGCCAGTCTGAGACGTGGCGGCAGGAACCATCTCATCGATCGATTTCTCAGCATGTCTCCCAACTCTGTTGCTGATGCCGGGTTGGAGACCATGATTGGCATCCTTGAAGGCCACCCCACGCCGTCTCCAATTAACTTGCTCTGCTTCATCCACGTCATTTACTCTCTCTCCGTGGTGGTTCACGAAAAAGATGCTTCACGGAGGTGCTCGAGTTTATTCATTCAAGCCTTGTCGTACAGTTCGTGGTTGCCTCAGCACGATAGACCAGCGTACATTCAGGTGGTCGACTATTTGTGGAAGCCTCGCGAGATGACCGAGGGAGACTTCAGGCAGCTGTTGCAAACAAGCCTGTCTCAACCCGAACTGAACTTGCCTTGTGGAAAGGGAACAGATCGTGCTAATCCGATGGACGGATCACAATCCGATGCATTGGCTTTGGTTGCCCAATATTTCCTAGACGGTAAGAGTTGACATTCATCCTCCTTTGGACAAGGCCTGACGCGTACGGTAGAGTTGGAGGTTGCCGCACTACACGATTCTCAGCGACCGGAGATTCAAGCTTCCGATCTTTGCATGGAGCACCTCAAGGACATCAACCTGGAAGCCTACGAAGGCTCCCCCTTTTCGGTTGCGGCGAACGATATCATTGACTCACTCTCGCTCCAATATGGTAGCGTCGCAGGCTTCAAGTCGACAATGGACCATACCTTGGGCAGAGTCAGGTCAAACTACGTCGTGACGCCCCGACGTCTGGAGCTGGAGCTGATGCAAGCAGGCAAGGTTGGTTAGAAGAGAAGCAAGGACTGAAAGGCCATAGTTGCTAACGCACGAGCATCAGATGCGACTTCCATCGGATGTCTGCTTCGACGAATACATGGCAGTTGTGCGAAAGCGTCTGGGAGCACTGTATGAGCTGCTTGGCTTCAGCAGGACCGGCGACAATCCTCGACTCAGGTACTACCGGTGCGGCATTCAGCTGATTCGAGCTACCATTCAACAGCCCGAGGCAGGTCACCGTACCATGCCGGGTGCGCTAGCGGAAGCGCCGTTTGATCCTCTCAGCCTCGACGCGCGGGTGACTCCTCCAATGGATGACTTGTTTAATTCCATGACCGGCTTCAACTTTGACCTAGGGGCGGATCCTGCCGCTGCCATTTCGGTGCTCCCTATTCCAGATGTGACCCTCAAGCCAACCCCGCCAGAAGAAGTGGCGTGGTTGCCGGCGCCAAAGGGAACATCGTCGTTGGGGGAATCTCGGGTAGCGGCATCGCCCGCACCATCGTCATCGTCGTCAAAGAAAGTCGACTCCAACAGCTGCTGCGGGATATGCGGATACCGGCCAAAGGGCGACCCGCGATGGTTCGGCGGCAGCATGGCGAAGCATAAGAAACTGCAACACGGCTCCAGCCCGCCAAAGATATATAAATGCCCGTTCCCCGGTTGCACGAGCCAATACAAGAGTCGGCCGGACAATCTGAGGCAGCACCAGATTGACAAGGGCCATTTCGTGGACGGCGAAGATGGCCAGAGCCAACGGCCGAGCAAACGAAGGAAGACTGGACGGGTTAAGTGATGAATGGGGAAGGAAATTGACTTGGACACCGGCTTGTCTTCTCGTTGTGGACGGATCTACACATAGACCTGAGGGTATCGCCAGGTACACGCGCTGGGCCTGTACGCTTGAAGCGTCCGGAGTTTGGGATTGCTTTCTTTGGGGCAGGCTACGGGATTGGATATCGCACTGGCTGGGGCCGACTAGAAGGGCCGAAGATAAGGATACCATAGGGACAGAGCGGCTGCAGCCTCGGCGAGGGCGGGAGCAGCGGGCGTCGAATTCAATGTCAAGTCGCACGGCATGGCCGTCGAGAAACGGAACCGAGGCCGTCAACTGGCAGTCTGTTGCACCAGAGGGCGGGATCGGCGAGCCGCGTGCCGCATCCACATCCGTACAAGTGCGCGTTGTTTGGGGGCGTAGATGCACGTTCGCAAGTGCGTGGACCATCGCCATTCGTGGCATCGGTTCGTCCCGCGGCGTCGGTCGACTCGCAGCACTCACGTAAGAAGCGTCACGTGTGCGGGACGAGGCGAGGAGGAGGAGGAGTGGCCGTCTCAGGCGGTAAACAGGCCCAAGCCACCTCCTCGCTAGGGGGCGCCGTGATAGGCTGGGGGCGTTGCGGGCATTCCGCTGGCGTCAGCTGGCGATGCCGAAGCTAACGCACGCACGAGCGGGCAAAACGCACACGGTGGGAGGCGGCCCCGGGCGGGCTGAGCTGGGCTGCTTCGTCCATGCTCGTACTGAAGCACATAACAGCAGCTACGTCAGGCAGGCAGGCAGGCTGGCAGGCTGGCAATCCGTCGGCACTGGTGCCTGCCATCCATATTATGTGTGTGTTGTTGCCACCGCCCAGCCGCTAGTCGCGCTCCTGTGCCCGTACGGACGAAGTAACTTCCAGGCCGGGACCCCCCCCAGCCGAATAATCCCCCCAGCCCACACCAGCTCACTCCTCCCTTCTTTCTGCCCACACCTCTGCCTGGCGCGCACCTCCACGCCTCCTCCAGCCCATTAACGACACCCCCAAACCAGGTCCAGGGTTTTGCTTGAGCCGCGCGGGCTCGACGACGACGACGACGCTGGCAGATTGACGCTCGAGGACCATACCAGGAGACGACGCGGCCGAGAGCGAGCCAGACTCCGGAGCAGAGCGAGCGAAGCGTCCGTCCAGGGCAGCGGCACGGGCGGCCACAACAGGACGTGACGAGAAAAAAAAAAGAGGCCAGCAGAGCAGGCGGGCGCGTGCCGTGCGTACGTCGCTTGCCGTGTTTTGGGCCAGGAACACTCGGACAGAGGACGGGTTTCCTGCTTCAAGACGCCGAGCATCGACGGCAACGGGCTTTTGCCGTCATCGCCTCGCCCTCGCCCTCGCCCTTGCCCTCGCCGTTGTCCTCCGTCCGTGGCCACGTTGCTCCGCCGCTCCCAACCGCCGCGCGGGCCTCGTGGGCCGCTGAGCACACACAATGTCGAGTCTGGGCCCGTCCGGGTCCAACGCTCACGCCGGCCTCAACTTCTCGCAGGCCGGTCTTCGTCGCAACCCCGGCTTTGCGCCGTCGCACCCGAACCAACACCAGCACCCGGCGAACAAGCAGTCCCCCGCGCCGCACGCTTCTTCGCCGTACCAGCCGCAGGCCTACACGCCGCAGCAGCCGCCCCATGGCACCTATCCTCAGCATCTCTTCGGGGCGCCCACGGCCAATGTGCCCAACGGCCATCCCTCGTCGCGGACGCCCAATAGCCATGTCCCCAATGCCATCAATGTCCAGCGCCAGCGCGGCGCGCCCTCGAGGCAGCAGATGCAGCCTCAGCCAAACCCGCCGCCCATGATGTTCCCCAGCGGCATCAGCCAGCCTGTCCAGCACGAGTCCATCATCTCGCACCCGCAGCAGCACCAGCAGCCCCATCCCTCTCACCAGCAGCCTCATCCTGGGCACCCGAGCCACCCGCAGCAGCAGCAGCAGCAGCAACAGCAGCAGCCGCAGTCGCATCAGCACCACCAACAGCAGCAGGCCCACCACCAGCAGCAAGCTCATCAGCAACAGCAGCACCAGCAGCACCAGCACCAAGCCCACCAAGTACACCAGGCTCAGCAGGCCCAGCAGGCGCACCAAGCCCACCAAGGGCATCCTGGCCTTCCGGGACATCCAGGGCACCAGGGCCATCCGGGACACCAGGGGCGCCAGTCACACCAGGGGCACCCTCACCAACAGCAGCAGCACAACCCACAACAGCAGCAGCAGCAACAGCAGCAGCAACCGCCGCCTCAGGCACCGCCGCCGCCGCAGCAGCAGCAACAGCAGACTCCGCAGCAGCAGCCTCAGCAGATGCCGCAGCCCCAGGCTCAGCCTCAACAGCAGCCGCAGGTGCCGCAGGTGCCTCAAGTGCAGCAAGTACAGCAGCAACAGGTGCAGCAGGTGCAGGCCTCGCCGCAGCAGGCACCCGAGCAGATACCACAGCAGCAGGACGACCATGGCACGGACGAGATGGACATGGACGGTCACAACGACGGGGACAATGAGTCGTCCCTCGAAGCCAAGCTCATGAGCGATCCATCGTACGTCCCGACGCACCCTATGGGCGAGATGATGTCACCGCCGCCCGAAGGCGGGAGCTACCCGACATTGGAGGCTGTCCAGAAGGCCGTCTTGCGATATTGCACTTCGGTCGGGTACGCCATCGTCATCGGTCGGTCGAAAAAGACGGTACCTGGGCTGAAAAAGGTGCTGTTTGTCTGCGATCGAGCGGGCAAACCGCCGAGCCGCGTCAGCCCCGAGTTCCGCAAGCGCAAGACGTCGTCGAGGAAGTGCGACTGCCCCTTTGGCTTCTTCGCCATCGAGCAGCGGACGCAGTGGACGATCCGGTACCGGCCCGACCCAGCGCACCTGCAGCACAACCACTCGCCAAGCGAGGGCCCCTCGCATCACCCGGCCGCGCGTAAGTTGGACAGCAAGATGGTGGCTGCCGTGAAGCAGCTTAAGGAGAACGGTACGTCGTCTAAGCACCCTGCCATTGGTACTTCAGTTTCCGCTGACTACCTTGCAGGCGCCGGCGTCTCGGAGACGCTGCAGATTCTCCAAACTGAGAATCCAGATTGCCACTTGCTGCCGCGGGACATTTACAACGCCCGAGCGGCCATCAACCGCAATCCGCAGAAGGTGGCTACGGGACTGGCGGAGAATCGGCCGGCCATCTACACAAAGCCGCAGCAGTCGCCTGAGGACCGGATCCGGGCCGACCTCAGAAGAGAGTTGGCCAAGGCTCGCGAGGACATGAAGAAGATGGAAGACGACAAACAGAAAGAGATTGATGAACTCAAGGCCAAGCTTGAGGAAAAGGAGCAGCTGATCCAGAAGTTTGAGATGTTCATCGACATTTGCAATCAGAGGGTCATGGTTCAGCGGGAGAGGCTGGCGGGCCAGGAGGGCAGCCCGGCGGCGGGAGGGAACCCAGCCGGGTGAGCTCTCCTCGGCAGCGTGTAGCCCGCAGTTCTGCATTGCACCAAGGCAGCGAGCGTTGGGCCATGAAGGAAGCACGGAAGATAGGGATGGACGGCGGGCGTATGGCGTGATTGTTCGATTCGCTTGAGTGTCGACCTTGAGAAAAAGGAGGACCTGGCCAAACAGAAAAATCACAACGGAGATAACCCCGTTGACAATGGGCTGATGAGATCTGCTGATGGCTTTTGTAGTTTAACAACGCTGAAAGAGATATATTACGGATGTTGTTTCTAGGTGCGGTATGCACCAGGACCACCGCGGGCACCCATGGACGTGCGTTGTGTGAGGTAGTCCATTCTGCGAGTTGCGGCATGGACGATAATAAGGGTGATTTGATTGATTCCCGTTTCACGGAGCGAAGGGCACCTTGCTAGACAATGACGTACCTTACTAGTTGAAGCCAAACACCCGGGGTTCAGGGCATGAATTACGGGAGCTGAGCTCTGCCCAGTCGTACTCGGAGCTAGAGCTGGCGATCTCAGGTTCTTCAACTAAGGCACCTTAATCTACAGTACTCGGCCTGCAGAGTCGTGCATGTACGCCTTGGCGTGGAACAGCGCATCGAGCAGCCTACATAGTAGGTGTGTTCCAAGCAAGCTTTCTCTCCGTACGGGCACTGCAGGCACACCGGCCGGACTTGGGACAGTATTAGACTGTGGCGGTGGGCACTTGTACCTCACTCGTTAGGCGGGGCCAACGCCTCTGACGCCTCTGAAGTCTGAAGTCAACAGCCACACCCCATGCGATGCGCGTGGCGGCGGGCCAATCAGGGACACGCTCGCTGCGGCGCATCAGGGCAGCACATGCCCGTCGCGACAGGGGCTCTCAGGGTCGCGTAGCAGGCAGGGGGTGCGCCTGCAGAGCGCAACGATACCCGCGGTGGACATTTGCAGTGCGTTCCATGTCCGGTAATTACCTTCAGGCCACGAGGTCCCAGCTCGACAAACGCCAGCGACTCCTCCTCGCACAACGCATCCATCCTCGTCGCCAGAGAGCACTCACGGCCTCTGTCCAAACACCCACTCCCTTTCCCCACTCTGCGCGCCCTGAGCTCCCTCGCGCCGCGGCAGCTCCCGCCCCTGAGATCCGGACCGCCGACCGCAGCTTGCCACCACTCCTTCCCTTCGTCTTCGTGGGTCGACACCTCTCTTGGAGATGACCTCTCGTTCGTGATACCCAGACGCCCCCTCCTACGCTCTGCCGCGTCTCTCGATATGGAGGTGTCCCAGCCGCCCGCACCCAGCCCGGCGACCAACGGCGTCGCGCCGGCGCCCTTCCCGGCTGTCGAGCCCGAACGCGTGGTCGAGCATCTGGCTTCCGTCTGCCAGGTCGCCCTCGGCGCCAAACGCGAGGATCTCGAGCAGCCGGGGAGCTTGCTGCACAAGAGCCGCTACGGCGAGACTGTTTCACGTTGTACTCGTTTTGCGAATGATACCCAGAATGTTCTGTACATCCAAAAGGACATTGCGACTTCTTCGACCGTCGAGAACGGCTCCGACACCGCCAGTGAGTTTGACGCACCGTCACGGCCAGGCTCCGTAACCGCATCTGCTGACATCTCTCTTTCAAACGCCATAGCACATTCCTCGTTTACGTACATGCTTTCGACCGAAATCTCCTCGTCAGCCACGACCGTAGCCTCGCTCATCCTGCTCAAGACTCCCCTGCCGATCGACCCGACCCGCCCGCTTACCTCTCAAATATTCATCACGAATTTGCCCGGCCCTGCCTCCCTTAATGCTGCCGCGGGAGAGCAAGGTGCCTCTCTGTCCCCTTGGGAGGTGCTTCATTCTCAGGTTCACCATGCCTTGGTGCCTTACTTCGATGCCAACACCAGGACCCAGCAGCTGGCAAACGGGTCGAGAGGCCGCGCTGACGTCGACGCCAAAACGGGCATCCCGGTGACGAAGAAGAGGCTCAACGACCTGGAGCTGAGCCTGCTCCACCTCCAACAGAATGTCGACATTCCCGAGATATCCCTGGCGTGTCACTCGATTGTCCAGAACGTCCTGGACGAAGCCGATGCGCAGGGCACCAAGGCCTCGATCGAAGGGATTCCGCCGAATCTCCTTCAAGACAGCACTTTCTTGAACCGGCTGCAGGCGAACGTGAATACGTGGATCAAGTCCATCCAGAGCATCACCAAGTTGACTCGCGAGCCGTCGAATACGAGCCAGGAGTTCAGCACCGCCAGCCAGGAAGTCAACTTTTGGTTGTCCATGGAGTCGGCCTTGGAGGGCATCGAGGGCCAGCTGAGGAGCGACGGGGTCATCTTGACGCTCGAGATCCTGAAGCATGCCAAACGATTCCAAGCCACCGTCAGTTTCACCGCTGACACGGGGCTGAAGGAAGCCATGGAGAAGGTGCAAAAGTACAACCAGCTCATGCGGGACTTCCCCCTCGACGAGCTGCTGTCTGCTACGTCGCTGCCCAAGGTCCAGGAAGCCATTTCGCAAATATTCAGCCATCTGAACAAGAAGCTGAGGATATGCCCCTACCCGATCAGGCGAGCCCTTCCTCTCGTCGAGGCCATCTCGGCCGATCTAGACGATGTGCTTCACCGGCTTCTGCCCGGTACTGAGCTTGTGAACCTCGACTACCAGCAGTTTCAAGCTCTCATGCGCACTTGCGACTCCATATTCAGGACCTGGGAGGAAAACATCAAGGAATTCACCAACGTCGCCCGTGAAGTCACGCGTCGCAGAAATGAAAAGTTCATCCCCATCAAGATCAACAAGAAGCACGTGGAGCTCGAATCGCGGATCAAATATGTTGACACGTTCCGTGACAACCACGAACAGCTGCAGCGAACCATTGTCAATGTGCTGGGTCCAAAGGCCACCATTCCGGGCGTGACCGAAACCACGGGTACCAACGGCGTCGTTATGGAGGAGATGGGCGACGTTGATGCCGTCGAAGAGGTTCGGCAGGCTTGGGAGGCGCTGCAGAACGTGGACTTGCTGGACGTGTCGGAACAGGGCAGGGAGCGATGGGTTCGAGCCGAGAACCTGTACAACGAGCGAACGACTCGGGTTGAGAATTCCATCATCGCCCGGCTGCGCGACCGCCTCGCGACGGCCAAGACGGCCAACGAGATGTTCCGCGTCTTCTCCAAGTTCAACGCCTTGTTCGTTCGACCCAAGATCCGTGGCGCCATTCAAGAATATCAAAACCAGCTCATGGACCATGTCAAGCAAGCCATCAATAGTCTGCACGAGCGCTTCAAGCAGCAGTATGGGCACTCCGAGGCGCATGCCATGGCTCAGCTTCGCGACCTTCCTCCGGTTTCTGGGGCCATTATCTGGGCACGGCAGATTGAGTTCCAGCTGGACGGTTACATGAGGAAAGTAGAGGCGGTGCTTGGTCCCGGCTGGCACATGCACTCCGAGGGACACAAGCTGCAGGAAGAGAGCGAGCTCTTCAAGAATAAGCTTGACACTGGCCGAATCTACGAGGCGTGGCTGGCTGACGTTAGCCGGCGGAAGATTTCGATCTCCGGCCAGCTCTTCGACATTGCCCGAGTGCGCTCTGCTGGCGGCATCCTCGAACTGGCTGTCAACTTCGACCCTCAGATCATCACCCTGTTCAAGGAGACCAGGAACCTCATGTGGCAGTCCTATTCCGTCCCCCACGCCGTGACCACCGTGTCCAAGGACGCCAAGCGAGTCTACCCCTATGCTGTCAGCCTCATGGAGAG
Source organism: Albophoma yamanashiensis (assembly GCA_001600555.1). Taxonomy (NCBI): domain Eukaryota; kingdom Fungi; phylum Ascomycota; class Sordariomycetes; order Hypocreales; family Ophiocordycipitaceae; genus Albophoma; species Albophoma yamanashiensis. The sequence continues at coordinate 2,468,017 of BCKH01000002.1, forward strand.
CGTGAGGACCCTGTCCCAGACACTGCGACAGATTTCCGACATGGGCGAAGAGTCTGTCTTGCTTAGCGGCTATCGCAACGACGTCTACCGGTTGATTGCGGAGGGTGTGCCTCTGCGATGGGAGTCGTTTGTTAATTCCCACGAACTCTTCTACGCGGACCCGAGGCAAACCAGGCCACTTCTTCCAGGTGGGACGGAGTTTGGTCTCAGCAAGAATACGGAGAGCAAGCACGGCATGTTCATCCGAGGCTTTGCGGCTGCCGTTTCCGCCCTTCAGAGCAAAGCCGTCGCCTTGATTCACACTCACGCGACTGTCGAACAGGCATTGAAAGAGCTTAGCAGCTGCTCATACAATGCCTCGGAATTTCAGTCACGCCTGAACACAATCCAAGCCGCCGTCGACCAGCTGAACCTGGAACAGTACGTCAACCTCGATTTTTGGGTTGGCGGGCTGAATCAAAAGGTGCAAGCTATTCTTTTGGAGCGTCTTCAGAGCGCTGTGCAAGCCTGGATTACCGCCTTTGAGGACGAGACACTGGACGACGGCCGCCGGAAGAAGCCCAGCGAGGACGAGCAAAAGGAGCAGGGCCCCACGATGAAGCGCCTGGTTCTGGAACTGGCGATGCGAAATCAGGTCATCTATCTGGATCCTCCTCTGGAATACGCCAGAGCTAGTTGGTTCCTGCATCTCCACGACTGGCTTGGCATCGTCTGCAATATACGAAAGATCAAGGCTGCTCGATATCAGATGAACATCAACACAACTGCCAATGACGAACCGCGGTTCACTGACCTGTCTATTGAGTGTGCCAGCATGCTTCGTCGAGCGTACGAATCTGTGGAGAGGAAGCTCAGGGACGTCAGCGCGTACGTCGATAAGTGGCTTCAATTCCAATCCCTGTGGGATCTCCAGTCTGAGCAGGTTTACGATATGCTTGGCGATCATCTCCCGCGATGGCTCGAATGCTTGCAAGACATTCGCAAGGTTCGCACCACCTTCGACACGCAGGAAGTGAGCCGCTCTTTCGGACACCTCACTGTCGACTATGACCAGGTTCAGACCAAGGTCAACGCCAAGTACGACCAGTGGCAGCATGAGATCTTGATGAAGTTTGCCAGCCGGCTGGGCAACCGTATGCGAGATATCAACGCTGCCATTGAAATGGCGCGAAAGCATCTGGAAGGCCAGAGCTCTGACACGTCATCCACTGCGCAAGCAGTGCAGTTTATCACAGCAGTGCAGAGCTGCAAGCGGAACGTCAAACTGTGGGCACCGGAGATCGACATGTTCCGCCAAGGGCAGTCGACCCTTGTGCGACAGCGCTATCACTTCCCCAATGATTGGCTTCACATTGAACATATTGACAGCCAATGGGAGGCCCTCAAAGAGATCCTCGAAAAGAAGTCGAGGATCATGGAGGAGCAGTCCGACGCCATGCGGGCCAACATCATTGCACAAGACAAGCTGGTCAATGAGCGTATTGCGGAGATCATTTCACAATGGAATGATGAGAAGCCGGTGGCCGGGACCATACAACCCGACGTTGCATCTGCGACTCTGAGCTCCTTTGAGTCTCGAATCGCCAACCTGCAGGAAGACTTCTTGCAAGTCGTCAAGGCAAAGGAAGCTCTGGACATCCCCGCCAGCCAAGATAGCTCCCTGGAAGCCATCATCGAAGAAGTCCGAGACTTCCAGTCTGTGTGGTCGAACCTTTCGACAATCTGGGCAAGCCTGAACGAGACTCGTGATGTCTTGTGGACTGCCGTCCAGCCGCGCAAGATCCGATCCAAGGTGGACGACCTCATCAAGAGCACAAAGGAGATGCCCAGCCGCATGAGGCAGTACGCTGCCTTTGAGCACGTTCAGGGAATCTTGCGCGGATTCTTGAAGGTCAATCCCATGCTGTCCGATCTCAAGTCTGATGCCATTCGTGAGCGACATTGGCACAAGATTTACAAGCAGATCAAGCCTCAGAAGCGATTCTCACCAAGCTCCATGACCCTCGGTGATGTCTGGGACCTCAACCTCGTCTCAACCGAAGCCATCGTCAAGGACATCATTGCACAAGCCCAGGGGGAAATGGCCCTCGAAGAGTTCCTCAAGCAGGTCCGCGAGACCTGGCAGAATTACGCGCTTGAAATGGTCAACTACCAAAACAAGTGCCGCCTTATTCGTGGTTGGGACGACCTGTTTGCCAAGTGCAGTGAAAACTTGAACTCGCTTCAAGCCATGAAGCACTCTCCGTACTACAAGGAATTTGAGGAGGAGGCAGTGTCTTGGGAAGACAAACTCAACCGTGTTCACGTCTTGTTCGATGTCTGGATCGACGTCCAACGCCAATGGGTTTATCTCGAAGGCGTCTTCACTGGCAATGCGGACATCAAGCACCTTCTCCCCATCGAATCCGGCCGATTCCAGAACATCAACAGCGAGTTCTTAGCCGTCATGAAAAAGGCCAACAAGACACCATATGTGCTTGATGTCCTCAATATTCCCAATGCACAGAAGTCTCTCGAGCGTTTGGCAGAAATGCTAAACAAGATCCAGAAGGCTCTGGGCGAATATCTGGAGAAAGAGCGTGTTTCCTTTCCTCGTTTCTACTTTGTTGGCGATGAGGATCTGCTGGAAATGATTGGCAACAGCAATGACACACTGCGGATTGCTAAGCACTTCAAGAAGATGTTTGCTGGCTTGTCCGGTCTTGTCATGGACGACGAGACCGTCATATCTGGCTTCACCTCGAAGGAGGGTGAAGTTGTCAAGCTCAAGAAGGAAATTTCTTTGACCAAAACCCCCAGGATCAACGACTGGCTTGCGCTCTTGGAGCGTGGGATGAAATCAACCCTGGCCGAGTTGCTGGCTGAGGCGGTGGACGTGTACACGCCCATCTTCGAGTCGGAGACGATCGATAGTGCCTCGCTGAACCAATTCATGGATATGTTTCCCAGTCAAATTGTCGTCCTAGCAACCCAGGCCGCCTGGACGACGGCGGTCGACGAGGCTCTGGCAGCGGGCGGGCAAACCCTACAGATGCTCTTTGAGAGAGAAGTCCAGGTCCTGCGAGTCTTGGCTGATACCGTCTTGGGAGACCTTGAAGTTACTCTGCGCAAAAAGTGCGAGCAGCTGATCACGGAGTGTGTCCATCAGCGCGATGCCATCGAAAAACTCATCAACGCAGGCGCAGACTCCGCAAGCCACTATCTTTGGCAGTTGCAAATGCGATACGTCTACAATCCGGAGGGAAACTTCCTCGACCGTCTCCACGTCAGAATGGCTAACGCCAAGCTCAACTACGGCTTCGAGTACCTGGGCGTGCCCGACCGCCTTGTTCGAACTCCTCTTACAGACCGTTGCTTCCTCACGCTTACGCAGGCTCTTTGCCAGCGCCTGGGGGGCTCGCCTTACGGCCCTGCCGGCACCGGCAAGACAGAATCGGTCAAAGCGTTGGGTGTACAGCTGGGTAGATTTACCCTTGTATTTTGCTGCGATGACACCTTTGACTTCCAGGCAATGGGCCGCATCTTCCTGGGCATCTGCCAGGTCGGTGCCTGGGGCTGTTTCGACGAATTCAATCGTCTCGAAGAAAGGATCTTGTCTGCCGTGTCACAGCAAATTCAGAACATCCAGCTTGGTCTGAAGCAGGGTGCCGAGGATGACAAGTCTCAGATCGAGTTGGTGGGCCGTCAGTTGAACGTCAACGCGAACACTGGGATCTTCATCACCATGAACCCTGGCTACGCCGGTCGTTCCAATCTGCCCGACAACTTGAAGAAATTGTTCCGAAGTGTGGCCATGTCAAAGCCCGACAAGGAGCTCATTGCCGAAGTCATGCTGTACTCGCAAGGCTTCAACCAAGCCAAGCAGCTGTCCAAGCAGACTGTTCCGTTCTTCGATCAATGCGCGGACCAGCTCTCGAAGCAGGCCCACTACGATTTTGGCCTACGTGCTCTGAAGAGTGTTTTAGTGAGTTCCGGTGGCCTCAAGCGCTCTCGCCTGACAGATGGCAACCTCGATTCAGAGGAGGTCGTAGAGCCCGAGATCATAGTGCAGAGCATCCGAGAGACCATTGCCCCCAAGTTGATCAAGTCGGACGTCGAGATCATGACAACTATTGAAACGCATTGTTTCCCGGGGATACAATACGTCCCAGCAAACCTGCAGGCGCTCGAGGAAGCTATTCGTGGGCTTGCGGCCGAACGACACCTTGTCGTCACTGATACCTGGATGACCAAGGTTCTTCAGCTGTATCAGATCCAGAAGATCCACCACGGTGTGATGATGGTGGGAAACTCTGGAAGCGGAAAGTCAGCCGCCTGGACGCTGCTCCTAGATGCGATGCAAAAGGTCGAGGGCGTCGAAGGCGTGTCTCACGTCATTGACTCCAAGGTGATGTCAAAGGAAGCTCTCTACGGAAACCTGGACTCCACCACTCGCGAATGGACCGACGGCCTCTTCACCAGCATTCTACGGAAGATTGTCGACAACCTCCGTGGCGAAGACTCCAAGAGGCACTGGATCGTCTTTGACGGCGACGTTGACCCCGAATGGGTAGAAAACTTGAACAGTGTTCTTGATGATAACAAGTTGCTCACGCTGCCAAATGGTGAACGTCTCAACCTGCCACCAAATGTTCGCATCATGTTCGAAGTCGAAACTTTGAAGTATGCGACTCTCGCCACTGTTAGTCGATGTGGTATGGTTTGGTTCAGCGAAGACACCGTTACATCGAGCATGATGGTTACGAACTACCTCGAGACTCTCAGCAGCGTTCCATTCGAGGATTTGGATGAAGACAGTGTCGCCACGGGGCAATCACCAGCCAAGAACCTGGCCGTCCAGGGTCAAATCGCCGAATTGCTCAAGACATACTTGACTACTGAAGACTTCATACTCCAGGCCCTTGAACGTGCTCAGGGCTACAACCACATTATGGAGTTCACGGTCGCCCGCGTGTTGTCGACGTTGTTCTCGCTGCTGAACAAAGCAGTTCGGGATGTCATTGAGTACAATGGACAGCATTCGGACTTTCCGTTGGATCTCGAGCAAATCGAGGCTTTCATCCCAAAGAAGCTTCTGCTCGCCCTTGTCTGGGCACTCACCGGAGATTGCCCTCTCACAGACCGCAAGGCCTTTGGCGATGATGTCTGCGCGCTCGCCAGCTTCGGATCGCCTCCATTGGATGGTACCAGCTCGCTCATCGACTTCGATGTGAGCCTGCCCAAAGCTGAGTGGACCTCATGGCAGAACCAGGTTCCTACCATTGAGGTCAACACACATTCCATCATTCAGACGGACGTTGTCATACCGACTCTGGACACAGTCCGTCACGAGGACGTGCTGTACTCGTGGCTTGCCGAGCATAAGCCTTTACTCCTTTGCGGTCCGCCTGGCTCGGGTAAAACAATGACTCTCTTCAGCGCCCTTCGCAAGCTGCCAAACATGGAGGTGGTTGGTCTCAACTTCTCCAGCGCGACTACCCCAGACCTTCTCATCAAGACATTTGAGCAATACTGTGAATACAAGAAGACACTGAACGGAGTTGTGCTCTCACCCTCGCAAATCGGCCGCTGGCTTGTAGTCTTTTGCGACGAGATCAACCTGCCGGCACCTGACAAATACGGAACCCAGCGGGCAATCTCTTTCTTGCGCCAGCTTGTCGAACACAACGGTTTCTGGCGAACATCCGACAAGTCCTGGGTCACTCTGGACCGCATTCAATTTGTTGGAGCCTGCAACCCGCCCACGGATGCAGGACGTACTCCCCTAGGCGCCAGATTTCTCCGTCATGCCCCTCTTATCATGGTTGACTACCCAGGAGAATTGTCTCTTGGCCAGATTTATGGCACCTTCAACGCGGCAGTGCTCAAGATCGTGCCTGCGCTTCGGGGCTACGCCGAACCACTCACCCACGCGATGGTTCGATTCTACCTCGAATCTCAGCAGAGATTTACGCCTAAGATCCAGCCTCACTACGTCTACAGTCCTCGTGAGCTCACACGCTGGGTTCGCGGCGTGTATGAAGCAATTAAGCCGCTGGAGTCTCTCTCACTCGAGGGCCTCATCCGTATATGGGCTCACGAGGCTCTGCGGCTCTTCCAGGATCGTTTGGTCGCCGAAGAGGAACGTAAGTGGACTGATGAGGCAGTTCGGCGGATTGCTCTCGAACATTTCCCGAGCATTGATGAGGAAAAGGCCCTTGGCGGACCTATCCTCTTCTCGAACTGGCTATCCAAGAACTACGTTCCCGTCGACCGTGAGCAATTGAGAGAATTCGTCAAGGCTAGACTCAAGACGTTCTGTGAAGAAGAGGTCGACGTGCCCTTGATCCTTTTCAACGACGTCTTGGAGCACGTGCTGCGCATCGATCGTGTCTTCCGACAGCCGCAAGGCCATTTGATTCTAATCGGTGTCAGCGGCAGTGGCAAGACCACTCTATCTCGATTTGTCGCATGGATGAACGGCCTCAAGGTTTTCCAGATCAAAGTCCACGGCAAATATTCTGGAGAGGACTTCGACGAGGATCTTCGAGACGTCCTACGCCGTTGCGGTTGCAAGGGCGAGAAGATATGCTTCATCATGGACGAGGCGAACGTTCTGGACTCGGGTTTCCTGGAACGCATGAACACCTTGTTGGCAAATGCAGAAGTCCCCGGTCTCTTTGAAGGGGACGACTACGCCGCCCTCATGACTGCTTGCAAGGAAGGCGCACAGCGACAAAACTTGCACTTGGACTCTCCAGAGGAGCTGTACAAGTGGTTCACGCAGCAGATCGTCAACAACCTGCACGTTGTCTTCACGATGAACCCGCCGGAAGGGGGCTTGTCTTCAAAGGCCGCCACCAGTCCTGCCTTGTTCAATCGATGTGTGCTGAACTGGTTCGGAGATTGGTCGGACCAGGCCCTGTTCCAGGTCGCCCACGAGCTCACGCACTCTGTCGACTTGGATAGGAGCAACTTCGCGGCTCCCGACACAATCCCGGTTGCCTATCGCGGACTCGCCCTGCCGCCAAGCCATAGGGAGACTGTTGTCAACTCCATGGTTCATATACACTACTCGCTTCAGCGCTACAACGCAAAACTGTACAAGCAGCAGAAGAAGATTACCTTCCTGACACCGCGCCACTTCCTGGACTTTGTGGGGCAGTACGTCAAGCTGTACAATGAGAAGCGCGAAGATCTCGAAGAGCAACAGCGTCACTTGAACGTTGGCCTTGAGAAACTGAGGGACACTGTGGACAAGGTTCGCGACTTGCGCGTTAGCCTTGCGGAGAAGAAGACTCAGCTCGAGCAAAAGGATGCGGAGGCAAACGAGAAGCTGCAGCGCATGGTTGCAGACCAGCGAGAGGCGGAGCAGAGAAAGAACACCTCGCTGGAGATTCAAGCGGCGTTGGAGAAGCAGGAGGCCGAGGTGGCGATGCGGAAAAACGTGGTATTGGAGGACCTCGCCAAGGCAGAGCCAGCGGTCGAGGAGGCCAAGGCCAGCGTCAGCAACATCAAGCGGCAGCACTTGACGGAAGTGCGATCCATGGGCAACCCGCCGCAGGGTGTACGGCTTGCGCTTGATGCCGTGTGCACGTTGCTCGGCCACAAAATCAACGACTGGAAGGCCGTTCAAGCCGTCGTTCGCAGGGACGATTTCATTGCAAGCATCATCATGTTTGACAATGCTAAGCAGATGACGAAGGCCTTGAGGACTAAGATGCGCAACGATTTCCTCTCAATGCCCGAGTTCACGTTCGAAAAGGTCAACCGAGCTTCCAAGGCCTGCGGTCCTCTCGTACAATGGGTGGCTGCTCAAGTCAACTACTCGGACATCTTGGACCGGGTTGGGCCCCTGAAGGAAGAAGTGACTCAACTTGAAGAGCAGGCGCTCCAGACCAAGGCCGAGGCAAAGGCAGTCGAGAGCAACATCGCGGAGCTCGAATCCAGCATCAACACGTACAAGACTGAATATGCTGCGCTCATCAGCGAGACTCAGGCGATCAAGGCGGAGATGTCAAAGGTGCAGTTCAAGGTCGATCGAAGCGTCAGGCTTCTCGACAGCTTGTCGTCGGAAAGGACCCGCTGGGAAGAAGGGAGCAAGTCTTTCGAAACCCAGATAAGCACCCTCGTCGGAGACGTCCTTGTTGCCGCGGCATTCTTGGCATACAGCGGCCTGTACGACCAGACATTCCGAAAATCTATGATGGACGACTGGTGCCACCAGCTTCACCTCTCCGGCATCCAGTACAAGTCTCCCAACCCTGTCACGGAATACTTGTCCAGCGCAGACGAACGCCTCAGCTGGCAAGAGAACACGCTGCCGGTCGACGACTTGTGCACGGAGAACGCCATCATCCTTAAGCGCTTCAACCGTTACCCGCTCATTATAGACCCATCCGGGAGAGTTACTGAGTTCCTGCAGAAGGAATGCAAGGATCGCCGACTCACAGTCACGAGTTTCTTGGATGACACCTTCACCAAGCAGCTCGAGAGCTCGTTGCGATTCGGCAACCCGATCCTCATCCAAGACGCCGAGCACCTCGATCCCATTCTCAACCACGTCCTGAACAAGGAATACCAGCGCACCGGCGGGCGTGTCTTGATCCAGCTCGGAAAGCAGGAGATTGACTTTTCGCCGTCATTCAGGCTCTACCTGTCCACACGAGATCCGTCTGCGCAGTTTGCGCCCGACATCTGCAGTCGAACCACGTTCGTCAACTTCACGGTCACAAAGAGCAGTCTTCAGACACAGTCGCTGAACGATGTGCTGAAGTCAGAGCGCCCAGACGTCGACGAGCGCCGGACCAACCTCATCAAGCTCCAGGGAGAGTTCAAGGTCCATTTGCGCCAACTGGAGAAGCAGCTGCTGCAGGCCCTCAACGAGTCTCGGGGCAACATCCTCGACGATGACAACGTCATCGAGACTCTGGAGACGCTCAAGACGGAAGCGGCGGAAATATCAGCCAAGATGAGCAACACGGAAGGCGTCATGGCCGAGGTGGAGGAGATCACTCAGCAATATGGCGTCATCGCCAGCTCTTGCAGTGCCGTCTTCGCTGTCCTGGACCAACTGCACTTCCTCAACCACTTTTACCAATTCTCGCTGCAATATTTCCTGGACATCTTCCAGCTGGTGCTGCACGGAAACAAGCATCTGGCCAACGAGACGGATCACAACGTGCGCCGGGACATCATTGTCAAAGACCTCTTCGTGAACACGTTTAATCGGACGGCCCTCGGGCTGCTCCAGAAGGACCGAATCACGCTGGGCATGCTCTTGGCGCAGGCGTCTCCTTACAAGATGGACAAGTCCTTGATTGACATTGTCCTTGACAGCCGCGTCGAAGGGAGAGACCTGTCCTCCAGCCCCGAGGCCAAGGATGAAGCGTTCATCCAAGCCAAGAAGCTCAGCGTGCTCAGAGAGAAGCTGGACGGTGTACCGAGCAGCGACTGGGACAAGTTCTTCACGGAGGAGCTGGCCGAGGGTGCGGTACCGAGGGTTTGGGACGACAGCACCGGGCCTATTGATCAAGCTTTGATGTCGCTCTTGCTAGTCAAACTCTTCCGCATGGACCGGTTCGTGCCTGCGGCCGAGCGTTTCGTTAGCCAAGTCTTCGGCAGCGAGATCTTCGACTACGTCGAGGACCTGGGAGCAACGGTCTCTCAGGTCTCGGCCACTCTGCCGATCTCCCTGGTGTCCAGCCCCGGCTTCGACGCCAGCTACAAGGTCGAGAACCTGGTCGAGAGGATGAACGTGAAATGCACCAACATCGCCATGGGATCAAACGAAGGACTCGCGAGCGCAGACAAAGCCATCAGCAACGCGGCACAAACCGGCTCTTGGGTTCTCGTCAAGAACGTCCACCTGGCTCCCACCTGGCTCCAGAGCCTGGAAAAGCGCATGGAGGCTCTAAACCCGCAAAAGGACTTCCGCCTGTTCCTGTCCATGGAGTGCAGCTCCAAGATTCCCGTCAACCTGATCCGCGCGTCGCGCGTTCTCATGTACGAGCAGCCTGCAGGTGTCCGAGCCAACATGAAGGACTCGATGTCGTCGCTCTCGACGCGAGCCGCCAGGAGCCCGGTGGAGAGGACGCGACTGTACCTGCTGATCTCGTTCCTGCACGCCGTGGCACAGGAGAGGCTGCGGTACGCGCCCAATCTTGGGTGGAAGGGCTTCTGGGAGTTCAACGACAGCGACGTGAGTAAACCCCAAGCGAGCCGGCGTGTCAGAGCGTGATGCTAACAAGTCCACAGTACGAATGCTCCGCGTTCATCGTCGACACGTGGCTGGAGAGCGTGGCCGGCAACCGAACCAACGTTGCGCCGCAGAACATCCCATGGGAGATGATACGGTACCTTGTCACGGAGACGTACGGTGGCAAGATTGATGACGAGGGTGACTTCAAGCTCCTGGGCCAACTGGTGACGTCGTTCCTGACACCGGCGGCGTATGAGAGCGACCACAAATTGGTCGACGGGCCCGACGGCGGACTACAAGTTCCCGCGGGCACAAGCGTCCAGGACTTTATGGCATGGATACACAAACTGCCAGAGAGAGAGCCTCCAACATATCTCGGTTTGCCGGCGAACGCAGAGAAGCTGCTATTGGCAGGACTCGGACGCAGCCTCACGGAGGACTTGCGCAGGGTCACAGAGCTGCTGGACCAGGGGGAGCAGCTGGTGACGGATTCATGAGGGGATGAGTGATTGGTGAATCAAGGCAGAATGCGTCGGGGAAGGGCAGCAGCGTGGGTCCACCCCAAAGCTGTGTATTTTTGTTTTCTTGTTTGCTTTGTACAAGATCATTGCCTATGTTTCTTTGCTTGGCGTGGCATCTGGATGGCGGCGAGCACTTGAGTACGAGTAGACCGATGGGAAGAGGACGGATCATACTGATACCCAGAACAACTTGGCCGTGTTTTCCTCGTAATTAGTTAGAATGTAAATGTTGTTGTTTATTGTATTGACGAGGAGCGGTGCGTGAGAGGCCGTCCGGGGCGTTCTCGGCCCCGAATGGCCCCGGAAGAAGAAATGGCAGCGAGTCGACTGCCATCCGAGGTCCTGTTATTACGTGGCAGCGACGAAACACTCGGAAGAAGCCTGGAGCAACGGATACATGATTTACAGCTGGAGGGATGAACATGGCTTTTGGCGAGGGTAGCAGCAAGATCGGATGATGTTCCGTGGTGGGTGGCACTATCAAGGCTGGCCGGCTGCAGCAACCGGAGGGGGGCAGGAAAGCAGCTTGGCCTGCATGCGGTTGCATCTTGGATTGGACCGAAGGGGTGCGGTACATAGCATACGGTACCTAAGGTACGGTAGACGGTTTGTAGGTACGGAGGAGGAGGAGAGCAGCTTGGCAGCGAGTGACCTGTGTGATGTGGAGACGGGGCGCCGTGCATGATGCTAGGCGGGCGGGTGCGCATGTGGCTCGAACCCCGGTGCGAGTCGAGCCGTTGGCGGTGGCGTGGTTGGAGAGAGGAGGAGGACGAAGACATGGAAGAGGAAGAGAGAGGGAAGCGCGGTTAGATGGCGATTGATACGCGGCTCAGAAGACTGGTCGGTCGAGCGGCGGACGGGGTGTAAGTGGGATGACAAGATGAGTAGTAAGTAGTGCGACAGCGCAGGAACTGACAAAGAAAGAACCTTGATGAGCGACGACGAGCGATGAAACACCGACAACAAGCCCTTTATGTACGGAACTGGGCACGGAGTACCACCTTACCATGCTCGCGTAGTGGGAACGAGCTCGGCGAGGTCGCGGTCAAGACCCGCACCGGCAGATGTGGCGGGCGTTGCGTGGTTCCGAGGCCCAGCTCCCGGTAGCACGCACGCGCCGATGTACCCGTCGAGGCGTTTTGCACACCTTGTGATTATCAATAGTCCGCAGAGGAGGACATGGCATGACATGTTTGCCTCGAACGAAAGGGGGGGTGTGGGCGGAAATAGTACCCGCGCGGAGCAGAGCGAATGGAGGCGGCAGATGCGGTGCGAGGATGGACGGCGCAACGCGTTACAGAGGACTGAGAGGGAGGTGTACGCACGGGTACTCGTGCTCCGTACCTTGGTCTGTACGTCGGTACGCAGGCAGGATGGCACGCACGAGCACGGAGTACGGTTACACGGGCACAGGGGGGGGGAGCGGGTTGGATTGCGCGTCCGTCGCGACGCCTGGTGTGCTGCAACAGGATGGATGGACGGGCATGGCTGGCTGGCGTGCGCCGGTGGCAACGAGTCAAACACCACGACGGCGACCGCCTCGAACCCGGGCCGCTGGTGAGACAAGCGGCTGGCGAGAGCTGGGAGCGGGCATCGGCGGCAGACGCGACAGACTGGGAGCAGCCAATGGCCGGGCGTCGAGGCAATCCATGGCATCCCCAGGCCGCGCATCAACAGCCCGGGCGCCAGAGACGGCGCCGTCAGAGGAGGTCACCTGCAGGCGCCGCAATTGGGTAGGCCGTCATAATTACTTTAGGTACTCGTACATGCCTTGCCTCGAGGTTGGTAGGCCTGGCCGCTGGCGTGCTCCGGAGGCGGTGCCCCGGTGGTGCGACGAGCTAGCCTCACATGTACCTACCTTGGCTCGCCACGAGTACGGAGTACTACATGCGTACTTGCCAGCCCGGAGCGGCGAACCAAGAGCAGCGCTGCGCGGCGCCGCCATCGTCATCAACGAGCACGCCAAGTTCGCTCGACGAGTACCTGCCCGCCCGCCCGCCCGCGCTCGACGCGCAAGGTACTCCGTACCAGCCCCGGCGTACCAGAAACCAAGCTCCTGTTCTCTTCTCCTTCCATTGCCTCGAGTGGCATTGTGTGTGCTTTCCCCGCAGCTGTGTCGCCCGTTTTCTGTGCCACCGCCTTAAATACAAATTCCCCAGGCCTGCTCGTCCCGGCTGTTACTTTGTTCTGCTCTCCCCCCTCCCTCCTGATGCTCTCTCTTGTTCCCCGAGGCCTCGCCGCTACACGCCAGTCAGTCAGTCTCGGACCGCTTGCACGCTGCACACGCCCGCCGCCGCTCCTCGCCGCCGACCCGCGAGCCGCCGTCGTCTTCGAGCCCATCTCCTCGGTTCTGTGATTCCGTTCCCGTTCCAAGAGGGCTGTTCGTTTCGCACGGCAGCGTCAACACCGCCACCATGGTGCAGTGGAACAACTGTACGTGCCTCCTCCTCCTCCTCGTCCCCTCCTCTCCTGCTCGCCGAGGGGCGACGCGACGGGCCTGACACCTTCCCAGACAACCCGTTTACCAAGCGCGAGACGCACAGCGCTGGCTCCATCCTCACGTACAAGATCCTCACCCTCCTGACCTGGCTGCTGTCCGTCGTCACCTCCGTCTACTACACGGCCTACGAGCCCCACGATGGCCACACCATCCGCCGCCGCATCTGGGACCAGAACTACCTGTACCCCAGCGCCTTCACCTTGAACGACATCCTCGGCGACGTCTACTGGTGAGCCTCTGCCTCGGTGCGCCCTCGTTGCCCTCTCCCCGTGCTGACGTGTCCAGGATCGTCCTCTTCGTCCTCCAGTTTGGCTACATCACGCACCTCTTCTCCAAGAACACCGAGGTCGTCCACGCCGCCGCCAGCGTCGGCAGCCACTTCATCTTCAACAACCTCTTCCACTTTGCCTTTGTCATGCTCTTCGTCCGCTCGCACTTCCACTGGGCCGAGGTGATTCTCATCGTCAACTTCATCAACCTCTCGTCGCTCTACTTCCGCCACAACACCTACCCGCGCTTCATCCACGCCCCCACGGTTTCGTGGCCGCTCGCGTGGACCTTTGTCGCCATCTACTGGAATGGCGCCATCATGGTGCCGCACCAGCACAGCCTGGTCGCCCGCATCTTCGGCAACGTGTTCATCTGGTCCCTCTTGGCCTACGGCACCTTCTTCATCGTCGCCTTCAAGGTGAGTCGTCTGCCTGGGTTCCTGCTTGCTTGGGAACGCCTAGTCTAACCCCCGCTCTCTTCAGGATTACACCATGGGCTTCGCCCTCAGCGTCCTCGCCGCAGCCATTGGCGTCGCTCAGTTCACGCGCCAGATAATCGCCTTGCAGTGGATCTTTGCCTTTGTCATCATGGCTCTCCTCTTCCTCGAGACCGTTCTCATTGCCGTGCCGGCCTGGTCAGGACGGGACTACAGGTGGAGGCGCACCGAAATCACCGACCAGGAGCGCGCTCCTCTCCTCAACGAGTAAACGAACTGTGCGTCCGTCCCTTACGCCAGCATCATTCAGCTCAATCTCCAACGCCGACTTCAATGTTCTCTCTGTGGCCACTCGTAACTGGCCACCTTTCCTCGAGTCTCCTCTGAGCGGTCGTCTTAATTTTGGTGATCACGAATCTCCGCAATCATTTTTTTCTTCTTCCGGTTGGTCGCGAACAGCGTCGTCTTGTCACCTACGAGCTTGCTGTGTGGATCATGATCATCCTGCAGCGAGCATTTGGAGGACAAAAGCTTCCCCGCCGTGTGTATGGAAGGCGTTTCTCTTTGGCACATCTTAGTCGGGGCATGTTGTGAAACGTTTTCCCCCTGTCTTTACGTTACGCACTCGTGAGAAATAATGAGACAAACTACGTATGACTTTGACTGGGGCATTTTCGTCCGGTGTAAGTGAAGGCCAAGCCAGGTACCTCGTCGACGGAGGTCTGACGCCGCGATGACGTAGTGGATTCTCGTAGAGCTGTCTTGCTCTTATCGATAAACCGGGTCGCATCCGTCGAGTGGAGCCCCGTGCGCGTGTACGGAGTAGCGTCGTTCGAGAAGGCGGATGCACCCGCCCCTCGTACCGTGAGCAACGTGCACAGCGGTGATAACAGAGAACGCTCGCACCTGCGGGCGCCGCGCACCACACGGGTCCTCGCCAATGAAGCCCTTGCGGGCGTTCCCCTTTGCGCTCAACGTCGGGACCGACATTTGCCAGATCTCGCGCATCTACGGCATCCTCAGCGGCCCGCGCCGCGCGCGCTTCGTCAACCGCATCCTCGCGCCCGAGGAGCTCGCCCAGAGGGACCCGCGGCTCGGCTCTGCCGGCCTCGGCGGCGCCGAGTCGACACCGAGGACATCGACCGCCGGAGATGGACAGGGAGCGGTGCACGAGACGCCTCTGTGGAAGGCAGCGGCGTTCCTGGCGGGGAGGTGAGCGGCCGGCACCAGCGTCCCGGACGGGCCCCCGTCCTGAATGAACCCTTCCCTCTGACGCCTGACGCGCAGGTTCGCCGCCAAAGAAGCCGCCATCAAGGCCCACTCGCACCGGCGACTGACGTTCCACGACGTCGTGATCGAGCGCCGCGGGCGCCGCGGCGAGGCGCGGCTGGGCAGCGGGCCGCCGATCGCGAGGATCAGGGCCGGCGAGGGCGACGCGGAGGACTCGAGCGCGCTGGTGTCCATCAGCCACGACGGGGACTACGCGACGGCTGTGTGCATCGCGCACGACCCGAGCGTCGTGCACGGTGCTGGTGCGGGTGCGGATGCCGTTCCCGACGCGGCGGAGACTGCTCACGATCCTGATGTTGAGCGAAAGTAGAGCGACATCGAGGGGGATAATCAATATCCGGTGGCAACGTCGCGGACTTCTACGCGTATAAGTCTCAGGAAGGAGCTAAGAAGGCGGCCAGGGAGGCGAACGAGCGAACCTCTCATGCCCTGGGGCCTCGTGCGAAGCAGGCGACGTCGCTCGAAGCTCTCGTCCCGCGCCAGGCAGCATGCATCGTCTCGTACCCTTAACTGCAATCATATCCAGCAGAAATAAAAAAACTACTAAATAAAAAAAACAAAGAACAAATTGTCATACGTCGCCGTCCGTCAGAAATGGACGCCGGTGGGAGCAAAAAAAAAAGAAAGAGCTGTAAAGCACGCCGGTATACCAGGGACTCGAACCCTGAGCCTCAGTCTTGGATCCTGTTGCTCCAGAGGAGTCAATAGGAGGACTGCGCGCTACCATTGCGCCAGCACACCGTAGCATGTTGCCGCTGCTCACCAATGATGATTGGCTACGCTTGGGGGGCTTATTTTGCGCTATAAGTAGCGACGCGGGCCCACAATTCTGACCGTGGCTCCGCGATCAACGCCCTTGGCTTCTGCTTTCAGCAAAGAAAATGGGGGCTGGGCTGGCTGCTCTCGGAGACGTGCTGGAAAGGCTTCGACTTCGGGTGGATTGTTTCGGATCATGCACTGGTGGCAGACGTCCTCTGCCTGGATGCTCTGGGGTGCTGCATTTACGCGCTCTGTTCGTTGTTGGGAGGCGAGACCGCATCGCAACTGCCAGCTAATAGCGGGCTGCACCACCGTTGCAAGTTGAAAGGCTATATTTATGGGGTCGGCTTAAGTCTAGCCAATGGGGTATTACACAAGTCCTTGACTCCCTCCTGACTCCCGACTCCTCGACGTCTCTCTTCTCCCTCCTCCCTCCTCGCTTCTCCCCTTCGCAGCTGCGCGGTTGCGGCTCCGGTCATGCCGCGCATTCAAGCGCCGAAGCACATCCACGCAAACGCGGTGCACGCCGACGTCAGGATGATAAAGGTCAGGATGCCGGCGCCGGCGCGGTCGGCCGTCGTGATGGGCTTCTCCTGCCTCGGGTTGCCGCCGCCGGTGCCGGCGTTGGGGTCGCCCTGGGAGGTGCCGCCCGTCTTGTTGGTGAGGGGGACCTTGTGGGAGCCGGCGAGCTGCGAGACGACGGCGGCGAGCACGCTCATCTGCTGGCCGGCGCCCGTCTTGCCGTCGTAGCTGCCGCTGGCCCACTTGAAGCCGCACTGGCGGCCGAGGGCGCCGCCGGTGCACTGCTTGATGGCGGCCTCGGCCGACTTCCTGAGCACGGGCGCCACCATCTCGGCCGTCGACGGCACGATCTGCGCGACGACCGAGTACCAGCGGTGGACGAAGCCCTTGAAGCAGAGCATGTCCGGGGTGCAGGTGCCCTTGCCGTTGCCGGCGTTCTCGCAGGCGATCTCGACGGCCACGTCGTCGGGGAAGAAGGTCTTGAGGCCGTACTGGACCAGCTTCTCCGTCCGCTGCTTCCAGACGGGGTCCTCGGTCTGCGGGGGGGGAGCTCGGCGTCAGCGTCAAGCATCAGCGCGCACGCGAGTCGTCCGATGACGGCACGGGGCGAAGGGGGCGAGGGCAAGGACATGGGCATGGGCATGGGCGAGGGCACTTACGGCGTTGTACATGAAGGCGGCGCCCTGGGCGAAGACGCCGTTGTTGTACGAGAACTGAGCCATGTTGATGTCGGTGCACTTCTTCTCGACGTTGGCGCCGTCGTAGATGGCGTACGTGTCGTTGTCGAGGAAGCCGATCCTCTCCATCCAGTCCCAGGTCCTGACGGCCCAGTCGGCGTAGGTCTTGTTGCCGGTGTAGCGGAAGAGGCGGGCGCCGAGGTTGAAGAAGCAGCCGTTGGCGATGCTGTTCTTGTAGTTGTAGCCGTTGTTGCCGGGCATGAACTGCCAGTGCATGCCGCCGCCGCAGAGGTCGTCCTGGCGCTCGGGGGCGGCCTGGCGGTTGAAGACGGCCTGGGCGAGGGCCAGCCACTGCGGCTTGTCGGCGGGCGGGTCGGGGAACTTGGCCTCGGCGGCGAGCATGGCCGACATGCCCCAGAAGGCCTGGTCGTCGTTGCCGAGCGAGGCGGTGACGTTGGGCGGCTCGAAGTTCTTCTGGGGGCCGACCTGGAACTGCATGGCCTGCATGACGACGTCGTTGTAGCTCGAGTCGCCGCTCCACGACCAGTAGTCGATGAGCGTCCCCCACATGGCACCGGCCTCCCACCAGTAGTAGTCGCCCTGCGGCGGCGGGCCCGGGAGGATGCCCGGCGTGCCTCCGCTCAGGTTGCCCTTGTAGTACTGCATCATGTCCCAGGCGATGACGCTCGCCGTCTTGCGGGTGGCATCTGGGGAGGGTCCGTCAGCTGGCGGGTTCGCGTCTCGGGGGTAGGTAGGGAGACTAGGGAGATCCGGGGACGACGGGGACGAGGAGGGAAGAGGAGGAGGACGAGGGGGACGTGGCATTCTTTCGCACCTTCAGACTCGAGGGAATACGGAGAAGCGTCGTCGTCGGCGACGGCCAGGCCGGCGGTCGACAGCAGCAGCGCCGCGAGGGCGACGGCTGGCGAGAGGTACGGCCTCATGGTCAACTACCGTCGAGGAGCGGCAGGCATGACGGGGACGAAGAAGCAGCGGGTGAGGTTTCGCAGAGGATGAGCGATGGCGAGGTTTGCTCAACGATCGTGAGATGCTGACGGTCGGCGGGAATCAGGGTCCCATGGTCGAAGAGGGCCTGTCCCGTGTCCTGGGCTCCGGGTCCTCCGCCATCGTCCACAGCCTCACCGGGGTCCTCGCTCACTGCTGCCCACCCCTCGAGGGACGCCCTCGTGCAACGCTGTAAGCGGCCAGGCGCTCGCGGCCCAGCCGGGCCTCCCCCGTCCATTGGTTCGCGCCATGTCCGAGATGCAACTATTGCTGCCAGCCGGCGGCGAGGTGGGCGAATGAAGCAGGCCGGTGTGGGACCCCGGCGCGTGCGGACATGCATTAACTCGCGGGTGCTCATCTCAGCCAACTTCCCTTTCCAGGCATAAGAGCCACGCTACGGCTGAAGGTGTGGCTTGCGGACACGAGCATATCCAGCACTCTATTTTGATTACCCTACCGATTCGTCCACGAGGGCCGAGTACGTCGATACGGGAGTCGGGGGGTGATCAGTTTTAAGCATAAAGCGTCGGGCTGTCGTGCGAGCATCGACTGTGAACGCGTCCATGGCGGACAGAGAGGACCGCCAGGAACGACAGCCAGGAACGACCGCCAGAAAAGGACCGCCAGCTGGCCTGCCGGCGGGCTGAGGCTTTGTACGGCGCACGGAGCCACGTTGCGCAGCAAAATCCTTGGAACGGCCTCACTACTACCCGTACCAGCCACTGTGGGCCCGACCTTTGTGATCAGACGACTCCGAAAGAGTACGAGTAACGTTCAGGTAGCATGTTGGGCGAGGCCGGTGTGCCCGTTGTCGCGACGCCGCCTCCTTGTACATAAAGGCACGCAAGACCCCGACGCATCTGGCTGCTGCACCGTTCTCTTTCGCCGACGGTGCCGTCGTCTGGGGCTCCAGAGCCGTCTTTGGCGGTGCTCGCGAGGGCTTGTCGAGTTTACACCGCACCGCTGCAGCGGCACCGCGACAGCGTCGAGGTGTTTTTCGAAAGGCGATGCCGTCCGTCAATCCACGCACAACCGCCATCACGGCCACTTCCCCCGCGTCGTCCGTCTGCCGGCTGGCTGCAGCCCAAGGTCGAGAGGGTACGGAGAAGAGTCCGGGGGGACCTACGAGCCCGGCTCCGCCCCGACATGCCGATGCAGGGCGGCGAGGGCACTTCCGACTGGCTGCGGGACGGGGCTTGTCGGTCGGTCGGTTGGTTGGTTGATTGATTGATTGATGAACGGGTCAACTACTCCGTACGAGTACCTGCCTTACCCAGGGGCGGGCGGACAGGCACCCAGAGCCGGGCAGGACGCGCTGCTGCTGCTTGCCAGCGCTTGCCTCGCTACCCGTAGCGCGTGCGTGCGCTGCTTCGCCCTCGTGGTTGTAGCGGCTGCGGACACCACCGCCGCACCGTCCCGGCCTTTACGAGTGCCCGTACTCCACGGGTAGCGCTCCATCCACACATGTGACAAAAAGACAAATACTACGTACTCCGTAACAGCCATGGCAACCTCCGCGCATGACTTCATCATCCCCGGGGGAGGGGAACCCCGGAAATTCGATGCCGCTGGCATGTGAATGCGAAGCTACCTGTCGCTGCCCGAAGCGGCCTAGCGTCCTCCGCACTCTGGCCCCTCGGTACCCGCCCAGCACAGCCGAGGCTTCCAGCGAGCTGCTGCTCCCTCGCTGCCGAAGCAGCGCTGCAGCCGAGCTGGGACAAAAGGCGACCTCAGTCTCCCCATGCTCCTCTCCTCTCGCGAATACACCTCCTCCATCTCTCTCTCCCGTCCTTGCTCTGATACCCTCCTCCCTCCCTTCTGTGCGCAGACAGCGTCTTCCGAGGGACCGCCCGAGACAGAGCATCACCTACGTCACCGACGGCCACGCACATCCTCACACACCTCCTCACACACACACACACTCACTCGCCATGGCTGAGCAACTGAGATACGACGGCCAGGTCGTCGTCGTCACCGGCGCGGGCGGCGGTCTCGGCAAGGCCTACGCCCTCTTCTTCGGCTCCCGCGGCGCCAGCGTCGTCGTCAACGACCTCGGCGGCTCCTTCAAGGGCGAGGGCAACTCCACAAAGGTACGTCTGATCCACGACGCCGTCAACCCCGGCCGCGGCACGCCCGCTGACCAGCCCAGGCCGCCGATGTGGTCGTCGACGAGATCAAGGCCGCGGGCGGCAAGGCCGTCGCCAACTACGACAGCGTCGAGAACGGCGAGCGCATCATCGAGACGGCCATCAAGGCCTTCGGCCGCGTCGACATCCTCCTCAACAACGCCGGCATCCTGCGCGACGTCAGCTTCAAGAACATTAAGGACCAGGACTGGGACCTCATCACCAAGGTTCACATCACCGGCGCCTACAAGTGCGCCCGCGCCGCCTGGCCGCATTTCCGCAAGCAGAAGTACGGCCGTGTCATCAACACCGCCTCGGCCGCCGGCCTCTTCGGCAGCTTCGGCCAGACCAACTACTCGGCCGCCAAGCTGGCCATGGTCGGCTTCACCGAGACGCTGGCCAAGGAGGGCGCCAAGTACAACATCCTGTGCAATGTCATCGCCCCCATTGGTACGTCATGCCGTGGCGAGCTGCCACCATCATCCTCCTGATCATCAAAGTGCACGTGCTGACCTGCGCGACCAGCCGCCAGCCGCATGACCGAGACGGTCATGCCTCCTGATGTCCTGGAGAACCTCAAGCCCGACTGGGTCGTGCCCCTCGTGGCCGTCCTCGTCCACAAGAGCAACACCACCGAGAGCGGCGGCATCTTCGAGGTCGGCGGTGGCCACGCCGCCAAGCTCCGCTGGGAGCGCTCCGACGGCCTGCTGCTCAAGGCCGACGACTCGTACACGCCCGGCGCCATCCTCAAGCAGTGGAACAAGGTCGTCGACTTCTCCAAGCCGCAGTACCCCTCGGGTCCCAACGACTTCATGACCCTCCTCGAGGAGTCGATGAAGATGGGCCCCAACCCCCAGGGCGAGAAGCTCGACTTCACCGGCCGTGTCGCTCTGGTGACGGGTGGCGGCGCTGGTATCGGCCGCGCCTACGCCCTGGCCTTCGCCAAGTACGGCGCCTCGGTCGTCGTCAACGACCTCATGGACCCCGACACCGTCGTCGCCGAGATCAAGAAGGCCGGCGGCAAGGCGGCCGGCGTCAAGGCCTCGGCTGAGGACGGCGAGGCCGTCGTCAAGGGCGCTATCGATGCCTTTGGCCGCGTCGACATCATCGTCAACAACGCCGGCATTCTGCGAGACAAGGCCTTCTCCAACATGGACGACAACCTGTGGGACCCGGTCATGAACGTGCACCTGCGCGGCACCTACAAGGTGACCAAGGCCGCCTGGCCCTACTTCCTCAAGCAGAAGTACGGCCGAGTCCTGAACACGACCTCGACCAGCGGCATCTACGGCAACTTCGGCCAGGCCAACTACGCCGCGGCGGTAAGCACCCCCACACGCAGCGATCCCGGGACGATAATGATGATGATGCTAACCCGGCCTCGCAGAAATGCGGCATCCTCGGCTTCTCGCGCGCCCTGGCCCTCGAGGGCTTCAAGTACAACATCTTCGTCAACACCATCGCCCCCAACGCCGGCACCGCCATGACGGCCACCATCATGCCCGAAGAGATGGTCCAGGCCTTCAAGCCCGACTACATCGCTCCCCTCGTCCTCGCCCTGTGCAGCGACAAGTGCCCCGACCCCACCGGCGGGCTCTACGAGGTCGGCAGCGGCTGGTGCGGACGCACGCGCTGGCAGCGCACCGGCGGCCACGGCTTCCCCGTCGACGTGCCCCTGGTCCCCGAGGAGGTCGTCAAGCACTGGAAGGACATTGCCAGCTTCGACGACGAC
The DNA here is from genome assembly GCA_001600555.1 of Albophoma yamanashiensis. Lineage (NCBI taxonomy): Eukaryota > Fungi > Ascomycota > Sordariomycetes > Hypocreales > Ophiocordycipitaceae > Albophoma > Albophoma yamanashiensis. The sequence continues at coordinate 2,490,035 of BCKH01000002.1, forward strand.
CGCGTCGACAACCCCGAGAAGACGCAGGAGTCGCTGCAGAAGATCATGGCCAACATGAGCAACAGGAGCGGCGCCAGCCAGGTATGAGCATTTTCCTCCTCCTCTTCCGTCGCCCGCTGTGCCCCAGGAAAGGGGTGACGGAGGCTTGTACAATGTAGCTAGCACTAGAGATGTATAAAAAAAGAATGATGATGACCTTCAACAACCTTCAACAAGAAGTTGCGTTTGCTGATCTGTGCTTTTTCCACTAGCAGGGCGGTGCCGCGCCCGCTGGCAACGAGTACCTCACTGCCATTGCCGAGGCCTCCAAGCTCGAGGGCAACCCCTGCGAGTTCAAGTACGACGAGCGTGACGCCATCCTGTACAACCTGGGCGTCGGCGCCAAGGCCAGCGACCTGAAATACGTCTTGTAAGTCAGTCCGGTGCTTGTTGCTCCGCGAGCTCCAACCCTCCCCCCGAGACCGTGACCGGTCGGCTGACGCTTCACCTTCGCAGCGAGGGCAACGAGGACTTCCAGCTCCTCCCGACGTTCGGCGTCATCCCGCCCTTCAGCACCGAGATGCCGTTCGACTACAACGCCATCGTGCCCAACTTCTCGCCCATGATGCTGCTCCACGGCGAGCAGTACCTCGAGGTGCGCAAGTACCCGCTGCCCACGTCGGCGCGCCTCGTCTCCAAGGCTCGCCTGCTCGAGGTGGTGGACAAGGGCAGCGCCTCCATCATCAAGAACGGCATCACCACCGTCAACGCCGACACGGGCGAGGACGTCTTCTATAACGAGATGACCGTCTTCGTCCGCGGCGCCGGCGGCTTCGACGGCCCCAAGAAGGGCAAGGACCGCGGCCCGGCCACCGCCGCCAACGCGCCCCCCAAGAGGGCCCCCGACGTCGTCGTCGAGGAGAAGGTCAGCGAGGACCAGGCCGCCATCTACCGCCTCAGCGGTGACTACAAGTAAGTCTCACACCTACCCTCTCTCGCTGTTCGGGAGACGGCATGCTGATCCACTGTCGCCGCAGCCCCCTCCACGTCGACCCTGCCTTTGCCAAGATGGGCGGCTTCAAGGCCCCCATCCTCCACGGCCTCTGCAGCTTCGGCATCGCCGGCAAGGCTGTCTACAACCAGTACGATCCCTCCTCCGCTCCTACATAGGCGTCCCTCGCACCGGGATGTACCATGCTAACCTAGACGCCCCCTCCAGGTTCGGTCCGTTCAAGAACATCAAGGTCCGCTTCGCCGGCCCCGTCATCCCCGGCCAGACCATCGTCACCGAGATGTGGCGCGACGGCAACAAGATCACCTTCCAGTGCAAGGTTAAGGAGACGGGCAAGCCCGCCATCGCCGGCGCCGCGGCTGAGCTGCTGACTGACGACAAGAGCAAGATGTGAACGGGGTAAGTAAGACGAGAAGAGAGGGGAACAAAAAGCGGGAGAGACTGTATCCATATTATGGATGATGATGCAGCGTGAAAGCATCCAAGTCATGTATTATAATGATGTCTGTACTGTTTGGGAAAAAATTCCCGCTGGGGTGTCATGCCACAACTGCAGCCGCCCTGTCCGATCCAGCCCGCCAAGTGAAATGCTGATGAGCCCGCGTGAAACCCCGTCGCCTGTATTTCTTTCCGACGCGGGTAAAAGATGTGTGCCCTGTGCTGTACCTGCTGCAAACTCCGTAAATAATCTCCCAGGGAACATGATGCAGCACTTCAGTGGTGTGTGGTTCCCGCCGTCCCGTCCTCCCATCAAGAGTGTCTATCAAACGTAGAAAATTTCAATGACAACGTCGAGAAAGTCGGCGAACGTCGGCGCGCCGCCGCGGGACAGCACGCGCTGGACGCTGACGTTGGCCTTGCGCGTGGCGACGCCCGTCTCGAGATACGCCTTCTCGGCGCCCGACAGGTCGCGCTTCTCCATCTCCTTCCACTTGCGCTCCGCCTCCTCGCGGGCCTCCTTCAGGACCTGCTCGACGTCCTCCGACTCCCAGAGGTTGCAGCGGTCGCACTCCCTGCAGGGCCGCGGGTCGCCGTCCGGCCGAAAGTGGTCGCAGAAGTGGCGGTAGCCCTCGTCGCCGAGGTCGGCGCGGCAGACGTAGCACATCTTGTAGCCGCACGGGCAGGTGAGCTTGTTGCAGCCTGCGTTCTTGACAAAAGACGTGTTGCACCGGGGGCACACCCTCTTGACCGCCATGCTCATGGCTTGCTCCACCTGCGTCCGTAGGGCGAGGAGCGACGATTCATGGCAGACGTGAATGTCTGTCCAGGATTTGTGGCACGAGAGGCACGACACCCGTGCGCACCTGGGGTTCTGGCAGGAAAATCGCAAGCCCCGGCGCCGGCGGCAGCGTCTGTTCATGGCTTTCCGCCACTCCGTCGCGACGTACCTCCACAGCGTCTGATTCGTGCTGAGGAGGATGCAGACGAGAGATGAGGCAAGCACGATGGGAAACGTCAGGGCCCAAATTGCGGCGCAGAGGCCAAGAAGAATCAACTTGTAGATGCTGTCGGTCTTGATTCGTGGTCGAGTTTCGTGAGAGGGCGTGTAAATTTCGTCAATCTCGGCGTAGTTGCAAAAGGGACAGCGAACGAGCGGCAGCCTGGACGCGATGAGGCTGTGCTCGGCCAAGCGCTGGTCAAGCCTGTGCAGCATGTCGGCACCAGACTTCTCTCCCATGAAGGCTCGATGTATGTGGTCGGAAGCGATGTAACCAGGGCATCCATCCCTCTCCATGGCCAGACACTTCAGGGTCCCCGTGTCGGCGTTGATGCTGCTGATCCAGCCTTGGCCGAACAGAGCCTCCTTGATGGAATGCTGCACGCATCGGAAGCATATCATGTGGCCGTGGCGATTGCAGCTGGCGAACTCCTCGAAGGTGCTCGTGACGAAGCAGCAACAGCACTCGTGCGTCGCCCCGGCTTGTTCGGCCTCTTCGTTGTTCAGCTCGACGGCCACCCCCCTGTCCTTTGCTTCCCTCTCTTCCCGAGCCAGTTCCTTCAGGGGGCGGACGAGGCTGTCGTAGAGCTCGCGATCGAGCTCGGCGTTCCCCGTCGTCCGGATCGTGGGAATGATGGATCCCTGGCCGGTCGAGCGCCACACCACGAGCGGGTGGTTCTCAGCCTCGCCGGTCGCAACCGCTCTCCGCCGGAGGAAGAGCTGTGAAATGGTGAAGCGCCACGACTTGGTCGAGAGCGTCACGAGGGTCGGCCGAGCGTCGAGGTAGGAGTGGTTGGACTCGGCGAGGACGGCGTCGATGGTGGACCGCGACAGGCCCTTGAACTCCAGCCACGCCAACGATCGCACCGCCTTGACGTACTCCTGGCTTCGAAACACGTCGCCCTTGGGCACGCACCCTGCGGCGTCGGTCTGCTGGTCGGTGGTCCTCCACCGCCCCTTGACCCAGGCGACACGGTTCTTCAGCAGCGCGTCGGCGACCAGAGCCAGCCTAGACTCGCCGTCGAAGTTGGACAGCAGCTCCCGGAAGACCTCGATCTGGATGTCGGGGAAGACGGCCGCCAGGGCCTCGAGGCTGTTGTTGAGGTCGCGCAGGTTCGGCCGCTGCGGCGGGACGCACGGAAGCTGTGCGTCATCGTAGATGAACTCGGGCTGCAGGTCTGCCGTCTCGGTGCTCGCCCTGGAGCGGCTGGACGACGGCCTATCGCTCGACGGAAGCAGGCCAGAGAAGACCATGGCGGATGCTCATGCTGGCCGGCCACGCGGGGTCTCGCGCGTTGCGGGTGCGATGCGGCGTCGAGAGATGGCTGTGGGCTGGTCAGCTGGGCAGTCGCGCGCCGTGAGGCTGACGTTGCGGATCCGGCTCGGGGGATGGAGCTCGGCGGGACCAGCGCCAAATGGAATCAGCACGACTGCCTTCCGACCTACACGGCCAACCCTACTGCGAACAGGTCAATAATATTAAAAAAAGAAAAAGAAAGAAAGAAAAAAGAACATGCAAATGAAGCACAAGGTGTATTCGCTGAACGAAAAGCAGCGTGAAGGGCAAAAAGATGGGCTTCACCGGGATTCGAACCCGGGGCCTCCTGCAAAGGCGATTCTGAAGAATCGGGGACTTCAGGTGTTTTCCCGAAGCAGGAATCATACCACTAGACCATGAAGCCTGTTCTGATTGGGATGCGAGCGCCTTAATTTTGCCTATGACATAAGACATCATCATGTGGGCACATGTGGCGGGGCATTCACAGCAGCGCGCACAGGATTGGTTATACTCACATCGCGATGCTGACTGAAGCTTCAAGTCAACCACGTTCAGCGTTTGGGCTTTTTCCTATCAGGCATTCCACATGGACCAGAGACTTGACTCATAATATTCGAGTGCAGTCACCCTGCTTTTTTTGTGTGTGTACATCCGCTATCCAAAGCAGTCATGGACGCATCCTTAGTGTTTGGTGACGGAAGCGCAGGCGGCGCCGCAAACAAGTATCCATAAACCAGTTCACCATATTATCTCCTGCAATACGCAATTTCGAAGCCAGCCAGCCGAGAATCTCTCTGCCCGAAAATTTCACCTAGGAGGATAGCATAGACTGAAGACTATCCCTTGTAAAGCTTGAAACTAGCTCTCGCATTCCAACGCCGAGTCGCGCGCGGGTACCCCACACTTTAATTCAACGCCTTCCCCGCCTGCGCGCCGAGGCGTGAGCAGCTCCCCGGAAGTGCTTCGCTGGGAAAACTCAAGCTGTAAGAAAGACCGCTCTGTCAATCGCGTGAGCCACAATCATGAACCGGAAATTCGTGGATGATAAGGCGCCAATATGCGTCCCCTTTATCCTGGAGCGCCTCGCGGCCCACCGAGAGCAGTCTCCGGGGCGGCCTTTGATCATCGGTCTAAATGGCATGCAGGGAGTTGGCAAGACAACTCTGGTCGCGGCTTTGGCGGCAGCGTTGGAAAACGACGGCATAAACACCTTGATATGCAGCATCGACGACTTCTACTTGAAACACGAAGACCAACTCGCCCTCGCACGGGGTCACGCTGACAACGCCCTCATGCAACACCGAGGGGAGCCAGGTGCCACCCCGTCACACCAAATCACCGCGAACAACGCGAACAACAAAGCTGACTCAATCCAGGAACCCATGACGTGCCTCTCGCAAAATCCGTCTTTGCATCCCTGATAGAGGGACAGCCAACGAAATTGCCGCAGTACGACAAGGGCGCGTTCTCCGGCCAGGGTGATCGCCTACCCTACACCCATTGGAAGGCCGTCAACGAGCCGGGACAGCCACCCATCCAGGCGATCATCCTCGAGGGCTGGTGCGTCGGCTTTCGGCCCATGAGCCCACAGGAAGTGGAAGCCAGATGGACAGGTCCCAGTCGCACGCTCCAACAGCATCGTCTGGAGCACCTGCTCTTCCTCAACGAGTCATTGAGGGAATACGACAGCCTCACCGACTTGTTCCACGCCTTCATACACATCGACTCAGAGGACGTGGAGTACGTTTATGCCTGGCGACAGGAACAGGAAGACTGCTTGCGGACCGAGAGAGGAGACCCCAGGGCCGGCATGACCCCGGAGCAGGTCGTCAAGTTTGTGGATGGATACTTCCCTGGGTATGAGCTCTACACAGACGGGATCAGAAAGGGCATATTTCCGGGCCGCTCCGGGTGTCAACTACGGATGGTCGTCGGCCGCGACAGAAAGGTTAAGCAAGTCGATCGGATTTGAAGATATGCACCCCTGCGGGCGGTCCTCGGCATTCTTGTGTGGCAAGGACCGAAGCCTTGTCCGTGACAAGACGTGTATAGGTAGTGGGTTGGGCAACAGTCGTGACCCCCAGGCGTGCGTTGGAGGACGTTTAATATTGCGAGTCTATTCACCTGGGAGCTCGATCGACTGTGTTATGGTTGACGTTCTCCTGATTGCCTGGTCCCCGTGAGATATTGCTCGCAGCCTCGGATGTTCGAGTTCGGGTGGACGATGGCCTACGAGGAGCCAATTATTGCATTCTTCGAAAACCCGACCTACCAAATACCTGATCCATGTCTCCTGAGCTAAGCAATCCGAACGCCCGCTGATGCAGTCATTTTTCAAATTCACACCATGTTTCGTCGACGCCGACCCCAAACATGCGGGTTGTCGACAACACACTACATGATTTTATCCTCCACCACGCGCTGTCCGTCTTGTCGCATCTTCGTGAGCTTGCGATCAATAGTCTCCGAGCGCAGGCGCACAGCCTCTTCACGCGCAGCCGCCTCGTTTTCAAAACCCTGGATCATGCGGCGCTTGCCCCGCCTGGCATCCCTCAGCCTTTTCATTATGTCTGTGAATTGGTCGACAAACCAATCGCCCGCATTTTCCCAATCCTCCATGGACATTGCTGAGAACATATGACGCTGCTCCTTCGCCGCTTGCTGCCGATATTGCTCTAATTTGAGCGGAAGCTTGGAAAACGCGTCGTGCGCGTTTTGTCCAGCGATCCTCGCGGGCTCCATATCGAAAGATTCGTTCTGCAGATCTTGGTACGTCATGCAGCTGAGCATCTTGTCATCATAGTCTGGGCTTCCTCGGCGACGCTTTCGATCCTGAGGGAGCCTATGATGTGCGACGTTGGCGTGTTTGAAGCCTCCGGCATGGAAATGCCCAGACTCTCGGGCATTCGGCACATTAGATGCTATGCGCGGCTCCTCGTGTCCCGTGACGGAGCCATATTCCTCGTCTGAAAAATGATCGGCAACTTCATGATGAGGCCTATTGCCAGAGCGTTTGACTTGCCGCGAGGCATCCTTTACGGACGGAGACGGGCTGCCAAGTTCACGCGTCGTGTGCGTCGTCCTCTGGCCTGGGACGGGTCGATTTTTGACCAATACCTGGCGCACGGGGAGCGCCGGCTGTAGTGCAGCTTGCGGCAAATGATACTTGCGGTCGACAGCAAACTTTGACGAATGATTCCCCTCGTCAATGCCGCCATCGTCGCGGAAGCCGTCCATGAGTAATGGCAGGGCTCGGCGTTTGGGCCCTGCGTCGACGACGGACAGCGTGCAATCATCTCCCATCAAGAACTTTGCGGTGTCGGTGTCCTGGAAGAGCCTGTCCGCGCCTTTGCTGTATTGTTGGATAGGGCGAATGCTTGTTCGCCTCGAGGTTGGAGTTGGCTCCTCGTCCAACTCTTCCGGTTCATTCTGAGGCGTTGACAGCCCCGACTGCATGAAATTCTCGCCCAGTTGCGAACCGCAAAAGAGGTCGCCATGGCCATCGTCCAAGTGATCGCTGGTGCGGTGCCGTGTTGGTGACATTTGTGCCATAAGTGGCGATGTCTGAGGCTTTTGTTGGCTGGCCAGGGGGCCGCTCGCTGGATGATCGGAGACAGCTGCATGTCCATGCCGGGGAACGGGAGGCACGGGAAGCCTGGCGGCTTCCGCCAGCCCTCGACGTGCTGCCTCTTCAGAGCGATGCTGCGGAGCCTCAGGTTGCTTTTGGGTGTTTGGCTCATTCTTTGGCGCTGATGCGTTTGCGTCGGCGCTGCTGTCGGAGGTTTGGCGGGCAAACGTACCGAGTCTGCCCCTTTTTTCCTTAAAGCCCACAGGCATCGTGATTGAGATGGCCGATCTTGAAGACGCTGAAGACCTTTGACCTGGAGACCCGAAGGAACCACCCGACCTTCCTGGACCGAGCCTCAGCCTCTGGACAGGAGTGGCGTTGAGGGCAGAGTCATGAGGCTCTCAAACTCCGTGGGTCCGCCGGCGTCGACACCACGCACACCCTATGGCACAAATGGCCAGCACCCACGGAAATGCTGGTGTGTTTATCACTGCAGATGTGCCGCCAGTTGGACGGCGGCGTACGCTGACGAGACTTCAAAATCGATATTGAGTGGCGAGGCAAGCGAGGATAGCAAGCAGATGCCCATGACACGCTTTAGGAACACCCAACGCGTGCCTCGCCCCGTCCAGCGTACGCGCCATCAGGTGACCCCGACCCCGGCCCGCTAAATACAGCCCTTGGCTGCGGCAAGAGCCTCTTCTTGCCCCACTGCATCTAGCTAGGTACCTAAAAGCTACGGTACGAGAAGCCCGAAGACTGCCGTAATTAGGCCCAAGAATGCTCCGTACGGGCACGGGCATGCAGGGAGAGAGGCCCACTAAGTTTACCATCCGTCGTCACAAGGACTCAAACCTGATTTCGGCCGTCACACGCCCACCCGTCCAGGCTTCCGGGGACAGTGACCTCAGCTGACACGCTGCCAACCACGCCCATATCAGCACCCTCAATACCGGGCTGGTCTTGCGCGCGTCCCCGTTGTGTGAGGCGCTCGCCAAAGCGAACATCAGCAATGCGAAGCTGTTGAGGCGCCCCAAGGATCCTCCTGGCTCGCTGCGAGCTGCGCCCTGGCCCTCACCATGTCGCCTGAATCACCTCGACCGGCTGCCCCTTCAAGCCCTTCTAATGCGCCTGGCCCTGTCGAGGCGGTTGAGAGCCATGCTGAAGGCACCATCCTGCGGTTGCGCCCGCCGCGATCCCTGCCTCGTACGCCCTGCCGCCCTGTGTCGTGGTGTGTTTGCCAGACTGCTGATGCTCTCCATAGCCTGGATCGACTCCTACGAGGAGAGATATGGCCCGGCGTCGGAAGACCAGCTCCGACTCCTCAGCCCTCCCGCGCGCGCAGTGCCGGCGCAACACAATGCGACGCCGAACGAACCCCGGCGGCGGGTCTCCAAGGATGGATTTGAGGCCTGGGATGACCCGCAACTGGGGCCTGCGCAAGATCACCGTGCCAGGATCCCCCATTTCCTGCGGTATGGGCGTGCGCCGATGCGTGGGAGGAAATGGGACCATCTGCGCTCGGCCGAGCCCGTCATCGTCGCCCGCTATCGCCCTGCTGCGACCCAACCTGCGCTTGCGTGGCAGGAATTCATACATTCGTCGGCGTGGGGGCACATGCCCAACGAGAAGTCTGAGGTTGTCGACTATGAGGTCTTGAAGAAGCTGCAACCCACATTCGATCAGAGCGTGGACATAAAGGAAAATCCGAACGCCCAAAAGGCGTCGCGCAGGCGACGGACGGCGGTGTTTTATAAGCGCATCTGGAACGTCATTTTGCAGCACTCGCTGTCTCCTCTGCTGTTTCGGTTGACTGTCATGGTCACGTCGATTCTTGCGCTCGGGATATCGGCCCGGATATATTACCTCGAGGACGCCATCGACAGGGAGAGCGCCGAGCGCACCCAATCGGCAGTTGCGGTGGTCGTGGACTGCGTGGCTATCCCTTACATAGGCTACATGATCTGGGATGAGTACACGGGCAAGCCCGTGGGGCTTCGCTCCGGAGTATCGAAGATACGGCTCATTTTGCTGGACCTCTTTTTCATCATCTTCAAGTCGGCCAGCACGGCGCTAGCTTTTGAGAGCCTGGTCTACCACAACGTCACGGAAGGCAACCTCCTCCACCTCTCGGCAGCCTTGGGAGCCTTTGAGCTTGTTGGGCTCATTGCGTGGACCATGACGTTTACCGTCAACATATTCCGAACTGTGGAGCGGCTCGGCGGCGGCGACGGCGATAGCGACAACGGACGGGCATGATCGAGCACGAGGCATCGGTACGGGCTTTTCTCAGCGGAGTCTTGGGTTTGTTGCAGATTTTACTTTATACCATTCGGTCGGCGTTGTTGGCTCGGAGGCCTTGGAACGGCGGGAATCCACGCATGAACGGTGCCGGGCAGGCATGTTGGAGGTGGGCAAGATACCAGAGCTGCATTTATAGAACTCATAATATCACGAACAGCGATGCGCCTCGCCCGCCCGAATGTGACGAGCATGTATTACTCCGTATAGAAACTAAAATCTGCGCGTATCCGACATGTATGTGGCGTGGCGTAGAGCCGCATACGGCAACAAGTCAGGCTGACAAGACCCGCGGGCGGTCGCCACGACGGTCAAGCCATGGAGGCTCGTTTGACTTCACGTGCGGGGCGCTCGATGCACTTGGGCGATTTCGACGACGACCCAGCCTCGTGCGCCCCTCAGGCGGGCGAGACGTCTCTGCACTCGGGGCCAACAGCTCTGTTGGTAAGTACCTAGGTTTTGCTGGTCCCTTGTGCAGCCAGACGTGTAAGCCGCGACACGACACGACACGACGGTAGGGGCGGGCGGTAGGGGCGGGCAGTACGTGGCGCTAAGCCGCTCCGAGGATGGTGGCGCCTTCCGCCGCTGCCTTGCCGTGCTTGCCTCATCCGCAGCCACGCCAACGACCGACCTGCTAACTAGGGGATCTGACTTAACTGCCCGATCCCAGTCCTCCACATCGCATCTCCGCAGCCTCACCGATTCCTTCCCGCCAGCGCCGCGCCTCTCTCTTCTTGCTGCCATCCAGTGCGGAGGGCGCGAGCAGCACAGGTCTCGCCCAGCGCCGTGTGCCACCACGAGAATAGCTGCTCCTTCTCCGTGCCACACGCCATCTCGCGAGCCTGGCGCTGGCCATCAACGCGCCCGTCAACGTGACTTCATCCCTCCTCCCGGCCGCCTCTCGCGACGCCTCTCCGCCCAGCAACCTGCAAACGGCCGCTGATCCCAGCCGGATCCCTCCCCTTCTGCGTCCGAAGCAACGTCCCCGCGTTGCGGCCTGGACCATCTCGCAGTCCCTTTGGGCGTGACCCCGCCTCGCCTGGTTCCATCATCGGCGACGAACTCGGTTCGGTTGAAGCTGTAGACTATGGCGGCAAAGATGGCGGCCCCGAGCCAGATGCCTCCGGTTCCCAACCGCGAGGACATTGGCGCGACGTGAGTGCAGGCTTGCCCTTGTGAGGCTGTGTGTTCCTTGCTGACTGAAGCAGCTGGCAATACCTTCAGGCTGGCATCACCCGCATCATGAACGATCTCGAGCGGGGGTTCGACATGCAGATGTACATGGGAGTATACACGTACGCTCGTCCGGGTCCCCTACGCTCGATGCGATGTTGACACTCCTCAGGGCCGTTCATAACTTCTGCACCTCGCAGAAGGCCGTCGGGCTAAGTGGCCCCGCCATGCACTCTAATCAACGTGGAGGTAAGCCGATGCAGTGATGTACTTCCGGTCTGCTCTCAGGGACTGACTTGGCAACCCAGCACACCTTCTCGGCGAAGAGCTCTACAACAACCTCATCTCCTATCTCCGACACCATCTCGAACAGCTGGTTGAAGAATCCAAGTCGCACACAGAAGAGGCCTTGCTCGCATACTACATCAAAGAGTGGAACCGATATACCATCGCGGCAAAATACATTCACCACCTCTTCCGATACCTAAACCGTCACTGGGTCAAGAGAGAGATTGACGAGGGCAAGAAGAACATTTATGACGTTTACACGCTGCATCTGGTTCAGTGGCGCAAGGTTCTCTTTGAGCAAGTGTCGGCAAAAGTCATGGACGCCGTGTTGAAGCTCGTGGAGAAGCAACGCAATGGCGAGACCATCGAGCATGGCCAGATCAAACAGGTGGTTGACTCATTCGTGTCCCTGGGCCTCGACGAAGCCGACCCCTCCAAGTCGACTCTCGACGTATACCGCTACCATTTTGAACGACCCTTCCTGACCGCGACCAAGGAATTCTACCAAGCCGAATCTAAGCAGTTCGTCGCGGAGAACAGCGTTGTCGAGTACATGAAGAAGGCCGAGGCCCGACTGGCCGAGGAGGAGGAGAGAGTCAGCATGTACCTTCATCAGGACATAGCCGTCCCCCTCAAGAAGTGCTGCAATATGGCTCTCATCGCGGACCACTCGAACCTGCTGCGTGAGGAGTTCCAGGTCCTGCTGGACACCGACCGCGAGGAGGACATGGCCAGGATGTACAACCTCTTGTCACGCATACCCGACGGGCTGGAGCCTCTTCGAACGAGGTTCGAGACTCACGTGCGGAAAGCTGGACTTGCAGCTGTCCAGAAGGTTCAGTCTTCGGAGGGAGACAAGCTGGAGCCCAAGGTGTACGTGGACGCTCTGCT